>OY743220.1:20275526-21019628 GCA_963555745.1 Cardamine flexuosa | reverse complement strand
CCTGATTCGCTGTTTGATCTGAGTGAAACGAGTTCGTTGAGAAGATCTGAATCGGAATCGGAATCTGAAAACGAAGATGAGAATACAGATGATGCTGTTGCTAAGAGGAATAGAAGAGAGACGAGTTTTGCATTGACCGCCATTGTTGATCTCATCTGGAGATCTCTCGATTCAGATTCGAAGAAATTAGGAAGAAAAGGTATTTGCCGTTTTACAGAAAGCCTCTATCTGAAGAAGAAGGTCTTCGAAGTTCTTGAGTTTTGGTATCTCGCTGGTTGTCCTAGGTGGACTGTTTTTATTGGTTAAACTTATCCACGTGGGTAATTATTATTCGTGGACTAAAATCTGCAACGTATGAGCAGCTTGATGACTGACGAGTGACGAGGCATTCTCGCCTGGTTATTTTATGATAAGCAATTTGTTTTCCACAAACTCCTTAAAATAGCATTAAAATAAGTATTTGTGTCAAATTTAACATATATTTAATATAGAATAAAATATCATTTTATAAACGATAATTATTTAAGTTTTTATTTTAGATTAAATATTTTAGGATTTAAAATAAAGTTTATAAGGGTAAAATATTTGATTTAGAGTTTTTAAACCATACAAATATAAAATTATGAGATTTGTGATCTATAAGAAAATTATTTTTAATAAAAATATGTATTATTTATGGCACAAAAACTTTATTTTGTGTTATTTTTAATAATTATCATTTATTTATTTTTTGTTCCTTAAAAGTATTAGATGTTTAAGGTGTTTTATACCAATCAAAATAATATTTGCAATTTACAAGTCTTTTAAAATTATTTTTTTAATTACGGTCTACTTCTTAATTGATATAATTTCCTGTTTTTTTTATATATTAACATTTGATGTCAGGTGATATTAACATTTTGTTGATTTATAAATTTACGATCTTAATAAAAAAATATAATGATTCCTTAGTATTTTTTTGTCATTTTTGTTACACGAAACTACAAAAGAAATAAGAACTATTGGATTAATGGACTGTCACCAAAAAAAGAGAAAAAAAATCTATTTCACCTCTGACAACTAATTTGCTGTAATTTGCTAAAGTCGCTAATACTAAACGCGATTCCGTCTTTAGACGCGCGTTTAAAACCGATACGATACGCGTTCACCGACTTTCCAAACCCACCACTTTTGAAGCCAAAAAAAAAAGAAATAAAAAAAGTGATTCCTTATAATTCAATAACTGTAAATTCTTCAGAGCTCTTTCGAATCAATTAAGCGCTAGGGTTTGTTCATCGACGAAGATGGTGTGCGATAAGTGTAAGTCCATCAATAATTTCACCTTCTCTCATTTCAATTTCGGCAAATTTCGTGAATTCGGTATTCTAATTGAATCAATCGGTTTCAGTTTTGTTCGATCATTGTGTTAGTTATGCCAATCTAATGATTTGTGATTTAGATTTGTTTCTAGCTTAATCTGTAACATGTTTGAGGAATACGCCTAGTAATTCTGATTCGATTAGGTTTCTTAGATCGAAACCCTAAATATGAATTCTTGGATCTGTTTATTAGCTCAAAAAAGACTCAGTTTTTTTATGATCTGTATTTTTTAGGTGAGAAGAAGTTATCAAAAGTGATAGTTCCTGATAAGTGGAAGGATGGTGCTCGCAATGTAACTGAAGGTGGTGGCCGTAAAATCAACGAGAACAAGCTTCTCTCCAAGAAAAATAGGTATCTTTCTTGATTTTCCCATCTTCAATCAATTGAATGCAAAGCTTTGGGGAAATAGCTATAAACTTGCAAGTTTTGGGGACGTTTGAATGTCTTTTGTTGAGTTTAGTATTGGTTAGTTTCCTTTAGTTTCGTCTAAGAATCGTTAGTGAATAGATTTTTAGCTACATTTTTGAGTTTCCATGGGAATAGCGATAGATTTGTAGTTTTTGGATGTTTGTATTGTCATTTTTGAGTTGATTATTGTGTTTGTTTCATCTAGGTTCTTCTAAGAATCATTAAAAATGTAGAACATTTCATGGACGTAGCTGTATTTGTAACATGAAGATGTTTGTGGTGTCTCATTTGAGTTAAGTTTTGGTTTGTTTCCTCCAGTTTCTACTAAGAGTCATAAATATAGAAGTTCTCATGGATTGTAAGTTTGAGATACTTTTGTTTTCTTTCTGTTAAGATGAATATTGGTTTGTTTCCCCTATGTTCTTTTACGAATCATTAGTAACTGTAGTTCTCATGGGAATATCGATAAAAATAGTTAAGTCAATTTTGAGTTGAGTATTGGTTTGTTTAGGTTCTTCTGAGAATCATCAGTCTATGTTAAGTAAGATTGAATGATTGTAGAAAGGACTTAGTGTTCTTGCTGTTACCGTTCTTGGCTGCTTCTGATTTTGTCTTGTGATGTTTGCTTTATAGATGGACACCTTACGGTACCTGTACAACGAAGTGCACGATCTGCAAGCAGCAAGTTCATCAAGATGGTAAATACTGTCACACATGTGCCTATAGCAAAGGTAAATAGCTAATACATCTATTTGTTTTAGTATTTAACCAAATCTCTTACTCCTAATCATATCAAGTGATGGCTCTTCGTGGTTTTTGCAGGAGTCTGTGCGATGTGCGGGAAGCAAGTGTTGGACACCAAGATGTACAAGCAAAGCAATGTATAAACAAATCCGCAAGCTTTCACAATTTAGTTTCAGTCCCTTTAATGTCAACTTTATATAACCGGGACGACTTGTGTACCGGTTTCCTTAACAAACCAAAATCTTGTTTGTTTCACTATGTTTCGTGATTGATTATAAAATTATAATATTTTCATTTCAGAACCTGAATTTTCAGTATCAAAGATAAGATTTGAACGATCTACTAAGCAAAATTGGTTAAACAAAATCGATAACCAAAACCGGACCATGTCCATTATCAGACATGATTCAACTTGTATAACCAAATTAAGATTTGGTTTCTGGTACCGTACTACAATTATACTGTCTCATCTTGTGTAACTTGGTTTGTTGATCAGTTCTCTTATAACATTAAAAGTAAAGTAATAATGGTAACAAAAAGTGTCTCTGAAACTTGTATGCTTTCATGGTAAGTAGTGATAAGTGACCTATCTTCTCCGCTTGGAGTCTTTACGCATTTCTGCAAAGTAATTCTCGAGATTCTGCTTCTCCCATAGCCTTCTCTGCACCAGATCTTCCTTTCTATATTCATCTGAAAACCACCAATCACATTGTATCAGAAAACCAATCTTCTTCATTCATATGTTTTGGAAAAATATAGGACGGAAGAGAATAGAAGGATACCGAGATTATCCCATGCGTCGGCAGAAACACCAAGTGATCTTCGGGTTAGGTATGATGCATCTTCCCATGAGTAAGGAGATTTCTTCACCTTATATCTCCATACCCAACTACTGTACCATACTAGAAGCTGGAAGGAAAACAGAAAGTTGAATCAGTGATCCCGAGAAAGGAAACTATAGGAGTTTGTTAAATGTGGCAACTTTTAAGAACACGAAACCTTGATGATAGTGTATGGAAGTAGAATGAACCGAACACCGAGAAGTTCCCAAACTGATGGTTTTTCAGCTCCTTTGATTTGTAAGTCGAGTTCGTTGCTTAGCTCTTCCTGTAGTTTCCTGCCAACACGAATATGATAGATTCAGCGATAATACTGATAATTCTCAGCTAATAAAAAGGCAGTTTAAGAAAGTTGAATAGCATACTGGTCGATCTGCTTTGAACCCTTCTTCTTGTTACTTAATCCACCTGTGCGTTCGAGTTCTAAGGCCTTTAGCTTATTTTTGTAAGCAGGAGTTCGCTTAACCGTCGCTATAGCCTGCATCAAAACAATAATGCAGGATCTCATTACGAAAATGAGCCAAAAGTATAACACAATATCTTGTATAATTTTCCGATGACACAATTTAAGTGTTTAAGCTACATAGAATTCTCATACTTGCAAGCACAAAAGTATCTAAAATGACATTCAAGAGAGATCATATTTCGTAATCACATTCAAGAAGCACAAAAGTATATGATACATGAGATTCGTGTGGGGCATACATGTGATATGTAGATGAGTAGTTTTGATGCTTACTGAGGCTTAAAATCTTACTGATGCATCAGAAAAAAAAACGCTACAGAACAGAGACGTAGACTATTAAAACATGTTAAGAGAAACACAGTCTCTAATACGTACCTCATTATATCTAGCCACGTTGTTCAGATATTGAAATGCAGATAAAACTACCAGTAGACCAATAAGAACAGCACGAGGATCCTATAACACACATTAGGAAGTTGTAATCAGCTACAAATGCCAATGTTATCCGCAAGAACAATCTATCAAAAAACATCAGATAATAATATCTTTACCGATTTATGTCCATACTTTGCCCTGTAGTATTGAGCCGTGTTGTAAAATACCTAAACATACAAGAAACACAAAGCAGTATAGATATTTCTTCAAAGCTTGGTAGAAAACAAGAATGACAATGAAATTTCTCAGAAAATTTGTTCTACTAACCTCTTCAGGATGTTCAATTGCATAATCATACTGTGACCGAGTCTCGTTATCTTTCAAAATCTGCAATCAAGATCAACTTAAATTTTCCTAGTCTCCACTAATTAGTATCAAAAACAACACTCTATTTGTATAATATATACTCAATTACATGAATCTCATCACCAAAATCTCATAAGATATATACACACAGATGTATAATGAGATTGCGAAAATTTCAAAATCATAGAGCTTAATCGATTCATGATAGATTCAAAATTTCATACCTCATAAGCAGTGGCGATTTTCACAAACAGTTTCTTCGATTCAGGATCCGGATTCTTATCAGGATGACTAAATCGATTCATCAAAAAAGGATAAAATCAAATCAATCTGAAGAAATTTTTTCAATAAACTGAACAATGTCTAAACAAAATCCAGAATCCTTACTGTTTCAAAGAAAGCTTATAATACGATCTCTTAATATCCGATGCGTTCGCATCTTGAGAGACACTGAAAATCGAAAAATCCAAAGAGATTAAAGATAATGAAAAGAAGAAAAAAAAATTCAAAATCTGAATGGGGAAATGGAGATCGGAAGCTGAACAAACTTACTTGAGAAGAGCATAACAATCTTCAGCGCCGCAATAAATTGCAATGGAAGATTGGACGAACAAGGAGAGAAAGAGAGGGATCAAAGCAAAGCACCACCGCTTCGTCACCGGCGGCGCCATCGCCATCTTTCTCGCTTACTCGTCGGTGAATTGAGGAGGAAAAGTACCTTTTGGGCCTTTTTGTAGTATTTGTTGTTTATACGAAACAGAAAATTTTGAGAGATTTCTTTTTGCGTGAAGGTCAACAACAAATTAGTTTAATTATATTTTTTTTTATTTCGAATTTCCGCCATCTTTGGTTTACGTTAATATATTAGTATTAATTTAGTATCCTACTAAATTATTGAATCTTATCGTGCGAAATAATAGGATTAATTAAAAAACTTTTAAATTTTACATTTCTTACTGAGATGAAAAATGACTATATATATATATATATTGTGAACAACGATCCCATGATGTAAAACTTGAACATTAAAGATCTATTTTTGACAATAAATTGTAAACATGTTCATTTTTTAGATTTTTTTCCTAATTTATATTCATTTTTGTTTTATGCAAAATCTAGATTAAAACAGTTTACATAAAACAAAAATGAACATTACTACTCAGATTAGTTTTATATTTCGGCCATATGTGAACATGACTTCAATTTCTAATAGTAGTAAAACGATGTTTTAGTGAAATTACTATTACCGTTTTTAGTGAAATCAGAAGTTGTTTTATGATATAAACGCGGTTCAAGAGATTACCTATACTCTATGTTGTGATGGAATTTTTAACCTGACCCGACCTAAGCCCGTTTAAAATCTGTCCGAATTGAGTCTATTTTAAATAAAATTCATCTAATCCGATATTTGAACGGGGTTAATCTAAAAGAAACTCGTAAATTTTGAGTTATATTTGCGGGTATTCTATTTTTATATATGTATTTTAAGTTTAATTTGTTTTTAAAAATAGAAAATTGGAAACTAAATCTATAAAATAAATCAAATTTAATTCATGTTTAAATTTACAATTTCTGAAAATTAAAGATTTACAAAATGATTAAATTTGGTCTATATAGCTCATTTTAATTTATTAAAATACATAAATATTTCTTATAATAAAACTTACTTAATAGGATAATAATACAATATTTGAAGTTTATTACTGAATCTTGACAAAAAATAATACAATATTAAAATTCATACAAAGAATCCAGTGAACAAAAAAAAGTAAATTATAGAAAAAAGTATATAATAAAAGCTGGACTCAAAATAAAAATGACAAATCTGTTTGGTTACCACTATAAATTTTACTTTGGTTTCGGTTTGGTTTAAAACCTTATAACTGTGGTTTTAAAAAATATAAATTGACTTATTATATGTCCTTAAACAGATAATTGTATTACAAGTTTTTAAAATATTAACAACATTACCTTTAATTAATAAAAGAATATATAAAAAAATTTATCTCAACCTGAAACCATTTTGAGCCCGCCCAAACCAAAACCCAAAATCACAATTTTATTGTTTTGACATAAAAACGTTATTACGCAATTTTATGTTTTTGGTTAAAAATATCATTTTATGATTTTTTCGTCATAATTGTAAATTTTTTCTCGAAAAAGATGGAAAGTTGTGATTTTACGATTTTGGCAGAAAATCATCCATTCCAAAATTTTATTGTTTTGCCATAAAACTTTATTCCGAAATTTTGTGTTTTTGGCGAAAAATATCATTTCATGATTTTTCTGCCATAATAGTAATTTTGTTTTGAAAAAAATTTTAAGAATTTGTTTTGTGATTTTACGATTTTGAAGAAAAATGTCATTTCAAGATTTCCAACAATAACTATAATTTCTTTTCGAAAAAAATGTTGGGAAAAAAAATTATAATTTTTTTTTTGTGATAAATAAAATTATGATTTTTTTGTGATAAAAAAAAAAGCTCGACGGATACCCATTATCCGATACGGTAAACCTAAATGAAACCCATAATAAATAAAACCCATTCAGTTTAAGCTCGTTTTTGTTTTAAGACAAATGTAAAGACCTACGGGCTTGATATTATATCCAAGTTTCGGGTACCCGCAGGGTAAAAACCCATAATTAACATCCCTATCTACTATTATCTGCTTTGGTATACATTTAGAAATAAAATGATGAAGAAATTGACAAGGAAAAATAATAGAAGAAAAAGAAAATTCCTCAAATGTGGTTTGTTCGATTTTGACCTCAATATTAACTTTTTATAGTTCCAAAAGAATCCAATTTTGGGCTTATGGACTTTACTAAAGTTGCTAATAAGGTGGGCCTTGTTTTATCTAATTTGATTTTTACACTCATGAGTTTTTTTTTCTTTATATCTCTCAAATGCTTCTCCAACACTTCTTTCACATCACATGTTAACAAAATAAGAAGCTTTTAAGCTGTCTACAACTCTTTACATATGGGCACACTTTACAGGAGAATATCCCTCCATCAAGAAATCTCAAATCCTCCAAAACAGATCAATCCATTTTAAAGAAGAAAATTACCTATAAATGTAAGTTAATTAAATCATATAATAATAAATGATCCACAAAAGCTGATATATAGTATTAGTATTAATATTCATCTTTATTATTTAGTAGCCGCAAGATTTCGATCAAACCAATGTAAATAACATATATACGACATATGTTTATAGAAAACATGTATATAATAACCTTAAACCAAAAAGAGAAGAAACAAATGCATAATACCAGACGAATTTAGGATAACCCTCACTACTACATTAATTAATGAACATGATGGTCGAATTTTAAATATTTTGCATTGCATATAAAATACAACAATACATATGTATTAGATACTTAGTTTTTCTTTTTCATATTATTTTTGTTAAAAGATCTGGATACTTGGTTGTCAATTCTTTTCTTCTCCAAGTGAAATACCCATTATATTTTCCAAGGTATCATTTGCTTTACCTTATTGTCACTTTTTAACTACACATTCAGACATTCTTGTCCATTTAAAGAAAAATATCACTACGTAAACCTTACAACCTATCCCACATTTCATTTTACTTCCTATGTGACCCACCAACACTAAATCTACTAAAATGCACAACAAGGTCGATTCTTTACCGGTAAGATCCGACCCACAAACCCGAGCTATATCTCGTCACCACTCAACGAGCTTTGTTCATCGGGTCAAAGAAAGCCTCACGACAAGAGTCTCTAAAATCATATGTGCCATTTTCTTATCTCTTTTGCTATGTTTAGGCATTATATTTTTTATCTTATGGATCAGTCTACGTCCACACCGGCCACGTGTCCACATCCGCGGATTCTCAATCTCCGGTTTATCTCAATCCGATGGGTTTGAGACCTCTCATATAAGCTTCAAGGTAACGGCTCATAACCCAAACACAAACGTTGGCGTTTACTACGACTCCATGCAAGGATCCGTTTACTATAACGAGAAACGGGTCGGGTCAACTAAACTCACTCACCCGTCTTACCAAGGCCCAAAGAACACGAGCTGGATCGACGGAGCCCTACGTGGGTCCACAATGGCGGTGAATAAGGACCGTTGGATGGAGATGGAACGAGACAGGAATCAAGGGAAGATCAAGTTTCGTTTGGAGGTGGTGTCCGTGATACGGTTCAAGGTGTACACGTGGCATAGTAAGAGCCATAAGATGTACGCAAACTGTTATATTGAGGTCGGTTGGGATGGCATGTTGTCGAGTGGGACCAAAGACAAGAGATGTCCGGTATATTTCACTTGAACAAATGTGTTCGTGTCTCCATAATTATTTCCATAAATCTTTTCTTTTTTTAACATGATTTAAAAAACTTTTTTTATGAATGATTAGAAAATTATTCAAAAAGTGTCGTTTAATGTTTATTGAATTTAGATGTAACATTCGGCTCATGATTACCTGTACAATGCTTTTTTATTAATCATGGATTGTATATTTATATGAATTATGCAATTGAGTCCTGACCAAAAAAAAAGAATATTTATAAGTAGTATGAAACGGAATCATTAATTTATATTGAACTTGTGATAGAAAAATAAACTCAGCTTTTGTCAATAACTATGTAAATATTTTAAAATGTCACTAAACTCAGAATAAAGTAGGAAAAGCTATTTTCTTTTTGTAAAAATATGCATTTTTTATGTTACAACGATCAAACTATCTTCAATTGTGACATTCTTCACAAAAGTTGCAGGGAATGAAATGGACAAAAGTCATAGGTCGAGGAAAACGCTACAAAATAAACGGATTTTAACGTCAGTTTTAAAGTAACTTAGCGTCAATTATGAATTGACCTTAATAACTTGGCGTCAGATACTAAACTGTCGTAACATTGGCCGACGTTAATTATATTTGCCTTACTTAAAAAAATGACGTTATATTTAAGGTCAAATAATTAAAATCACTTTTCAAAATGACGTTAATATCTAGCGTCACTTTTGTTTATTTTAGTGTCGGTTAAAAAATGACTTTAATATACCAATTTCTCAGTAAAACACTAAATGAACACATATTTCTGGGTAAACTATTTACACTTATATATTAATCATCAATCCTGTGAGTACACACAACAAGATCTAAGTCATGTTTAAATTTACAGTTGTAAAAACAAAACAAAATCCATAAATCTACCATTATGTTATAAACATTCTTGCTAGCTTTTCTTTCTACATTTTCCAATCTTCTTTGGGTTCTTCTACTCTTTTCCTTGGAATTGGAGTCATTAAAGAGATTTCCTGTAAAGCAACAACAAAAGACCAGATGAGCATTGTGAGCTACAGAAAAGCAACCTGCCCTTTATCAGTCAGACATTCTGCGTTAAGATTGCTAAAGTCTCCATCTTTTAAATCCTTTTCTAGCATAAGCTTCATATCTTCATTTTCCCCTTTAAGCAACTTGAAATTTCCATTAAGAAAGATGCAAAGTTAATCACATTTCATTTAGAATACAAATAGATTTTGGGGCGAGACAATATCAAGCGAAAATAAAAGAAGATTGGTACATGCAAAACCTTACTCTGAATGAGCTCGGCTGTATCTTTACCATGAGATAGCTGTTCCAACTTGTTAAGAGCATTCTGGCATGCATTGTACCATTCGGCCTAAAAATAAGACACTAACCGTATCAGTCTCCTCTGCATTTGTCCAGTAAAATTTCAGCATTAGATGTCTTTTGTACAATGGCTTCCTCACTATTGGTCAGAGATTGCAATTTTTGCAACCTATACCACAAAACCCTTAAGCTCAAGAAGAAGAAAAATTGTAGAACAAGAATTAAACATAGCAAAAGCTATAATAACTTTCACATATTGTAGATATGTGAGATACCCGGTTCTATGAAGTCCTCTGTTTCATTAAGATAATGAGACATTCTCAGAAATCACAGTGCAGACACATAGCCATCACTGCAAGTGACCATTCTCCAACTACACGTAGCCATCAAGAACATTTTACAGATCATTCAATTCAATATTTATAGCCACTGCTTATTTCAGTCAATAAAATGAAGAAAATTCAGATTGAAATAACAACTCTAGCCTCATATTCGTATGAATTCTCCATAGATTTCAACAGAGATGAGAACACTTGCTAAACTCCGATGAAATCATTTTCATTTAAGTCAAAAGCTGAAAACCAAATATATATTTAAGTCACTGCTAATCACATGTAACTGATGGGAAGTTAGGATGAATCATGCATAAATAAATAGGATAGTTGTCTATTACTTGAATGGTTTAAAGGAACAGACTCCTTATTTTATTTTTTTGGTCAAAGTTGCGTTTACCAACTTATATTCATATAGCCCATGAAAAAAATATCGGTAGCAATGTTCATCGTGTGCTATGATGAAAATTTAGAGGCAACATACATATTCATGTTTATCCTAATTTTTTTATTAATGTGTACAATATGTTCTATATATTACTCGGAAGTCGGAACCATTAATCATTATCAGTTTTATGTAGATTTCATGCAGCATGGAGTCATGGAGACAGGATTTGAAAGCAGCAGCAGGCTAGGCAGTGAGTGAAAATGTTGAATCTCCATTTGTGGCTGAATGCAACAGCTTTGGTAGGACTCATGTTTAAAAATTCGCTAGACTCTAGTCGGGCGACCAGGGTGGGCCTCGCGATTAATAAAATATCAAAGATTAAACGAGGATTAATCAGAGATTAGTTTTAGGTAATTTTATGTATTTATATCTATATATAGTATTATTTCGCAGCATTTATATCGAAATAATGTAGCTCTGATGATAGAAGCGCCTAATAAGTATGTGTTATCGAGTGTTCAAGTCGTAGTACTCGTCAATTTGTTTTGTTTTCCCTTTACTGAAGGGCAAAAAAGTCTTTTTCATATTATCTTCTTAATTGAATATACATATATGAAATCTTAAACGCCGCCATTAACTCGTTTTTGACATAATATGCTATTTTTTACTGTTTTTTTTCACCATAAATCAAAATATCCTGTTACGATATATATATATATTGAGCCTTCGTGTCTTTTGTGTATTGGGGTAGGCCTTGCACTTGAGTAGCAAGCTATTATGATTAGGGTTAGCTAACATCATGTATATAAATTTGAAATTCAACGATTAATAACATCATCAGTAATTCTCCAACTCTTCTTGTTTTGTACATGGTATCAGAGCCTCAAGATCAATGAGTGCTATAACCAAAACAGAAGAGGAAACTGGTGAGAAGACAAAGACGGTGGCTCCGATGTATCAATTGGCGGCCAACGAGAATCCTGGAGGTGTGATTGCTCAGGTGCAGTTCACCGGAGATAACTTTGATGAAAGATATGAGAACTGCACTTCGAGTGAAGAAGAAGTATGGTTTCATCGATGGATCTATTGTGAAACCGAAAGAAAATGATCCCAACTTTGAAGATTGGATCTCAGCGAGTGCTATGGTAACTCTCTGGATCTTGAATACGATTGAACCCAAAGTAAGAAGAACTCTGGGGAATAAGGAAGATCCACATGAGTTGTGGACAAAAATCAAGGATCGATTCTCAGAAGGAAACGGTCCACGTATACAAGAGATTAAGACAGAGCTTGCAAACTGTCGACAAGAAGAAATGACCATAATTGATTATTATGGAAAATTACAGATTCTGTGGGAGGATCTGATGAACTATGATCAAACTCCAACGTGTAAGTGTGGAGGTTGTAGCTGCAATATTGGAAGACAGCTCGCAAAGAAGAAAGAAGAAGACAAGATTCATCAATTCTTGTTAGGTCTTGACGATGAGATTTTTGGAGGAGTAAGAACTTCTATCGTTACAACTGATCCACTGCCAACAATGAATCAAGTTTACTCCAAAATCAAATCTGTTGAGAGGATTCGGACAGTGGTACGAGGCAGGGAACAACAAACATCACAAGCTGCTTTCGTAACCAAGGTGTGAAACTACAAAAGTAGAGAAGATAGAACAAAGATGGTTTGCACAAAGTGTAAAAAGACTAGTCACTTGGCTGATAATTTTTTTCAAGTGATTGGTTTTCCTGAATGGTGGGACGAAAGATCTCGTCAAGGAGCACGAGGAGGAGGCAGAGCTGGATGTGGATGTGGTGGGTTAGCATGAGCTAATGCCGTGATGACCACATGTGCGAATGACGTGAGTGAAGAAGGGGTACGAAGCGGATACGTGGGATTGTCGAATGATCAATGGTCAACTTTGATCAAGCTGCTCGAAGATCAAAAATAAGGACCTAAACCACGCTTGAATGGTAATTTCGATTCTTTAAACTGGGTACTTGATTCAGGAGCAACAAATCATTAGAACTTGAAATATATGACAAGTTCTAATGATTTTCTCACGGACTTGAAATATATTCTGCCATGCTCTATTGGTTTGCCAAATGGAAAGAAAAAAATTTCAAAGGAAAAGGAAACAATAGTATTTGATTCGGATTTCAGTCTTAAGAATGTGCTTCTTGTTCCGGATTTGCGATGTAATCTTATCTCAATGTCACAGTTGATTGTGGATTCAGATTTGGTTATGCAAATAGCTAATAAAGGCTGTGTGATTCAGGACCGTTTAACGAGGAATCTGACTGGCGCCCGTGAGCTAAGAGATGGGTTGTATTTCTTTCATAGAATGACATTATTTTATGCTTTAAAGTTGAATAGAGATGAAGCTGATGAAGTGTGGCATCAGAGGCTTGGACATCCACCTAATACTGTTTTTGATTTACTTCCTTCTGTTGGAACTAGACATAAAGATTTCTTGACATGTGATGTATGTGTGCGTTCTAAACAATGTCGTGAAAGTTTTCATTCTAGTGATAATAAAACTGAAGCAGTTTTTGATTTAATACATGTTGATTTGTGGGGTCCCTATCGAACTCCTAGTTTGTGCAATGCTTATTACTTCTTGACGATCGTTGATGATTATTCGCGTGGAGTTTGGGTATACTTGTTACATGATAAATCGCAAGTTTGAAAAACTTTGAAGAATTTTGTGCTTTGGTTTCAAGACAGTTTGATAAAAGGATCAAGATGATTAGAAGCGACAATGGGACTGAGTTCACTTGTCTCACAGCCGAGTTTTCTAAACAGGGAATTGTTCACCAAACTTCCTGTGTAGTAACACCGCTGCAGAATGGGCGAGTAGAGCGAAAACATCGCCACATTCTGAATGTTGCACGAGCATTGTTGTTTCAAGCCTCATTGCTGATTAAATTATGGGGAGAAACAATACTTGCAGCAGCATATTTGATTAATCGAACTCCCTCGACAATGTTGAAAGGAAAAACACCATATGAGCTTCTCTATAATTCTGAGCCTGGTTATGATAACTTGAGAGTATTTGGTTGTCTTGCTTTTGCTCATAATCAGAAGCGTGGTGGTGATAAGTTCTCTTCTCGCAGCCGTAAATGTGTGTTTCTTGGTTATCCTTTTAATAAAAAGGGAAGGACTTTGTATGATTTGGATAAAGAGGAATTGTTTATGTCACGTGATGTTGTGTTTGTGGAAAATACTTTTTCATTTCAACTAAAGGAACAGCCTGCTTCATTGTTGCATGTGTTGTCAGATGTTGTGTTGGAAGAAGCAGTAGAGGAATTAGTTGTTGTTCCAGACACTAGACAACAGACTGTGACACGACCTATTGTCCCTGAAACGAACACATACACAAATTCAACAGAGATAGTTTTGACAGAATAAGAAGTTGTCAAAACGAGCACTGTTGAACCAATCTCTGTTTTGAAAGAGATACCTTCGACAGAGACAGTGAAGACAGAACCAGAAGTTGTCAAAACGGGCAGTGAGGTTTCTAGTTCTGCTTCAACAGAACAGACTACGATAGACAGGGGAGGGGGGTCCTGTACCTGATCCAGAGAAAGTTCCTGAAGAAATTCCTCAACTTGGTTTTGGCTTTTGAAAGAAAAAGCCAAATGTGCGACTACAAGGGTATGCCTTACACACTGTTCCTGTAGAGGATGATGATGCTGATTATGATGATACACTTGAAGTTCTGATTGAAGCGGATACGTGCATGTATCCAATTACTGATTATCTCTGTTCTATTGAGTTCTCTCCTCAACATTGTGTTTTTTTAGCTGTTATTATGAATGGTGTTGAACCTACCACATTTGCTGATGCAGTCTCGTATGAAGTATGGCGGAATGCCATAGGAGATGAAATTGGTGCTCTGGAAATTAACAAGACATGGGATATGACAGAGTTGCCTCCGGGAAAGAAGACAATCAGATCAAAATGGGTTTTTAAAATCAAATATAAAGCAGATGGTACAATTGAGCGGTATAAGGCAAGATTGGTGGCTCTTGGAAATAGGCAAATTGAAGGAACTGACTATAAAGAGACCTTTGCTCCAGTAGTAAAAATGGCGACAATCAAAACATTTTTAGGAGTGGGTTCTGCAAGAAATTGACATATTCATCAGATGGATGTGCATAATGCTTTTCTTCATAGTGATCTCGACGAAGAAGTTTACATGAAACCTCCGCCTGGGTTTCACGCTGATAATCCTAATCTTGTTTGTCGTCTTAAGAAATCATTTATGATCTGAAACAAGCACCTAGATGTTGGTTTGCTAAGCTCTGGTCGGCTTTGCTGGGATACGGATTCCGTCAATCATACAATGATTATTCTCTTTTCTCTTTGCGGGATAACTCATCTGAGCTTTATGTACTCGTCTATGTAGACGACCTGGTCATTGGGAGTAATAATTTAAAGCTTCTTGAACATTTTAAGCTATATCTGAGTGAGTGCTTTCATATAAAAGATCTCGGGAAACTGAAATATTTCTTGGGGATCGAGGTGGCACGTTGTAAGGAAGGTATTTTTCTTTATCAGAGGAAGTATGCTTTGGATATTGTGACTGAGGTAGGGTTGCTTGGATCTCGACCAGTTGTGACTCCGATGGAACAGCACCAACAATTGGCTTTATCAGAGAGTAAATTTATTGCTGATCCGGAAAGATATCCGCTATTGGTTGGCAGACTTATATATCTTGCTGCAACAAGACTGGATTTAGCTTATTCAGTGCACATATTGTCTCAATTTATAAACAACCTCGTGCTGATCATTGAGATGCTGCTGTTAGAGTGGTTCAGTATTTAAAAGGAACACCTGGACAAGGTATATTCCTGAGTTCTGAGTGTGATCTCAAGCTCCATAGTTGGTGTGATGCAGACTGGGGTGGTGATCGCAGTACTCGGAAAATCAGTTGGTGCATGGTTTGTGACACTAGGGACATCTCTGGTGTCATGGAGAGCAAAGAAACAGGATATGGTTGCAAGATCATCGACGGAGGCTGAGTATCTAAGCATGGCTTCGAAGTTTACTTGCTGATTTTGGTATAGAACATGATGGTCCGATTGATTTGCATTGTGACAGTCAAGCAGCCATTTATATAGCTGCTAATCCTGTATTTCATGAGCGGACTAAATTTGTGGAGATTGATTGTCATGGAATTCATGATGCGATTCAAGATGGTTTGATCCGTACTCGGAAAGTATCTACGAAGGAACAGCTTGCGGACATCTTCACGAAGGCGCTTGGCAAGCGTGAGTTCTTGTCTCTTCTGGGCAAGTTGGGCATTTATAATCCCCATGCTCCAACTTGAGGGGGGGGGGGGTGTTACGATATATATATTGGGCCTTCGTATCTTTTGTGTATTGGGCTAGGCTTTGTACTTGAGTAGCAAGCTATTATGATTAGGGTTAGCTAACATCATGTATATAACTTTGAGATTCAATGATTAATAACATCATCAGTAATTCTCCAACTCTTCTTGTTTTGTACATATCCACTATATATTATCCATTATAGAACGTAAAACACAAAAAAAACAATTTTTTTTTTCCGATTACACCTAATCGCGGCAGTGGAAAGCTGCCGAATGCTTAACCGCTGTGTAATCGGCCGCGGCGGCTGCGTTTTAGAAGCTGGGGTAGGACTGGGAAACTCCAGATTAAAAATCACAAACAAAAATTCTATTAAGGAAAAATGAATATACGGATGCAAAATATGATTTCTTTTCTTAATTCAATAAATTTTCCGGAGTATGATAGTTTTGATGAGATTATGAATCTCAGGATACAACCATGTTGAGACTATAATCGTTGCACCCGATTATAGAATTTATAAACTATTATCTACCTTATACTTTCGAGAGAAGTAGAAGATAGCCGAAAGCTTTGTTTGTTTCGTAACTGAATGAATTGAGAGGAGATACGAGACTTTAATTTATAGGGAAGAGTGGCTTGATCCCAAATTTAAGGGTTAGCTATGAGAGATTCAGCTTGATCTGCAAGTTTAAAATATTCGAAGAATATTTTTTCTTATCGCGCAAGGATCAGCTTGAAAGAGAACATTTTTGTTATCGCGCAAGGGTAAATATTCGGAAATATTTACTCAATTTATTCAGATGCAATATAGAAATGCTAGATTTATCCGATTTTATGCATAAATATTTTAGAAGAAATTAAGCAAATTATTAATAAAAAAATGTTCCAAAAAAATAATAGGCCCTTGTTGACTAAAGACCCACATTCCTGAAACCCAAATCTAAGCCCAAGCCGACCCGGCGGTGGTGAGCGTGTATGTGGTTCTGCATAACATACATACATCTTTTACTCCATAATATCTCTTTCCAAACTAGCGAACCATAATGTATCTCTAACACTATATATACTAGTGAAAATCTTTTTTTCTATTTAATGTGAGACATTTTGCTCATTTTAATACTTAGTCAAAATTACATGTTTTATAAATTTTATAAACTATCCACTTTGCACTTTCATTTCTTATTCAAATTACTTCAATTTTGACAGATAAATACATTATCTTATATTACCCATTACAAGGATTACAAATACATAAAAATCTGATTATTTTAGTGATTGACTTTTCCTGAAAAATCACTGGAAGTTTGGTCAAATACATATTGTCAATAATTGAGTTCCAACAGTTTTATCCAAAGCCTTGGAAACAGGTTTTAAGTCAATTGTGATTGAATCCGACTGCATGAAGTTGTGCTTGAGGGGGGCAGTTGCCCCTGGTAAATTTTCAAAAGTTCATGTAAATTGTTCATATTTTTAATACTGTCCCTGTTATTATTTGCCATTATAGCCCTAATTATTTAAGTTATTTCATTTCTGCCCACCATAAAATTTCTGTCTACATCCCCCTGGAAATACCAACACTATTGAGAATCTCACAGTTTGACCAGCCAACGGTGAACACCGAATCTGCAGATTTACCATGAGTTCTTCGTTTGTTTAAATATGATTTCAAATGTTACGTAACTTACGTTGAGTTTAAAAATGAGAGATTGATAATTGTGGGGCCGAAAAATTTATTGTGATTTTATACCATAAACGTGTGATTTTAGCTTAGACTTATGTAGACACTAATTTTTCATCAAATTAAATATCTGGATCCTAGTATTTTTTTTTTGTTGACAAAATGGATTCTAGTATTATTCTAAAAGGTTGGTTTAACTTCGTCGAAAATAGAAACTGATATCTTCACTCGACCAATATAGAGCATATCATTAAATTAATGCAAGTTGGTTTATACATGTTGTGTATATATATATTTGAAAGATTCTCTTTACGTTAAATTATTAAAATTATGAAATAAGTATTTAGTTTACGTTAACATAATAGGCCCATAATGACATACACACCATGTTATTAAAAAATAATTATCAAGTAATCAACATGATTCTTTGTATAATCAGTAAGCTTCAAGATAACGGCTCATTAAAAAAATAAAACGGGCAGGGAATGAAATGGACAAAAGTCATAGCCTCATAGGTCGAGGAAAACGCGGTCGTAGAGGCCGTGGTGGTCACTTAAAATAATCTTCATCTCTTTTTTACAATAGTTTCATGCTTTGTAACTTTTCTTTAATCTTCTCATATGTTTGTAACCAAATGTATAATTTTCAAAAAAAAAAAAAAAAACGGCTCATAACCCTAAGTCCCTTACCAAAACGTTTACTATGATTCCAATTTCCATGCACCGATCCGTTTACCAAAACGTTTACTATGATTCCAATTTCCATGCACGGATCCGTTTACTACAAAGAGAAACAGGTCGGGTCAACTAAACTCACTCACCTGTCTTACCAAGGCCCAAAGAATACAAGCTGGATCGACGGAGCCCTACGTAGGTCCACAGTAGCGGGCCGTTGGATGGAGATGGAACGAGACAGGAATCAAGGGAAGGTAGAGTTTCGTTTGAGGTGGTGTCCGTGATACGGTTCAATGTGTACACGTGGCATAGTAAGAGCCATAAGATGTACGCAAACTGTTATATTGAGGTCGGTTGGGATGGTATGTTGTTGAATGGGACCAAAGACTACCAGAAATGTTCGGTATATTCCACTTGAACAAATGTGTTTGTGTCTCCATAACAATTTACATGAATATTTTCTTAACATGATTAGAAAACTCTTTTCGTTTGAATGATTAGAAAATTATTCAAAAGATATTGTTTTTATGTTATATTGAATTTGGATGCAACATTCGGCTCATGATGACCTGTACAATATTTTTTATTAGCCATTAGTGTTCTTCTCTTCTTTGACGGCCGACATTAGTGTTTGTATAATTTTATTAGGGCGTGATCCGTCCTTCGGATAAAATTTTAATTAGGAATATATAGTAAAATAGGATATTGATTTTACTCTAACATTAAATTTAGCAGCACAAGTTTATAGATTTTACTAAAATATAATATAAACTGATGATTATGTAGATAAAGAGTATTATTTATTTTGCTTAAATGATAAAAAAGAACTTGACCATTTATTTAATAGTAGTAGTAGTTGTTACAATAGGTTTCTATCATGAAAAATAGAATGTAACCATAAGCGAGAAATTTATCGTAAAATGAATTTCAAGTATGTTAAAATCTCTGATCCAATCGGCCAATTGAAACAATTTTTTATTTGATGTATTTTCTATTTGAAGGATAAAATATCATCGATTATTTTCATCACAGTCTCCAAATTTTTTATTCATGATTGTTTTGGTTTATGGTTTGTGCTTAGATTTTTAAAATGTGGGTCTGGTAGGGATTATGACAATTTTAGCTAAGCCATATAGGTTATGGGTATGTTTTTTTAAAAGATGCATTAACATTTTCTGCGTATTTGAGATTGTTTTAAAATAAATTGTTTTTCTCAATAATTAATTTGTGAGAGTATTTGATTGATGTATATTTATACCCACATACAATATTTTAGATAGTTATCTATATAATTTTGATTCATGTTGTTAACTTTGTTACAAAAGAAATATATTGAATAGTATAACTAAACAAATACGTTTAACCATCCAATGCAATAGACATGCATTCTTCCTATAGAGATTTGACATAGATGGTACTTGGCCTTTAAATAAACTTACCATTTAATTCAATTCATCCTAAAGCACAATATAATTGCTAATATCAAATTCTCGCAATTACACACGACAATTAAAATCTAACCACTCATAAATTCAGTTTTCATATATGTATCCTTATGTAAGATCTTGAATATGACATAATATGTGTGAAAACTCTAAAAATGATCCAAAACGTATGATAGAGAACAACCAATGCTTGCACTTCTCTTTTGCACTTTTAATTTTTTTTTGTGTGTATGAAAATACACTCATTCTCTTTTTTCTGGTTTTTATTTTTCCTTCATCAATGCATAAAATTGAACCATTAACCATATTACAGAGATTACCAACAACATTGAATATCTTCCTTATTCCATATATGTTTTAAGTTTCATTTGTATTATCTTTATTTTGCTTATCGATTGCAAAGATTGAAACCATATACAACAATTGAGTTCAACCATTGAGATATGTATTCCTCCGATTGAGATATGTCATAGATGTGACCAATAATCATCAAAAGGCATGCATTTGGTTTTCTATGTAACCTAATAAAATTCAAAAGGTTTTTTTAATAAAATTCAAAATATAAAACTAAGAAATATATTCCAAAATTTATATACATTTTTCTGTACTAATCATCCTTAATTGTTATAAATTATAGTATATCATAATAATTTTGATTTAATTTATAAATAAATTAAGCCATATGTTATAAACACAAAACTCTATATTATAAGAAAAATTCATAAATTAGGATAATAAAAATTATTAATAATTTGATTTATTTATTTAAAAGTAAATATTTTTAATCTAATAAGACACAAAATATAGAGTTTTTAAAATTTTCTTTGAAAAAATAACTTTTTGAATTCATTTCAAAATCATTAAAAATTATAGTTATTATGAGAACTAAAATGCAAATAATATAGTAAATAAATCAAATAAGAAACTTAAAACTAATCAAACAATTATTAATGTGTCAATTTTTAGAATATGAGAAATATGAGGTGACATCATAAGAAGAGAGGAACATATTGCTTTATATATATATATATATATATATATATATATATTGTTACTTAATGATTTGCGCAATCAAATTATATTGAACTCAGTTTCCAGTACGTATATGCATGTTGCTTTTAAGATATGTATATTTATAGTTAGATCATAGTACAAGCACGACTCCGAAGACTTTCCAAGAGCCAAAAGTATATCAAAACAGTTCGAGACTACAATAATGTTATTACGAACATGCGATTACGACTTTAACCAAAAAGTGCAGAACACTTTTGATTAATATAATTTACTGTATGAAAAATATTAGACAAGATGTTGGAGATAATCTAAAGAACTTACCGTGGTCATGATTGTTGGGCCCAATTTAAAATAAGAAAATAAAATAAACATGCATTACTAGCTTTTTACAAGAGAAATTATAAGTCTCCTTTCAGGCTCAATCTAACCAGATATTTTTAATCCCCCATATGGCTTGATATATATAATTTGTTAGAATACAACTTGTATCGATATTTTATTTTTAAAGTCTTAACTTGCGTAGTTGTACAAAACAATAATTGGCAATATTCATTTTCCTAGATTCAGCCATTCAGGTTATCAGACCCTACAGTTTGAATCGTTTTTTATTCTACAGTTTAATTAAAGTAACAAATTATATTATAACATCAATTAGAGCTTCATCAGCATAAACAGTTACATAGTGTATGTCAACGCTTCCATGGATTCCAACAAACATATATAAAGTTCTACTAACAAACATATATAAAGTTCTACTAACTTTTAAGAGTTCCATTGAATGTAATTATGTAAAGGTTATTATCAAAAAGAAAAAAAATATGTAAAGGTAATCAATTTTTTCTTTTTTAAATCAGGTGTGATATCATGATTAAAGTTTAAATTTTGGGTTTTAATAAAATTTTATTTTATTTTTTAATTTAAAAAAAAAATCATAAGTTTCATTTCAAATGATTTCATCTTGGCCTTGGTTTCCATCTTAAAGTATATAAACAAAATAAAAATATGTTTAGGTAAGTTGATTTTTCGATCAGATTTTTGGATTTTAATATTAGTTTTGTCCCCTTCTATATAACGCCTTTTTGTGATGTATATATATATATATATATATATATATATATATATATATATAAAATATACATAAAAGATAGGTTTCAACTTTCAAATGGTTAGGAGTTTTTGAGGGTATTTGAGATAGTACTATTCCGAGAATATACGTCCGAAAACTGAGTTCAATGTAATTTTATTGTTATCAATCTTTTACTAAAGAAAGGTTATCTAGATCAATTTTTTTGTTTTGTTTAATTTTTTAAAAGTTAGAAATTATATTGCAATCATGAGGCTTTTAGAAAAGATGTTTATAATCGAGCAAGTTGTATTTTAGGATAGGTGAACAATTTAAAGCATGATTAAAGGATCTTTTTGTTAGGTAGAGCTTTAAGATCAATGTAATGTCATATGGATCAAAAGATAAATACCAAATACTATTCCAACTACAAGCTTTTTTAGATTGTGGTTCATTTACGAAATCGGTCCAAGAAACCTGGATAATAATTAGATATAACAGCACAAAAGTTGTTTAATCATTGCAGAATTTACAAACTATACATATTTTACAACGAGTATATATAACGATTGTAAGAAAATACATGGATCTGAGGGAACGACTTATCCATATCTTATCATTATATGTATGTATATATACATACTTCAGTAATCAAAAGAATGGAAGTGTTTGTGACACAATAAACTCTATTGAGCTTACCATTGTTATCGTTATTCTTAGATATTTTTCTTTTTATTTGTTTTCTGAAATTTTTCATTAGATATTTTCTTCTGCCAGTAATTTATTCAAGTTTGAATTTGTCTGGTGACAAAGCAATAATACATACAAATTATTATTCCATTTGTCCTAAGAATTTTTTTCCGACGTGTCCTAGTTTCCTTTTAAAAAGGATAAGAGCTTTAAAAGAAAAAGAAGTACTACATTCAGTTATATAAATCGACTACTAGATCAAGGTAGCCGCGTATAAGCGACGAATCCATTAATCCTCTGTTTTTAGAGTCGACAAATATTATATACATATACATATGCAAATGCAAACATACTCACATACATATACTGATATACACAATGATAAACATAAATAGTAGATCAATTGGTCGTATATGCAAGTTGATCTACATGATACAAAACATTAAAGATAAGTGTGTTCTTTTTGCCAACTCATGACATTCAAGATAAGTATTACATTATTTAACTGAAATGTCTATAATGTATTTCATTGATTTGACGACTACGCGCTTAAATTAGAAAAATACTGGAAAAAACATGAGAATGTCGCGTTCGCTCCATCATCATTCGATTATATAAAAGCATATAAACGTTTCCAACCCCAAAAAAACATATAAACGTTTACTCATAACCAAAAGCGATAAAATAATTTACTTGCATGTGGGTTTTTATGGTATAATTTTCTGCATGTGTGGGTTCGAACATGGGGATTTTCAAAACATAAAAAAATTAACACTTGGCTTCAATATATATATATATATACTTATATTGTATTACCCTGGCCTTCAAAAGATCAAACTAAATAAATTGAAGCATACAATTTTATATTATCTCGTATACAGTTGTTTTGTAAATTAAAAGAAAAAGTTGTTCTTAATTTGGATTTGGAAATTAACAATTCATGCTTAACTTGAGTCTCTCCTTTTTTTTTTTTTTTTTTTTTTTTCTTTTGTGGTTAAAAAGGTTTATCTGTTTAGCTAATTTTATAGTTATAAATATATATATTATAAGCACAACTTTAAGTTATTTTTAAAAAAAAATGTACACAACGTCAATCTGACTCAAAACCTCTATCTAATTGGAAAAATATAAACCCTAAATTGAAAAAGGGAAACCCAAACATATTTTAATTTTTTTTTCCCAAAATAAGTTATGGTATTATTAAAAAAAACAAGTGATGATAGGATTGGACCAAAAAATTTATAATGTGGTATTTTTAGGATATTATCAAAATAATTTAGTTTTATTAGGAAAATAATAATTTAATGTGTTATTTGGTTTGATGATTTTATATTTGCATTCAGTCTCACTGTAATTCAAAATATTTATGCTACCATTTATTTTATAATTATAAAAATTCTATTAAATTTTAGCATTAGCAGAATAATTTTTCTGTATACTTTTATTTAAACACACAAATTCTGAAAATCTTACAAATGTTCATTCTTATAAAAACTATGAAAACAACATCTTTAATACATTTTTTTTTCCCAAAACATACCACTTTCAACTTTTAAGATCTGTGGACCCATTTTAATTTTTAATACATCACTTTTTAGATCAGTGGACCACTTCAATTTTCTAAATTCTACGGTTAAATTACATTACATTACATTATTTTACATTTGAGGAGAGAAAGAAATGTAATGGTGGGAACAAATCACATAATGCCCACAAGATCTATGTGGTATGTTACCATTTCTTAATTCTCACCACTTGCCAAGTGTTGTTTTGTCTAATTTATCTTTTTCTGTCTATTTCTATTTTAATTTTATTTTTTCCCTTTCTACTTGACAATGCATGCACCACTCTCTCCCCCTCTTCTCCTATATAAAGTTATAAACATAAATGAAACACACACACACACACAAAAAACTGATCAACATCTTCTAAAAAGCCCCCAAAACTTACAAAAATAACCAAAATCCCCCAAAAGTAAAAATGAGAAACAATTTCGTCCCTATAGCTCTCTCCTTCACCACCTTCATCATCTTCTTAACTCCATCAATCGCAGAACAAGAACCTTCGTTTCTTCTCCCCGTCGATCAAATCCTCAACAAAACAAGCTCATGGCTAGATTTTTCAACAAAATTCAACCAACCAAAAATCGAATTAACAACATCAACAATCATCGCCGCCTTACTATCTTTCCTCGCTTCATCAATCTCAAGCGCCGGTGGAATCGGCGGCGGAGGTTTATACGTTCCGATCATGACAATCGTAGCTGGACTCGATCTAAAAACAGCTTCGAGTTTCTCAGCGTTTATGGTTACAGGAGGATCTATAGCTAACGTTGGATGCAATCTATTCGTTAGAAACCCTAAATCTGGTGGCAAAACTTTAATCGATTTTGATTTAGCTTTGTTGTCAGAACCTTGCATGCTTCTTGGAGTTAGTATTGGAGTTATATGTAATCTTGTTTTTCCGAACTGGCTTATAACGGTTCTCTTCGCCGTGTTTCTTGCGTGGTCAACGATGAAGACTTTTGGAAACGGTCTTTATTATTGGAGATTGGAATCGGAGATGGTGAAGATTAGAGAAGAGAATCGAACCGAAGAAGATGATGATGATGATGAGGAGAAGAAGATTGAGAGTTTGAAATTGCCACTTTTGGATTATAATGAGAGACCAAAGAGGTTTCCATGGATTAAGCTTGGAGTTTTGGTGATTATTTGGTTCTCTTACTTTGCAGTTTATCTTCTACGAGGAAACAAATATGGCGAGGTAATGAAATTTTTTCATTTAATTTTATTGTTTCAGCTATTAATTTATTCTTATTAGTGTTAGTCTTTTGCATTTTAATGATTCGTATTTAATGACTTGGATCTGCTAACGTTTGAAATTTGGAATTGACAATTTTAGACTAGAGACAAAATACAGAAATGTTAAGGCAATGAAAAAACAAGAAAGAAAAAGCCAAAAAGGCTTTACAACTTTGAAGAGTTATCCAGAAATGAAAAGTGTTATTTGGTTATTATAATTATCTGATTATAAATGAAATATATTTTTCACAAGTTATATTTGTTTTCAGTGAGTTAAAATTTACTACTATTTAATTTGATGATTTTGAGATTTCATTTCACTATAATACCTTTAATTAACCAAACATTCTAAAACTGTTTTTTGGAAATAGTTTTCTTACCAGAAATGGAAAAACTATGACAGTATATATGTCATAAATAGTGATCTTGTAATATAGTCCCTTTTTTATTTATAAAGCTTATTTTGATATATCAATCAAGTGTTTTGCTTTGCTTTTCTAAGACTTAAAAGATTATATAAGGAAAGTATATTTAAAATTAGGTGGAATTTAAGTAAAGTAAACACGTTAAGGTTAAATGCATGAGAAGTAAATTAAAACACGTTTGAATTGTTCTCAGCTACCTTTGTGACATTTATTTTTTAATTCTTTAATATACCTTTTTATTTTTTGAAATCACATGGTGAGGATGCGTTTTGAAAAACAATAGGGAACTTTCTTTGTTAAAAGCGATAGCGAACTTGTTCACGTGAAGACAGGTCATCATCAATAATGTGGTTTTGAGATTGGTCCTAAATACGAACACTAGTTTCGTGTCTTTTTGTTCCTACAATCTTCTATGAGATTTTTGCACTTTTTAAGATTCGTTACCCTTTCAAAGATGCATGGGCTACAATTTTTGTTTTTTTTTGTTTTTATAACTTTTTTTTAAGATAGCACAATATTTTCCCCAATATTCTCTTTTGTGGATTAAAATGTGACTTGAAAATGTATTTGTACGAAAGGAAAATTCTTTTTTTTTTAATATTTTGAAATTTCGAAAGGAAAATTCTTTGTTACAAATATCTAGAATTTTTATTTTTGGGTGGTCATTATCTAGATTTAAAAAAAAAGAATGTTAAAGAATTAAGTTAATTTCTATTTTGTTATTATTATTTCTAGTTAGGGTATATTCTCTTTTGAAAATCTAGATATACTGATACAATCCCTTTTGAACCTTCAAGATCTTTCTGGCACTTTCGTTTGGACTTGACTTCATTTTGTAGTGTAGTAAACTTTTCTAGGATGAAAGAAATCCGTAACTAAAATGCTTAAACCGGAGGAAACTAAAATGCTTAAACCAAAATTAAACAAGATTTTTTTTATAAACTTATTGATTTTATCATTAAAAAAAAAAAAAAATCGAAACCAATACCTAATCACACAGGTTTTGGTTTCACCAAACCAAATACCAAAACCAAACCATAAACTGCAATTTCCATTCATTATCATGTTTCTTGGAATTCAGTTTTGTTGAACAATCTTGAGTAGCTACATATATGACTGCATTATTCTATTATGTGAAGATGGATTATGGTGCAAATAAGAGTCTTATTTTTAATTTACTTTAATTTTTTTAGTAAAAGAGTCTTATTAAAGTTTTATAAATTTTTTTGACAATGTGTATCAAATAGTAATAATATTCACTTAACGTCATACTTTGTATTTTCAGGGAATCATATCCATCGAGCCATGTGGGAGGACTTACTGGCTCCTCTCATCCACTCAAATACCACTTACTCTCTTCTTCACTCTTTGGATCTGTTTCAGTGACAATGTTCAAAGCAGCCAGTCATCAGATCAAGTCTCAATAAAGGTTCGATTTCACGCAAACTCCAACAAAACATTTGATTGATTAGTTGTCGGAAAGACAGAGAATTGATGAATATCTAAAAACAATTTTGCCCGCTCAGGACGTAGAAGATTTGACTTCAAATGATGGAGGTAGATCAAACAAATGTATGTTTCCTGTAATGGCTCTATTAGCTGGACTTTTAGGTGGTGTTTTCGGTATTGGAGGTGGAATGCTAATTAGCCCTCTTCTCCTTCAAGTTGGTATTGCTCCCGAGGTAATGAATTAGGTTCTTGGATCGATCAGAATAGACTCTTTTTCTTAGACCGCAAGTTAAAAGATTGTTTTGTTTTGTTTTGTTGTAGGTAACTGCAGCGACATGTTCTTTCATGGTTTTGTTTTCATCAACAATGTCTGCGATTCAATACTTATTACTAGGCATGGAACATACTGGAACCGCAAGTATATTCGCGGTTATATGTTTTGTAGCATCACTCGTGGGACTAAAGGTGGTTCAAAAGGTTATAAACGAGTATGGAAGAGCTTCGATCATCGTGTTCTCGGTTGGTATCGTCATGGCATTGAGCATTGTGTTGATGACAAGCTATGGAGCTCTTGATGTTTGGAATGATTATGTTTCTGGTCGTTACATGGGTTTCAAACTACCTTGTTGAGACCAAAAAAAGGAACTTAATAGTTTCAGAGTAGACGTGTATATCATATCATCATGTTCTTGCATGTTTTTATTGCTCTTTCTTCCATTTGGTCATTTAGAGTTAAGAAGTTTTCTACTATTATGTTTGTATGATTTTTAAATTACTATTCAGAATGCACACCTCGTGCATTCGAATATATGGTCAAAATAAAGTGATTGTGTACCAAAAGCTCATATTAATGTCAAAATCCTATGCATTTGTTTTGGATAGTTTTATTGTTATGAGTTACATTATAACTCTAGAGCCAATTGGCACTTCGGTGCCTTAGTGAGTCTATGTCTTAACCAACCACTCAACATTTGTTGTGAATTCTTGAGATATAATCAAAATCTTAAGAAGGAAAAGACAAATAAGAACATGAGTTTACTCCACAAATCACTTTGGGGACATAATTAGTGAGTCACATGAACCTATGAGATAGCCATCGAGTTTTGATTTTGTTTGAAAAATCAGCTCTTGACGTCATGATCGTTATTTTCTACATTTTACATGTTCATAGGACTATTGAAGCCCTCGCCAGTTCTCTCATTCCAATGAAGTTTCATTTTGGGAGTAAATTATCTCTTAAGAAATGAAAAAACTACCACAAAAATTTGATATGGATTATATAGATAAAGTCTCGGTTGAAGAGGTTGATATTGGAATGGGTTTGGAGAAACCAAGCTCGACGACATTTTCGAGATAAAATGCTTATAATGTGAGAAATTCTTTAGTAGATGAGAGATACAAGTAGCGCTACGCCAGATGCGGATATCAGGGTTTTTTGAGGATTCGTATCCGTAACTTTGATATCCTGGTCTGGATTCAGTTATCACAGATATTTAGGTTTCTGATATCCGTGAAAAACTTCGGATATTCAGATCCATTTAAAAATATATATATATTAATTTTTAACAAAAAATTATAGATTATTGTTATAAAATATATATAATAATATAAATAATTAAAATAGTATTATAATAATACAAAATATCAAAATATTTAAATAAATAAAAATTATTATTATTATACATATATCCTGGATGCAGACATCCGATTTTTTATATTTCGATTATCCAGATCCAGCTCCGTCCCCACCCAAATATTTTGTTTTCAGAATGAATTGGAGTGGATCACATATTAAATTCTAGAAAGTGAAATGACTAGATATAAGAGAAAGACAAATCAAAACTAGTTACTATCTAGCTTCTAGTTACTATATATTTGTTGGATTCTTTTTCACATACACAAAATCTCATACTTAAGAGAAGTGTTGAGGAAGAGTGACATACTTTAGGAAGTCGATTGCATTCAAATTCAAGATGATGGGGAAGATATAGCGTATTTTTTTTTGAGTTTGATTTTAGCTTTGATTTTTGGAATTATGTTTCTCACTTTAGTTTTATTATGGGCCTTGCAGTACCTATTGAAACTATTGGTATGCATATCAATGGTTTCATTGCATTGAAGAATGTGAATGATATAGTTTCTCTCAAAGGGTTGAGAAAAAATTTAGTCAAAAACTTATGCTTTTCAGTGGTGCCGGTAAATGTTTAATGAGTTAAAAACATTTTTTTTATGTGTGTGTGATTTTGTTTCATGAAATTCATTGTTTTTAATTTTGTTAACACGGCTTGATGAATGATATATCACTGAATATCCAGTTCCTAATTACTACATATTTGTTTGATTCGTTTTCACAGATTCTGAATATGGTACCGTGAAGATTTCTGAGGTATATTTTGTATACTTCTTATTTAATAATCTGTGTTACTTAGGCAGGTTGTCACTTAAACTAATCTGGTATGTATCACTGTTATAGATTTGAAGTACATATTTTGTAAACTATCAAATATGATGAGTGGCTAATGAACTCTTTCTTACATGATTGTAAACAACCACAATATGATGAAACATTTCACTACAAAATATCATCTTTTTTTTTATGTATATGCATTACTTATTAGTGATGTAAACTAATTTTGCATCATTTATGTAAATGATTGTTGTAAAAATAATGATGCAAAATATTTGAATCCGTTGAGAACAGTATTGCATCATTATTGTAATTATTAATAGTTTACATCAATTACAAATGAATAATGTTAAATTTGCATAAGTTACAAACATTATGCTAACTTTACATCAATTAGTATAAATGACATTAATATTTACTGCAGATCTAACAATTGACGCTACATAATTAAATCATTTGTTTATAAATGATGTTATGCTTGCATTAACTATATACAATTGAAGCTAAAATAAATTTATTTTCTTAACTAAATCAAATTAATAAAAATCTTTAATATTATTAAATTTATATGATAGTATGTAAATTTGTTAGTCTCACATAATATTTAATATTTAATTAAATAAATACGTTAAGCTAATCATTTGGTGATGAGTTTATTTATAAAAATATTGCATCATTATTGTAGTTGTTGTTAGTTTACATCATTTACAAATAAATGATGTTAAATTTTCATTATGTTACAAAAAAAGAATGCTAATTTTCCATCAATTAATATAAATGATGCCAATATTTGCTACAGATCTAACAATTGATTTTATTTTAGTTATATCATTTTTTTGCAACTGTTGTTATACTTGCATTGATTGTATACAATTGAAGCTAAAATGAATTGATTTTCATAATTAAATTAAACTAAAATAAAATATTTAATATTATTATATTTATATGATAATATTTAAATTTGTTAGTTTCACATATTATTTAATATTTAGTTAAAATATATATGTTAAAACTAGTTATTTGATGATGAGTTTATTTGTAGGGGATTCATTTTCTCTTCTCACTTGTTTTGGTGATGTGAGACATATATAAAAAAACAAATAACATCATGTTTTCAGTTGATAACTTAACCATTGATGATAATTTATATTTTTCATATTTTATTTTTTAAGTAATGCAAATCAAAATAAATTAATATCAAATCTGTTTAATTGATGGCAATAACATCAATTCATTAATTTTGTATCAATTTTAATAAGTAACACAAACTAGTATTATTTATTTAATTGATTCAACAAACCTTTTTATTGCAGTATTGGAATGTTTTTCGTCTAGCCTAGTTTTACTCTAGGATTATAGATCTAGAATTTGCATCATTCACCATGGGTGCGGTGGTAAAAATCTGTTTGACACAAATGCGATTTGGCTATTTTAAAGATTATAACTAATGCACAAAATCAACACTTTGTATAAGGCTAAAGTTCAAGCTTTTGGACATCCATGCGACTTGACTATTTTAAAGATTGACAATGAAGACTTTTTTGGAAGGATGTACAACATTTGCAGATGCTTAATAGCTTGCCTAATCTTTCTCAGATTGTGGATATTGTTGGATATCCTCAATGTATGATTATTCGTATATTGGATATTGTCTTTTTGATTTTCAATTTATATTCTCTTTGTTTCTAGGTGGTGATAGCATTAGCATCACCCAAAGTATTGTCTCATTGATCAATGTATCAACATATACCAACATTGTTGCATGTATGTGATCCCAGCTGCAATTGTCAATATCTTTTTGAGATGCATCGAGTCAGAAAGAGAACTGGCTGGGTTTTGTTCACTTGGGCTTTGAATCCAAGCCATGGAGACTCAGATGATGAGATCATATTTCAAGATGAAAAAAGGATGACCGGTGTTCTTGTTACACACATTAACAAAATCTCATACTAAAGAGAAGAGTTGCAGAATAGTGACATTTTCTTGGAAGTCGATGGCATTCCAATTCAAGACGATGGGGAATGTATACCGTTTTTTTAGATTGATTTTAGAGATTGTATTTCTCACTTTACTTTTTTATAAGTCTTGCAATTTCTGTTGGAACCATTGGTATGCATATCAATGGTTTAATTGCGTTGAAGAATATGAATGATATAGTTTCTCTGATACGAAACGTAAAAACTGTGATTTGTAAAAAACAATTAATATTAATTTTTATATATGCTTAAATAGATAGTTGGGTTAGCTACTTTTTAATGTTTTAAACAATAATACTTTAAAACAGTTGCACAAAAAGATTCATAAAATAAATATACAAAAAATTCAGATGTATAAGCATCTTATATATAATTTAAGGTTTTAGATCACTCATTAATTGTTAATGGAGTTTTATCAAGTTTTTTTTGCAAGCCACATCACCAAGTTTGATTTTAATTCTCTTTAAGTTTTTCAATAAAATCGATTTTAAGTTTTGACCTTTTAAAAATACAAATACAGTTACAAATTCAGTGTCTTGATTTTGAATTTTGAATTATTGTTTTCTAAAAAAATCATGAAATCATTATTTTAAATTCTATATATTTTTTATTTTAAATAATTTTCTGTCAACTATTCTCACTTGTTTGTTTGATTCCAAGATCAAATGATTTCACAATTAACAACTTGATGCATTAACATAAATTTAAAACCCAGAAAAAGAAGAAGATGAAGAAGAAGATTTATTCAACTTTTTATATTTAAATTCATGTATGTGTACATATTAGTTTTATGGATAGTCTTTCTATATTATTTCTTTCCATAGCAACGAAAAGGTCCACAAAATAAACACTTGTTCAAAATCAAATAAGTATGAATACATTATACAGTAAAACTTCTATAAATTAATAATGTTAGGACCAGATAATTTTATTAATTTATAAAAATTATTAATTAATTGATAAATTAATAATTAATAATTTATAGAGAGTTTTCCGAATTTTAAATTTTTTTATAGAAAATGAAAACAATACTTAGATATGTTATTTACAAATTAGAAAATAAGAATTCCATATCTAAATTTTTATATAATTTTTGATGCAATTCAAAAAGATAATATCATATATTGTTTATATTTAAAGAGAAATAGAGATAAATTCCAACAAAATTACAAATTTAAGAATAAATAAACAACACTAGAATCATATTTTACTAAAAGTATCTTATATATATATAAAATTTTTTTTTATATGATTACTAATTTATATTATTAATGGGACCATATATTTATATAGAGATTTTTAAAAATATATTATCTTATTATCTTATCAAAATGTGTTAATGATTACACCGACCCAACTCGACACTGTAATAATTTATTAATTTAAAGAGATTATAAATTTATTAAATATTAATTTATAGAGGTTCTACTGTATATATTTTTAAAATTAATAAAATAGTCTATAGGTAAACCCTAAATGCCAAATGTTAAATATTATAAAATGTAAATGCTTTAGATCCTAAAATCTAAATCTAAATACTGTAAACCTGTTTTTACAAGTAGGCTTCTTTGTCTAATAGGCTCTACCATATTTTGGGATCTAATTTGGTTATAATTTGGAACTAAGGTCATATTTTAAAGTTTAAACCAAACAGAACCAATCTAATATATTTGTTCACGTGATCAAAGTGGTTAAGCGTTTAAACCAAATAGAACCACCACTGTGATCACGTGAGTAATGGAGACTTAACTAAAATTAAGAGTAATGGAGAACAGTCGTTTTCACTTTTGTATTGCCACTCATAATTTTCAGGTTAGTCTATTTCTTTCATATTTTAAGATTATTTCACTCTGCCGCTATATCAGAACTTTATTAATAGTTATGAGTTATCCAAACGGTGATTTAAAATTTACAACATTCTTGGACTTGAAAGTAATGGTACTGAAGCAGTCAAGCCTGGCTCTATAAGAGTTTCATTTCTTGTTTATGAGTTAAGGTATGGCCAGAATTGATACATTTCTCTTTGCATGTATATAGTCTGATCTGTCTACATATTAGTAGATATTAAATTAGATAAGTGAACGAATATTTGGTGTTGGCTTACTCATTTACTTTGTATTCTCAAAGATGGCAAGGAAGCAGCGTGCGGCTCTCTATCTCCTTTGCACCCCTTAGCTTGTTCCAAACATGTTCTCTTCAATCTTTTTTTATGCTTTGTCTTTTTATTTTGCTCTTGGAACTGATGATGTTCAGTCACTTTTCTCTGCTGCAGCAAAAGAAACTAGTTTTGGGTATTCGGGTACCCGTTCGGGTCCGGATCAGGTATTTCGAATTTTCGGGTTTAAAGTTTGAAATATTTTTTGAGTATTCTTATTTTTTGGATCGGGTTCGGTTCGGATCTATGCAGATTTGTTCGGATTCGAGTATCCAGAATATTAAAAGAAAATAAAAAATGAATAAAATTTGGTTAAAATTGAATAAAAATTTACAAATATGATTAAAAATTTATAAATAATATAGTTATTTTAGATATTTTGACTATTTTAGTTTTAAAATAACTGATATATCGAGATTTATAATTTTAATTTTAGATAACTTGACTATATTAAATATAAAAATAATTAATATTTGTATATATATCAATACATTCGAGTATTTCGGGTACCCATTTGGTTCTTGGTTCGAGTTTGAGTTTGGTTTTTTGAATTTAGTATTTGAGATACTTTTCGGGTATTTCTAAATTTCGGATCTCATTTCATTTTCAGCTACGGAAATCAACAAACTCATCTTCTTGAGATTTCCGTTATCACATCTCTCGTGACCTCTGAGATCTCATTTCATCTTCAGCTTAGAGACAGCGAATCTATCCGGAGGTTGGCCATACCCCTTGTTCTCTTCTCATATTATTCTCTTGTTTTTAGATGACATCCTCTATCTGTGATTCATGGCTCCTATTGATTGATTTTGTGGGATGTGATAGCTTAGGGCAAAAAGTAGTATTATACTATATTGTAAACCATTCACTCTTACGCTAGACTTGGTAAATAAAATCTACTGATATGGAATTCTTGTTGCTGTGTGTATTTTAATTATATATAGTCAGTCATGAAGTTGGTGCAAGGGCGTCGTTTGCTTACATCGCTTACCAGAAGCTTTTCTTCTTGGAAACCTCCCGGTTGCCGCCATTGTCGTCAGCCTGATCCCTGGCCTCTACCCGAGGCCCAAGATCCTTTTGAAAGGCCAAGACCTCGACCCATAGTCTTTGAGACGATTGAGTGTATAGAAAGACAGAATCCCGATGAAATCAAAAAGTTTGGTTACATATTCAGTGAAATGCTGGGGCTTCCGAAACCTCCCAACATTGATAAGAATCATAGATAACATGCCTTCCGTGATAAGCAAGGTGTCTCAAAGGAAGAAGCAAATGATATAATTGCCAAGATCGAAGGTGCTGGTGGAGTTGCTGTTATGGAGCCATTGGATGAGGCATGATCATCAACTTTATGTTTGTGGGTTACAAATATGTAGTAGATGTTTTGTAAAAGAAATAATCAATCACCCTAAACCCTCTCTCAGTTTCTCACTTTTTGTTTGGTTTTTATTTTATGTACTATTGCTATGTGAAGTTCTTGAGACACAAGAATCTTCATGTGGAAATAAAATTTCAAGGGCCCAAATTGTTGGGGGATGATGTAGTAGCTGTGAACGATATGATGTTACTTGTACAACCGGATTTTTTCCCTCTCAAGTTTGATGGTCTTACCTTATATATTCTTCCTCATTCTTGTTTTTTACTAGAATACCTAAGAATAAGATTTTATGGAAAACCTTATAGTGGAATCTTTTAATCAATGTAACTCAGAAGAAGCCAGCTACTAAAAGAAACTGGGTTGGTGAAACTCAAACATGGCAATTGTCTCGTTGGATCAGCAAATGAGCAAGTTAATACATTAATACATGTCAAAAGTATAAAATAATATCTAATAAATGAACTAGTAATTACAAAAAGTAATCAACAAATGTGCAAGATGCAGAAATCAGCAAAATAACCTTAGACTAAGACGAATATGTATGAATCATGTTTAAAATGAATATGTTGGGAAGAAAAAAATGTAACAACCTAATTTTGTTATTACTCTTATATATTATTTTTACTGTTTGAAGCAAACAAAAAGGTACATGCCAATATTTTATGTCTTATCGAACATGTTTCTTACATGTTAGGTAATGCTTAAAGAATGGGAATCAATTGGTTAACAACTTCTCTTTTGCAAGTTTTGATAGCTCGCACAATAATTTACAATGATCGTGATTTTTTATTTTATCTTTTAATATGAATAGTTTAGTTTACACCAATTTCTACAATTCGATCAATCATTGGACAAATCTATATCTATATCTCTTAACAAAACGAATAGAAAACCTATATAAAATAATTAAAAAAAAACCTATATAGAAACTGGATTAAAAAATAGAGCTCACATTAAAAAGGTTTTCCAGCTATATAATAAACCCATCAATCGTTCTCACTTATATTTTTTTTGGTCAATTATTTTCTGTATTCTCACTTGTTTATTTGATTCCAAGATCAAATGATTTCACAATTGACAACTTTCTGCATTAAGATTAATTTAAAATCCAGAAAAAAGAAGAAGAAGATTTATTCAAAATTTATATTTAAATTCATGTGTACATATTAATTTTAGAGATATTTTTCTATATTTTTTCCATAACAATGAAGAAAGTCCTCAAACATTTGTTGGTTAGAAAGTTAAACATGAACTTGTTAGTTTATCTAATCAATAATCAACATGAACTAATATAATCCATAGCAATTCATTATTGTAATTGGTTAAGTGTTTAATAAATTCTAGGAGATAATCTAATGTGCAGAATGTTAGAAGCCACGTTCTAAAGATTGGTCTAGACGTCCATCAAAATTAAGCTTAATCGGCCATCAAAATCAAAAATCTCAAAAAAATCTCTTTTGAGTGGATATTAAGCTTGAAATCATAGTTATAGATGTAGATCTGTCACTACAAAGTTAAAAACATGAAGAAAAAAATAGAGGCGGTTGAAATTAGGTCAAATAATCACAGGTTAAGGAAGAAGACAAGGGTATATTTGTCTTTTCTAATTTATTAAGTTAAAATAAAGAAAATTATCACATCCTGCTGCACTCGAACCTTTGACCTGTGGTTTAATAGGAAAGATGGAGACCACTAGATTAAATCCATCTTATGTTAATTAGTATACATATTTAATATATATATATAGACATTACATATAAAATCACGATCTCGATTAATCTCTGTTTAATCTCCAATGATTTTTTAATTGCTAGATCCACCCTCTACCGTCCGACTAGCCCCTAGCAAGTTTTAAAACATGGGTTAGAAGTACATAATGATATTCAAGACCGACTGATAAACATTTTTGTCAGGTTGATCAACAAGAGTTACATATAATTAAAATAAGATAAAAAATTGGTTAAAAAAATGCAAGATATTATCAGTTTACGAAACGAAGAAACAACACCATTCTTAGACATGAAAATTGAAGGAAATATTTTCTCCATAGATGTCTTCTCACAAAGAAAAGAAATCAAAACGAGGTGTAAATACATCTTGAGAGAGTTGTTCATGCGGAGCCAATTTTCATACGTTTATCTGGATTTAGCTAGAGGAGGAAGTAAATCGGTGGGACTTCTCTTAGAGATTCAAATTGATGATGGATAAGAATCCGACAACGAAAAAGAAAGAAAGCCGTGAAACCAAACATCTTAAGGTATAAGGCCTGAGCTAAGAATAAAATTGAGAGATGGTGACAGAAAGGTGGAGTTAGAATATATTGTTGGAAAACGCCATGAGAAAAAGAATAGTGAAAGATTCCATCAATTTGGAACAGAAATGGTAATCTTCTGGATACCACCTTGAAATTTTTGGTTTAGTGATTTAACTTAAGTAGAATAACAATGGTAGAAATGAGTTTTTCTTCTTGTAGCACCGATCACATAAACCATGAATATATGCTAAAGAATCTGTATGAAGCTATCTAAAAATTAGGTTTTGTTTAGAGAGAAAGCTTAGTCAGAATTTTGTGTGAGAATAAAATCTCAACGGCGGTTGAAGGAAAGTATAAAAGCAGAGACAGTTGGCTTCTAAATGTGCCTAAGACTTGATAAGTACATGTGGAAATCAAGGAGAGGAGCAAATGAAAGAATCCAACATAAGATGATGATGATAATGATTTAGAAGGAATTAAAGGATCGGACATAAGAAGATTATGATAATTAATGATTTAGTTAACCTTTAGCTTCGTTTGGAAACAATTTATGGCTGACCGAGAGCATGAATCCCACTACGCCCGGATAATCTCCATGAGTGTTTCTAACCTTTGTAATCAATAATAATCAACAACTTTGATGATCTAGCCTTTGAACGATTGAATTCCCAGATATTTTGGGAATAAGCCATTGGATTCATTCATGTTTTTATCTAGAAGCTTATATACATACCTGGATAAATATAATAGTTCAAATATTTTTAATATCGTTTAAAGAATACATTTTAAAAAAAATTATTGGATCTGACAGCTGATTTTTTTCTATTCTATTTTAGTGGAGAGCCATTTTTTTTTGGGTGGAAAGCCATACTAATAAAGATGAATTCATTTGGTTTGATCTTAGTGGCCAAGCATTATTTTCGACACCGGACTCTCATTTGACCTAATGTTTTATTGGTTGATTTTTGTTTTTAAATTTAGCTTACACCATAAATAGATTCTGATAAATAACTGAAAATATTTTCCACACAAAAAAAACTATTAATTTACACATTAATTCCCTTATTACTCTTAAAATTATCTTTCACCCAACAAAAATGAATCACGTCATAGGTTTTGTGGTGGTCATTGCTATGTATTTTGGGTTGAATGAAGCTTGCACACACAATAGAGTAGAAATTCATAACCAGCTCCCTTTTGGTTTAACTCTCCTACATCATTGTGGTTGCAAGAGAGGGCGGGATTTTGGAGTCCTAGATATAAAAGGTGGTGGTCCGCCATTTATCTTTTCATTCTCCGAGCCTTTAATAATGTACAAAAGGACAATGTGTCATTGTCGTCTATCGTATTCGTCTAAGTGGGGTTTGAAATTTTTTAGAGATATTCAAGTATACAAATCAGCCGCTACTTATCGATGTGGTCAGTTACGTTCATGGAGTGCAAGAGAAGATGGGATTTACTTTACCAGAAATGCAAGCCCACCGGGAAAAGCACTTGACTGGATTGCCGATAACCCTCCAAAGTAATAAAGTATTATAAACCATCAGCAGCTTCTTTTTTAAAACTAAGTTACAAATATTTACAATAAAAAAATATGTTACTTCTTTGATCTTTCAAATAAATTTTAGTATATATTACAATTTTATAATAATTATGAAACCTTTTTTTTTACCGTTGCTAAAAATTAACAAATGAAAAAATAATTGTTTACAATAAAATATTATTTTATAATATGTAAATTTCTAAAATATATTAAAATTTATTTTAGAAAAACTATTAATTTAATAATCATATGTGTATATTTGTAATTTAATGAAGCTTGCTCATACAATAATTAATGATAGTGTAAGTCATTTGTTCTTCATAAAATACGTATAGTTAAAAGTCACTGTAGTCTATGAATAGTAATAATAAATAATAAGTCATTTGTAATTCTGATTAATGCTCTTTTTTTCATAATTTGTACATAGATTACCAAAAACAAAAAATGTGCTCATTTCGAGAAAGCATTGTAGTCTATGAATAGTAAAAATAATAAAAAACTAATTTTGGTCTGGTGCGTACCCTTTTGGGACTCTATTACTGCCTTGGTGCAGACTTTTGCTGCAATATGCAGATCACGTTCTGTTTGGTTGGAGGTCACCAAATGCACCCATAGTTATTACCTCATCAATGTGTAATGGTTGGGTTCCAGAATTCAATGCGTGTGACTCGCTCTCTCACACCTCTTCCTTCCCGCCAGTTCAGGTTATATTCTCAAGCTTTACAAGGTTTATTACGGATTCTGCATTGGGGTTCTTGGTCTGTCCGAATGACTTCTCTAGTTACCCGTACCTCGCCTTGGGGCGTACCATTACTGCTTTATGCAGTCCATTTACTGCAGTATGCAGGTTTTTATGTGGAGTTGTTAGAGCATTGGCTCTCCTGTTGTCACTGCGGGATGGTTCTATGTTTGATACTTCTAGTTTTCCCGCCATTCGGGTATTGTTGGACTGTCATTGTCTGACTTCTTCCTCTAAGGAGTATGTTTCCCTTCCATGTCTCTCACTTGTGTTAAGTGGATTTGTCGCATGGGGCTTACTTTGGAAGACTACAGTTACTTCGGTTTCTGGTTTAAGTAAAGGCTCAACAAAACGGTGTGTCATCTCCTCAGTTTTTGTAGCCGTGTTTAAGATTGTAAATTGTGCACATGTTGCCCATTCAATGTGGGGATGTTGGCCACTGAATGTTCCCTCTATTTCCCTAGGCTTAGTCTCACCCTTCAGTTCTATCGGCGTCGAGATTAGAGGACTTCTCAACGACATTAGTAGCTCAAGTGTTATGATAGCCGCCATCTATCTCTATCTTTGTTGCTTTTCATCGCTTTCATGTATTTGCTTCTTGTTTGGCCATGATGGTTTTGTTTTAGTTCATGTGAACTTTATCTCTACTCGTAGAGAGTAAGCATTATAAAATATAGGTTTGACCAAAAAAAAAAAAACTAATTTTGTGGAGAAAGTGTCAATTTATAATTCAAAAAGTTTTCTCCATGTAGATTTTCACAACTATTGAACTGTATAAGGTGTAACTGAAATTAATTAAAAGCATATATATCTTCTAATTGGAGAAGGGACAAAAAACACACACCTTGACGAAAGCCTCTCCAAGACAGATTCAGCCTCCCCTTGACAATAACAAATAACAAACACAGCAAAAGTTTAATTAGCGACACCTAGTGGACAAACTAAAGTGTTTTGTGTAGCAAAACTGAACTTGCAAATTTAATACTAAAAATATTATCGCTTGGTGAATTCATGATAAGAATGATCAGCTAGGTTAGGTAGCATATGTCCATTTCAAGGCCCTCCAACATTCGATGATCTCCCCCAGTAAAAAAAACTACATGTCAGTAATTATCCAACAAGAATGTTGAAAACTAAGCAATTATCAAAAAACAAATTAAAATGTTGTAATTTACAAAATACAAACTTAGAGTCTCATTGGTCACTTGTAATAAAGTAGAATGATTTTGCCATCCCGAAAATTTTACCCATCCCACTTGTTAGTTAAGATGATCACTAAGATGGTTTTTGTGTTTCAATCAAAAATCTAATAGTTCAAATATATATATGTTATATGGTTTTTGTGTTCCAATCGATAAATCTAATAGTTCAAATATATATATGTTAAACTACAGTTCAAAACTTTGGTTTAGAAAATTATATATGCTAAACATATTTTGCTCAATCAATAAATCTAATAGTTCAAATATGTTCAGTATCGTTTAACTTTAAAGAATACATTTATAAAAAAAATTATTGGATTTGAACGGATGATTTGTTTTCTATTCTATTTTCGTGGAGAGCCATATTTATGAAGATAAAACTGAATTCATTTGTTTTGATCTTAGTGGCCAAGCATAATTTTGGACACTGAACTCTCTCATTTGACCAAATGTTTTTATTGGTTGATGTTTGTTTTTAAGTTTAACTTACAGATATTATCTCATAAATAGATTGTCTGATAAATAAAGGTAAATGTTTTCCACACAAAAAAAAAAAACTGAACGTGAAGGGGGAAGTCTGAAACTTGCTTTATTTCTGTTAGTATCTCTTGAGGTTTACAATATATTGCTGAGAGGATCAAATCGGTTTCAGGTCTTTGTCGTCGTCATCGTGTACCGCAGCTCAGACAACATCTCAGCAGATCAGCCGACTTATTACTCAAAACCTTATATTTTTTTCCAAAAAAAAAATGAATCACGTCATAGGTTTTGTGGTGGTCATTACTATGTATTTTGGGTTGAATGAAGCTTGCAAACAGAATAGAGTAGAAATTCATAACCAACTTCCTAAAGGTTTAACTCTCATACATCATTGTGGTTGCAAGAGAGGTCCATGAACTAAAAGGTGGTGCTGGTCCATTTTTCTTTTCATTCGACGAGCCTAATTTGGTCATGTTTAAAAGGAGATTTTGTCATTGTCGTCTATCGTATACGTCTAAGTGGGGTCTGAAATTTTCTGTTGATATTCAAGTATACAGATCAGCCGCTACTTCTAGATGTGGTGAGGTACGTGTATGGGTTGCAAAAAAAGATGGAATTTACTTTAGCAAAGGTGTAAGCTGTAGATGTTCTGAATGATGATTTCCATTAGACGCTCAATGAGCTTATATATACAATACATGATAAGGATAGATCTAAAGAGAAGATACACAGAATCAAAGATATATACATAATAGATCCATCTATATCTACTCAGAGATATATACACGGGAATATACTAACATCCCCCCTCAAGATGGACGACCAATGAGTCCAATCTTGCCAACCAATACTCGAAACCGTGTGTGGGGTAGTGGCTTGGTTAATGCATCAGCCAACTGGTCGGTAGAACTAATATGAGAAACGCGCAGAACGCCAGCTTGAACAAGTTCCCGCACGAAGAGATAATCTAATACGATATGTTTCATTCGCGAATAAAATACCGGATTAGCACAGAGATGAGTTGCTTCAATGTTGTCGCAGAATATTGTAGGAGTGCCAGTAAGTGAGATACCAAGTTCCATAGCAAGAGATAACACCCACTTGAGCTCCGAAGCCGTAACAGCAACCGAACGATATTCAGCTTCCGTGGAGGACCGCGCCACACCCTTTTGTTTGCGTGATGACCAAGATATCGGTTGTTTCCCAAGGTACACAATATACGCACCTGTTGACGTGTAGAGTTAGTGACGTGGAGGCGGAGAAAAAGATGTTGTGTGTAACCGTTCCCGCAAGATACCGTAAGACCCATTTTGCAGCTTCCCAATGTGTCGAGCTCGGCTTATGCATGAACTGTGACAAACGATTTACTGCAAAAGAGATGTCGGGTCTTGTTAAGCCAAGATAATGAAGGCTTCCGACAGTTGCACGGTAAAGCGTCAGATCAGGCATAGGTGTTCCCAAGTTTGCAGTAAGATTATCTGTAGACGACATGGGTGTAGGCATGGGCTTGGCATTGTCCATGTGGGTATGAACCAATAGGTCAGTGGTATAGCGTTTTTGAGTAAGTTGAAGACCTGATGTTGTGCGGTGGGCTTCAAGTCCGAGAAAGTAGGATAAATTCCCCAAGTCTTTTAAAGAAAACCGGCGACCAAGAGTAGCTATCATATCATTAACAAGCGCAACACAACTCCCAGTAACCAAAATATCATCAACATATATAAGACTATAGATGAAATTGTTGCCTGACAGAAGGATGAATAGAGAAGTATCACTTAGCAAATTTGTGAAGCCAACACTGAGTAGGAACGCCTTGAGTTCATTATACCACGCCCGAGGGGCCTGTTTGAGTCCGTAAAGGGCCTTCTTGAGACAGCACACAAAGCCAGGGTGATCTTTATCAACAAAGCCAGGCGGCTGGATCATGTATACCTTGTCGGTGAGATTTCCTTGGAGAAATGCATTGTTGACATCAAGTTGGCGGAGAGGCCAGTTTCGTGCAACGGCTACACCAAGGACCAGCCAAATGGTGGCATGCTTAATGACTGGACTAAAGGTCTCAGTAAAGTCCACACCGGGTTGTTGGTGAAACCCTTTGGCAACCAGTTGATCTTTGAACCTATCAATAGAGCCATCAGCCAATCTTTTTATTGTAAAGACCCACTTACAGCCAACAACATTATAACTCTCATCATATGGAATAAGATCCCATGTGCCATGTCTAATCTGGGAATCAATCTCATCAGTCATGGCCTTACGCCATAGTTCGTCCTTAAGTGCTTCAGCAGCAGTTTTAGGTTCAGTCTCACCAAGTTGAGCAGCCAGGCCGTATTTAGGGTATGAATTTGGTTCTGGGATCGAGTGGTCATCGTATGAGTACGAGCTGGAGGGTCCGGTTGTGGTGGAGATCCTTGGAGTATAGGAGCTGGTGGTGGCGACGGTGTGGGCTTATCATGTGTCGTAGGCGTAGTGTGTTCCACCAATGAAGACGAACCTTCCTCAGTCTCTGTTGCCAATTTTGGTGTGTCTAGTGAAGGATCAGAGACCGGAGGCACTGGACGTATGAGTGACGAACGATAACGGGAACTATAGTAGTATGTGGAGGCACAAAAGAAGACATAAGAGACTCAGAAGATGAAACTGACACGTTAGACAAGTGAGAAAAATGGGAAAATGTTTTCATGAAATATCACATGGCGAGAGGTGTAAATGCGAGAATGAGATATTTCAAGACAGAGAAAAGCACTTTGGGTGAGAGAATAACCAATGAATATGCAAGGAGTAGATTTTGGACTGAACTTGTGTTGACCATATGGACGAAGCCATGGTAGCATAGGCACCCAACTGTTCTAAGCTTTGCATAGTTTGGTGGAGTACCAAAGAGACAATGGTATGGAGATGAATTCACCAATGTTGGTGTCGGCATCCTGTTGATGAGATAGACTGTTGTGGAGAAGGCATAGGACCAGTTTATCGTCAGAATAGCTGCCTGCTTGAGCAGTGCCATACCCGTTTCAACAATATGCCTATGTCGTCGTTCCGCAATCCCATTGTGTTCGGATGTATGTGGAGGAGTGGTGAAGTGAGTGATTCCGTGTGAAACAAGGCAAACTCGTAGTCCAATATACTCCCCGCCATTGTCAGAGTAAAGAGTTGTGATTTTGGTATGGAACCAATTTTCAACAAGTGCTTTGAATAGAGGAAAGACCTGAGAGACTTGAGATTTTAGTTTCAGTGGATAAAACCAGATATATTGAGTAAAGTGATCAACAAATATCACATAGTATTTGAACCCGTCTACAGAATATGTAGGAGCAGTCCACACATCCGTAAAAACGATATCAAGAGGACGAGTAGAGTGTATGGAAGATGTGAAAAATGGAAATTTATGGTTTTTATTGATCAAACAAGCATTGAAAAAAGAATTAGATGACTCAGAAATAAATGGTAACGAACAACTAGATAGGACATGACGTAAAACTTGAGAAGAAAGATGTCCTAGACGAGAGTGCCATGTGGTGAGCGATGACTTGATACTTGGAAAAGCGGAAATGGAAGGTTGATAAATTGTCGGCCACTCATACACACTAGAACTAGCCTTGTTGTTTAGGAGTGTTACCCCCGTTCTGAGATCCTTCACCTGAAAAGTAGATGGACACATTTGGACCATAACATTGTTAGTTTTGCAAAGCTTATTAACCGAGATGAGATTCTTTTTCATATTTGGAAGACACAGGACATTGGTAAGTGTAAAAGGACAAGAATGAGAGAGTATATGAGTAGAACCAGTATGTGTAATCGGAAGTCCGGAGCCGTTGCCAATTATCACGTCGTCGCCACCTTGGTATGGTGCATGAAGTGAGAGATTGCTAAGATCACTAGCTATATGGTGCGACACACCACTGTCTAGGAGCCAGGAGCCAGCCTCAGATGGTGAAACAGTCATGTAGTGGGCCTGTGGCGTCCACTGTGACGGTGGCATCGGTGGCTGATTGTTGTTGTTATTGTTGTACCACACCGGAAGAGGCCGTGTCTGAGATGAGGGATTCGAAGAGCCAAGTTGAGGACATCGGCGAGCACTGTGGCCTTGTGTACCACAAAGTTGACACTTCCCAAGGTAAGGTCTTGAGTTCTGAAAGTTCGCACGAGAGGACCCACGAAAGTTGCCACAAGATGAAGGTGAAGAGAACTGAGCTGCATTCACCGTGATAGGGACCAATGATTCAGCTAGAGACGACATGGTGGAGATCGCATTCTCACGGTTTTGAAGCTTTTCATGTAGCTCCTCAATCGTGATTGGAACATCACGGCCATTCACCATCTCTATGATGGCTCTAAACTCGTCTTCGAGTCCCTCCGTGATGAAGTCAAGTAAATCTTCATGCTCGACTGTAGCTCCGAGTAAGGCTAATTAATCCGCCTTTGTAAAATATTACACATGTATTCATCAACGGACTGAGTACCTTTGGAAGTGTTCTTCAGTTGTTGTTTAAGTTGTTTGATATGTTCTCAGGATGGTTTACCATATGTGTTGGCTAGGGTTTTCCAAATATCACGTGTAGTGATAGATCGGGCAACAAGAGGTTGGACATTAAGAGATAACATGCCCAGTAAAGCATTGTACAGCATCCTATCTTGACAATTCCAAACCACAAAGAGTGGATTTGGACTGGAGGTGTCATTAACGAAGACAGTGGTCTCTGGCGGAGTGGCGGTGTCATTGAGAAAGACATGGAGTTCATGTGCTTCAAGGAGCGCTCGGACCTGAAGCTTCCATGTGATGTAATTGGATGACGAGAGCTTTGTGATACTCAATATATTAACCGAGATCAGGAGCAATTTAGGATCGGCACCGCTGTAAACAACAGTTAGTTCGCCGAAAGTGGTCTGATATATTGCATATTTTGGGATTTTCTAGGTTATGTTTAAAGAGTTTTTAGAGTCTTTTCGGTGTTTTCAGAGTCTTATAAGGTTGAAACACGTTGGATTATAGTCTAATGCGCATGGAGCAAGGATGAACACACAACAGCCTGAAGCTGAGCATTTTGGAGCATTTTTATGCTCAGATCGATCGGTTCCTACCTGGATCAATCGATCCAGATATCAGCCAAGTTTACGCTCCATTCCAGATCGATCGAGACAACCAGAACGATCGATGACCCTCCAGATCGATCGATCCACGTCTGGATCCATCGATCCAAGCCGCTGCCAAACGAACGCTCTATCTCATATCGATCCATCCGACACCAAACTATCGATCCACCACCGGATTGATCGATCCAGAGTAATTTACCCAAAAGCAGAAAAAGAAAATTTTGGTTTATTTTCCTGTTTCGGTTCAGTTTCGACCCAGAACGTGTTTTAGACTTATATTTTTATTTTTCAGCCAATTTGGGGATTACGCTTTATTTTTACATCAGATTTCTAGCTTTGGATTTTGTAAGCTTTTTGGAGAAGAAATCTCCGACTCTACCTCTTTGAGAATATTTTTGAACCCTTTTGGTTATTTTATGCTATTGATTATGAATTCATTTTCATCTATTTGCTGTATTTTTATTTTTATGTCTGAGTAATTTCATAATTAGGTTTAGGGTTTCATAGGGATTTATGAATCATTGAATCAGATATAGATATGGATTTATTTAGGGTTCTTTATTTATTGTTGATCTTACTGCTGAAATTGAATTGATCACTTAGTTTCTGATATTAGGCTTTTTAATGCATCAAAAAGTGTTTGATTAAATGCCTGAAAGAACATAGATGAGTGGATCGTCCTTAGCCAACGAAAGCTGATGTTAAGGCATTTCATGAACATATTAAACCCGCTCTTTAATGCTTGTTTACAACTCTAAGATCAAAGGACAGTTTAGATACTTAGGTTGTTAGATAAAGTGATTGATACTACGACAGTAGATTAGTTAAATATTTATGTTTGAGTTCTAGACGGTTTTTGTTTAGCCCTGAATAATTATCTGGTTCATGATCTCTGAATTCCCGTGAATATCCCTTGACCTAACGCTTTTTAATTCATTGTTTACACAGTTTTTATTTGCTATTTTTGTATTACATTAAACCAACAACCATATTATTGTCTTAACTTAGTTTCATTCTCAAGAATTATACTGTAATATTTGGTTCTTGTGGATTTGATCCATCTATACTATTGTGATTGTATGTGCACTTACAATCTTTTATTTGGGTTAAAACTCTGTATATCATAGTTGTCATTGACAAAAAAAAAGAGAAAAATCGAGAGAAAAAAAATAAAAATGTTTAAAGAAAACATTTTCTATGTTTTGGATCAGATGCTCTTATACCATATACATGTTCTGAATGATGATTTCCATTAGACATTCAATGAGCTTATATATACAATACATGAGGAGAAATCTAAAGAGAAGATACACACAATCACTACTCAGAGATATATACACGGGAATATTCTAACATAAGCCTTGGTGGAAAAGTACTTAAATGGATTGTCGATAACCCTCCTATAAGTAATAAAGTATTAATATTTATGTGTTATAAATATAATTATTTGGTATTATCTATTTACATGAGATAATGTTGCTAATGTCTATCTATTGACAGCTTTGGCTCTAATCCCAAGTTGTGATTATATATTCTTTTACTTCTACTATAAATAGAGATGTTGTTGTAGAATTGTAATAAAGATCTCATTGTCTAAAGTCATTCTTTATTTCTCGTCCACCATCTTTTTTTTTTTAATAATTAATTTAAATATTTATTATTTTAGTTTATTATTTTAACACGGTATCAGTACGAATAAGTTCTAAATCTAACTAAATTTTTTTTAATTAAATTTTTGAGGTAATATTTAAATATTTAAATTAATATTTAAATTTATTTACTTTAAAAAATTAAAATGATTTATTTATAATATTTAAGTAGTAACGTTTATATTTTATTATTTTAATTTACAAATTTATATATATTTAATATAAATATATAGATATCGTGAGATTATGCCTTTTCCGAGTTAGTCGTAATATAGAATAAGCTCTGTCTCCATTATGATAAAATAAAAAATTATATTTTTTTCTGGATTGATCGTAATATAGAGGAGGTTATACCTTTATTATAAAATAAAATAAAAAAGGCTATAAATTATTTTCAAATTAATCATTATATAGGGTAGGCTATGTCTCCACCTCTATCAATTAAATGAAATATTAAATCTCCTTAAATATATGAAGTCAAGCTTTAAAAATTCTAATTTGGATGTCTAGGACTCCTGAATTCTTATATAGAAAGCTATGACTATTCATTTGTTCTTATGAATTTATTTATCTAAATATTTAATTTAACTTAAATAATAAATATATGCAATATATCAAGTGTAAAGACATTAAAATATTTCTTTTAAAATTAAATTATTTTCTCATATTGAGAATTTATTAGGCATATGTCAATATAAGATTTGACAATGCAAAAAATAATTGGAAAGTTTAGATAAGCTAGTCTCTCGACTTCTAAAAGCATAAATTTTATAATTGATCATGTCTTATGTCTCTAAAAGTTTTGGAGAAACTTATCGAAGTTTCAAAGACATTTTGTTTTATTAATAATCATATAGAGACTATAATTAATAAGAATGACATTGTATATCTTTGCATCACATCGAAGAGGAAACATATATTAGAATTTGTTTCTCATGTTATCCTTTATAATATATTGCAAAACTATATATATATATATATATATATATATATTTATAATCACATCATATGTTATAGTAAACTTAGATTACTTGTACATTTAAAATTTTGAATAAAGAGTTGGACATTTTAGTTCAGTCTTGATGCGAAAAATTATGCAAAATACTAAAAATCATTCATTGAAAACCATAAGAGTTTTTAATCTAATGAGGATTCAAATGTTGCATGTTTAAAAACAAAAACTCATAATTCGACCATCACCAGCCAAAGATTGGGAATAAATCTCTAGTATTTCTTATAGAAAATATATGATGATATATGTAGATATATTTATCCTTTAAAGGGGCCATTTTGATAATTATAGTATTAATTGACGCATCTAATAGATGATCACATATGTGTCTATTGACAACATGAAATACGGCTTACGCAAGATTCATTTCCCAACTAGTAAGGTTGAGAACACAACTCCCTGATTATGCCATAAATAAAGTAAGACTTGATAATACTAGTGAATTCATTTCACAAGCCTTTAAAGACATTTATACGTCAATGAGAATCGATGTTGAACATCTAGGGCTTGAATAGTATTGGTTTTTGGAGTGAACTTTGGTTTTAGATTCTTTCAAAATCTAATTTTTGGCCATTCATGATTTTAGATAAAGTGGATTTCCTAAAATATAAAAAATCTGAATTTTGATTGTTTTTTTCACATTTGTGAATAGAATCCAGAATCTGCCTTATAGTAGTTTTTAGGGTTCTGAATTTTTTTTCCATTAAATAACACATCTGATTTTTTTTTATTGTTTACTAAAAAATTCATTTAAACTAAAAACCCTATTTTTGGAGGGTTTTCCACCAGACCTGCGTAAAGATTTTTTCTTTATATTATTAGTATATTGTTATAAATCTAGTTATCTAAAATATCTTTTTTTCTATATAAGAATAAAGTTTCCTCCTACTTCTACCCACAAAAATCTCGTCTCCATTTTTCTGCAAATCAAGCTTGGTTTTATCAGTATTTTATCAGTATTTTTGTTGATATTATGCAATTTTGTAAATTTTTATTTGATTATTAAAATTTAATATCATTTATTTTAATAATTTTCAAGCACATATAACCAAAACTATACAAAAAATAGAAAAAACAGAAAAGTAAAAAAAAATTATATATATATATAAACCAAAAACCAACTAATTTACCATTCAAGTTTTGAAAAACTAAAATCTACCTAGAAAAAAAAAAACCAAAAACCAAAAACTAAAATCCAAAAACCAAAAACTAAAATTCAAAAACCAAAAACCATTTAAAAACCACAAAAAAATCATGGCCCTAGTTTCTCTTGTTTAAAATGGCATGGCTGAGTGTTTTATAAAATGACCGGAAGTTAAATAAATGTGGTATCGAATGTTTGAGCACAATAGAGACATGCATGTATATGATTATATTATGTAAAAGTAAAGATGACATAAATGGTAGCAAACATGAAATTTACTAATACTTTAAGCATAGCATAACCGGTCAAGTCATCCCGGTCTAACAGTGATATCGAAGATCATTGTCATTGAAAATTTAATATAAATAAATTGAGATGCAGCTTTCAAGTCTCACAAGATTACCGTTCATACATCAAAAGATAACATTTCATTTATGTTAAATTATTTTAATATATATTTCATTTATATTTATATATTATTAATGGAGTAGAAGGTTACACCTCCTTCTTGCTTTTATGCATCAAATCCGTATAAAAGCAATATCCAAAGAGAATAAAATATATATTGTTTAAGATAAATCTCCACTTTAATAAGCCATCATTCATATATGTGCTTATTGAAAGATTTGCATATCATCATTTTGATGATAAATGTTCTCTCATCATTATGGAGAATTGAATAGTTTGAGTCTTTGAACAAATGATTATGAACTTAAAAGTTCATAAGTTCAAAGGATCACTATTCTTATATATAGCAAATCAAATAGGTGATGAATGAGTTTTATGAAATGAATTATCAATATAGATCCTTATATGAATAAATATGAACTTGATGTTCAGAGGATAATTCATTCTCATATTCAAGCTGAAATGCTCCATATATGTCCATGAATGACTAAGTCTATGACCATAGACTACTTTGGTTATATAAATAAATAAAAATCCTCAAAAGTAAAAGGGGCAAATAGTTAAGAGGATTAGACTCCTAAAGAGGAGCAACAGACCATTGACATATGGCTAATTTATAATCATGTACATGAATAAAATCATTGCTAATGATTTCAATGATAAAGAGATCTTGATTAACCATGTCATTATGAGAAACATAGAACCAAAGACAAAAATGATTGTCGACAACTTAAAGTATAAAGCGCGCACAATATAAATAAAGAGGGTCATAAAACTCCGTCATATATGATGAGCGTAGAGACACCGCTATGTGATAAGCGTTGAAAAAAATAATATTGGCCAATAAACAAAAGAGGCAGCCAAGTCTATTTTAAACTCGAATAAAAACGAGAAATTTTGAAGCTATAGTTAAAGCATCAAAAGGGTATTATGATGTATAAAACAAAACGGTATATCATGCCATTTTTTGTTAAATACCTGATAAATGTTTGTTGCTATATAAGCGACTTAAACTGCACCTCAAGGGAAATGCTTATAGAGTTTAATCCAAGAAAGATATATGATATCATAATTATGTTTCCAGGAAACTTTTAAGAATGATGTTTCAAACATCATCATAATTCTATAGAAGTTATTTAGAATATAAAACCTTTAAAAATAAAATTGTCTCAGATATTCTGATTGAACATCTATTTAAAAGATGTTATACTAAGCACCTCCAAAGAGGATGTGTGCTCACTTTGTGGATTAAAATAATCCAGACGCATAAAGAATTTGTTGCGTTATTATAAAGAAATCCTCATCTGAATTCATGATCATCGATTTGTGATCATATTGATGATGCAAGAACTTTTATGAAAGATGAGTACAGAAGAAAAGAACTTGGAAAGACAAAAATTTGTCTCGAGCTCTAAATGGAGCTGTTCCAAGATAAAAAAAATATAGGTGCATCAATCAAATTATACGTACTAAAAGGATCTTCAATGCTTTATTATGGATAAAGCAAATTCTTGAGTACTCAAATGGTCAATAGACCTCTAGATGTTGAAGAAGATCCATTCAAACTATATGTAAATAAAACAGCTTGAGTACTCCAATAGTCAATAAATCTCTGAATGTTGATGAAGATCCATTCAGACCTTGTCAAGATAACAAGGAATTACTATGTCCCGAAGTACTTTACATATGTACTATCGGTGAAATTTTATATCTTACGATTTTTATTAGACAAAGTATAGTATTTGCTACTAATTTACTTGCAGGATATAATTCATTCTCTACTTATAGACATTGAGATGAGATAAAACAGTTCTTCCATTATCATCAAGGTATGATTGACTAAGAACTGATTTATTCTAGAAACCCCCAAGTTTGGTTTAGTTAGTTTTGCAGATGCAAGATTCATCAGATCCGTATAAAGCTGGATCTCAAACTAGATGTGTTTTCACCATTAGAAGAAATGCAGTCTCGTGGCATTCATAAAACAGATCGTATTCGCCATTTCTCCAAATGATGATGAAGTCGTTGTGACACCCAAATCAAAGAAGGAGTTATCAAGAGAAAAATGACAAAATAGATTATTTTGAGATCTATTTACAAAGATTTTTCCCACTCCAACATTCGAAAGAAAATTTCATATGATCAGTATGCATCTCTAGGAGATGATACTTCGAGGGGGAGAAATATGAAAACATGCGTGGCTGCACTCTTTTTCCCTTATCATAGTTTTTGTTCCACTGAGTTTTTCTGTAATAAGGTTTTTAACGAGGCAACAGATAACACGCAAGAGATATATATAAAAGGGATGTATTATTGTAAAAATCTCTCACTCTTCTAAATTCTTTATTGACAAAATCAAGAGAAGTGAAGAGTCTGAAGATCATCTATAATATCATTAAAAGAAAAGATTATATCGATTTTTTTAGGGAAAGATTACATTACTGTACTCTTTTTCCTTTCTCATAGTTTTATCTCAATGGGTTTTCCATGATCAAGTTTTTAACGAGACAGTACACAATCAACTAATAGTAATAGATAATCAAGGGAGAATGTTATAAATATAATTATTTGTGATTATCTATTTACATGAGATAATGTTGCTAATGTCTATCTATTGATAGCTTTGGCTCCAAGTAGCTGTGACCCCAAGTAGCTTTGGCCCCAAGTTGTGATTGTATTAAAGAAGAGATTAAAGTTAATAAAGAAGAGATTAAAGATCTCATTTGTCTAAAGTCATTCTCTATCTCTCGTCCACCATCTCTTCTTTCTTTAATGACTAATTCAAGTATTTTATTATTTTAATTTATTATTTATAACATCATGTAACTTTTCTTTGTGTTTGTATGTGGCAAGCCCACAATTTTCTTCAGTTATTTTGTTTTATTATATAAATGGGAATGATTCAAAATTAGTAACTGGTCTATTCGTGATATATATCAACTAAAATAATCAAATTTTGACATATATTTTAAAAAGAGTTCAATCTTAATAATTTTACAAAAATAAAGTAAAAGTTCTTTTTTATTATTAGTAAAAGAAAATTTAATAATCAATAAATATCTTGTTAAATTATAAATAACAAGATGATGACACATATCGGTTGATCGACTAGATTCTGACATGTATAAACAAATTTGTTATTATTTTTTCTTAATCAAAAATAGAAACAAAATAAATAAATAATGATAAAATATGTATTTTTTGCTTTTTCTAATATATATGTTAAGTCTTATAGTTTAGTTTTCAATAAAATTTAATCTTTTTTCTCTAATATATATTTTTTACAAAACTTCTAATTAATTAAATGGAGAATTATTTGACTGAATATAATCAAAACCGAATTTATTGTACTAATTGACTGAGTTAGAGAACGTGAAGGAGCATCAACGTCAATCTTAGTAAGTTAAATACGCAGACTAGTGGCATCAAGAATGTCAAGAGCTGACCTAATGTATGAAATGTTAGGAGTACTGAAATGAGATTCAAGATCTACTAAGCAATTATGTGTGGTTATTTGACACAATTTTTATATAATAGATGCATGATAATAAATTACTTTGAAAACTGCATAATATTTTAGGTTTAGAAAACATTTAAAGAAGAAAATGTAAGAGAATATATGAAAAGAGTGTGAAAATGATTTCTTTCAAGAGAAGACATCATAACTGATCACTTACAAAGAGAAGATATCAAAATAAGAGACATATATCCACTTTGAGAGAGTTGATTAGATCAGAAACATTTCCTATGTACATATATGGATATGAAAGAGTGAGGAAGATGATAGAGTTTCTATTGGAAACTGAAAATGGTGTGGTGGATGACAATAAATTGACATAGAATGAAAAAACCATCAAAATTAATCATTTTTAAATATATAGCTTAAATCATGCATACAAATATATATATTAAGCTACATAACCTATAACAAATTTTAGTTTTATTTTTCTTAAATTTAATTTATCTTATTTAAAAAACATGTCCATTGGATAGGTTTTAATCTAGTATATATATATATATATAGATTTTTTTTTTTGTTTCTGCTCACTTTATAAAAAATCCATGTATAGTGCACCTAGATTATACCGAGGTTTCATAGTTAAAAAAACTAATTTTTATTGAATTATCAAATAAACTTTTTGGATATAAACTTTCTATATTATTATAATAAAGATTATTACATTATATCAAATGATTCATGTATGTTGGAAAAAAAAAATTGAATCAAGTACATAATATATTTGATTTAGTAAAGTTTTAGGTTATTTAATTAAAAATATAAAGAGATAAAAAAAGATTTAGAGAAAACAATTTCAAATTTTTATAAAGATAATGTATTTTGTGTATTGATTAGTTAAAAACTGATTGATCCTTTTATCCAAAATTGAATTGAGTAAAATTTATTTTTCTAATGAATTTTTATAATATTCTAGAATTTTAAAGTTAATGTATTTCCCTAATATTAGTATTTGTAAAAATTTACATGAAATGCCATTGTCAAAATATCATTAAAACAATAATTACAGATACAGAAATCAAATGGAAATCTTTTCAATTTAATTATTTTCAAAAAGAAAAAAATTAAATATTTTAAATATGGTTAATAGCCAATCAAATTGAATATTAAAGATCTGATAACCAATTATATTATATTAGTTAATGTTTAATCGTTATACTTTACTTCTCACCTTTGTTTGATTCTATTTATGTGAACAAAACAAATCATCACATCATATTTATAGATTAAAAAGCTATATTATTTTTGGCATATGCTATGATTCGATTTCTTTTAAAAATGAAAATAAATTGTTCCATCTATATTTTATCTGCATATTTGCATCAATTACATTCATAAAGAGTATAATCATTAATTCAAATGAAAATATTAAATTTCGTTCCAGGTACACACAAATTTGTTCTAGTAACAAAAAAAGATAAGTAGATTTTGAGATGTAAAATCCAATTTTTATATCATGTTAATTTAAGTAAATTATGATGGTCATTCATCTCATAATTGTTTAACTCACTTTTGTAAAATATTGATAATCACATCATCCATATATTAAAATTTGTTTTACATAATGAATTTTTGAAAACAAACATGGATTTACTTAATATATTAAGAAAAAAAGTGTGCTAAAAATCTAACATCATCTATGGAAACAAGTGGTGCAATGGTTAGAAATCAGGACTGATATATTTGAACACTGTACAACAAAAAATATAAACTCATATGTATATAAATATAATTTTACTACTAAACTCAATAAATTCAAATAAAATATCTTTATATTTTTTTTTTTAAAGTTATTCACACGCAATACGCAGATTAGAATCTACATAGTTTGTAACTTAATCTACAGTTACAAATACATAATTCATTTCAAGATTATCCCTATATATAAGTATATCTTATATATTACGAATTAACTCCAGTTATACATATTTCTGCAATCTCCTCCATATCAAAATCCTAAATTGCTTTGCTTTAAAAAAAAAAAAAAACTCCTAAAATATCTATTTGAAGACAACAAACACTTTAAGTTAAAGTGAAGACCTTTATTATATATTCTTCTTTTTCTAACTCTTTCCCTTCTTTCTCCTTTGGCCGTATCACTAACCCTAAAAACTTCATCTTTTTTTCTCTCTTTCGATGGCGAAAAAACCTCTCAATCCTTTAGAAGATCCACCAACGGCTTCTTCAAGCGAAGATGATGAACTCGAAACTTCAGCTGACGAAGAAGATGAAGAAGACGAAGAAGTTTCTTCCTCTGAAGAAGAAGACGAATCTAAAGATCCAATAAATAAAAAAACTTCCGATTCCGTTACAATCACTCTTCCCGGTAAATCTACCACCGCCGGAGACAAGGCTGCCTCCGATTCAGATTCCGGATCGGAAACCGAAACAGATTCCGATTCCGAATCAGAGAGACCTCCAAATTCCGGATCTGGGAAATCAATCGCCGCCGTGAAAAAGAAAGAAGATCCACCGTCTTCGTCAGCTGCTTTAGCTTTACCGGCGGTGAAAAAATCAGCAACAACGAAACGACCAGCTTCAAGTGAAGGAGGAGCAACAACTTCAACGAAGAGAGCTAAGACAGGAGGAGGAGAAGAAGAGAGTATAAAGAAACCAGCTTTTCAGAGACTATGGAGTGAAGAAGACGAGATTGCTGTGTTACAAGGAATGATTGATTTCAAAAGTGATACAGGTAAGTCACCTTATGAAGATACAAATGGGTTTTACGATTTCATCAAGAAATCGATTAGCTTTGAGGTAAGTAAGAATCAGTTTATGGATAAGATTAGGAGTTTGAAGAAGAAGTTTATTGGTAAAGAAGTTAAGAATGGTGTTGAACCAAGTTTCTTGAAAGCTCACGATCGGAAATCTTATGGTTTGTCTAAAGTTATTTGGGGACCTGATGGTATAGCTGTTGAATCTAGTAATGGTGTAGCTAAGAAGAGTCAGAGTAAGAGTAAGAGTAAAAGTAAGAAGCTTGATTCTGTTAAGCAAGAGTTGGTGTTTGGTGGTGTTTCTTCTTCAGCTAATGGTAAGAAAGTTGAAGAAGATGAAGATGATGATGGTGATAAGATGTTGAAATCTGATTGGTTTGACAAGTCGTTTCTTGTTCGTGCTATTGCGGGTTTCGGTGTTGGTGAGTTTACTGTGAAGGAGAAATGGAGTTTGGTTTCGGTTGAGAACAAGAAGATGGTTGAAGAGAAGTTGAAGCTGTTGCAGGATAAGGAATTCGAGTTTGTGTTGGAGAAGACGGAGTTTTTACATGAGGTTACTTCTATGATTGCTGAAGCATCGAAGAAGAACAAGTCTATATAGAGAAAAAGCAATGTTCAATGCTCTCTCCTTTGTTTTCGAATTTTAGGATTTGTTTCCTTTTAAATCGTTTTCTGATTTTCTTGGTGGTTTTAATCTTTGTGAAACTCTCTATTTTCGATTTGTATCTTATATAAAAACACCATGGAAGTTAAGTTTTACCAAAGTTTGATGCTTTTAGTTGAAATATGAACAAGTTTCTAGCTATTTATGTTGAACCAAATGCACAAATTTTTTGTTGAACTGAGACGAAAACTTAAGAACAGAGGAATTGAAGAACTCTGTTACAATGGTCTTGTGGTATAACAAATCAGCAAGTCAAAAAAGTTTTATGATTCTTAGGTGGGGGAAGTGAAAACAAGTTTAGTTGACTTATAGGTCACATGCTTACTTTCTAAAAAGCTTTTTGATCAATGGTTGTACCAAATGAACAAAAGACTTATTAGCAAACTTTTTATTTACTTGCTATATAATTGTCTCAATGAGTCTTTTAAACTCATAACAACCAAATCTTTCAATACCTGAAACTTAATTCAGTAAACTCAGATTTAAAAATCATGGATCAGAGTCTTACACACACCGGATCAAAGAAGGCTTGTGTTATTGGTGGTACTGGAAACTTAGCCTCTATTCTCATCAAGCATTTGCTTCTAAATGGTTACAAAGTTAACACTACAGTTAGAGATCCAGGTTCTTCTTCTTCACTTTCTTCTTCTTTATATATATATTCTCTTAAGATGTTTGTTTATGTGACTCTTTATTCTGAAAAAAAATGCAGAAAATGAGAACAAAATGGCTCACCTTAGGCCACTTCAAGAACTCGGTGACCTCAAGATCTTCAAGGCAGATTTGACACATGAAGAGAGCTTTGATTCTTCCTTCTCCGGCTGTGAATACATCTTCCATGTAGCAACACCAATCAACTTTGCATCCGAAGATCCTGAGGTATGTTTTTAACTGATTGTGCATGCAGGAAACCAAATCTCAACATTTTTAGTTATTGCTGTTTGTGTTTGGATATACAGAAAGACATGATCAAGCCAGCGATACAAGGAGTGATCAATGTGTTGAAATCTTGCTTAAGATCGAAATCAATCAAGCGTGTGATCTATACTTCTTCGGCTGCTGCGGTTTCCATTAACAATCTTTCTGGACCTGGACTTGTGTTGAACGAAGAGAACTGGAGCGATATTGATTTTCTCACAAAGGAGAAACCCTTTAATTGGGTAATTACAATTACTTGTGGTAGAAGCTAGGGTTTTTCTTTCTAAACTTACCTCTCTGTTTCTTTTCTAGGGTTACCTAATCTCGAAGCTGTTAGCAGAAAAGACAGCTTGGGAATTTGCGGAAGAGAATAAGATCGATCTTGTTACCGTGATTCCGGTACTTATAGCCGGAAACTCTCTATTTTCCCATCCTCCGAGCAGTTTATCTCTCTCGATGTCTTTAATCACCGGTAAAAAAAAAAGAATTTACTGCTATATATACACCTTTATGTTAAAGTTTCACAATAAGAAGTCAAGATGATTGGTTTTCTGTTTGTTAGGGAAAGAAATGCTTCTGAACGGTCTCAAGGAAATGCAGAAGCTATCTGGCTCGATCTCGATCGTCCATGTGGACGACTTAGCTCGTGCTCATTTGTTTCTTGCTGAGAAAGAAACTGCTTCTGGTCGATACATTTGCTGTGCTTACAACACAAGTGTTCCAGAGCTTGCGAGTTTTCTCGGACAGAGATATCCCAAGTACAATGTTGTGTCAGAGTAAGCATTGAAATTGCAAACCTTAAAAATGGAAAATTCGGTTTTTTTTCTTATCAATTCTAGGTTTGAAAATTTTGGCAGATTCGAAGAGGGCTTGTCAATTCCGAAGTTGACTCTATCTTCAGAAAAACTCATCAGTGAAGGGTTTCAATTCGAATATGGGATCAATGAGATATATGATCAGATGATAGAGTACTTCGACTCAAAAGGCATTATCAAAGCTAAATAATCTTGAGTTTTATTTATGTAAAACTAGATTTTATGAAAGTATATGAGTCTTTGATCTCATTCTCATTCTCTAAAATGGCTTTGAATAATAAAGTTGGTTGATTTTATAATGTATTTGATAAATAATACGTTCCTTTAAAACAAACTTGTGAAATAAACATATATTTCGAGCATGCTTTATATAAATCAATGATACGTACATGCTAAATTCTATTACTCTATGAGACAATATATATGGAGCATGAAGGACTACTTCACATTTAACAATTTTGCTTTTCCTATTTGTTACATTACCATATTCCTAATCTATTATATAAATAATGTGGAAGGAGAAACATATTCTTGGACCTCAGTGATGCGCTAAAAAGTGAATGATTATATGAATTATGGCAAGAAGAAAAGGATATCACGAGAAAATGGTGCATCTATCTTTCTTTACTCGAGAATATAAAGAAACCTAAGAGTACATTTATTCTTAGAACAAGATTTAAGAAATATAAACAAAGAAACTGCTGCTATGTGCAAGATTAGATACGTACAGAATAATCTTCTGCAAAGAAAAGTTAATTCTTTATTTGCATGCGAAGAAAATGATCCCAACTATAGAAGGAAAAAAAAAATCATTTTTCACGTTAAGAATCTAATAATTAAAAGTAGAATGATAGATAACTTGAAACTTAAAATTTGATACTTATAAAAGGACATTGTAAAACTTGAATTTTGTATATTCAAAATAATTCTAAAAGACCTCAACTGAAATAGAGTAAAGAAAAACTGAAAGCAGCCATGAATTCCAATGGTGGTTTTCACATGGTGGAGAGAGATGGTAAACTATTTCTAGTATACAACCATCCAAAATATCAACCCCTACAAAAAAAACAAAGTTATATCCCCTCTGGTGAAACAGCCAACAAAGACAATTCTCTTCAACCTCTTTTTTTATGTCCTGACGCACGATGCATGAAACATTACTACTGGGCAAAAAATTCCAATAATTTCCCGATCAATTCTTCCCCCGAGTACGAGCAAGATGGTCATCATGTACTTCCTTTGTTTTGGTGCAACAATAAAGAATTTGATGTCGATGGTGGTTGTGGCATATGTAGCGGGTCAAAGTTTGGTACAGACTACTATTTCTGTGACAATTGTGACGAAATATACCACAAAGAGTGCGTCGAGTCTCCGTTCAAAATCAAACACCCTTATCACCCTAAACACTCCCTTACACTTTACATTCATGCGTTCAAAACTCCCAATATTGAGTGTGTATGCTGTGGAAGAATAGCAAAATATCTGGTATATTGTTGTACCATATGTCAGATTTTCATGCATCCAATTTGTGCTATGAAGTCGATACCCTTTAAGGTAGATCCACCAAAAAAGCATGTCCATCCCCTTAAATTTTTTACCAGACAAAAATCCCTAACTTGTAACGTATGTGGGTTGAAAAGTAAACTATATCCCACTTACGTTTGTCTCAAATGCAACTTTGTTGCTCACCAAGATTGTATGTATTCCCCACACATCATCAAGATATCACGTCACCATCATCGTATCACCTATATTTCTTCTCTTCAATCTAGAGAATCATCTTGTGGGGTCTGTCGTAAAAGTATTGACCATAATTATGGTGCATATATTTGTGAAAAGTGTTGTGATTATGTTGTTCATTTAAAATGTGCTTTAGGGAAAGATGTTTGTGATGGAGTAGAACTTGAAGGTGTGCCAGAAGAAGATGGAAATATAACACAAGATGTTGAGCCATTCAATGTGATATCTGAAGGGGTGATACTTCATTTTCTTCATGACCATTGTCTCTGGCTCGACGTTAGCATACATTACGATGCAAGTAAGTTTTGTCAAGCGTGTGTTTTACCAATCTTCGAAGGTTATTACTATTCTTGTAAAAGGTGTAACTTCATCCTCCATGAAACATGCGCAAAAGCTCGCTGCATAATACAACATGCGCTACATCCTCATCCACTTGAACTGAAAGATCCAAGATATGGTTTTGGTATGTTCATATGCAAGGCATGTGATCGTTATTGTGGTGGTTTTGTCTATCAGTGTCGCATATGTTGGTTTCATCTAGATGTGCAGTGTGCTTCAATTTTTGAGCCATTTGCTTACAAAGGTCATGAAGATCCCTTGTTCCTAGCTTTAAATCCTGAAGTAAAACATGTATGTCACATATGCAAAGAAATATGCCATAAACAATTGAATTGCATCAATTGTGATTTTATTGTATGTGTCAAGTGTGCTACTTTACCGGATAAAGCAAAGTATAAGCATGACGAACACTTTCTCAGAATTATGTGTGAAGAAGAAGTAAGTGAGAAAAATTGGTGCGAGGTATGTGAGCATGAGTTAAGAGATATGTCCAAAAGAATGTTTTATTGGTGCGACGAGTGCTGCTCCACTTTTCATATTGAATGCTTACTCGGTGAAGATGTGTATATCAAGCCTGGACAATTCCTTGATATACGTGAGAAAAGGTTTCATGTTCTTAAAAATAACAATATTTCACGGCCCTATTGTGATTTTTGTAAGAACCGTTGTAAAGAAAAAATCTTTAAAAGCGATGAAAACATTATAGCATGTTCGGCAAAATGTTTGAGGATCGAGTGAGTTATTTATTTATCTATTTAAGTGTAGTTTTTAATGGTTTAACTACCAAATTTAGATCTCTTTAAAATTTTAATGTCAAACAAGGCTCCATAGGACCATATTATTGTAAAAATATATCCAATGAGTATTTGTTTCTCAATAAATTTTTAAAAGGATTTAAATTTTTTCCTTTATTTATTAACCTTCAGTTTGACTTCTTACTTTGTTAATCTTTGACTTTGATTTGTTCAGCTTTTTTTTAATTTTTATTTAATATAATTTTTATACTTTTTATACTGACGAGTTTGGTCTCAAACTTTGCAACTTTTTATAATGATTGAAAACGGCACCGTTTCAAAGTGATTAAAATATTTTTAGAGAAAAACAAGGATTATTATTAATTTATTCTATAAAATAAAGAGAAAAAGTTGTTCTCAATTTACTTTCTGTAGAAATCTATGCGAAAGTGAATAAGATAGTAGAGACCTTTAGATAGAACAGAGAGAAACTGAATAATATTTCTCTTTCTTTTTTCTTTCTTTTCTTTTACAAAAAAACAAATTATATAGAGAATAAACTAGCTGTTACAGTAATAGAAAGAAATGCATAGAAGAGAAATTATTATGCATATATATTTTGTAAAATTACCAAACATATACTCTTTAAAAGGTTTATTTTTAAATAAAGACTTATATTGTTTTAAAAATCATTTATAAAAGACCTATTTAAAAATAAAATTTTAAAAAGATTCAAAACAAAAAATTTCTCTATATACTTTTTAATTTGGTAGATTAGAAGAAGGATTGTCGATTGCGAAATTGGCGCTATCTTCAGAGAAACTCATCAATAAAGGCTTTGAATTCGAATATAAAATCAATAAGATATATGATCAGATGATAGAATACTTCAACTCAAAAGGTATGATCAAAGTTAAAAAATCTTGAGTTTTATTTATGAAAAACTAAGGGGAGTGTATTGGAATTATGATTTGGTAAGATTTTGAGATTTTTTAAAATCACCTGTTATTCAACATGTGATTTATAAATATTATCTCAAATTCTATGTTATTGGATCAAGAAGTTGTGTAAAATCAATTTTGTTCATTTAAAAATTCTCTTGTTATTTAATCATTTATTTGTAAAACTTATATTAAATACAATGTTATCCAAAACACAATTGTTTTTCTTGAATATTTTACTGAATAAGATTTGACAAGGCTTTACATATTTTTTTTGTTGAAAATTAAGGATGAACAAATCTCACCTCTAGAAGTGGTATTTCCTGGAATAAAAAAATAAATAAAAAAACAGTTTTTCATCAATATCACGTCACATTCAACAAAGACACTCACACAAGCTCCTCCATAGTACTGTCGACAAAAAAAAAGCTCCTCCATAATACCAACAAAACCAATCTCAACACAAAAGAACCACCAAATCACTCCATCTCATCTTTCAGCGCTTCGTCCTCCGTGACCCAATTCTTCTTCTTTTTCTTCCCAGATTGATAGGAAGCAACCCAATTCTCACTAATTGGAATTGGATGTTTGTCTTCACTGGTTCACTACTGCTGCTGAGATTTCAAAGCTTTGACACCGTTGCTTCTCATGGGGAAACATCAAGCAAGAAGCTTTGCGTAAGGTTTTTCTTTCAAGGAAAATGATGGGTTTGGCTAAAAGTAACTCTGATTTTGAAATGCTCTATTTTCTCTTCCTTATTTTTAGTTTTAGAAAAGGATTATAGTTTGGCTGGTAAAGAAGATAGATATAAGGGAACTGAATTGATTTTTGTTATTTTTATATATATCTTGTGGAATCAACTTTCAATGATCAGATGCTCCTTGTATTTGTTTTTTCCGTGTCTCTATCTAAACATTCTAAAAGTTAAAACATTATAAGATCATGAGCTTAATTGAATTGGTTTATGCTTCACTATAGGATAAAAATTATTCGATTTCTTCATTTACATTATTACTAATCAAGAGAGCATTTGAATGTTACTTTTGGTTTAACGTTTTCTTTAAGCCTTGTAACCATTTATGTGATGTGACAAATTTTTTTCTTCTAGTGGTTGCTCTCTGTCCTAACAACAATAAAGTTCATATCTATAAATCATCTCAAGGTCCTCCAAAAGTTGAATCTTTATGTCTCTGTCTCAAACTAATGAACCTGCCATTCTTTCCTTTATCTTCTTGTGAGTTCTAAACTTTATATATTTCTCATAACTGATTGCTTATTACTGAAAAGTGTTCTATAGACAGCTTGAAACTTCCTTACAACAATTCCATGATTATTGTTTGAATCATTGCAGCAAGACCAAATTTTTTCTAGAATAGACTGGAGCTCTAAGTCCAACAAAATTGTCACTGTTTCCATGACAGGAACTCGTAAGTTGCAACCTTTGATGGACAAAGCTAATGGAGCCATCTTTGTTAATTGATTAGTTTTGGGCAATTCATTCACACTAATTTGTTTTGTGCTTTCAAAATCTGCTCTCAAATATTAAATGCTAAATCTTTCTTTGTTGATATAACACAGAGCTCTGTAAATATTAAATTCTTACTTTTGTTGTTTGATGTTTATTTGTTATGTAATTTTTTTAAATATATGTTCTGAACTGAAAATGTTTGGTCCAAAACGCTCCCAAGTTCTTGAAGGGTGTTGTTATAGCTTTTGAACATTGTGAGGAGGACCAGTGGAATCCAGCTTATAGCTTGTCAAAAAAACAACCAGCTTATAACTTTTCAAAGATAACAATCAGGTAATAAGCTTTCTGAAAGTTTCAGTACATCTAGAGCATGAACAAAACATTGGTTTTTATCATGCTTTGGCCATTGTTGAATGGTATTTGCTTCCTTCTGTTTGATAATGATCCTTCTTCTCAAAATGTTATGTTCTACTTGCACCAGTTTTAAAGATCAAGAAAAATAATTCTTAAACTTGCACAGACAAGAAGTGAACAAATTAAAGAAACATGTTGGATGTGCAGTAAAAGCTTAAGAAATCCCCCAAAAGCACTAATCTATAATACACAAGATATATACACAACGCATACCCAATTCCAAGATTTGATGTTTTTAAGGCATACTAACTAAAGAGGTTCTGATTCCGACCTGCACGTAAAGTCTAAACCTCAAACTGCTGGCAACTTCTTCATATCGTCTTCTGTGTATAATGGTACAAACCAATACATTTTATCCCATCCAAAAACCTGATTCAAGTAAAGAGAGGAACAAAGCTTTAAAAGATTTGCTTGTGTTTATGTTCAACATTTCGTCATTTAAGAAGCCGGAAACTACTCTATTAACTCAATATCTCTGAGTTTGTTGTGAAACACTTATCAAGTTTGAGATATCCCATTGAAACAGCTCCATGGAAGCAAACTGATAGAAACTGGATTTCTGAAAAGCAAACATGCAGGATAATTCTTATAATATATTTAAAAAAATCTTGAAGCATGTTGTTATGATAATGGAGATTTTCAGAATTACAAAGACGAGAATATGAAGAAAAGAGATGATAATATAATGAAGAATATCAAAACTCACGTTTTCCTTTGTATATCGTTGTTATTTTGTTTAATAAGTAGTTTCTTTTTTAATTTTTTCAAATCTCACCAAATCTCACTATTTTAATAAAAAATCTCAGCAAGTAACTCAATCATTTAAAAAAAAAAAATTTAATCTCACAAATCTCTCCAAATATCTTCAAATTTCACTCAAATCTTTTCAAATAAAAATTTCACCAAATTCTCCCAAATCATCATTCCAATACACCCCCTAGATTTTATGAGAGTATATGAGTCTTTGTTCTCATTCTCATTCTATAAAATGGCTTTAAATAATATGATGGCTGATTTTACAATGTATTTGATAAATAATACGTTCTTTTAAAATGAACTTGTGGAATACAGATATTTCGAACATGGTTTATAAAATCAATGATTTGTACATTTTTTTTCTTTAACAAAACCGATTTTTATTTACTTTGATATCCTAAATTATATTACTCAATGAGACTGACTATATGGATCTGGTTTGTAAATTTAATCATGAAAGTTCCACAACTAAACACCTCAAGGACTGTTTCACATTTCACAAATTTATTTTTCATATTTGTTACACTACCATATTCTAGGAAGATTCGTATCTATTATATAAATAATGTGGAAGGAGAAACTCTTGGAAATATAGAGATATTGGACCTCGATGATGTGTTAAAAGTGAATGATCATATGAATTATGACAAGAAGAAATGGATTTTAGGAGAAACTCGTGGATCCTTCTTGATATGTTCCTGAGAGGCTTTAAGGACGCAACACATGGAGTTGGCAACATCAAAGAATCGATAGACAAATGGAGTAAAAATATCATGGAAATGAGTAAAAGGAGCATGGAAAGGATGTTTTGGATACATTGATTATCTCCAGACCAAGATCTTTCACAAAACACTACAAGTATCACTACACTTAGTGAATACTCGAGGAGATCACTTAGACCCTAATCTTTGTGTTAAGGCTACACCAGTCAAGACACACGTCCAAGAAGGCTAGAGCATTGGTCATATGATCCACTCACACTCTTTTTTCTGGGCTCGGTTTTGTCCCAATAGATTTTTGGTACAAGATTTTTAATGAGGCTTGTGGCTCATATGTTCATCATTGCAAACCTCTAGTCTGATCCATCACAAGGCCTATCTCCTCTACATCATTTGGTGTGGTCCATTATCTATATCTTTTATCTTTCTTTTCTTATTTTGAATTTGAACTTGTGTGTTTATTGGCATGATCTTCTCGGGAGTTTACGAGGCATGTCTCATAATTCTCTGCATTTACTCTCTTTCATCTTCTCATTCTCGCATCCCCTTCCTTAAATTGAGGCCGAGACCCATTGTAACACTTATCTATCTTTTAATAAAAATCTCTTTAAGCATAGATCATTGTTTATTGTTTCATGTGATTCAAACCCGAGGCTCTTAGTCTTATCAAAAGGACTTTACACATCCTTTTGTGGTGACAATCAATCCACTGAAAGTGCAAGGTGTTCGTAAATCGAGTCTTGTAATGTCTTGCTGTCATCTTAATCTTTTGGTGTCCTAATTGGGCCGCATATCCTCACCATGAACGTATCACTTCTTCACTCAAGAATATAAAGAAAGCTAACAGTACAATTATTCTTAGGCTGAACAAGTTTTAAGAACTTAATCAAAGAAAATGCTGCTATGTGCAATATTAGATACTGCACAATATTTATATGTCCTTAAGAAAAAAGGATCCAATACTAATATTTTTTCTTCATTAAGAGATCTTAAATTTTTTGGTTTTGCCAGGCCTGATGATCAATCTTTTATCATGGACTTAGAATAAACCTGGTTGCGGCCAGAGCTGTATGTTGAGAACTTGTTCGTAGAACCAATTACAATGCATAATTGCACATTGCATGTAGCTGTATTTGATAGAATGATCATCATGTGTCATAGGATTAGAGATGTAGCCGACGATAAAAAAGAAGGAAATATCAAGAAAATCGATTTTTTAACATGAAAAATATTAAGTCTTTCCATGTGAAAATTATAAATTATTATTTATATATATTTTGTAGTTAGAAATTTATAAAAGGGTGTATTGCATTGATGATTCTGGAAGATTTGGTAGATTTTTTTAAAACCACATGTTTTCAATCATAAATTTTAAAAAATCTTATAAACTCAAATGTCATTGAACTAGTTAGTTTTTAAAGTACATCCAAATCCACTATTAAATGTTTTAACTTTTAAGCATTAGATTTTAGTGATTTAAAAAAGGTTAATAGATTTTCTTAGTTAAAAGTACAAATATTTAAATCTCATTGTATTAAATGGAATTTGGGAGGATTTTACATAAGTCATAACAAATTCTCTAAATTCACCCAAAATCATCAAAATCATTCATAAATAATATAATAAATCATAAAATATGTTTCCTAGTTAGAAAAATTATCTATCACAGATAACTTTATAGAGACCATCATCAGCACATACATCAACAAAATAAAAATATATATATACAACACATAAAAAGTGATCATTCAAAAAAATAAAAAATGGTGAGCATGAGATCCGTATTTGCTGTTACTGCTATTGCAATAATTCTATTATTCGTCATTGCAGGTTAATCAATCATTCTCATTATCATTATTCTGAATATTAAACTTCTAAATATTTCTTAGCTACGTTGAAATTTATGTATCATAACTTAAAATTTTGTTTCTAACTATCTTTTGTTGTAGAACAAGCAAGTGCGATCATTCATGATGCAAACTGTTATGGAAAGTGCGATGACACTTGCGAATTCACTTGCAAGTCGAAACATTTTATACAAATTGGGCCTGTGAACCATTAACTCAAGACCATGGGATGAGTTGTTGCTGCACACCATATAGGATAACTAAACCGCTTTGGCATCGTCTTTAATTTGTATGATCACATAAAAACAAAATGTTAGAAATATATAATTAAGAGAAGTTACAAAATACCAAATTAATGATTGTGGGCATGTTACAGAAGCTGCTTTCTACTCGTGATTTAGACTGTAGATTTTAATATCCTATAAGATGTGATCTTGACTATTTATGCTATTCACATAATAGTATTCAAGTACTAACTATAATATTAGGAGAGTAGATTACCACAAGCTCGAGCTTTAATTGTGGCTCGAATAGTTCTCTAAATTCCTAAAACCGAACAAGAACATTAGAAAACACATAAACATTATTATCTCCCGACTTCTAAACTCAACAAAACTTTTGAAACATTGTTATTTATTAACTTCAGAGAGAGACATAAACCTTTCAAAATGATCAAATTACAACTCAAAAAAAATTATTAGCAAAAATTAATACTTCTGGTCAAGTCTTTCAATACAACAAAGCTTTTTAGGAGTATCAATAATATGATATAAGTATCCAAGAAAAAAAAAACATAATTGTTCAAAAGAAAAAGAGTAAATGAATGAAAAACAAAAAAAAAACATATTGTAAAAGAGACTCGATAATAATCTTGATCTAGGCCTTGGCTGATTTGCACTAAACTTGGAGCATAAAAAAACACAATTGGAGGATAATATATGTTGTGAGTTTGTCCGAGATCTACTTTTCTCAAGTAACTACTCTCTCCAATGATGCAAGCTATTTTGCATGTGCGTCCATTATTTTTGCTTATATCAAATAGCACAGAAAGTTTCTTCTCTTGGTCAATGAAGAAACTCCCACCAAAAGACTCTAAATCCAAAGGAGTCATATCTATTGTTAACAAGGTTCTCCACAACACAACATTGGACTCAATCTTAATTGTAACCCAGATCTTTGCCTCAGATGCATCCCAAGGTTTATATAACACCACAAGCTGTTCTTCTCTAGTAGAAGATAAACCCACTTGATCATATTTATAAAAGGGAAATGGCAAAGGAAGACAAGGTCCAAATCTCTCAATGGAAAAATCAAAACATAGTAAACATAGATCAATCTGATCTGGTCCTTCCCCTATTTTATCTCCTTTAGACAAAAATAATGTATTCCCCTTCACTGACACGCTGTGTAAATGATGTTGCATTATATACGGGTCAAGAATGACATCATTAAGAACCCCCCATGAATTAGACTTAAATTCGAATATTACAAAATCATTTGGCGTCATCATCAAGATTTTGTGGTTATGGTTATTGTCGTATCCAAAAGCATACATACGGAAAGGAATATTCATATTTCTAGATTGAATCCTTCTGGTTTGTGCCAAGTACGGGTTCCAAACCACTAATCTAGTGTTTAAATTGTCGATGATGATCACTAATAACAATAAACCATCGCAATGAAAGACATGAGATATCTTAACTTGATTAAATTTATCTATTTGTTATACAGATGCCTCAACGAACTTGTTTTGGGTTTCATGGAGATCGAATCTGAATGAACAAAATCCCAAATCCTTCAACATAAACCCTTGAAACTTTTGTCTTGCTTCTGTTTTACATAAAACCCTATCTTTGGATAGATTGTTCCATAGTTTGCATGTACATCTCATTGCTCCTAGAGATGTTATCATAACCCTAGACAATATCTCTTCTACCAAATCGTTCGAAAGATCCGACATCATCGTCATCTTTTTGAAATATTAGTTTAGAGTTTTAACTTTCACGCTTTCCCCACTCTTACAATATATATATATACACGTGCCTCATTGCTAGTTTCCCATAGAAAAAACAAACAAGATAATGTCAACTAATATGTTCCCGAAGAGAAAAACTTATTAGGAGATAATATCAATCAATATTAGGAGATAATGTCAATAGTATTAGATAAAAAGTAATATTCACGTCGGTTGTCCCAAGAAAGTGTAACATCAAACTCGATTTATAAAAACTGTAAAAGAAACATTGATCAAAATTTTACCAACCCTTTTGGACTTTGATTACTTGTTCTAAGAATATATATATATAAGACCCCAATGTGATCACGTGGGATTTTCCAGTTTTTAATCGAAGTCCAAAATGTTAGTTCGTGCGTGTAGGTGTAGCCATGTAATGTTTTTTTACGTGGGATGTTTTTTCAACTGAAACCAAGAGAAAATTTGAAGAGAAGAGGGTCTCGTTGCAATGCCTCTTTTGTTTTCGAACATATGGTTTATATTTCTATGTAACTTTACTCCGTTTTGTGACTGTCTTTGAAATACGTAGATGTAATAGAAGCTACTTTGTACTCTTGATTAGGTACTACTAATAATAATATCAGGAGACTAGATTATTACTTAAAGAAAATCGATAGATGACAACAAATCTACAAGCTCGAGCTTTATTTGTGGCTTGAATAGCTTTTTAGATTCCTATAAACCGAACGAAAACATGAGAAAATATTGAAACATCAGAATCTCTATTTTCTACACTTAATCAAAACGGCACCGTTTCGAACTGATTAAATTTAATATTAAAGAAAACAAAACATTTTGTTATTAATTTATTTCTGAAAAATAAAGAGATTTTACTTCTTCTCTTCTTCTTCTTCTTCTTCTTTTTCATCTGCTCGATTATTTTCAAGCTTTCTGATCTTTTTTAGTTTTCCGAGAAATTTTCAAAATCAAACGAAAAAAACAAAATGTTGGAGAAGATGGGATTACCAGCGAAGCCATCACTGAGAGGAAATAATTGGGTGGTAGATGCTTCTCATTGTCAAGGATGTTCTTCTCAATTCACTTTCATCAATCGCAAGGTCTTCTTCTATCTCCATCAAATCGATACTTATTCCTATCGCGATCATTCGTTTTATAGTCCTATAGAGATCGACTCTTCTGGATCTAATTTTGAATCCGTTTATCTAAAAATCTTCAACGAATTATAGGTTTCTGGTAATCGTATTAGTCCAATTGATAGATTCCATAGACAGAATTGGGTTTTTGAGTAATCGAATCTGGTAAATCAATATCTTATACAGAAGAAATCATGAATTTGGTGAATTTTATACTTAGCTCAGTTTTATGTATTTTTTTTTTCCAGCATCATTGCCGGAGATGTGGAGGATTGTTCTGTGGAAGCTGCACTCAGCAAAAGATGTCACTACGTGGACAAGGCGATTCACCTGTGCGTATATGTGAACCATGTAAGAAGCTTGAAGAAGCTGCGAGGTTTGAGTTGCGTCATGGTTACAAAAATAGACCTGCCAAAGGTAAGAAAAAAGATATAACTTTTGCCTATTACTTAGGTTTGAATAGTTTGACATTGCTTGGTTGCTTCATCATACTAGTTTTTTGATATAGATATGTTGTGATTTCGTTTTTTCAGGAGGTAGTTCTAAAAGGAGCGTAAAGAATGAGGATGATGTTCTTAGTGAGATTCTGGGATCTGATGTTGATGTATCTTCTTCAGCGGAATCAGTATCTAGTAATAAAGATATGGAGTTGGATGATGTGTCTGCTAGTCCTGAAGAGTTGCGTAAACAGGCTGTAGAAGAGAAGAATAAGTACAGAGTTCTTAAAGGAGAAGGGAAATCTGAAGAAGCTTTAAAAGCTTTTAAGAGAGGAAAGGAGCTTGAGAGGGAAGCTGATGCATTAGAGATAACGTTAAGAAAGAACCGGAAAAGGGTATTGTCGATGCGTAATGTTGCTGAGACGCAGAACAAGGCTGCTACGAAAGAATCTAGCAAATCACTAAAGCCTCCACGTCAAGGAGGTAAAGGAAATGATGATTTGTCAGCTGAGCTGAGGGAGCTAGGTTGGTCTGACGATGAAGAGAAAAAACCAGCAAATGTGAGTTTGGAAGGAGAATTTTCTTCTCTTCTCCGTGAAATCCCGCGAAAGACTAACCCGCAGAAGAGTGGGGGAATTGACAAGTCTCTGGTTATTGCTATTAAGAAAAAGGCGCTTGCGCTGAAACGTGAAGGGAAGCTTGCGGAAGCTAAAGAGGAACTTAAAAGAGCTAAAGTTTTGGAAAGGGAACTTGAAGAGCAGGAACTTTTAGGTGGGGCTGATGAATCAGATGATGAGCTATCTGCACTTATTAATAGTATGGATGATGACAAAGAAGATGATCTGTTAGCTCAGTATGAGGAAGGGAGCCATGATTTTGACATTAGTAACCTTGTGGGAAATGTAGATGATATTCATGGTGAATATGATGTCACAGATGAAGATATGGAAGATCCAGCAATAGCGGCTGCATTGAAATCTATGGGTTGGACTGAGGATCCTAAACCATCTCCTAAAAACAGAGAAGAAAGTTTAGCTGAAATTCAGACATTGAAAAGAGAGGCGCTTAATCTAAAACGAGCTGGAAATGTTACAGAGGCCATGGCTACTCTGAAGAAGGCAAAATTACTTGAGAAGGAACTAGAGGCTTCTGATACATCCTCACAAACTGTTGATACAAGTAGGGTAGAGAGGGACACGAGTCTGAAACTACCTCCGAGAAGCAGGCTAGCGATTCAGAAAGAACTTCTCGCTGTTAAAAAGAAAGCACTTACTTTGAGAAGGGAAGGAAAGTTTAACGAAGCAGAAGAAGAATTGAAGAAAGGAGCGGTTCTCCAAAATCAGCTTGATGAGCTGGACAATTCGTCAAAGTTAGCTGCTGCAGGAAAGGCCGTTCGTGACAAAGGAAATGATCTGACTGATATTTCTAGAAACTCTATGGATATTGATGATGGAGAGGTAGATGTAAAAGAAGAGGAGTTAAATGATCCGAATTACCTCTCAATGCTAAAGAACTTAGGTTGGAACGATGAAGATAATAATCCTGCAGTTTCGTCACCAGCAAAACCTAACCCAGTTAGTTCGCAACCAAGAAGAAGTAAAGCTGAAATGCAACGAGAACTCTTAGGGCTGAAGAGAAAGACTCTAACTTTGCGACGACAAGGTAATGTTGATGAAGCAGAGGAAGTTCTGAACCAAACTAAAATATTGGAAGCCCAGATAATGGAGATTGATTCAGGCAAGAATCTTCATGCTGAAGTTGATCAGCTGAAGAAAATATCTACTGATAGTGGGATCAACGAAGGAGATGATAACGTTACAGATAATGATATGAAGGACCCAACATTATTGTCAACTCTTAAGAGTTTGGGATGGGAAGAGGAAGAACCAAAGAAAGAAGAAGCTGCGTTTAGCTCTACACAGTCGACGGGTCCACGGGTAGCAGCCAAAACTAAGGGACAAATCCAAAGAGAACTTCTTGACTTGAAAAGGAAGGCACTTGCCTTTAAACGTCAAGGGAAAACCGGAGAAGCTGAGGAATTATACAGTAAAGCCAATGTTTTGGAAGCACAGTTAGCAGAACTGGAAACACCTAAAATAGAGACGAAAGGCTCAGCTTCTGCAATCAACAACCCTAAAGACTACATGGACGTTGATTTATTAGTTGGATCTCAAATGGAGAACAAAGCAGTCAAATTTGATACTGTTTCTCATTCTTCTCAAGATAACTATGACTTGTTAGGAGACTTTATTTCCCCTGCTAAATCCGGTTCCTCTGCCGCACATGGGATGACTGATTCTCAACCGAGCCCGCAGCAACCAAATATGATGGATATGTTAACTGGTGAGCATTGTGAGAGGTCTCAAATCCATGCAGAGACAGGAAAAGCTGAGACAAAGCCAGACATTGGTCTAGGAAATACTGAACAAAGAGTGGTACGTGAAGAGTTAGAGCCCGGTGTTCAAAATACGTCTCCTCAGAACACACTTAAACAAGAAATTCTAGCTTATAAGAGAAAGGCACTTGCTTTTAAAAGAGAAGGTAAAATGAATGAAGCCAAAGAGGCATTACAACAAGCAAAATTGTTAGAGAGGAGACAACTACAAGAAGGTGAAAATCCATCTCCTGAAAAGCTAGTACGAGATGATATTGTTGTTTCAGCAACGCAGCATCCTCCTCCTGCTCGCGAGAAAGAGAATAATAGTCCTTCGAGTTCAGCTCCAAAAAAGCCAATGTCTAGTCGAGACCGTTTTAAGGTGCAGCAAGAGTCACTAAGCCATAAACGTCAAGCCATGAAGCTTCGAAGAGAAGGTAAAATGGAAGAAGCTGAAGCAGAGTTTGAAATAGCCAAAACTCTTGAAGCTCAGTTAGAGGATTCAACATCTCCTAAACAAGAACCTGTGGCTGATGTAGCATTGGAAGATTTTCTCGATCCTCAACTCTTATCTGCTCTTAAAGCTATTGGATTAGACAATCCAGTGAATCCTCCTCCATCGGTGAGTAGAACAGAGACTGCAAAACCAAACCCAGTGAAGGAGAGTGATAATAATCAAGAGAGAAGTCAATTAGAGGAACGAATCAAAGCGGAAAAGGTAAAAGCTGTGACCTTAAAACGTGCAGGGAAACAAGCAGAGGCATTAGATGCGCTTCGACGGGCGAAACTGTACGAAAAGAAACTAAGCGCTCTTCTTGCATCGAATTGATTCAACTCCTCTCCACTTGATTTGATATTTGTAACATAATCTTAATGTTGCTTAAGAGTGTGTGTTTATCAGATTGGTAAACTGGTCAGATTCAAGTTTTTTTTCAAAGACCATATTTGTTAATGGAAACTACACAAGAAGACTCATATAAGTTTGAATTTCAGAGCTTCTCTTTTACTTGTTGCATCTATCCATAGTACGTAACTCAATATCCTCTGATCTGATCATGTATCATCACAACCACCACAATCATCATCATCCATCTCTAAGAGCACCTCCAATGGTAAAACCCCTTATGGTGGTTATGATCCATTTATTTGAATATAAATTTTGTAAATCTTGAAATTTCTTAGCAAGATTTTTCTTTTTATACAAAACTGTGGTCAAGTTTTGAATATTTTTGTTAAATCTTGAATTCCTACCCCTCGTATTTTTTTTAAGTTAGAAACAAATTAGAATTCGAAATTCTCTATGTCGTTTAGGGGATAGAATATTTTCAGCGACAAAGAAATCACAATTGTTTTTTTTTCTATTTACAGTCTTGTTTTGATATTTTGTAATGGATTTTTCAATTTTTTTTATCAATATACCTTTTTTTTTTAATATCTTTTACCTTTTTTTTTATGAACCAACGAAATACCTATGATTCTATATATAATAAGTTGTCCATCGTTTTGTACAGACAAATGGACATGTTCAATAACCAAGATTTAGATACTCATTAAAGTTTTTAAAAATGTGAAGGTCCAATGATTTTTTTTTTAATTTATAAATATTTTCACACTTAATAATTATTAAAATTTAAAAATTCTTCTAATCTGATAACGGGTTCTGAAAAAAGTTTGAAAAAAATAAACTGAGAATAGTTTAATCTAGTGTAAAAAGTTTGGAAAAAAAGATTGTAAAAAGTACAAATAAGATTGTTAAAAGTTAAGAATGGTTTAATCTAGTGTAAAAAGTTTGGATAAAAATTCCTCCAATCTTGTGCTGACACGTCATCAGTGAGAAGGGTTTCTAAAGCTCCAACTTTAGAACCGGTTCTATCTAATTTTTGATGTTTCAGATTAATTTTAGGGAAATTTGGAAATAAAGGATCTTTTTCAATTTTTTTGTCCAACTATACCTTTATTTGATTTTTTTGGTGATTTAATCTTTTTGTAATATGAAATTCCAATTTACCCTCCAATCTCTCAAAAATCGAATAAAAGTTGGAAAAAACAAATACTCTAGTTCATATAGAGTGTTTACTTAATTTAATTAATTAGATATCTTGATTTCCCTTATATTAATTTATTTGTTTAATATATAAAAAAACCCTCATTCCCAAATCGGGTAAACTAAAAATCTCTAATTCCCAAAACTCATTACATCACACACAAATCGGGTAAATTTGTCTCTCAAATCTCCGGCGCCGGCAAGCCTCGCTGCCGTTGCTATCGGTGTCGTTGATACCACCGTAGTTTATCAGCTCCTCCGACGTTTTTGAATTACTCTTCCGGGGATATCTTTTCTTCTTTGTTCTCAAGCATCTTTGTACCGTAGTTTGTAAGTTTTTAATCTTCTCTTCGTGAATCTATTATCTTCTTCAACCTCTTATATGATTCAATCCATTCTATGGTTCAATTTCTACAGATTTGATAGCTTGAGAAGATTAAACTGGGTAAAAGGGAATCTGAAATCTCCAGCGCCGGTAAGCCTCGCCGTCGTTGCTATCGGCGTCGTTGATACAACCGTAGTTTAACAGCTCCTCCGGCGTCTTTGATCTACTCTTCTGTGGCTATCTTTTTCTTCTTTGTTCTAAAGCATCAATTGACTTCACTCTATTTGTAAGTTATTAGTATTATCTTCTTCAACCTCTTGCATGCTTTAATCTATTATATGGTTCAATTTCTAGGGATTTGATAGCTACAATTAGGGAATTTGGTAGAAATTTTTTTCAATTTCTTTTAGGGTTTCAAAAAATGAAATTGGGGATTTTTTTTTTTTGTTATTGTTCTCGCCATTGTTTGAATTCATCAACACAGTCGAATATTTTGACTAATATTGTTATTGGTACTACATCCCGTTTTTCATTTCATAATTTTGTACTTGTTTTATGTATCATTTCATAATTTTCTACTTGATTTTCCTCTTGAATTTTTAATTCTTTCATGGTTTTGTTTCAACCAAGTGATCGATCTCTATATTAATCAAATTGAGGGATTTTTATTAGAATTGTTTCTCTCCTATATCGTTTTATTGGTGTTTATTATGTACCCATAAAATGTAATTCACTCTCTTTTATTTATGTTTAACTTGTTTTTTATTTACTTGTGCAGCCATGGATAAGCAATATCCAAAGCATCTTTTTAGACAAGGACATGAACCAAATACCTTACAGATCAACAATTCATGCAAAATTCAAATCCTCGACCATATGAAAGAAACATTCCTACAGCGTACAACAAAGTGAAGAAACATTCTTAAAGCATAATTGATAGATTCAGCTGGATTGTTGGTGTTAATGTCGAATCTATATCCTGGAAAATGACATCGAGCCCATTGTTTCACATTAGCTTCCTGTAGATAGCATGCAATAGCAGGACTGATGTTGTAAATTTGCTTGAAATGGTTCTGAAATTCAGCAACTCTATATGCTTTTGAAGCTTTGCAACCAAACCAGCTACACCTTTTCCCTTGTAAAACGTAATCACGTTATTAATCAGGTGGTGGATGCAGATACCGTAATTAGACAGTGGGTATATTTATCCAACGGCCTTAGATATCGACAGATGTCTATCTGAAATAAATGACAAACCAGCATCATCCTCTATAACATTGTTTAGCTGCTTGAAAAACCACTCTCATGAACTATCATTCTCAGAATCAGCAATTCCAAATGCAATTGGATACAAATTAGAGTTACCATCTACAATTGTAGCTACTAGTAGAACTCCTTTATATTTGTTCTTCAAAAACGTTCCATCAACTACAATCACTTTCCGAATTGACTTGTGGAATCCTCTTATTGATTGCCCAAAAGAAATAAATAGATATTTAAATCTATCATCGCTCTCAGTTTCATAATTAGTAAACGTACCAGGATTCGCTTGTTGAACCATATGCAAGTACTTTGGGATCTTAGCATAACTTTCTCCGGAATACCTCTAAATTCATTAACTGCATACTCACGAGACTCCCAAGCTTGGGAATAAGTTAGTTTTCATCCCCACTCTGACCGAATTAAAGTAATGATATCATGCGGTCTAGGTCCTAACTTGACACCCTCATAATTATGCATAATGAGATGTCCAACTGTTCTTACAGAAGGTGTCCTACAGAATTTAGTCTTCTTAGAAGGAGCACATGTATGCTCACCCACATACTTGTTGATTTTCAAATATGTTGATTGGTCTAAACATTGAGCATGCAGACTTCATTTGCAAGAATTATCAACGCATCGTATGGACCACCATCTTGTATCAGATTTCATAACCCTATAGTCACAATTATACTTCATCGCATACATTTTCATAGTTACTTGTAGATTTTCCTTGCTTTTGAAATAGTTCCCACCTTTACCATTGACTCCCCAAAAGTGGTAATAACACCATCAAAAACCTTAGCATCATCATAACTAGGTTTATCAGCTTTTACCAAAACAACTGATTTTCCACGCACATTGCCATCATCTACTTTCCTCATACGATTAGGACCAAGGTTATTAGCATCCACGCTTGGCTCCTTAGAATCATCATCTATCTCCTTAGCATCACCATGTCGCTTCTTAGCATCAACGGTTGCATCTTTATTCGAATCAATATTCGAATCAAATTGTTCTCTACTGCTACAAGCATTTTGAACATCAATGATACTTTTGAACGTCACGCACAACTGTAGACTGTTGTTCTTTCTAACATAGACAACAAAAGTTTTGAATTTTCTATCATTCAACATAACAACAGGAGGAGAGTCTGCACTAACATCTAAGGATAAAAGACTGAATTCAACATCAACTTCACTGTATTCTAATCCATAATCTTCTAAAACCATCAACTTCAAATCATCAAAAAATGTAGTGGTTTCCAAAGTAGCTAATATGCCACGTTTATCTTCATCAACAACAAATCCCCACTCCTTATTGTCATACAATCTCCATAGACCACAGCTAACATAAATTTGAACCATGATCTTCAAAAGCACACAAAAGAAGAAGAAGAAGAAGAAGATATGGCGTCAAAGGGATCACGATTGTTTAGTAATTATTTTAGGTTACATAATTAATTCTCTTAATTATATCTGGGAATTATTAATGATAAAGATTTAAATTTCCTAGTTTTTAGATTCGGTTACTAAAATAAGTAACTTTTCTAATTATTTTAGAAATTGTATTCTAAAAATTTTAGAATTCATATTCAAAAGTTTGTAGAATGATAGAATTCGTATTCTAAAAATATTAGAGCATGAACAACTTTTAGAATTTGTATTCTAAATAATGTAGAATACAAATTCTAAAAATGTTAGAATACATATTCTAATTATTTGGATTCTAATTTTTTTAGAGCATAAACAACTTTTAGAATACGAATTCTAAATGTTTTAGATCATGAACAACTTTTAGAATTTGTATTCTAATGATTAGAATTCGTATTCTAAAAGTTTTAGAATAAATTTGGAACCTTAAAAACCATACTTATAAATGTCTAAATTCAAAAACTTTGTTCATCAAATGTTCTTAAAACATGTATCTCTACATGTTGAGCTAGTTATTTTTACAAAATATGTGATTATTCTAATAACAAGGATAGATTGGGAAAAAATGACAAGTTTCAAAATAAGGTATATATGGACAAAAAAACATTAGAGATCCTTAATTTTTTAATTTCCCATAATTTTAATCAATTTTATTCAAATTTAAGATAAAACCTCTCATTAAGGTACTGGTTAGATATGTGTACCACACCGAACAAGCAATATGCCGATATGCTTGATGTACCAGCCAAGCCAATAACTAAAAACTTTATTAGTGCCCACTAAAATGTTTTAAGAGCCCACATACTTTATTAGACCTAATTATATAGACGAAGACGACGATTGGTCACTAAACAGCTTCCATTGGTTTCAAGTTTCAACCAGACTCGAACTAAACTAGTACTGAAATGACAAGTCACAGGTATCTGATTTGTCATTTTAGCATTTTAATTTTTAAAGGTGACGTTTTAGCATAGTAGCCAAATCCATCATAGAAAAAAAAACATTTCGTAATGTTTGTCTGCTTTAGATGTGTGGGCCTAGCTAGATCGGCTGGTTTAGGTCAATAAAACTGGTTATTCAGATTCAAAAGATGTATCCGTGGCTGTAAAGTTTCAACAGTGTCATTTTCTGTCTCCGAGGTTTTAGGAATGCCTAACAATTATTGATATTTTATTATTATTCATATTAGTTACCAAACATAAGTATTATGGGTTTATTTTATTTTTAATTATTATGGCATGTTTATTCCTCATTTCCAACTTTGTGTTAATTTGGTCGAATTAGTCTCAACCTTGGTCAAACTTAATAGAGTATATCAGCTCTAAAATATCTTAAAATTTTGACTCAAACTAATTTGAATAAAATCTTAGTACGAAGATTCTTTTGAACTAGTTATGTGGTTAAACTTGAAGTTTAATGGAGTTCACTTATGTATTTTTTTTTTGTTATTTTGGATAAATTCTGTAGAATTTCTAGTTTTGGCCTATAATCTTTTTCGATATTCGAAGTCATCATTTAGTTCATTCCTATTTAATATTTTTCTCTCCCAAAAAAAGATTGTATTCGAGACACAAGAAAACCAACTCCCTTTGGTAGGGTTCACTAATGTTTCATGACATAAATTATGTATTTGTATATATACAAATATCATCACTGATAGCCCTGGACAAAATATTCGTTAGATTCGATTCGATTCGCTATTCACTTCGATTTGATTCGAAAAAAACTGAATATTTGTAATTTTACGAATCAAAGCAAATATTAAAAATTAGTATTCGTCAAAAACGAAGCAAATATCAAATACTAAACTTTTAAAATGTGAATATTCGCTTCGCTTCGATAGATCTATATATGTACATATATATAGTTAATTATATAAATATATTTCATATTGATTATATCTATATAGAAATTGTAAAATTTTATTTATCAAATTAGTTATATAAATTGTTAAAATTTAATAAATTAAGGAAAAAATATGTAGTTTAATTAAAATATTATTATTTTATGATAAATTTTGATTTTTTTATTATTATTATTGTTTTAAAATTATTACGAAGCGAATCGAATAATTCACGAATACTTAAGATTTTAGCGAATATTCGGATGTTCAAATATTCGGTTAGGTTTGAAACGAATACGAATAGTAAAACCAATTAATCGGATCGCAGTGAAACAAATACAAATACCTTAAAAAATCTGAATATTTGCTTCGTGCCCATGCCTAATCACTGACTATGGTAATGGCCCCATTCCCTAAGTCCTCCATCCATCACTCCTTTATAATCTATAAATTATATATATAAGAGCATTTCATTCAGATCTTACACCATTCGTAGAAAAACCTTAGTTTCATACTTCATGGCTTTAATGGCTTCCAAAATAAGTTTACATTCTTTTATTGCTTCTACAAATCGAAACAATCCTCCACCGCTTCTGATCTCGAAATTTCACAATACTGTCGCTTCTTCTTTACATGCAAACACTGGTAAAAGATCACTCTCGACTTTTGTCTACTCTCCGGTTTCTAGCCTATTGAAGCAGTTTGATCACAAGACATCCATAGTAACTATCTACACATATATCTTATGTTTCTTACTTAAATATCACACCATTTTTCAAATGAATTATCTTTGTTCTTGTAGGAAAAATTACACAAACTGGATATCAAGAAGGTCAAGAACATACTAATTTCAAACCTAGATGATCCATTGGAGAGCTTGGAGATGATCAATGCCATTCAAGGTTTAGGTATTGATCTCCATTTCCAATACGAGATCGATCAAACTCTTCACATGATTTACAAACAATGGACCCAACTCTGTGGCCGTGATCTTCGTGAGATCGCGCTTTGCTTTCGATTGCTAAGACAAGAAGGTCACTATGTTCAAGAAAGTACGTGATATATATATATATATACTTGTTAAATCACCTATGTTATATATTCGTATTTTTCCGGTCATGATGCTTATAAAACATTTAGGTATTTTCGAAAACATCCTAGACAACAAGGGTAGATTCAAAAATGACGTGAAGAGTTTAATAGAATTGTATGAAGCTTCTGAGCTTGGTATAGAAGGCGAAGAAACACTCGATGGAGTTAAAGAATTCACATTTAGTCGCCTTAATGAAATTTGCTCGGGTCGAGAAAGTCATCAAGAACGAGAGATAATAATGAGTTCTTTGGTGCAACCGTGCCACAAAACCTTAAGAAGATTAAGGTCTAAAAGGTTCAAAAGCATGGTCAAAATCGCGGGTCTAGAAGATAAAGAGTGGTTACAATCTATATTACGTGTGGCTGAGATTGATTCCATTATGCTGAAGTCCTTGATTCAAGAAGAGTTGTCTCAAACATTAAAGTAAAATCAAGAGTCATACACCCTGAAGATCGATTTTTAACTGTAAGAAATATGTGAATTCTATATAAGATTTTTTGTTTGTTTCTGTTTTTTCAGATGGTGGAGAGAGCTTGGTTTAGATAAAGAGCTAAAGAAGGCAAGAAACCAACCATTGAAATGGTACACATGGTCCATGGAAATTCTTCAAGACCCAACCTTAACCGAACAAAGGCTTGATCTTACCAAACCAATATCGCTTGTATACGTTATAGATGACATTTTCGATGTCTATGGAGAGCTAGAAGAACTAATCATCTTCACACAAGTTGTTGAGAGGTACATAAAAACTACTCTATATCTTATTATTGATTCACCTTTTTTTGTTTTTTTAGTATGTCAAAATAATGAAAACATTTGTCTAGATGGGATCATAAGGGGCTTGACAGGCTACCGAGATACATGAAGGTTTGTTTTGAAGCTTTAGATATGATCACAATGGAGATTAGCATGAAGATCTGGAAATCACATGGTTGGAACCCAACAGACTCTCTTCGAAAATCGGTAATTAATTATTTACCATTCAAAACTTCTTCATATTTTATAGGAATTTTTGTATTATATATCTCAACTGGTTCAAACCCTATTAACAAATAACGATATTTTTGTTTCTTAGTGGGCAAGTTTGTGTAAAGCATTCTTGGTTGAAGCAAAGTGGTTTAATTCGGGTTACTTGCCGAATACTCAAGAATATATGAAGAATGGGGTTGTGAGTTCTGGTGTTCATTTAGTTATGCTCCATGTTTACTTCTTGTTGGGTGAAGAACTCACACGAGATAAAGTCCAACTAATTGAAAGCAACCCGAGTATTGTATCGTCTGCAGCTACAATTCTCAGGCTCTGGGATGATCTTGGAAGTGCCAAGGTTATTACTAAACTAATGATACTAATAATTAACTAGAGAGAATCTAAAAGTTTTTATGGATAATTTTGTATGTTATAACAGGATGAGAACCAAGATGGAATTGATGGATCATACATAGAGTGTTACCTAAACGAGCATAAGGGATCAACTATTGATGAAGCAAGAACACATGTTATCAAGAAGATATCTAAAGCATGGAAGTGCTTGAATAGAGAGTGTCTGAATCCAAGACAATTCTCAAGATCATTCTCAGAAGCTTGTCTCAACATTGCAAGAACAGTTCCTTTGATGTACAGCTACGATGATGATCAACGACTTCCCGGTCTCGAAGAATATCTCAAGTCCATAATGTAAAAAAGTTCACTTTGACGCTCTTTAAATAACCAGTTTGTATTTAACGAAGATTTTCAATGGAAGTTTTTCCTTTTAACAAATAAGACTACAAGAACTTTTATCTGAGAAAATAACGAAAATAATTTTTATAATTTTTCATCTCTAAGCTTGGTCATCACGGTAACTATTTGGAAGAAAACAGTTTTAATGGCTTTTGTCTACTGGATCCAATGGTTTCAACCTGACGGTGACTAAACTATTTTCAATGGTTTTAACCTGACCGTCATAACACATACATAGTATATATGTACAAATGTTTTCAAAAGGATATGTTTTGATGTTTAGGAATATTTACTCAAATTAATATACTTCTGATAACTAGTGTCAAACTAAGGTGAGTCAGGACGCTGAAGATAATCACATTATATAATTGGTATGCAAAGAATCCCAAAGGATAAGCGATGAACCATGTTAGTCTAGCCTCTTGAGAGGATTAGCCTTATGGACCAGAAAACAAGTTAGGTAATGCATTATTATAGAGCACTAAAGGATTGGATTGCATTGCACAACATGAGAATATTGTACGTACTTCGAAGGGATCTGCTGGTTTGGTCTTTTCTTTTGTAATAATAAGAAGTTACGAACCATTGAGGCGTAGTCCTTTTTCTCGGAAAGAGTTTACGTCTTCGTTTTTGCGGCCGTCGTTTCATCAACTACAGTAATTCTAAGTTCTAACGTGCCGTATCCAAATGTGTCGTTGTTTGTTTGGAATGTGTAAAATTATCCCAACAACAACAATATTTTTCATGCAAAAATAACACTCAATTTTTTTATTTTTTCTTTTTCTTTGAAAGAAAAAATAAATAACATTCAAATTAATGATGTTTTCTTAAGAAACAGAGAGAGTATCAACTCATCTTTTTACCAATAATCTCTAGATACAACCATTAAATTTTCCAAATTATATGGGAAAATTTTACACTTATGTATAAAAAATAAAATAAATATCACATCACCAATGTTCAAATGTTAGGTAAGGAATACATTTTATGGTTTTTCTTTTGACTATAAATCTATAAATGATATGCTCAAATTATCCCTTTAGAGCTACTCTCTCAAATTAAGAGATCATGATAATATTTAGAGATCGAATCTACAAAGATTCAAAGGCTTCATGATAGATTATTTTATTTCGAATTCCGCTAAGCAAGATGAGAAATAAATAAAGAACAATGCAAAATAATAAAAATAGGTTTGTAATTCAGATGGGAAAAATATCGAGTCTAGGGAAATCACAGGACATCAAATAATGAATATCAAATAATTGGTAGGATCGAACTATGAATAGGTTCTAGAAATCAAATCATGAAGGTAAAATGTCTTTAGCTTATCTATTGCTTGGCTTAGTTTGGTTTGTGAGGTTTGTTAAGTTTTCGAAAGATATAATTCAGTTGCATTATCATATCACTTTGGTTATTGCTCTTGGTATGTGTGAAATGGCTGTTAGATACTTTGAATATGCTAATTTCAACTCTACTGGGATGAGGCCAATGGACGTTACTCTATGGGCAGTGACTTTTTCTTCAATCAAGAAGACTCTTTCTAGGCTTCTTCTTCTGGTTGTCTCTATGGGGTTTGGGGTAGTGAAGCCTACACTTGGCGGTATAACCTCGAAGGTTCTTCTTCTTGGAGTTAGTTATTTTGTTGCAACTGAGGCTCTTGAGTTGGTTGAGCATTTGGGAAACGTTAATGACTTTTCGGGGAATACAATGATATTGGTGATACCTGTGGCGTTACTTGATGCTTGCTTCATTGTGTGGATTTTCTCTTCATTGGCAAGAACCCTTGAGAATCTTCAGGTAAATTTACAACACTTTATTAGTCCTGAAACTTGATTCTAATGGTCTCAAATCACATGCTTATTTGTTCTAATGGTTCACTGCAGAATAAGAGAAACGTGGCTAAGCTTGAGCTTTATAGGAACTTCACCAATGCACTTGCTATCTCTGTTCTGCTTTCTATTGCATGGATTGGTTTAGAGGTAACAACTAGTGAAAATGGCTCTCTTGTATTACTTGAAACCCTCAAGTCAAAAAGTTTTGTAACTGAAAATCACATTCTTCTTCTGTATCTGTATCAGCTATACTTCAATGGTACTGACCCTCTACTTGGATTCTGGCGAATGGCGTGGATCGTTCCAGCGTTTTGGAATGTGCTCTCTTATGGTCTTTTAGCAGTCATATGCACTCTTTGGGCTCCATCTAATTTGGTTCATAATGTCCAATTGGGTTCATAAATGTTTGCTTTGTATTTCTGTAAATTCTTGTTAATCCAAAGACTTGAGTTTAGTGGTTTATTAAATCAAACATTAATAAACCATCTTGCTTCTTAGTTTTTGTGTACATATTTTGAAATTCTTTAGCAAGATCTTTCTTTTTACACAAAACTGTGGTCAAATTTTGAATATTTTTATTAAATCTTGAATTCCTACTCTTCGTATTTTCTTTTTTAAGTTGAAACAAATAAGAATTTGAAATTCTCTGCGTCGTTTAGGGGATAAAATATTTTCAGAGACAAAGAAATTCCAATTGTTTTTTTTTCTATTTATAGTTTTGTTTTGATATTTTGTAATGGATTTTTCAATTTATTTTATCAATATAGCTTTTTTTATATCTTTTATTTCATTTTTTATGAACCAACAAAATACCTATGGTTCTATATATAATAAGTTGTCTATCGTTTTGTACAGACAAACAGACATGTTCAATAATCAAGATTTAAATACTCATGAAAAGTTTTAAAAAATATGAAGGTCCAATGATTTTTTAAAAAATTTATAAATATTTTCACACTTAATAATTATTGAAATTAAAAAATTCCTCTAATCTGATAATGGGTTCTGAAAAAAGTTTAGAAACAAATAAACTGATAATGGTTTAATCTAGTGTAAAAAGTTTGAAAAAAAGATTGTAAAAAATACAAATAAGATTGTAAAATGTTAAAAATGGTTTAATCTAATATAAAAAGAATAGTTTATCTAGTGTAAAAAGTTTAGAAAAAAAATCCTCCAATCTGTACTGACACGTCATCGGTGAAAAGGGTTTCTAAAATTCCAACCCCCCACCCCCCCCCCCCCCCCATTAAAGCTGCTCTAAGCTACTGGTTTAATAACTAAAAACTTTATTAGTGCCCACTAAAATTGTTTAAGAGCCCACATACTTTATTAGACCTAATTATATAGACGAAGACGACGATTGGTCACTAAACAGCTTCCATTGGTTTCAAGTTTCAACCAGACTCGAACTAAACTAGTACTGAAATGACAAGTCACAGGTATCTGATTTGTCATTTTAGCATTTTAATTTTTAAAGGTGACGTTTTAGCATAGTAGCCAAATCCATCATAGAAAAAAAAACATTTCGTAATGTTTGTCTGCTTTAGATGTGTGGGCCTAGCTAGATCGGCTGGTTTAGGTCAATAAAACTGGTTATTCAGATTCAAAAGATGTATCCGTGGCTGTAAAGTTTCAACAGTGTCATTTTCTGTCTCCGAGGTTTTAGGAATGCCTAACAATTATTGATATTTTATTATTATTCATATTAGTTACCAAACATAAGTATTATGGGTTTATTTTATTTTTAATTATTATGGCATGTTTATTCCTCATTTCCAACTTTGTGTTAATTTGGTCGAATTAGTCTCAACCTTGGTCAAACTTAATAGAGTATATCAGCTCTAAAATATCTTAGAATTTTGACTCAAACTAATTTGAATAAAATCTTAGTAGGAAGATTCTTTTGAACTAGTTATGTGGTTGAAACTTCAAGTTTAATGGGGTTCACTTATGTATTTTTTTGTTATTTTGGATAAATTTTGTAGGATTTCTGTTTTTGTGCCCATAATCTTTTTCGATACTCAGAGTCATTATTTAGTTAATACCTATTTAATATTTTTCTCTCCCAAAAAAAAATTGTATTCGGGACACAAGAAAACCAACTCCCTTTTGTAGGGTTCACTAATGTTTCATGACACAAATTATGTATTTGTATATATACAAATATCATCACTGATAGCCCTGGACAAAATATTCGTTAGATTCAATTCGATTCGTTATTCGCTTCGATTTGATTTGAAAAAAATGAATATTCGTAATTTTACGAATCAAAGTAAATATTAAAAACTAGTATACGTCAAAAACGAAGCAAATATCAAATACTAAACTTTTAAGATGCGAATATTCGCTTCGCTTCAATATATCTATATATCTACATATATATAGATAATTATATAAATATATTTCATATTGATTTTATCTATATAGAAATTGTAAAATTTTATTTATCAAATTAGTTATATAAATATTAAAATTTAATAAATTAAGGAAAAAATATGTAGCTTAAATAAAATATTATTATTTTATGATAAATTTTGATTTTTTTATTATTGTTTTAAAATTATTACGAAGCGAATCGAATAATTCGTGAATACTTAAAATTTTAGCGAATATTTAAATGTCCGAATATTTTGAAAGAAAATACCACAACTTTAATCTTGTTTGATCGGGATTTGTCTCTTGAAATTCCAGAATATGTTAGACCAGAATTTGCAAGTTTTGTCTCTTGAATTTCTGGAATTTATTAGACCGGAAATTGCAAGCTTTGTCTCCGCTATAACTGGTTTGTAAAAAAGTTTCATTCAATACTAATAAAATTTCTAGATGATAATTAAAAAAAATAGAGAAAAAGAAAAAAGAAAAAGGAGATCTTAAAGTTTTTAAAAATGATAAATATCAAAATTTTAGAGAACACGTGTTAGCATCTCATAACTTTAGTTTTAGAAAATCTTATTTTATTACATGATTAAAGTCGTGGTATTTAAAATAAAATTCATATAACATTTTTTAGACTCTCATAAAGAGTAACCTAGAATAGTATATAGATAAACTCATTTTTTTTTGTTTTATATAATATAACTAAATCTTGTTAGATATACATAATTAAGTTAATGACGTTATTTTTAAGGAGACATGTCAAAAGCTATAAGTGGATTGGATAAATTATACTGATGTAGTTATATTGATAAAGGAATAAAGGAATTATATTTTATTTTATTTATTAAAAATAAAGAGAGATTGAAAAGATTTATTGCCAAATCAAATATTATATATATACTTAAATCTTGATAAAATATAAATAACTAAAACCATGGTATTTAAAAAGAAAAGACACAATAATAACTCTTTAGAGGCTCTGACTAAAAGAACCCTAAAATCATATATAATAAACACAATCCTTTTGGGTTTATATTAATATAATATACAAGGTAAAATATATATATAACTAAATTTATGGTGTTTTAAGAAAAGAGACATGTCAAAAGCTATATAAAAAATTGGATCATTTAAATTGGTATAGTTATATTGATAAGCTAATTAATGAGTTTTAAAAAAATAAAATGAGGATCTTAAAGTTAAAAAAAATTGAGAGAAAATAAAGGAAAAACCTTGATGACAAAAAAAAAAAGATGACAAAAAAAAAACCTTAAAAATTTAGGAGAGATATGTCAGGGTCTTGTAACTTTATTTATTGTATAAGATATCTTCTTTTAACTTTAACTAGTAAGTAAATAAATTTAAAGATATTGTTAGTTTGAAATGAATAATAATATCCTTTACACATTTATGTTAGTTTATATATAATCAGTCTTAGTAAAGAAAAACTTGTAGACAAAAAAAAAAAAAAGAAGGACGAGAGTATCATAAAAAAGAAGGACGAGAGTATCAGTTGCATTTGTTTTCACTATCTTTTTAATAATTATCTTTTATACATTGCCGTGCCACAATTGCATCTACCTCGGGTAATAGTTTTGTTTTTTTGTTTTTTTGGATTACCATAAGTTTCTAGACCGATATCCATAATTCTCTCAAATTCAAAGTTATATCATATAATATTAGTTTCATCCTAAACATTACTCGATCATATGACTTCTAAGAGCATTTCCATCCGTTAAGATACCCTTAAAGTCGTTCAACAATAAAATAAGAATACTTGTTATATAGTTTTATTATTTAATTAAATTTTAATCCGTTTAAAAATTGTAAACCAATCATTAAGAGACATATGTCTCATAAGTCTCATATACGTATTTCCTCCAAGAAATGTATCTCATTTCTTTCTTACCTTTCTTAAATTTTTATTATTATTTTAAATAAAAGTATCTGGATAGAAATCTCTGATGGGAATGCTCTAAGTTTTACATAAGATATTTTTTCAGTCGAGCTAACAATAACTGGTTAATAGTAGTGTATTCATGGTATGGTTTCGGCTCTAGAGAAATTACAGGATTCGACCTAGAACTTTTTAGTATTTAAAAAAAAAATAGTTGTGTATTCATACTCCATGTTTAAACTAGGGATATGTTTTTTTTTCCTTTTTAATGATGTTATATTATTGGTTTAGTGATTTTTTTTTAATAATAATTAGGTAATGGAATTCAGCCAAATGAATTATGCTTCAACCCATTGCCTTGTTTTGCTGCGGGCAGCTTAAGTTGCACTATGTTTTGTAGAGAAGAACGATCATTTTTTTATGGCATGTGTATTAGAGATCAATGTTGCTGTCGTAGTAGAGGTGAGTATGCGTCCAGTCCTAGATAAGACCATTTGATCAAATGTATTGGTATTTGCTTAAAAATTAACATCAATAATTTTTTTTAATGTTTTGAATATTCAATATAGAAAATCTATATATAGTGGAATAAATAAACATTACAAAGTCAAATTCGGCCCAATTGTTTTTTTTTTTTTTTTTTTCAGTTTGAGCAAAAACTAAAATGAAATTCAAATACAATATAAATGAATCAGGAGTTGCCTCTACTTATAAAAACCAAACACACTCTCATCCAAACTGTGAGTGGAATAGTCAAGATGTCTCTACTTTTATATTCAAGCTGGTGCTTCATCAGAATGAATATCAGATTTCATAACCAAAACATGAGGTGTGGCACGTAGTACCATTGCTAATGCAAGGAATATCGACACGTTCCTGAAAACGTTTTACACCAGAAGGAGGGTAAAACATAGAATCGATAATATTAAACTTGGGAAATATTATCAGTTTTACACCAAAAGTTATATACTTTCTCGGGTTGTGTGTCCAAAAGCTATCCGAGATATTGAGGATTTTAGCAACACCGTCATTCTAAAAATTAAAGTCCTCCACTATAAGAGGGGATGTAACAACTGTATTCAATTCCTACGGCTACCGTAACTTGAATCTTGGTTTTTCGTGAGCGTTTAGAGCTTCCTTGATGCTCTCGACCCACCTGCCACACACACACACACACACTCAAACCCCCGGAAAAATCCAGGTGACGATAGGACTCAATTCGCTTTGGTTATGTGACAAAAGAGGACTCAAGATGTAAGATTTACCCTTCAAGTCCAGGTTGCTCTGGATAGTAGACGTTTTTCAATCCTAGTCGTTTTGCAGCTGAAGCAGTTGTCTCTCCAATGCAGGCAACACAATTGCTCCATTGCTCCGCGTTTTGAATTAGATTTAGCCAAGCCCTGTAGAAATCAAGTTAGCAATGGACCAAACCCCCCACTGGGCCCTATTTAGAAGATCGTTTAAATGAATGGCGCCTACCGCACTGCAGAAGGTGAAGCTACGGAAAGAACAGGCGCAGACAGCGCTTGATGCAGGAGCACCGAATCAACACTTTGCACAGGAATCTACAAGCCAAGACAAAGAAACTGACCATTACCGACTCTTCAAATAAGCATATATATTACCAAGGAGTTACATTTTATACGGCTAGCATAGAAAGTGTAAAGACGGCTTACTGTTGTGTATGTATTCAGCCTGAGAACTTCAAACCCACGTTTGGACAACCCTTCCTCTAAGATTCATATGTAGAACATAAAGCAGAGTAAGTCATTAAGCACCGGTTAATCCAACATCTACATGGAAAAGAACAGTGCAGAATATACAATGCTTTAAAAATATTGGAGCACTATCACTTTGAACATGAAAGCCAAAGTCAAAAAGTGTAATTTACTAATCCATTTTCTCCAGATCTAGCAGTTTTACTGAGTATCTCCGTCAAAGGTTTTATAATTTGGTTGACATATGTAGGTAAATGCAATACTGAGCATGGTACTATCCAGCTGCCTAATAAAATTGTACAGGATAAGAATTATCTGCTCTATTTTCATGATTCAGTCCTAATAATTTTTCTTCTATATGGATAACAACAGAATTGAGAAAAGCTGACCAGTGACCACACATACCAATGTCATTGCCTGCTTTTAGAGAAGCTGGGTATAAGACAGAGGACCTTTTGCCAACTTTCTCTGGAAGCTCTGAAGCCAAAATTTTACCTGTTGCTGGAAAAATGATAACAAAGAGAATGAACCAGCCGAGAGTGTACGCTTGACCACTTATCTATAACCTATATAAAATATTTTGGCTTGACAGATTTAAATACACAAAGCATAAAACTTTATGAGGTAAAGCCATGGGGAACAAATATAGACATGTATCATGAATAATACGTCATTTCATAGTCACACGAAACAAGTATATAAAATACATAAAACACAAATTCGATGAGGTGTAGGCATGTAGAAGCAATTATTAATAATACATCATCTCAAAAAGAAACATATGTTTCATAGTCACAGACAACAAGCATATAAAATGAAGATAATGTACAATCATATACTAACTGATTCTTGAAGATAAAATGGAGTGCACAGAAATTGTTTATAGAAAGAAAGTTATGGAACCTTTTGATGGTGTAAAGGCGACATGAAGCGATCCTTGTGCTGTTTGCATTGCCTCTTCAAACACTCTGGCTGTTCCAGCTCCCACTACACCTACATTCACTTTTGGGGAGCTAGCTGCCCTAAGGAATTAAGACCAATTCTGTTTAGCTCAAGGGAAAGGATAAAGAGGACAAGGGTTCAAACTTATAACGACAATACAAAATGTTCATGAAACCTTTTCATTTACAGAGTTGGTTACACATATATCTCACTACCTAGATAAAAAACCTAAACTAGTCCCATTGCCTAACAATGCGAACTCAATGAGTGCATTTACTAGCAAGTAGCTACACATAGCATATAAACATACCTTTTTTTTTCAGAGTAGCTTAGGTGTCCAGAAACTCCTAAGAACTCATTGCATAGTACTTTCTGAAACATTCAAAATTCACAAGAACCAGAACTTACCTCCACGCTTTGAGAAAGACAGAACCAGCTTCTGGAGATGTTATAATGATCCAGTCAAAACTCTTATCTAGCAAAATAAGATGAACCGCCATCAAAACATATATCAAATATGCCAAAATCTACAATAACTATACAACTCTGGAGCATTATTTGAATTGAAATCACAACCTTGAATTTCGAGTAACTTAGGCACTCAAAAAAACATAGACCCATCCAAAATGTAGCACGCAAGCCACATTAGGAAATGAAATTATATAGCAAGTAATTTCTAAAACAATCTGCTAAATTATTAGAGCAAAGAAGTCACTAAAGTGAGCTACATCAGAAATAAGAAAGTCACCAGTTAATATAGAAGCAAGCCTGTGAAAATCAGGTCCTTGTGCATGTTGAATTAAGGGAAGCTCTAAAGATGATATTCCATATTTCTCCTGCGTTTTCACCACAGAACATAAAAAAAACTCAGTTACCTATAGTTATGGATTCAGTACAATAACCCACAAATTCAATTCCATTATAAAAGAAAGAATTTTGAAACTTGACTAAATTTTCATGATCCTGAAACTTAATTTCATTGTTTCAATTTTGGCACTGACCAAATTCTTGAAAAAAAGCCAAAAACAAATTGATTCAAAAACTTTAAACTTTTGTTTCGATCGAGGAGGGTTGAAAAAAATGCAATACCAATGCTTTGATGATTTGTATGTTCTTGCCTTGTTCTCGGGTTACGACCACCTGAGGAATCGAATTGGAGGTAGAAGATGAAGAAGCAGACGGCGACAATGAATTTGAGAAAACTTTTTTTTTCAGATATGCGAGTTGCGAAGAAGAATATAGAGAGGGAGGAGAAAATGGTGGTTGAAGAGATAAAAGGTGTGATGAAGGAGAAAGAAGCATCGCCATTAAAGTTCTAAGACCAAAATTGGAGAGAGTCTGAGGTCGAATGGTTTAGGCCTTTTCGAAGGCCTTTTATTATTAAGAAAATTTTCATCCACTAATTTATAGGTTTTATTGATGAGTTTTATTAACTAATTCATTAATAAGTGAATTTTACTTTTAAACTGGTCAAAAATCGTATTAATCAAGATTAAGAAGAAGAGCATGAGAAAAGAAGTAGTAATTCATTAATCAAGTTATTTTACTATTTTACTCTTATTTTAATATAAAATGAGAAATTCCTTAAAATATCAAACTTTTATGTTTTGTTACAAAAAATACTATCAATAATTTAATGTTTCAAAAATATCATTAAAAGGTTTAGTTTCCAAAAATATCACAAACATAAAAATTGATTTTGTTAAGTTTATAATTAAAAATTTTGAATTTGGATTCACTAGATTTAGGGTATAGTTTTGTGGGATGGGAATAGAAATTTAGGGCTTTCAATTTAAGGTTTATGGTTAAATTTTAAATTTTTAAAATGTTTAAAGAGATTTTGTGGTCATTTTGTGATATATATGTAAGTTTTTAAAATTAGTAATATCTATGGAAAAAAAAGATTAATTTAGTGATACTTAAGATAATTGTCCGCGTTCAGTCTGGTAATAAAAAATGAAGATAGAAGATTCGAACTCTGATGCAGACAATTTAACTAATCGCATAACTTTTTTTTCCTTTTTTTTCGGGGACTAGACTAACTCATCAGCTAGAATTTCCAATCGAAAGAAATTTCACTCTTCTTTCTTCTTCTTCATTCGAGGTTTAGACATTGATTCGTTGAAAATTGCTCGACACGTTAAATTTCAGATTTTGTTCTTATGGGAAACCGATTAGTGTTTTGGGCAATTCTGATTTTACTCGTCGGAAGTTTGATCGGAGCTGCGAATTCCGCGATTCACGAGTATAAGAATGAAACTTTCACCGCAAAATTAAACGCCCATTTCTTCGTTGGCGGTAACGAAGGTCTTTTCGCTTCAAAACTTCAATACCTCAACACTTCTTCTTCTTCCTCTTCTTCCTCTGATGATGATGATGATCATAAACCTCTTAAAGGCAAGTCCTTTATAAGGTCAGTGTCTTCTCCTTCTTCTCAATTCAAAGACAAGTCCTTTATAGTTTTAATTAAGCTAAAGTTGATTATTTTTTTAATTAGGTTTGATGATGTGACCTTTGTGAGGACTATTGAATCTGCTAGCAAACAGAATCCAATGCAATCAACTACTGGGTTAGTAGAAGCTATTATATTTGAAGTGAAAGATCGTGACAGAATTGGTGGACATTTTCTCAAAAACGAAGCTATTTGTTGCACACCAGATCTTGCTGATACTGGATCTTGTAGTCTTGGAGAAGTCATCATTAACAAAGATCTTGATTGGCCTAAACAGATCAAGACTTTCTTCAAAGGGAATAAGACTAGAGTTAGTATGTCACCTGAAACTGTGGATATAACGAAGACTGGGATGTATTATGTTTACTTTGTGATATGTGATCCGGAATTGGATGGTACTAGAGTTAGAGGAAGAACAGTTTGGAAGAACCCTGATGGTTATTTACCAGGAAAGGTTGTTCCTTTGATGAGTTTTTTTTGGTATATGTCTTTAGCTTATCTATTGCTTGGCTTAGTTTGGTTTGTGAGGTTTGTTAAGTTTTCGAAAGATATAATTCAGCTGCATTATCATATCACTTTGGTTATTGCTCTTGGTATGTGTGAAATGGCTGTTAGATACTTTGAATATGCTAATTTCAACTCTACTGGGATGAGGCCAATGGACGTTACTCTATGGGCAGTGACTTTTTCTTCAATCAAGAAGACTCTTTCTAGGCTTCTTCTTCTGGTTGTCTCTATGGGGTTTGGGGTAGTGAAGCCTACACTTGGCGGTATAACCTCGAAGGTTCTTCTTCTTGGAGTTAGTTATTTTGTTGCAACTGAGGCTCTTGAGTTGGTTGAGCATTTGGGAAACGTTAATGACTTTTCGGGGAATACAATGATATTGGTGATACCTGTGGCGTTACTTGATGCTTGCTTCATTGTGTGGATTTTCTCTTCATTGGCAAGAACCCTTGAGAATCTTCAGGTAAATTTACAACACTTTATTAGTCCTGAAACTTGATTCTAATGGTCTCAAATCACATGCTTATTTGTTCTAATGGTTCACTGCAGAATAAGAGAAACGTGGCTAAGCTTGAGCTTTATAGGAACTTCACCAATGCACTTGCTATCTCTGTTCTGCTTTCTATTGCATGGATTGGTTTAGAGGTAACAACTAGTGAATGGCTCTCTTGTATTACTTGAAACCCTCAAGTCAAAAAGTTTTGTAACTGAAAATCACATTCTTCTTCTGTATCTGTATCAGCTATACTTCAATGGTACTGACCCTCTACTTGGATTCTGGCGAATGGCGTGGATCGTTCCAGCGTTTTGGAATGTGCTCTCTTATGGTCTTTTAGCAGTCATAAGCACTCTTTGGGCTCCATCTAATTTGGTTCATAATATACAATTGGGTTCATAAATGTTTGCTTTGTATTTCTGTAAATTCTTGTTAATCCAAAGACTTGAGTTTAGTGGTTTATTAAATCAAACATTAATAAACCATCTTGCTTCTTAGTTTTTGTGTACATATCTTCGAGCCAATGCTACTCTTGCTGTCTGCAAAGGTGGGGCTGTTTTCAACAGCATTCTTCTCTACAAGGTAAAGCGATCTTGCTTTGATAAGTTGGCTCTAGGCATGGAGGAGAGACTCTTGATACTTTGGCGACTTGGTTTATCTGGTACTAGATGTTCTAATGGACTAATAATGATGGTAATTAATGCATGATTAGTATCATGGAATTGGAGTAATCTAAATTAGTGATCTAAAATATGATAATTAGCATTGTTAGATAGCATAAGCATCACAAATTAGTCAAGAACAGGGCCGGCCCTGAGGCCAAGCGGGTCAAGCATGGGCTTGCGGTCTTTGCAAATATTATGTATTTATTCGGCCATCATTATCATAGAAAAGTGTTTGTACTTTGTAGTATGGTGGTAATACCTTGTCAAACTATCTCTGAGGTAAATGGTTTGATCTTTCTCATCAACAAATATCTTCTTAAAAATAAACATTCTAATTAATAGGCTCATATATTTTTTGAGCGTGTGGCCTTCTCAAAGTCAGAGCTGGTCAAGAACCACCTAAATCAAAAAATTTTAATTAGGAAACGTGAATTCGGGACGAGACTTCACGGAAATAAAAACAAAACAAGAATTTGAGAGTAAAAATATTAGTTTCATTTACGTTTCATATAGAATATGGGACGGAAACGAAATGGGCTGGATGGGAATGGAAATTCCTAAAAAAAAAACATGACAAAAAAGTTAAAAACTAAAAAATAATAAACTATTTTGTTTAATAATATAAACAAAAACCTAAAATTTAGAAACAACCTAACATAAACTTCAGATATAAATCATCAAAATCAAAATAAAACTAAAATAAATTACAGAGAAAAGTAAAACCTAATAAATCAAATAAATTTTCTCTCGCATCATTCCTCGTTTGATTGTTTACTGAGTTCTATACATATAAAATCAACAAGAATAGTAACTAATTAGAAAAAAATTTACCATTAATCATACAAAATATGAAAAAAAAATATTAAAAACTAAAATTTATGGTTCCTTATGTGACTTGATATATATGTATATATATATATATATATATATAATATTATTAAGTATTATTTATATATTTCCCAAATGGGATTTCGAGAATTTTCATTCATGTCCCGTCTTGTCCTGTTTCCAAATGGGAATCACAAGTTAGTACCATATGAGAATATCTTTCTAAATGGAACGGGACGGGACGGGACGGGACGGGATGGGACGGGAATGGGCGGAATGGGAATTGTGCCCACCCCTACTCAATAGTTTGTTTGTTTAATATTGATTTTCATCACTTAAGTTCTCATTTCATTTTCCTGCTTAAATGGATTTTGAATTTACTTAGGGGGTGCATTGGAAGAAGTAGTTGGAGAGATTTAAGTTTAAATGACAAATCACATGTGTTATTGAAACATGAATTTTAAAATATTTTTTAAAATTTAATGTTATTGAATTAATGATTTTAAATTATATATTCAAATTCACTGTTATTGAAAACATGATTAGGATGTGATTTAAAAGTTTCATGGAACATTTGAGGGGATTTCTTAGTTAAAAATACAAATATTTAAATTTTATGGTTTTATATGAGATTTCAAAAAATTTAATAACAAAATTTTTAACCAAAATTTCACCAAATCATTTCAAATCTCTTCAAATATTCAGTTCAGTACACCTCCACCCCCTCCCCCCCCCCTCCCTCCTCTTAGTCTTTTGCATTCTTGCTTAGGTTGTATGGTTATTGCTTTGGTTACTTTTAATTGTCAGTTTGCTTAGATATTAGTAAAACCGGAATCTTTTTATCTTGTTTAACTTAAATCAATTTAACTTCTTGTGAATTGACTCTCAACTACTATGAAGACTTACTATTCACTTGTAGCATAGTGTGGTTGATGAGTTAAACTTTGATCATACCATAAACCTGTTGCAACATTACCCATTTAACATCATGTATATTGTTCTGCCCCAGTCCATAGGGGGATTATGCGCCGAATGACCAGAACTCATCTGATTAAATATTAAAACAAAACAAAAAACAAACAATAATGTTTATTGATGGTGTTTAGATTTGTATTCATGGTCAACCCGATATAAAATGTGTATTAGGCTTAAAAACTCATTAACAGTCAACAAATATTAATTGGGTATTTTTCAATTTAGGTAAAAATATTCGGTCGAATTCATTTACATAATAAATAACTACATAATGTGATATACCTTTGTAAATAATATATATAGGTAACTAACTCTTTCTTAACTTTTAGTCTCAAAACTTCTGACTTTTCAAATAGTCTTTAATATAGATAGATGATTATGCTAGAAGAGAATGATTCAATAAAAACATCATTTTCGAAATTTAAAACAATTTTTTTTTTTAAAACTTAAGTTTATTCCCTAAAAAAAAAAAAATTTGACAAGTGACAAAATTGATTACTTGTTATGGACCCCCATAGTTTATACAAAGTTCCAAAATTTTCCTCCTTTCTTTCCAGATTTTACACATGTTTTCCAACACTTTCCAGTTTGTCCCAAACACCTCCACCCCCCCCCCCCCCCCCCCTCCCCCAAAGGAAAAATGAAACACAATTTCTTGATCTATATGAGATATTTATTATTTTAGCTTTCTATAGTTTTTTTTTATGAGTAATCTATTAACAATACCATCATAAGATCATCATGAATGTCATAATGGGTGGTTTGTGTTAGATTTATGAAAATATTCAATTTGGAGAAGGCGTAAAATATATTAATTCTGTTGTTCTAGTTTATTTTTCACCATATTCAAGTGTAATTTCTTTATATTATGTATGGTAGTGCCTAAAAAGTTGAAGTATATTTTTGATATATACATACATATATATAATCAAAATATAAGTAAAATATAAGGAAAACATAAACAAAAATAAAATAAAACAAAGTAAAAATAATAAAATAGGTTTCAATTTATTTTTACGATTTCCCATAAAAATTTCTGATCAAAATCCATCAAACTCAAACCACTCTATCCAATTTTAGGATCAGCAGCTACAGATTGAACATACAAATTTTATTTTATTTCTAACAATAAATTTGCTATGCTTTTTAGGATTCTACAATATCATTTTATGCTCAATTATTATTGTATCGGTTTAGAAAATATTATAAAAAATTATTTTAACAGTATAATAAACAAAGATATGCGCTTAATGTTTCCAGTGAAGGTGGCGGACACATACTTCTCGGGTTTTATCCCTTTTTAAGTTAGATTTCAGTTTCAAGATATTGATTTTTTCATACAACAATTTGCTTCTCGTATCGATGAATTAGAAGAGATTTGTGGTTATCTTTCCGTTTTGGTTTAGCTTCACATAAGTGCTTACTTCAACGATTACAATCATTGCTTACATTATTTTTTAGAGCGATTACATTATTATTGAAAAAAATTGACTAGGTTATCTACTCCAAAATACCATTTTACCATTTAAGAAATTTTAAAATATATAAACTGTAGAAGCAATTGGTGAAAATGAAATAACCAAAATCAAACAAAACTGGTGAAACATTTGACACATAAATTTTAGTCAATGATTGTGTGATATTCAACACTCAAAATTCCAAAATACTGAAGATCAGAGTCTTTTTTTTATTTGGAGAAAACTGATATCAGAGTCTAAAGTGTATTTTACATAAATCAATTTAACTAGAGGAAACATATATTTGGGATCCAAAATCCAATCTGATTTGTTTCTGAAAAGTTCGGATTTCCAGAAATCTTAAACGTTGGCTATCCTAGTGTTAAAATTATATTGTATGGACTGAGATCAGATATTGTTGTATGTATAATATTTAAATATATATATTATAATTTATCGGATTTTGGATGAGATATTCTGTTAATTTTGAAAATAATTAAAATCTTTCAAAATATTTTAAATTGTCCACATTATCCGAAATATCTGATCTTCAATATGATCCCTTATCTAAATTAGTTAAAGTTTTGGATGGTGAGAGATGTTAGCAACTAGAATTTGGTCATACGTCAATTATTTAAATATCTCGTCCTATTTTTAATTATATACTTCGAATGATATTTTCAGTAACTGAAATATGAAATATCATTCCCATCCCGATTTGGGAAATGGACAGGATAACCCTACTTCTTTCTTTTGTTTTACTTTTTTTATATTGGACATCCCTATTTTATCTGTAGATAAATATAGGTTTAGAAACTGAGCAAGTAAGAAAAATGGAAAAAACAATCACTAATAAATCAATATTTTGTTTAGGTCATTAACAGCTGTGTTTGCCTCGTTGGTATAATCGCAGCTTCCATTCAAAGCGTAATTCTATGTCAATGATTATGCTAGAAGATAATGATTAATTAAAAAAACATCATTTTCAAAAAGCAAAAGTTAAATAAAATAATTAAAGTACTCTCTATATTCCCCCTAAAGAAAAAAATATTTGACAAGTGACAAAATTGATTACTTTATGGACCCCATAGTTTATACAAAGTTCCAAAATTTTCCTCCCTTCTTTCCAGATTTTACACATATTTCCCGACACTTTTCACCTTTTCCCAAACAACCCCAAAAAAAAGAAAAAAAAGAAAACACATCTTTTGTTCAAGTTTCAAAGAGAGAAGTTTGAGTTTTGAAATCTCACACACCCCAAAGAAAGAAAAAAAAAAACAAAACTCATTCATTTCTGAAGCTGAATATCCATCTTGCTTTTCTCCAACTTCTCCATTATAGATCCTTCAAAAAAAAAACATAATACCTAATTAGCATAAAATAGTATTAGTTCAATGGAGTTTAGTCCCAAGTTATCAAAAAAAAAAAAAAAAACGTAACATAAAAAATAATGACAACGTTTTGAGGAACCAAAAAATACATACAAACTTAAAAAAACTCACCAGGAGGATAACAAACAGGAGGATCTTCAAAGAGAGAACGAGAGATTTGTTTATGAGCAACACCGATATCAAATAGAACAAGTCCTGAAGAAGGATCATTCACTGCAATGCCTTTAACAGGCAACCAAAGAAAAAGCTCTTCTTGTGTCAAACCTTCAAGACCAACAAGCCCACCATAGCTTAGATTTGCTCTAATCACACTATCAAAGTAAACTCTGTTTTCAAACCGAGCAAAACAAGGATTTTGTAACTGAACTTCGAGCTCTCCTGTCTTCTCGTCTAAACTGTAACTCTCTACGTTGTCTGGAAACAAACCACCTGGTAAACCACGAGCTTCAAGAAGGTTTCTTATGGAAGATTGTGAAGATGGAGTAAAGAATTGGACAAGAAGAACAAGAAGAAGAAGTAGAGACATGTTTTTTTCTTTTTTTGTTGGATGATGAGATTTGTGTTTTTGAAGGGTTTAAAATGTTTGGTGCTATGTTTTTGTCAAAAGAGTGGAGAAATGAGTTGTCTTTTTTAGCTTATGAGCTGGTTAGCAATGACTTGTGAAAATTGTGATTATTTCAAAAAACGAAAACACATATATTTAAAATAGTTTTTGTACTATGTTATATTTTTTAAAGTAATAATCAACTTAATTTTGAATAATATTATTAGTTGTGTGTAGTCTCACTATTTGAAATTATAGTCTTTTGCCGTAAGTAAAGCCATGTTGAACTAATTGACGTTGTAACATCCGCAAATCACGGTTTGTTTCCGGGAAACAATATAATGAAATATCATTTTCTTAAAACATAAATTAATGGATTATTAAGTACCAATCATGGTTAAGTGTATCACACACATTAACATTATTCATTTATTTTTCTCTTTTTTACCTAATTTCACCATTTGTTTTGAATGTTTCTTAAGGAATATGATTTCTTCTCTTCTTTTTTCAAAGGTTTCGTTAATTCAAGCTTCCATTTAGACGTTATTATATGTCTTGTCTAAGAATGGTACAATAAACGTGAGCTGTGGGACCAAAAACAACCCAAACGAACCGATAAAGAAACAGTTTATACTTTTTTAACGGGAAAAATGTCGAGAAAAACATGAAATTTTAAAAAGTAGATAAGAAAACATGAAATTTTAAAATGTTATTTAAATCATATAGTTTGATTTGACTTATATATAAAATAGTTAAGTTTCGTTGACTTGATCATTTAGGGCATACCGTTAATAAATCACGTTAGAAGGTTAACATTCCGTTAATATTTTCTATTAAATCAAAACTACGTCATTTTGGATAGAAAAAAACAAAAAAAAAATTTGTGTTTGGCAAGATTCTAACCACTGACTCCATAGACACTTAAAAATTACTCAACCAATGAACCACGATGAAATATTAGTAATAGAACAACATTGTTTATATATATATATATATATATATATATATATGTAAATTCAAATATTCATATTTTTTTATTTAAAGCATAAAATTTCAAAATATTCATCTTATTTGAATAAAAAATATTTATTTTGAATTAAAATATACACATCATAACATTTTTTTTATTTTGCTAATTTATTTTTTTGTTGGTGAAGATCTTATATATATATATGTTCAACCAATTAAAATAAAAAACTAAAAAAGTGGATTAATTAAAATAACTATATGGTCTCATATATATATATACATATATATATGTATATATGTCCAAATATTAAATTTTGTTATTTTTAGTTAATTGTGAATATTTATATATATATATATAGTTAAAAAATTTAATTTAATCAACATTTTTTGTTTTATAATTTTAACAAAATCTCCACCAAAAAATAAATTAATAACAAAATCAAATGAAATTATTATGACTCAACAGTCATTATTAGTTTTGTCGTTTTTACTTAATTGTATATATATATATATGGAAAATGTAGATATATATATCCTTTATATAATAAAGCACATGTCACTTGACCAATAAAATTCTGCCACATAGATTTTTATTTTAAGTTTTTGCCATGTAGATATTTATTTTAAATTTAAATCCCATGAAAAATATAATAAAAAAAAGCTTTAAAAAAACTGCAAATATTTTTTCTGTTTAAACTCACTTTCCTTAAATAAAGGATTATAAAGATTTACCAATTTTTTAAATTAATGAAATATTTTTCTTTTTCATATCACCTCTATTTTTGTTTATCTTCAAAAAGTAAATTATTTTCATTACACCACATTCTTTATATTATAAAGTACAAATCACCTCACTTGGACAAAAACAAATCTGTCACATAATATTTGATTCAAAAAATAACTAAAAATAAAATATATCAAACAGAAAACACACAACTTCTTCAAAATTTATATTTTTACATATTTTAAAACCAAAAAGTCTAACAAAAAAAAATGATTGAAAAAAAGAAAACAATTTATTAAAAAAAAATTCCTAAATTTTCTCACACACTACACTAATGTTAGTACAATTTAGAACCAACTCAACAAATTTCAAACTGTTTTATTTTCCTACAAAATCTTATTCACATAAACTCATATTCATTTCTTGCTCTCTCTTATTTTTCATCATTTTATACAAAATATTTTCTATTTAAATATTCAATAACTCTTCAATATCATAATCATAGAAGTTATCATTTTTCTGAAGTGATGTGTGGTACAGCCACCTTATTTCATTATTGGTATCTATATACATGTAAGTTAATAATATTCTCATGTTTGCTTAATTTTTATTTGTTGATAGTAGCTTTGATAATAAAAGATAATATATCAATATTAAGAAAATTTTATGTATTTATTCATTTGTATATATATTATATTGTTTGGTGATATACCCACCATGTTTTAAAACAAATTTGATATTATTTTTTAGCAATATTTTTTGTTATGGCTTCAAACATATAATAATTTAAAAGTTACTACAATTTAGATGTTTGATTAGGCAATCATTTTTTTAATTTTATCAAAAATAAATTATTAAATTAATACGAAAAATCTTTGCCCGTCCGTAGGACGGGTTGTCATACTAGTATATATATATGAGAAAATATAATTAACACTTTTTAATTAATCCACTTTTTTAGTTTTTTATTTTATTTTAGTTGGTTGCGCGTATATATACATAAGATCTCCACCAACAAAAAAATAAATTAGCAAAATCAAAAAAATGTTATCATATAAATGTGTATATTGTAATCTAAAATAAATATTATTTATTCAAATAAGATGAATATTTTGAAAGTTTATGCTTTAAATAAAAAAATATGAATAATTGAATCCACATGTGTATATATATAAGCGATGTTGACTTATTGCTAATATTTCATTGTGGCTCAGTGGTTGAGTATTTTTTAAGTGTCTATGTGGTCAACAGTTCAAATCCTGCTAAACACAATTTTTTTTCTGATTTTTTCTAACAAACGACGTAGTTTTGATTTACAGAAAATACTAATAGAATGTTAACCCTCTAACGTGATTTATTAACGGAAAGTTAACGGTATGTCCTAAATGACCAAGTCAACGAAACTTAACTATTTTATCTAAAAATCAAATTAAACTTTATGATTTAATTGACATTTTGAAAGTTCATGTTTTTTTCGTCCACTTTTTGAAAGTTCATATTTTTTTCGACATTTTTCCCCTTTTCTAACTATCTGTATTTGCAATATGAACTACAAAAATCTTTTAAATTATTTTGATTTCTAAATTTGGAGTTACAAAAATAACTAGTCACTGAAAATATCCGGAACAGTATGTGGGTGGTGCGTTAAACTTTTATTAGACCATCTCTAATGTATTTCTTTATCTTTTACTCTAAAATAGAGTAGTCATTTTCTCCAATGTTCTACTCTATTTTAGAGTAATTGTATTGTAAAATATAGAGGAGAAAATAGAGTTACTCTATATATAGAAAAACAAATAGAGTTACTCTATTTTAGAGTGAGATATAGAGGTAGATTGGAGTAAAATCACTCTATAATAGAGTTTAAAGGGAAATATAGAGGTAGATTGGAGATGCCCTTGGACCATCTCCAATGTATCCCTCTACTTTTTGCTCTATAATAGAGTAGTATTTTTCTCCAATATATTACTCTATTTTAGAGTAATTGTAATGTAAAATATAGAGGAAAAAATAGAGTTACTCTATATATAGCGTAAATGATAGTGTTACTCTATTTTAGAGTAAGATATAGAGTTAGATTGGAGCAAAATTATTCTATAATAGAATTTAGAGGAAAATATAAAGTGTGATTGGAGATGCCCTTAGCAGAGTTGTTATTCTCCGTTTTCACAAAATGACGTGGAATTTAAGTTAAATTATAACATAATTCTCTTTTTCTAATAATTTTAAATATAAAATTTTCACACATTCTTTGTATTTTTTTTTCTCTCTATCAAGTTATTTTTAACCATCCAAACTCAAGCAACTACAAAATCAAATATCATTATAACGGTATAACCATAATTCAACATAAAACCATTTAAAAAAAAAACAATTAGTACATATCTTATTATAAAATTTTGATCTATTAATAATCTGAACTGGACTATTCGAAATATCAGAGAGCTTGCAACAAAAGGATGACGAAAGAATCTGAGACTTCAAGCTCCTGATATTATCAAGCCATAGGTCACATGTACCTGGGCCAAATATTAGAGTTGTTCAACATATTCATGGTTGTACTCGACTCCAACCAAATTTCTACCTCATGTACTCATAAATCATGAAGACATTGTAAAGTCCAATCAACCACACAAAGCTCCATGAAACAGCCACGAAAGCTTATCTCGAAGGGGGTTTCCGGTAGTCATGAACAATCCAAGTTGCTCATATCATCGAAAATGAATTTGTCCAAATCGCAAACAAGTTAAATTTGAGCTTCCCTTCTGGCGGCTTGAACATTAGTTCTTTCGCTATACCAAAACTTAGGAAAAATATCTAAAACTTATAAATGTCAAATATCTTCATTTCCATAGTTCCATATAAAAATCCAATACTAGAAATAGTAACAAAACCGTACGATTGTTATGAAAATCAAGAGAATAAATGGAAATAAAACGTTTTCTTAGTATTGAAGTGTGAATTTCAACACAACCAATAATCATTTATTATCTTATTAAAGTCTACAAATATCTAAAAAGTAGGAATATCTCATCTTATAAAAACGTTACTCAAAGTTCTTCACTATAAAAACCCTTTGATCTCAATCCACAAATGCTCACATTTTTTCACTTTAATCATGAACCCTTACACGCTTCTTCATCATAATACCTTCTTTTCAATGTTTTTTATCTTTCGATGTGGCCATCGTAACAAACCCATTTTTCTTCAAATTTGTTTTACCATATTCTCGTAAAGATTCATCCATTTTTATATGGGATTAAATACTTCTTCTTTAGAAAGAGAAAAGTGGCAGTTTTTTTCGTCTCCTTCTATTGAAGGGAATCCTCTTCATAAACAAAAAGTGGCAAAATGAAACTTTTCGCCAATTGTGGTGAAGAAATTTTCTAGCCAGAAGGTTTTATTACGTCGGCCTCATCGGAAGATTAAGATCATTGAAAAGAACTAGGTGAATGTTTTGCCTATGCTCACGCCTTGCGTTGGACGTTAACAATCTTTAAAGTTTACATTTCATTTTGACCTAAACCATAAATGTTGTTCATCAAGAAGGTTTGATCATTGATGATACTAAAAGATAATTTTACACCAAAACCACTAAGCTAGCAACTAATCAATGTATGAAAATATTATAAAAATATATATATTTCCAACAAACCTTGAATCGTTCCATGTAAAATGCATGGAAAACTATACGTGGTAAGAATCTTGAAGCTTCTGATGAGTACAAGGATATGTTTATATTATTTTATTTATTTTTTTGTCGTCAGGATATGTTTATATTTCTTAGTCACTAACCTTTGAAATGATCTGATGTTTCTTTGTCTACATGTTTCTACTTTGCCTCCCCTCCATGCTAAAAATGGGACACATGACTACATGAGCAGCATAAAGACAATGCGGACTGGAGTTAAGATGATTCTAGGGGATTATCTACTCAGATGAATTTGCGCAATTCATATGCCTTGTCCTATAAGTTATGTGATGAAGCATTCTGCAATCTTTTCCTCTATACATCATCACTAGCTTAGACTTTTACACATCATTTCCACAATTTTAACAGAATGAGTCGAATCAATTAATTCTATATTCTCCTTTTCTTATTCATTGTACATACTTTCTATTAAGCTACTCTATCCAACACAAAGATGATATGCTTTCACTATACATTAGTTAGACTAGCTTGAGATCACTTATACTTGTAAAATGAGAGCTTAGCTCGAATTCTATCATCTAACAGATACAAAATAAGATCTTCTTTTTAATATCGAGGTTTAAACACTACAAGAAAATAATGAAACAGCAAGATATAAAAGTTATTGCAAAAGGTTAATATTTGTTGCAAATAATAGAATTGCAAGGAAATCTCGACAAATTTTATATTGTTGCTGATTGACCGTTGCAAAGTCATATTTGTTGTATAGATGTTGCAATATTTGTAATGAAATAGTTACTTGTTATATTTGTTGTATTAATATTTTTATCGCAAATTTGTTGTATATTTATGACATATTTGCAACTCTATAATGTCGTAAATCATTGCTACATAAAAATTTATAGCAAATATTATTGCAAATTTATGCTACTAGTTTTGTAAGAGATATTTGTTGCAGAGATTTTGAGATGATGAATGTTTTTTTTTTTTTTTGCAATATGGCCACAATTTGATTATACATTGATCATAAAGAGATTTTCAACATATATTTTTCTCATGCTAGTTTTGCTACATTTTTATTTAACATACAAGATCAATTTTATTAATTATTAAACTATGAATTTGACGATTAAACAAATATTACAGTAAAAATAAGAAATATATAAAATAACTAAATATTGTCATAAATGTCAAAATATTAACAAACATCTAACAATAAATAAAGTGAAAGCTAATATTTTTTTTTTCTCTCTCTGGAAGAACCTCCATAGCATCATCTTCCATTTTTCTTTCTACAAAATATCAATTTCAGAAAATATAATAATTGTTAGAAACAAAAATGAAATAAAAAATAATGTGCTTAGACAATTTACACTCATTGTAGACATCATTGAAGCACATACTCCCTTTCACCCAACAATTCTACCGTTAAATACTATAGGGATTTTAAAGAAACACAGTTAAAAGTAAAACTAAACAAATCATTAGAAACATACAAAGAAACAATAACGAAGAATCTGTATTATATTTTTGTTAGTGATTATAAAATCCAAACCCAAAAACAATTAAAAAACAGAAAGACAAACCTGAGAAACTCTATCTTTGGAAAATGCTTGTTGATACCTAAAAACTTTAAAAATATAGACTTTTGGAGAGCTCTTTACAAAATTGAAGTAAGTTTATAAATATGACTATAAATATATAAAGATGGGAAAATCTAATTCTGGTACAGATATATATCTAATCGTGATATTCATCCCCTAAATGTTGGAGTTGTGAGATAATATCTAGAGATCTTTATTTAAAAAACTATTTAGAGAAAATGAAATAATCATGAGATATCTGAAGATCTTAATTAAAAGGAATATATATATATATATATATATATATTATTTAGAGAAAATGGACGATGGGAACAAAAAAAAATCAAGGTGAAAACATGTATCATAATATACATCTATGAGATTTTATCCACATAAACATGGTGTTTAGTAGTATATCATAATATACACTAGGTGCTATCTCTAAAAAGCATTCATTAAATGTACACACTGGTTTGGATTTTCATAATTTTCTGGATAGTAAGTGTTTTTATTTTTTTGTTTAAAGAATTAAATATTGCAAAAATGTTACTAAAAATCTTGAAAATATAGTTGCAAAGGTGTTATAAATTTCTTGCAAAACAGTCATAATTCACTATAGTGGAATATTTCTTGCAAATTTTGTAAGATATTTTCATATGTTGTAGAAAAGTGACAAAATTGTAACGAAAGTTTGCAGCATAAATTTTTTGTCGTGATATTGCAATAAATTTGTAACTAAATTTTAACATATATCCATCATTGCAAAAAAATTGCAAAATGTGTTGAAAATTTGTAATCAAAATAAACATTGCATTATTATGTTGCAATATCAGATTTTTCTTGTAGTGAAATTCAATAATCTTGAACAGCATTATCAAGTCAAGCCCAAGAGAATCAAAAATTTTTTGTACATCAAAATTTGCTAACAATCTTACATCCAATGTTCAGTTATATTTGTACATTTCTAGTAATTTGAATGAATCAATGGATACATATAATAGTTACAGAACCAACTTAAACTACACGGAAAATTCAATATGGATTTGGTCAAATTCAAATCAAAAATTGAAACTCAAGGTTTCAATCTTCTTCAAACCTTTACCTATATAACTCTACAAGGCTATAATAATCATCATAAACCAACTTTTTATGCCAACTATGAATCTGGGGAAAAAAATACTGATTAATAATAGAAATATCAGTTGAAATCAACGGAGCTTCCAATAACATTGGCAAGAGCTACACGCCTACACAAAACAACGTCGTAAAAATATATTGTGGGCTTGATGTTTTATTATGGGCTGAGATTGGGCTCTCTGAGAGTTAATTAAAAAATGGAAAACTAAATATGTGATTATTTAGAAATGGTACAACGACGTCTCAAACAAATCACAAATTTATGCTCAAATCAATGTTTTCATACCCGACCCAGATATCAAACCGAATAATCTTCCAAATCACCGGGTTATCGGTCGAACCGGATCTACCGTCGGGTCAATAAAAATCAATAAATATATCATTATAAATAAATTGTTAATAAATAAACAATATAACAATGTTAATCATAAGATAAAAATCACAAAATATTAAAAATATTTTTTTATTATAAAATATAAAGTGTTCATAAAAATTATAAATAAAGATAAAAAAATAGATAAAAATATAAATAATTAGTTTGTTGTGTTTGAACCGGACAAAATATAAAGAATAAGTTAAATGTACTGTAAAATATTATTTTACTAGTATTATGGCCCGTGCATAAGCACGGCCGAATATTTATATATTAAAATTCTAGTTTTTATAAAACTGAGTTGTTAATGTGATAAATGAATCCTAAGAACAACAAAGTTGGATAAAACATTTTTGATAAATTTATAGTTTTTATTCAATATATAATGTTGTTAGTGATTATTTGTCATATTCTTCTCCTTCTTTCTTTTAGTAACTATAGGATTCCAAATTCCTAAGTTTTGTAAACCATATAGCCCAAAATATTGGTTTACATAATAATTCATAAATATATACATTTATGTGAAATTTGAGTTGTATAGAGTGTGGCCATGTACCTTACATTATCGTTGGTTAAGTTTGTTGCTTGGTTGTGTACATTTTCGGTTTAGTTTGCATCTTCACTTCCGTGTTTCTAGATGATCTATTTATTTTATTCATTATCTTGTGGCTTCTTCTAATTCACCTATTAGACACCACGGAAGAGTCAAAATAAAAAGCGATAGTTTATAAAATGGAGAACAATAGACACAACAAAAACATGAGAATGCAAAGTACCATTAAATTATAAGAGCTTTGAGTTATGTAGTCTCGTAACTTTGTTCGGGTCTGTGTTAAAATATATCCAACAGTCTGCATGTTAAATTTGGTTCTAGTTTATTCATTATCTTCTAGCTTCTAGTTCTCCCAGTATACCAATTATAAAACAAATTCATATCTAAATAACATATGAATGTCAATGCGAAAACAATGTTAAGAAATTAGAACCATTATAGAAAATTCAAAAAGTGAGAGCATGTAAAGGAAGACCCATACAAAATCATGAGAATGCAAAGTCAGAAAATATAAACCATATACTAGCTCTTCAGATGATTACAGATTTTAAAAGTCACATAGATTTATATATTTGAACATACATAAAGACATATGCTGGACAAAAATTTTAAACATGAATATGTTTACAAAATTTTACATCAAAAGAATGCAAAAAGTATATGTAATGGGAACGTTCTGAGTAGAAACTCATACATCTTTTTGTGGGGTACCTAATTCTTATGACTTAGACAACACATCCTCTAGATTTATCAATTTAGCGTCACTAGACTACTACAAACTTGGTATATGTTGTGTACGTATTTTGTTGATAAGTAAAGTTTTCAAAGATTGATAATTGATTAGGGAACTGAATTGTGTATTTTACAGGTTGAACAGAAATATAAGAAATATGACCAAATGCAAACTATTATCTCCTCATTTGAACAAGCCGTGGGTTTAGGCTCAGCCAAGTCATACGCACAAATGGCGTTACAAACAATATCAAAGCAGTTTCGTGCCATAAGACAACATATGTTTGCAGATCAAACATATAAACAAGTTGTTGGGAGAAAGGGAATGTGAAGAGCAGCTTAAGCATTTGGGAAAGATGTCACCTCACCATTCAAGTGCTTGGAGACCACAAAGAGGTTTGCCAGAGAAAGCTGTTTCTGTTCTCCGCGCTTGGCTCTTCGAACATTTTCTACATCCGTAAGCAACATTTACTTATATCCTCATTTTTTATATAATTTTCCTATGAGATTTTATATAATTAATTACTCTCATACAAGTATATGTGCATTTTCTTGCATTCTGAGAGACAACAATGACTATGCATCATCATCCATTGGGAAAGAGTTTGAAATAACCATGGATTTCAAGCAAAATTTTGACACACACGTGAGATAAGGAAATTGATTGTACCTTTTTCTGATGGTATGAGAACATAACTTGTCTTTTCTAATGGTTGTTGGTGTTTGATATTGAATTGTGTGTCATTCATCCTAAAATCAAGCATCTGGGATGTGGGCCGGCTCACCTAAATCATCATAATTCATAAGGGAAAAGCTTAATAAGGATTTTCATAGGTGCATGTGATACCATTCAGAACTTAGAAAAAAATAGAGGGATGAAGATACACAACGTTACCTTCACTTAGAAAATCAAAGACATACTTGAATGTGCTTGAGGGATTAGTGATGAGTGGAGCGTTTTCAATCCATTGGAGATCTCTAAGTCCTAAGGATGCGTCAGCGTCTTCGTTTTAATTATTGTTGATTATACCATTGAAGTTGTGAGATGGTTATCTGGTTTTCATACAAAAAACATCGTGAGAGGGTTTCAGATCGTGGCTTGGGTTAGAGAAAATTTAGGATTCACGCTATTTTGTATTTTATTTTGAGGCAGTTACCTTTTTTCTATATATTTTGTTTTTTATTTAATTAATGTTTTAATTAATGTGTCAAAATTTTATTAGTTCAGTGACATGTGCTTTATAATATAAAAATTCTAAAAATTAAATATTATTTGTATTAAATTGTTTTAAAATAAAACAAAATTAAAATTAAAAATTTAACTTAATCTGTAATTTGGTGGGCCAGTTGAACCGGCCAGGTGGTGGACTAATAACGAATTTTTCTGAGTTTTAAATCATTAAATTTTAGCATGAAATTCGAACTGAAAGAGTATCCAGATCCCGGTTCAACCAGTCCGACCGCCGGATCGATTCGAATCTAAAAACATTGAATCCAAATTAAACTCTCTAGCTTTTTTAAGTATTGAGAGACTCCACACCTAAATCTAGTACGATGATGCAATAGTCTTTCAGCTCCCAAAATTTTAAGGTTTAAATTTTTATAAATATATGATTTAAAATAGATTAATTGAGAAAATAAAGTATATAAACATAACATTCTCACTTTTTCATTATATACAAATATTTTAAATTTTATATTTTCATTATATAGAATATTTTATAAATTTATATTCAAATTTTTAAATGTTTATATGTTAAAATCATATTGATTTCATTTAAAATCAAATTGTTTTTCAGTTTCCATTACAGGATTAAAAAATAATTAACTTTACAGCATTAAAAACAATTTTAAAAACCGAATCAAAATCTTCAAAAACAAAGCCTATAACTAGAAGTAAGACATAAAACGAGTCAAATTTTATTATTGTTGTCAACTTATACCGAATTGAGTTACACAAGTGGGACCATAGAGACGTCCACATCCCAAAAGACTCTTAAATCCGTTGACGCTGTTTATACATTCATTCCTTCCAAACCTTCTTAGAAGTCTGCGAAAGTAATGATGATTGATTTGTCTATTAATACGAAAATTACGGAGAAATTTCTATAATAAATGAACAGAAATCAAGATTGTTAGGTTTACCGGATTTCGGATTATGCAATCAAATACACTTATCGGATTTTATCTCCTTTTACATCTTACTAAATAGAGTTTATTTGTTTTTAGTTCTAGACTTTAAGTGAAACAGATTGCTGCAAAATTTCAAGTGTGGTTAAATATAAAAGGAAGAAAAATCAAGATAAAATTTGCAACTAAAGCACAATTAAATATGTCTAAACAGAACAGAACAAAAACATGATATTTATGTCATAAATCGAAAATAAATTTTATTTTTGATTAAAACAAATGTTGTCGCAAAATTTTTCCCAAAAATAGCAAAACACGCTTTCTCTCTTTAGATTTGGTACTTAGAACATCTCCAACAATAAATTTCTAATAATGAGGTTCTAACTTTATAATATTAATATGTATAATATTAATTAGTTATGTAATTAATTTTAAAGTTAAGAAAAAAATGAACCATTTGTAGAAAAATACATGTAAAGTGAGGTTATAAAATTTCTCATTTGAGATTCTTAAACTTCTTAAACAAAAATCCTTTTCTCCTTTTTTAGAATTTCTCTTATTTTTTTATTAACTAAAAAGTTTAGAACCCCTTCTTAAAAACCTTTATTGGAGATGGTCTTCCTTTCTTACTTAAAAAAATTTATAGACATAATCTCCATTTGAAACATATCATATGATCTTTCAAATATCTTTAGAATTTTTGAATACCTTTGAACTTCATTCCTATTTAATATTATTGTTTCAAAAATCAATAACAAAGGAAAAGGACAAAACTAGAGTATAAGCGTGGGGCGGCTCTTGTCGTGTTATTCGCACGATATCTAGAAGAGTCGTATTGATCTTGAGTTCTGCGTTGACATATAATGTATAAAAAAATAGAAATTAAAAAGAGATTAATTAGGAGTCAACTTTACCTAAGAAAAGTAAAACTTATAAGCAGACTGATACTTTCACTGGTCAACCCAATAACATAAAATGATCATTTGTAGCGTGTTATAACATATGTGCTGTATTTCCTTTTCCGACTCATGTAAATATTTTCATCTTGGTTAATCAATTGAAATTTCAAGAAAGACCAAAAAATGCTGTAACTAATTAAGCAAAACGACTTTCATAAAAGTAAAAAACTAATTAAGCAAAAAAATAAACTAACGATAAATCCTAACATAAGAGTACTTGTATACTATTCAAAGCGCTTTCCTTTTGACCGTCATCGCTAAAATAATTACATTTTTTTAGAATACAATTTATTTTCTTTATTAATGGAGCTCACTACCCCACGTGTCCGTCACTGCCATGATGATTTTCCGATCGTATCATCGTTCTGAAATCGTGCAAAAAAACTTTCTTTTTTTGTAATCTTCTCATTCTCATATTTACATCAGCATGACATCCTACATAGGTGATATATTACAAATTTACAATAAATAAAAATACAAATAATATCAGGGTACAGAACTGACATTTCATGAGATAAATATAATTTTAGTTCGAGCAGATTACATACACTAATAAATTAGAAAACTTACCTTTTTAACACATATTACATCTGTAGCTTGTATTCTTCAAGTAACATTAATTTCTTTATTTTATACATGAGATCACAAATTAACTATCGACAACATTTTGATTTTTTTGTCCCCCGCATATTGGTGATATAATTACGTAAAGAGAAGTTTTTTACACATCACAAATCCACAGCTTCTGGATAGATTTATGCCATCTTAAATTCTTAATAACAGTTTCAAAATTAGTGTCTTATTTTGCAACGTTACAAATCAAATGAATAGGCACTATTCCTATTAATTTCTATATGTTTAGTTTGTTTAAATTTTTCAAGCTTTGTTTGTTTGCAACAGAGATTTGTATATATTGTTGACGTTTTGTTATATGGGAATAACTTTGATTAAGACAAAAAAAAAAAAAAACAATTTTATTTGATTTTTTCTTACCTCATACTTTACACGGACTCCTTTTTGGATAAGTGATTTATTATTTTCGAACTCATTTAAACTATATTAAAATAGAATTAGTTGTGAGCTCTCGTGAGTCCCAGAAACAGCAACGTGTGAAAAATGTTATCACAAACAAAACAACAAAGAAACATTTATATTTCCAGATACTCCTTTCATTTCAAAAAGATTATGCTTTTAAGATTTTTTTTGTTTTAAAAAGATATTATTATTTTAATTCCTAAATATATTTGCCTTTAAAATTTATGTTATACTTTTACTGAACTCTTTTTATTTCTATTAATATTTTCTAAAAAATTAATTGTTTAAAATTAAAATTATAATTTAAAAAAGTTTATTAAAAACTGTAAAAATATTAAAAATATGATCTTTATGAAACAGAGAGAATACAATAAAAAAGAGAATGTATACGATAAATTCTTAGGACACAAATGATGATTTGGGGTTTGAAGAAAAGAATGAGTCGCTGACACTTATCCGACTATCTGCGCCAAACAAAGTTCCACTCATATTTGCCGTGTGGGTCCCATTTGTTGACTACTTGTCGTTTTCCTTCACCTACTTTAAATTTCATACATGTTCATATTGCTTCTATAAAATATACATACGTGTCTATATCATTATATATATATATATATATATATATGCATATAGCAATATTACATTTGTATTTTTGGAGCAATTCATCGTCAACTAAGTTCGTCTTAAAACGGATGCATGAATATCCTTGTTCGTAATCAAGTTTTTCTCTTACGTCCAAAAAAGTGTACACTCAACATTATGAAAAATAAGAAAATGTGGTCAAACATGTAATGTTTAGCATGATTTTTTTTTCCCTGATTAGTTACATTATAAAAAGATTATTTTGGTTTTAAATATAATTGTTAAAAATATTTTTAACAAACAAAAAGATAAGAAGATAAATTTATAAAGTTAGAGCCTATTTAGCATATCTGTCCAATATTGATAAAATCCAAATGTCGACCGACAAGAGCCTAGTGTCGGTCTACAGATCGATGGGATCGACCATACCGTTAGAAAAAACAACCGATGGGCTGACAAATATTCTTCGGATCTAGTTTATGTTGTCATACGATGGTTGTGACACATTTAAACCTTCAAAACCAAATTTTATAAATTTTGTTTTATCCTATATCAACGTAAGCTATAAATAAATAAGTTATCGTTGGGTCTATTTTATGGATTAAACTATTAATAAATCTGTTAATGAGATTTTCATTTTCGGCGGGGTGGACTCATGGGCTTAAGCAATTTGATCAAATTGGTTTTGACATTTTCTTACTAAAATATAAAATTATTTTTTATTTGCTTGTTGAAAAGTTGAAAACTTACTATGGATCTGACCTAACTGTCTCTGTATTTCAGCGCTTCAAAGCTCTTTAAGTCAATGCATTGTGTCGCACAGAGAGACCATTAAGCAAATTTTCAACTAATTCTTACTATCTAACAAAATGATTTAGATTAATTGGGGCCCTTTTTAGTCCTAAATTTCCCAATAGCCATCATCCAATATAAAATATTACAAGTGTCATTCGTTTTTCATTTTTATATAACCGGTAGATCCCGAGTCTAAACTTATACTATGTAGACTATGTAACACTCTTGCCTTTTAAGATATCTATTGTGGTCAACCATTAAACTTGGTCCATAACATGAAAATTAAAATTTAAATGACTAAACTATTGTGAATTGAGTATATATACGCAGTATTTCTCGGGATAAAGATAGAAAAAAATACTGAAGTTTTATTAATCTATGTCTATCTGTAGATAAACTTGTTTTTTTCTAGACGGTAACACATTGCTGGTTTACTATGATTTTAGCAGTGTAATGATTTATAAAATGTATAGAATATGATTGGTGGAGATCAGTTGAAGTGGGAGTAAGTGGAAATAATTTAGAGTAAAAGATCAAAGATAAATAAATTATAGGGTAAAAATAGTTACGTTCTTTTTTTGGAGTAAAACTTTACACTATTTTTCCTTGAAGAAACCATATATATATGAGATTTTAATGAAAAAATCTTCTCAAATATCGGCCGATCAATTTTAAAACAAAATTGTAAGAGTATCGATTTGTCATTAAATCGATATTTGAAGGGGTTTTTTTTTCCTCTTTCTGGTTAATGGATGTATAGTGTATACTAGAGGTTTTGTTTTGGTTAATGAAAATTTGTTTGAAGTTCTCATTAATAATTTAGGTAAAGGTTAATTTTAAAATGTAAAAAATGATACTTGAAGAATTTTTAATTATATTTAGTTGATAGTTTTAAAATGGATCAGTTGGTATATATATGAGAGTTGTTCTCAGTAAAATCTCTTTATATAATTATTGGTGAATATCGGTAGATTTCATCATATAAAAATTTCAGTCACTTTTTGTTACTCTATCTATGTCATCTAATTAGTCACATAGAGTTACTATTCTAGATAAAATTTGTAGAGTTACTATTATCAGGTTTCAAAATTCAATTCTAGTTTGTGTGGCTCTCGCTTCAACTGGAAATATAAAAAAATATATAAGAAAAGGAGAAAAACAAAACTCTATGACTTGTAATTAGTAAAGTGCAATAATTGATTGACTTATCATATTTATTTGAAGAATAAAATATTTACGGAATTTCGAAAAGCTAGTTGAAAAGAATAAGGACCGTTTGGTATAAAGAGATTGTGAGAAGTCACAAACACAATAGGTCCAGAAACGGTGACGTGACACACAGATCAAAACTCAGCATCGATCGACGATCGTCATCATATACCATTTATCCCTTTAGTCTCAAGCCACAAGAACAAATCTTATTATACTTACCCAAAAAAATCTGATCGACAACGAAATAAATCTTGAACAATGTTTTATCCAAACTTGACAATCTCGTAGTGATCATATGTGTAATAATATATAAGAAAATAGCTATTGAATGAAAAATAAAAACAGAATTATTAGGTGTACATAAGTACATTTTACTTTTGTAATTTGTGGGTGTTTATTTTTTAAATAAGCTTAATATTTTAAGAATGTTCATTTCTTTTGTATGAAATTCACACATCACTACATTTAGATCATATTAATTTGGACCTTACCTTAGTAGTATATATTTTTTTTTTTGGAAAGTCCCCTTAGAAGTATATATAACACATAAAAAATAGGAAAATTTTTAAAAATAGCACTAAATATAGTTTTTATTTTATAAATAGTGCTTCATTTTCATTTTGGACAAAAATAGCATTTTTACTAAAAATTGTTTTCCTTATATAGCATAAAATCTCTTACCCTAAATCATACCTTCCACTTCAAACAAAGTATACTTTAAATTGTACAATACTTAACCCAAACAAAAAATTCAAAATTTTGTCTTTCATAAAATGCTATTTTTGTTCAAAATGAAAATGAAGTGTTATTTGTGAAACAAAAACTTTATTTAGTGCTATTTGAAAGAATTTCTCTAAAAAAATACAACAAAATCACACTTTTTGTTAAGCCTTCCAAAATTAATATAAGAGAATTCTTAGGGTATTCTCTTAGTACGTACAACACTATAAATATATACTATAACTTATTTCAAATTTTGACATTTTTTGGGATTTGTTGCCAAACAATTTTTTTTTTTTAATTTTATCTTGGCTAAAGTAATTGGAAAATATATATTCTTACTGTAAAAATCATATATGAAAGCATGGACGATTAATAGTAATAACCGTGTTCAAAAACAAATTCACCCGTTAATATTTAATATTTAAAACAAACTTTTATTAATATGTTATAGACACGCCTGCATTTAGTCAAATCAATTTGAGGTCCATCTAAATTTAGTAAACATTACTAAATTGATTTGACCAAAAATCATTTATGGAAGCATTAATATATAAGACCAACCAATGTTAGGAAAAAAACTGCTAGTCGAGTTTTCATTAAATAAAATTTATTAATGTATGTTATATAAACGGCTACGTAGCTAAATAACCAGTCATTTTAGTCTAAATAATTACTAAATGATTTATAAACGTGACAAGTTTTCTATTTCCGACTACTTTATAAACGGTCGATTTTAAGAAATTTGATGTCAACCAATCCAAGGCTACCGTTTCATATAATTGTCTAAATAAATAATATCCCATTTTGGCATCTTGCATAATACCAAACACCTATCTAATCTCAAATTAAATATTTAATTAATTTAAACAAGAGGATAATCATCGCTTCTTAGAAAAGCTAAGCAGCAAAGAAACAAATCTCACAGAGACAGTTGTTCTTAAAATAATAGAAGAAAACTAAGGGATTAGGAACACTATTATTATTACAACATCTTAATTCAAATAAAATATTTAACCTAAAGAATATATAAAAGTTCAATATTTTTTTTTTAAATTCACTTGGGATATTTAATGATGATATCGTTTTTGTCTTTAAATGTCAACTAAATTCCGGTAATTTCCACACACTTGTCCGTACTTGCCTATATAAACATACATAGCCTCATAAACATATATCAAAATTCCACATTAAATGCTCTTTCATATCACATACAACACACTCATATAAACTTTTACCTTCGTCTAAATTAAAACGCTATAGAAGAAGGCATATATAAAATTCTTGATTCTCTTTATATGGCAGAGGAGTTTCAAGCTACGGCGGCGATTTGTGGTGGCGGAGGTGGTACATGGTGGAACTCGCCGAGGAGCGTTATGTCACCTTCGGATCATTTCTTGTCACCTTGTTTTGGTGCTGCTATCACTTCCGATGATTTTAGCTCACAAGAAAATAATCTCAAATCTAGGATGACTTGTACGGACAACAACAACAACAACATCGTTTTCGGGCAGCGGGAGGCGGATTCCGACAGTGGAGGAAGCACCGTGACGATGGACTCGACTTTACAGATGATGGGTCTAGGGTTTTCCTCAAACTCTTCTTCAGATTGGAACCAAACCATTCTGTAAGTCCTTAACACAAATAAACCCTAAACTTTTCATTTTTTTTCTTTCACTTTCTTGATTAAAGATCTTCAATAATATTCATGAATCATTGTTTGTTTTTGATTTGTGTGCTTTTAGACAAGAAGACTTAAACTCAAGCTTCATAAGGAGCTCACAAGATCAAGATCATGGCCAAGGATTCTTATCAACAACTACTTCACCTTATATACTTAATCCAGCTTGTTCTTCATCTTCATCAACTTCTTCTTCCTCGAGCTTGTTAGGAACTTTTTACGATTCCCAACCGAGTCCATACAACTTTGTCTCCACCACAAGCTGTTCAATCAACGATCCTCAACTCTCTTGGGCTAACAAGACAAATCCTCATCATCAGGCTGCTTATGGACTAATTAACAACTTCTCTAACAACTCAAACTCTCGACCCTTTTGGAGTTCTTCTTCAACCACTAACTTAAACAACACGACGCTGAACAATTTTGTAACCACTCCGCAGATAATTTCTACTCGTCTTGAGGACAAAACCAAGGTAATTACTTGATTAATCACATATGACAAGACCAAGATATATAAGTTTTGTGGCTAAATTATTATTATATATATTTTTTGTGTGGAGAAGAATCTGAAGACAAGAGTTGACAGTGAGTCTTTGAAGAGAGCAAAGGAAAATGAATCTGCGGTGAAGAAACCGAGAGTCACCACACCTTCACCGTTGCCAACTTTCAAGGTAAATGATCATATATGAATCAAGATTTGTTTCTAAACTTTTATCTTGATTTTGTTATATAAAACAAATCTTGGTGGATAAATGGATTGTAAATAATGTAACAGGTGAGAAAAGAGAATCTAAGGGACCAGATCACTTCATTACAACAACTAGTTTCACCTTTCGGAAAGGTGAATGCATGATTGATGTGTTTATTTTATTTTATTTGGTTTAATATATACAAACAAAAGTATTTCTTTTTTTCTTCTTGGGTTAGGTTTCTGTATTGAGCTTCTTTATTTTTTTGTACATCTTTGGGTTAAATTTCAGACAGATACTGCATCTGTTCTCCAAGAGGCTATAGAGTACATCAAGTTCCTACACGACCAAGTCAGTGTACGTTTCTAGTGATTTCTCTCCTAAATCATTTTATTCAATAAACCCTAGAAATCATAGCAATTATAATAATGTTTTAATTACAGGTTCTAAGCACTCCATACATGAAACAAGGTGCCTCAAGCCAACAACAACAACAACAACAACAGGTTTGTTAGTCGATCTAGTACTGTTTGATTTTTTTGCCAACTTTCAAGTCTTCATGCTATAATCATGGTTTAATTATGCAGATATCTGGTAAATCCAAGAACCAAGATGGAAATGAGAATCATGAACTAAGAGGGCATGGCCTATGTCTCGTCCCAATATCAAGCACGTTTCCGGTGGCTAACGAAACAACCGCCGATTTTTGGACACCAACGTTTGGGGGCAACAATTTCAGGTAGAAAAGATGAACGTATATAATACGGTTCTTAACTGATTAGTATGAGGATATTAATTAATAATGGTTAAATAAAATATAAAAGAAAATAAATTTGGCAAGTCATGATCAAAGATTGAATCATTACTTGGAGAAAAAGTAGAGATGGGAGAAGAAGAAGGTGACTCTTCAAAGGTGGGCAGAGGCAACAATGGTGTTGGAGGGGACCAACTATAAAAGCAAGAATGATTAGGGCTTAGAAAAAATGTGATTATTTATAATAAACTAATAAGTTCTATTTAAAAAACAACTAAAAAGAAACATAAATACTTTAATTAATCATGTTCTATATGTAATAGTTAAGCTAAATTTGTTTCTTAATTATATATAGGTGATTAAAGAGAGAGGGTTATGGTTGTCAAGACGGATAGGAACATATGCTAAATTCAGCTTGAAGACTCTAAAGCATGCAATAATTTTAATGTAGTTTCTGCTTTCTTTTAAACAATATTTTATGGGGGGTTTTATTGCTGAATTTAGCATATATGGGTTGTTTTTATGTTGAAGAACCTTTTGTTCCTGTCATTGTTCTTGAATATATAGACATACTTTGCCGTTGGTGCCATCTTTGTTAATTACTTATTAAAGATAGAGAACATGCATGATGATTATTGGTTTTTCATATGAAGTTCTTACTTTTTATTTTATTGTTCTAATGTACCAGAGTCGAATTTCTAAGGTGACGAAAATATCAAGAATATAGCAACAATTTACATACCATGATAGTAAAATATAATTATTAGTATTTAGTTTGCTAAAACTCTACGTCTTATCGTAGTATATACTACATACAAATATATTTAACTTAATTTTGTTTTTCTATTTATTTCATAATTAGTTATAGGCAGTAGGAGTCCATTTTAGGGTTTTCCCTTAATTATATGATACTATAAAACAATTATCTTTCGGATAATTTGTCATCAGATCGAATCGTTCTGTTCTCAGATCATTTTATCACTAATCACTAATCACTAATCTTTTGTAAATAAAAATACGTCTATCTATATATTTAGTTATACATTTTTAAAAAACTTTCAGATTAAACCAATGATAGGATTGAAATCAATAAGATTTTTTGGGAGAAAATCGCGCGAGTTAAATCTTTAGAAATCATGGTTTAAAATTTCTGATATGTATACAATTATTTATTCGTTCATATCCATGTATAAATATGTGTCCACGGGTTTAACTTTCCGTTCGTTTCGATTAGGACTATTATTACGAAAATTTGGTAGTGGAAGCCAGTAGAGTAGCGGCCCGCTGCTTTCTACTTTATGACTTGAATATACATATATCGTTTAGTATAGATACCGATAAATATATACCAATTTGACAATATATATATTCAACATCATATAATTCATGTTTAACAGAAAATATTGTTCATATCTTAATATAAAAACATGTATGTGTGTCTATCAAATGTCACTAAAATATATTTGCAAGAATTGAATTCTTACCAAGATCTCAATCTCGAAAAAAATACTTTGGAGATCCCATGCATGATTAACCGATTATTCATATTGTACAGAAATAAGCATGAATAAATTTATTATACATAGTACGTTACTAGGTTTAAAAAAAAAAATCGGATTGTGCCCTATTGAAAATGTTGGTTTTCTCCAAAGTACAAACCAAATAATCTAACATGGAGAGCCAGACAGTATCTTAGATTCTAAGGTCGGCAGTAAACATATATGAATCGGTGGCTCTTCTCATGCTCTGCCCAAAATTCTGGACCGACCTTGAAAGCCTAGCTTTTGCATTCAAATTTTTTGTGATCATGAATATTTTTGGTTACTTTTATAAACAGAGATAAGTTAAGAGTTTGGTTGCTACACATAAATTTTTTATTTGATGGTCTTTTAGAAACTTATACAAAAGATAATATAATAGAGAGTATTATAAGCTCCATTTTGCTGGGTTGGAGACTTGGAGGCTAGACAATATATCACAAGGACATGCATTTCTCCTTCAATGAGATGCCTCTGGCTAGCCAAACATGAACATATATATCTTTGTGCATTCATCTCTGTATGCTATCACAATATCAAGGGCCATTTTGTTTCTCTTAGAAGAAATCATGCAGACACTTTGTTTGCTCGGTTAGTTCCTTTGTCTCGGGCTCAACACATGAATATAGGAACAAATTCATACACTCTTGCGATAACAGTGGTTTTGAAAGTAAATAAAAGTTATAATATGTTACGTACTTAGATTCATGTAAATTTTATATGTTAAGTTTGTGTATCTAGTGATATCCCTCTTTTCTTAACCAACAAAATAAAAAATGTTAGATTACGACTATAAATTTGGTGGCTCATTTATATAGTATCTAACACATAAAAATCATTAACATAATTAAACTACAGCACTAGTTTGGAATATTGGATATTAGATGAGCAAAATAGCATAAACTCGAATAAATTTCAAATCAAATTAACTTCTAGCTACCTGAAAATTCGAATAACTAGTTTCAACTGTGGATCAATTAGAATCAGTTTTGTAACAGAGTTTGACAAATATATGCCATGCGCCAAAAGCAATGAGGATCATCTATAATGTAAAATGAATATAAAAGGCAAAAGAAAACATTATGGGCATAAATTTAGTCTTTTAGATGTACAATAAAGGACGAACAAGTTTCATCTTTTTTGCTTTATGTGAAAACAAGTTCTTAGTGTCTTCAGCTATAAGCTTTGTTTGATTGAAGCTTAAAAGCCTTATTCCTTTTTTTCTGTAAAAATAATAATAAAAAAACTTTGATTCCAATATTGTTAAGCTTTCGAGAATCACAAAGACACACGGCCTATTTTCATCCAAGGGGTTTATATATTCGTCTACTTTCATGAATCAAAATATATGCGTTTTATATTAATATCTTATATATATTATTTGAGAAAATCATTAGTAGAATAATGGAAATCTATTCATGTGTGTTACGTTCGTGATGTTTTCTTATTGTTCACAAAATAAGAAATATAGATGTAACATGCTACAAAAATAGAATTAATTTATATTAATACATAAGAGAAAATAAAAGATTTTTTTTTTTGAAATAAATGTTACATTATATTCAAACAAAAAATGGTGTTTACATCGAGTGCTTCATAGATTAAACTTGGATACAAAGAATATAAAAGAAATCTTTTAATATGAAACAAAATATTATTAGGTTTCGAAATACAAATTTTAAATATTTTTGTAAACTAGTTTTTTCATGAATTAATTTACAAAAAATTTCCTTTTTTATTGACTGTTAATAGCAATATTATCTAAACCGCATGTTAAAAAAAACATTTAGATTAAACAATTACGTATAAAATTTAATTAAAATGTTAGCCATTTTTTTTTTCCTGATTTGGAGCGCCAATTTCTAAACAATAACATTAACAACTATCTTTTGTATGGGAATGAAAGCTCGGGGAAAATGATATATTATCTGTTACCATTAACTTTAGAAATATATGTAACAATACTTTCAAGCGTAATATCTATCAAGTATCAACTATCAAGGATTTCTGTAACAATACTTTAGAAATATCTGTAACAATACTCTCAAGTTCTCCTTCTTAACCCTAATTTCCGTTGGATTAAGAGTTAAAACATTGGGAGGTAATTCTCGAGATTTTGGGACAACCGTATAATACTCAAAATTTGAATTGATTTTATTATCTAGCATCTTACAGAATAATTTTATCACTAAATATCTTTGGGTTTATTGAATATCTGTTGGATTTGTCCAATCAAACCCAATCAAGAAATTATACCCAAGAATATTAAAGTTGTAAATGGAATAAAAAATAAAAAATTCGTTTTCAATTTTCATACAAGGAAACTCGGAGAACTGAAAATAGAAAATAAGAAATCAAAATTTGAAAAATACTTTACATATAGACAACTCGAGTCAGCGTGATTCGCTTACAGACCCATTACCATTAGGCCCAAACTGTACCTTTAGGCAAAATATTCGTTAAATTCGGTTCGTTCGCTATTCGCTTCGATTTGATTTGAAAAAATTAATATTCATAATTTTACAAAACAAAGCAAATATTAAAAATTAATATTCGTTAAAAACAAAGTAAATATCAAATACTAAAAATTTTAGATGCGAATATTCGCTTCGCTTCGATATATTTATATATAACTATATAATATAATGCATATTGATTATATCTATATAGAAATTACAAAATTTTATTCATCAAATTAATTATATAAATATTAAAATTTTATAAATTAAGAAGAATTATGTAGTTTTAAATAAAATATTAATATTTTGTGATAAGTTTTGAATTTTTCTTTGTTTTATTTTAGTTTTATAATTTTTTAATAATTATTACGAAACGAATCGAATATCTGTGAATATTTAAGATTTTAGCAAATATTCGGATGTGCGAATATTCGGTTAGGTCCGAAGTGAATACGAACAGTAAAATCAGTAATTCGGATATTCGCTTCGTGTCCAGGCCTACCAAAATGTATCTCAAGTTTATAACAAAACAAAGCGAGATTAAAGGTAAAATTTTAATAATTAATCTCATAACTGAAAATGGAAATTCAAATCTCCCGCAAATTTCGTAAATATATGTCCTTTCCCTTCCAACGGATCTCCTCTAACTTCTTTATTTTATGGTTCTTAAAAATCAACTCATCGAATATATTAGCTAAAACCATTCAGTCTCGCTTTGTTACTTCGTCTCCACTTCTCTTCTTATCTCAGGTACGAAAAACATTTTAGGTTATGAAACTATTTCCAATATTGTGACTGATTTGTATGCATTTTAGGGGGTAGATACAGGTAAACGGCATTTTAAAAAAAAACAAGAAAAAGAAAAAAAAATAGAGACCGACAACCAAAACACCTTGCGAAAATCATCGAACTATTCGAAGGAGTTGATGGCAAACCATACTTTAATGCTCACCGGTTCTTCAAAGCTAAAAATACAGTGAGATTAATTAATGACATTTGAGTTTTACTAGTTTTCCATTTTATTTATGAATACTATATAGTCTACAGATGTCTTTTATTCCAGTTTATTGATGATCTCCTTCGTGGTTTAGGTGATCAATATCGAAGGAGGAGATTACATTAAAGAAAAAAAGCGTGTTTTTATTTCCAAAGTAGAAATTGAAAATTCTATCTATTGTATTAAGTCTAAAGTTAACATTGCTAAAATTCCATCAAAGGTAAATTGTATACATTTAAAAAAAAAAAATCTTGAAAGTTTTGGTGAGTTGGCTACCCATTTAGATTTATTTACATATCCTCTATTGTTACAGATCTTATCAGAAAATGAGGATATCATGCATTGCAAAACCCGTATACCACCTGGCTGCGACTACTATTATGACATGAAATATGATTTAGAACACTTGACATTCTCAAGTGTAGATGCTGGTACTTAAACTTGTGCTTATTATTTTTGGCTTTAAATTAGATTTACTTAAGGCCTTTATATTTCATATATTCTCTCGTTTCTGGCTATTGAATGGGTTCTATCTTTTTATATTTTTAGAATTCTCTAACAAGGAGACTGATGAATCAACGGTTTCGGAAAATGATTCAAGTTCTTTTGGTTCACACAACAACAAAAAGTATTTGTTGGACTTAAACTCTGGTTGTGGAGCAATGTCTACAGGGTTGTGCATGGGTGCCTCACTTTCTGGTGAAAATTTGATCACTGTAAGTGTCTACTATGAAAACTTATGATGGTGTTTTATTTGTGCTTTAGAACTATTTGTTATTTGGTTCATTATATAAAATGAACCTTTTCGAACGCTCTGGGAAAGATTTTTAAAATAGTAAAAGTTTCTGTTTGGAAATAAATTTTTAAAAGATCTAATTTTTTATTTAATCCTTGTTATTTTACTTCTCTTTTGTTTTTTGTTTTGTTTTTTATTTTATTTTTTTAACAGAAATGGGCAGTGGATAACAATACTTTTGCTTGTGAGAGTTTGAAATTCAATCACCCTCAAACCAAGGTATATCTTTAGTGGTGATTATGTTATACTCCTTACATGTTAGAATTATTTTATTTTTAAATTAAATATCCTTACATGATTACATTTAATCACAGATTCTGGACAATTCTTAGGTGAGAGATGAAACGGCAGAGGATTTTTTGAGCTTGTTGAAAGAGTGGAGAAGGCTATGTCAAAAAGTTTGCACTCATCCCCAAAACTGAGCTAACAGAATCAGATAGTGATTCAGAAGATGAAAATGAAAATGAGGATGGTAGAGATTACTCTGAAATGCTACCTGGCGAATTCGAGGTTGGAGAATTACTCTCCATTTGTTATGGAGATCCCAAAAATATTAATAAACCCAAAGAAAGTAAGCCATCATCACTTCATTTTAAGGTACAATTTCGACAAATATAAATAGAAATCTTAATCAGATATATGTAACTTTTTTCCTTGTCTATGATATATATTAATTTTAACTATCAACTTCTTTTATATGGTTCATTGTTCTTTAGGTGCGTTGGGAAGGTCAAACCACCCATAAGAATCATATTCTGGCTTTTATCGGGAGAATGGCCCAGATGAAGATACTTGGGAGCCATATGAAGGATTGGAGTAAGTTTTTTTACATTACTGCTTTATAGCATTTTCATGTTCGTTCTCTAATCTGAATATACTTTCTTCAGTTCATGCAAAGAAAAATTAAAGGAGTTTGTAACAAAAGGTTTCAAGGAAAAGTTATTGCCACTTCGTGTAAGTCACGTTTTACATAAAATCCTCCAAATATATCTGATGGTTAAAACCTTTCTCATAACTTTTTTTGCACGTTCTATTTTTTCCAGGAAGATGTTCACATTGTGTGTGGAGGTCCTCCAAGTCAAGGTGTTAGCGGTTTTAACCGATATAGACTAACAGAGGATTTGCTAAGCTGGGAGAAAAACCGTCAAGTGGTGGTTTACATGGATATCATAAATTGAAGCCCAAGTATGTCTTGATGGAGAATGTTGTAGATATGTTAAAGGTTGCAAAAGGATTTCTTGCTCGTTTTGCTGTAGCACGTCTTGCAAACATGAGGTATCAAGCTAGATTAGGCATAATGGCCACAGGTTCATATGGTGTTCCTCAGTGTAGGAACAGATTTTTCTTATGGGGTGCTCATCCTTCAGAGGTACATTATCTCTTTTTTTTTTTTCCTATTTTAGTAAGTATATATATGTTATGAATGACGTGACACTTTATCATTTTTTTTTCATATTTTGGTTAACAGAAGTTGCCTCCATATCCTTTGCCAACTCACGAAGTTCTTAATAAGTGTAAAGGCGTAATTCCTAAGAAGTTTAAGGCAAGCCTCTTATTTATTTTGGGAGAGTTTTCACTTCTACTACTTCTCATAATATTTGCATAGCTTATGAATATATTTATTGTAATTGCAGGAAATAAAAGTCGGATTTAAACAAGAGGGTCTCCTTAAGTTGAAAACTGCCCTTACTCTTAAAGATGCAATTAGTGATCTACCAAAGGTGTGTAAACAAATCTTCGTATAGTAAATTATTGGCTATGTGATATCATTTTATTTTAAATTCACTCATGAACATAAAAAAGTATGCCTATATAGTCCATTGTTGACTATTGCCTTTATGCCACAGGTGACTAATTTTGAGAGAAGAGATGAAAGAAACTATGACAAAGAACCTAAGACAGAAGTTTCAAAAGTTTATTAGTCTTAAAAGAGCTGGTAAGCTTCTTGAACTCTATAGATTTGGCCTTACAATATCTACTTTTATTTCAACAAGTTCCGATTCTGTTTTTAGATACATTAATCTCAAATGATGATGACAAATCACATCGGGTGTTATACAACCATGAGCCTAAGCGATTGAATGAAGATGATTATTATAGGGTTTTCAATATTAAAAAGAAGAAGGTACAACAAATCATATAGGTTATATAATATAATAGTGCATGCTTTAAGCACATAGTTTGTAATATCATAGTACATTTCTTATTGCTCACAGGGTGCCAACGTCTCAGACTTGGGAGGTGTAATAATTTCGAAAAATGAAATGCTACTTGACCCTTCTGTTAAGAGAGCAATACTGAAGTCTGGAAAGCCTTTGGTATATGCTAATTTATGATTCTTTTTTTTTGTTGTTATATTTTCAGTTCCTTTTGTTTGCAACTTTTACATTACAATTTCTGTATTTTTGCCAGATACCTGATTATGCATTCAATCGCAAAGGAAGATATATGAAGTAATGTTCACTAAACACATTATTCTCATAGACTCCATTTATATGACCATTACTCACTCATTAGACCTGTTCATATGCTATATGATTCAGTTCATTTGGTCGTTTGTGGTGGGATGAGATTATTAACACGGTTGTGACAAGAGCAGAACCTCACAACCAGGTTTTGTTATTCTTCTATATGCGTATTAATTTCATGTGTTCTTGATCTTTACCTTGTTGCTGAGTTTCTCTGTGGAATAAAACCGGTTTCCAACAGCATTTACTTCACCCACAGCAAGACCGGGTTCTCACAGTCCGTGAAAATGCTAGATTACAAGGGTTTCCTGAATGCTATAGGTTATACGGCAAGATTAAAGAAAAGTGAGTTTCAAAGATTATTCCTTTCTATTTACAGCCATATGTTATTGAATTGTGTTAAATGTTCTCTCTGTTTTTTTTTTTTGTGATTTTGACAATGAACTTGATGGATGTTTAGGTACGCTCAGGTTGGGAATGCTGTTGCTTTTCCAGTCGGGATTGCTTTAGGATATGCCTATGGAATGGCAAGTCAAATGTTATGTGATGATAAGCCTGTCATAAAACTCCCTTTCTGTATCCTGAATGTCTCAAGAAAAAGAAGACAATGATAGGTTCGAAGCCTGACACGCGCCCATTCTCTACACATCCAAGAGGAATAAGAAGCAAAGTGGCTAGGAGAAGACAATGGTTATGTGATGATAAGCCTGTCATAAAACTCCCTTTCATATATCCTGAATGTCTCGAGAAAAAAGAAGAAGACAATAATAGGTTCGAAGCTCGACACCCGCCTATTCTCTACACATACAAGAGGAAAAGAAGCAAAGTGGCTAAAAAAAAGATCAAGCCTTTTGCAGCATGGGGAAAGACAAGTCATCTAGGTATTAGTGGGGCCAGATGATATGGACTTTTAATCTAAGTAGTATTATTGAGTCTCTCAAGCATATTTTATCTCTTGTTTTTTTTATTAATACAAATCGTATCAGTCTATTCAGTTTCTTAAAACAAATGAGTTTGCAAAACAATTTCTCCCTGCTGAATGGGTGAAAGAAGTATCACAACAAGTTTCAACAGCTTGGGTTATTCGATGGTCTCATGGTTTTATTATAAAAGATGAAAAAAATCTAAAAATAAAGAAACTGTAAAAAATACCCTGACTGGATCATCATAATGGGCCATGGGCCCTATAAACGAACAAGGGTCTCTACTCCCATGCATGCGTTTTGTTGATTTTTCTTAAATCTCCATGCCCTAATTGTTTTTCAGAATTTATCGATTAGGGTTTTGTTAGTGACTAGAAAAGTTTTAATCTTTTCAGATAAATGGACTTTGATGACGAAGACAAACCAAAAGAGATTAACAAAATCCGCAGATTTGCACCTTCTCGTGCCGGAAAATCTAAATCCAAGACGACGTCACAAACTGATACTAAACCCTCGGAGTCTGTGATCAAGACTGAGCACGACGTTAAAACTGAAGCTAAGGTCTATATGCTGGCTCGGTTAAAATAGAAGTTGATTCGAAAGTGAATAAGAAGCCAGAGACAACGGAGCCAGAGTTGATGAAGGTAGATCAGATTCAATTGCTCCGAGTTTAATATGACTAAGCTCAGATTTTAGTTTCAATCTTTGATCTTTTCATGCAACTTCATTTTTATTTTTATTTTTATTTTTATTTTTATTTTATCGGTACTATTTGGTTTAGACCTTGACAACAACATGGAAGCAACCTCCTACATTGGATTATGCTGTTGGGGTTCTTTCAGGTGATAAGGTATAGGTTTTTCCCCTATTTTCGTGGAAGCTTTATATATAAACATTTTTTTCTTCTAGTGTAAAGATATCTTATTGAATTTTTATTTTGCAGTTACACTTGAATCCTGTTCATGCTGTTGCTCAGCTACGACCTTCTATGCAATATCTTTCATCTAAAAAGAAACGTGTAGAAGAAGTTACTGAAGAATCTGTTGGAACCTCCAAAAAAAAGGTATGGATAATTAAGCTGACATTGCTTAAACAATTTTGAGGTGTAAAGAAAAACCCGTTTACATGATTCTAATTTTGAGTCCAATATTTTTCATTTGAGACAAAACAAGGGAATGCATGCTTCGATGGATTAGAAACAAACTCATGAAGAAGTATGAGAATCGGTTTTATTCAGTTTTTTTTGTTTGTTTGTCTTATCCTTTCTTCTCTGCGAGTTGTTATTGTTAGATATGGTTTTTGTAAACTTATGTTGCTAATTCGTTCTTCTTCCTTTAGAATTGGGTTTCACTCAAGTATCATGGACTTCAATCCGAGTTTTCCTCAAGATATCTTAATGGAATGATGACCAATGTCTTCAATAGACTTCAACATGAGCCCGTATGTGTTTTTTTTTTTCCTTTTCACTGAGTTCCCTTGGACAACAACTTGTGTTTTTTTTCTCCTGATGACGATCCCTCTTGTCTTTTGTTGAAGTGAGGTTTATATCAACTCGTTCTGCTGTGGAGGAAACTCTAAAACAAAACATTCATCAAAAAGGTGCAGTGTTATTGTATTTTTAGAAATATTGGTTTTCCTTTTTTCTTGTTTTAACCAAATGTCTAGTCTCATGTGTCATGGCATCAACATTTTCACCCTTTGTTACGCATTTATTTAAAGTTATATTCTTCTTCTTTCAGGGTCTTGACCTCCATACCGCTTGACGAGCGTGTGCAAAAGTTGCTCTGTCATGTTGATTAATGCTTGCGTTGATATTTCTTCTCTTTTATGTTTCTCTAGATGAAGATTATATGGATCCTGCTCTAAACTAACTTGTTGAATCGACATAACAGGGACCTCCGTTATTTCAATACAGTGTTCTTAAGCATTATGCACCAGAGTTATCAGACGAGGATTTCTTAAGGGTCGTCCAACAATATGCGTGGTTAGTTCAAGGTTTATGGACTCCCAAAACTAGTCTACTAAAACTAGACGGGCCCGTAGGGGCGTCCAGGGATTATGTCCTGATGTTGTTCAGCAAAGGTTCAACTATAAAGTACTCTGACGTTGAAGCAACTACTAGTGACCTTGAAGGGAAAATAAAAACTATGTTGAGTGTATTTGCCATAGAAAGGCCTCAGCTATTTGATTGGAAGTTCAAAGAGCCTACTGATGTTTCCTTCATAAAATCTTGCCCGGAGATTGTTAAGGAGCAAGCAGCGTTTTGGAAAGCTATGGATGAGAAGCTTACATCAAAGATAAGGAAGAAGTAGAGTTGATAGGTTGAGGAATGTTGCATGCAAAAATCCTTCAGTAATATAGTTAAACTATATATAACTGATGCAGTAACTTTGAGATACTCGAGATGTAAATAATGCCCAAAAGTTTTAAAAGATTTTTTAAAACATTATTTTTAATGATCTTTGATTAAAATGATCTATAATTAAAATGATCTTTAGTTAAAATTTTAATTTTAATCCTTTGCTAAATAAAAATTCTGAAGTCTTGCTTTAAACCCATATCCTAGAAAGCATAAACAAAGTTTGTGTTCCAATTGCACTTAAAAACTTGCATAAATCAGAGCAATTCCTGAAAATATGAACTCATAAAGCTAAGTTTTCATCTTCATAAGACTAATTTCTCAATTCCACAAGCTTAACTGTTTAGATACAAGAGTCAAGACCAACTCCAATGAGAGTTTCTCATTAATTAAAAAAAAAAAATGGGAGAGAGAAACGAGAATTGGTTGTTAAACGTCAAAACCTCATGTGCCATTTGTATATATTTAATTAGTTTATATTCTTTTGTAATTTAAGTTTTACTTTTTCAACTAAAATATATTCGAAGTATTATTATTATTATAATTACATATGAGAGACTCAAAAATTTTATCTCCAATAAGGTTGCTCTAAGTCATATTGCTTAAAATAACTTATTATTGTAGAAATATATTTGACAATATAACCTAGAATCTAATAAAATGTATATTAAATGAAAATTATAATAAATAATTTTCATCATTTCATAAAAATATATAATCCTACACAACTAATTAAATAAAGCTAAAAAAAAATTGGCAGAATGTCTTTATTATGTTTTCACTTTAAATTTTAATATGTATTTAATCAAAAATCATGTGAAAACTATATATATGGTCCAAACTCCATCAAAACTATATTGAACACTTGAATTGCTAGTGTACATGTTGTCTTTTGTTAGAATTTGGTAGAATTTGAGCGTGATTTTCATTTTGTTAGAATGACTAATGATATTGATGAAATCATGGTGTTGCCCGTCCAAGTATTAATACTATAGAAGAATACTAATACTATATAAGAGCCTGCAGTTTCTTAAGGTTTGGTTTGGCTTTGTCAGCAAATACGAATACGCTTGAGTAATAAGATCGGTTCAAACGTTTATAAGTTCTAAGCGAAACCAAAAATTATGATATTTATTAAGTAAATTTTTTAAAAATTAGTTTATTATAAAAGGTTTATTTATTTATGAGTGAATTTCTAACTAATGTGTGGTTAATAATTTTTATTTATTTATTTATTTTATTTTTTAAAAGTAAATATAATGATTTTTATTGTATTAACAAATGTAGATTTATACTTTATTTGTCCAAATGTTTTAAAGATGCTAACACTATAAAACTACTCTAACATATAAAACTAACATATATTAATGTATGCATTTCCTCTTTAAAACTAGAAAACTAATATTTGTAAGTTGTTTACTTTTTATTATGTATATTTACCATATCATTCATTTGGTAAGATTACAACCAATTACATTCTATTATTAATATATTTTGCTTTATTTTTAAGTTGTAAGAAAGAATTAAATAATAAGCCGACGTATAAAAATTTAGCGTGAAGCCCACGAGGTCTTTTGTGGGCCCTTCTTTTCCTCGGCACCAAATCACTGACTTTTCTCAATCTCTCCGTATCGCCTCCTCCACCTTCTAAAACCCAGAACCTTCCCTTTCCGGCGAGCGTAACCTTACTGTGCCCTAAAGTCAAAATCAATGAGACAATGCTCTCAACGTTGAAGGGTTTAAAAATCAGACAAAAAAACCATCCTTTTTCGCGTTTTCTCTCGCCATGACTCTCATCTCAAGGTTCGTCTCTGTTTCTCATTATTCCGATTACTTTGGGGGCTTTCCCGTTTTACTGGAGATTGCTTCTAATCGATTCATAGGTTTTAAAAATGGACTGTTTTGTTTTTATAAAGTTGTAAACTTTTTTTCTAGTTCCAAAAAGTCTCAATCTTGACGAATGAACGAATCTTCGTTTTAATCAGATCCTTCTTTGTTTTGTGTGTGTGTGTTTACAGATTTGTGATCTCTAGAGTTGTTTCAGGATCACTATTCACGAATCAGATAGGTAGAAAAGCTATTACTGATTCTCTAAGGTTACCTCAATTCAGAGCTCCGAGTCATCATCACAATCACACATTGGCTTTTCTCCATAATGCTAAAGGAAGAAGCTTTTTAAGTAATTATACTGCTAGCAATGTAGTTAAACAACAAGCTCAAGTCTCTTTGAAAACGCTTCTTCATAGATACTCTATGCAGCTTCGTTGTAACTTACCTCGGTTAAATCAGATTGCTCAAGCTTTTGCCTTGTCGTTAGGTCGTTCGCATTTTATACTACCTGGTTTCTTAGCTGTTGGTTGGAGAAAAATTGCTTGTGCTCAAAGAGTAGCTCCAAGTCCTGTGATTCATCATCGTCCTTCTTCACACATTTCTCATTACAGTAGTAGGATAAACTTCCCTATTGTTATCTCTTCTTTAGTGTTCTCCGCGGTTAAAGGTGTTGCTTTGATTGGGAGAGCTCTCTATTTAGCGGTTTTGTTTTCTCCTAATGTTATAATGGCGTTGTTGGAATTAGCTTGCGGTCCTCGGTTTAGAAAACTGCAGTATGAGATTCTCCATCGGACTTTGGAAAGAGCAGGTCCTGCTTTTATCAAGTTTGGTCAATGGATAGCTACAAGACCTGACAGGTTTAACAAAGATTTGTGTTTGCAGCTCTCAAAGCTTCACAGTAATGCTCCTGAGCACAGTTTTGCTTTCACTAAAAAATCAATCGAAAGCGCCTTTGGTCGTAAGCTCTCTGATATATTCGAGGAGTTTGATGAGTCTCCAATAGCATCTGGGAGTATAGCTCAAGTACACAGAGCTTCCTTGAAGTTTCAGTATCCAGGACAAAAGGTTAAATCTTCGGAAGTCGCTGTTAAAGTTAGACATCCTTGTGTTGAAGAAACGATGAAGCGAGATTTCGTGATAATCAATTTCGTGGCGAGGCTAACTACTTATGTCCCTGGTTTGAATTGGCTTAGATTGGATGAGTGTGTGCAACAGTTTAGCGTCTACATGTTGTCTCAAGTTGATCTCTCAAGAGAAGCTTCTCATTTAAGTAGGTTTATATATAACTTCAGAGGATGGAAAGATGTCTCTTTCCCAAAACCTGTCTATCCACTTGTACATCCTGCTGTTTTGGTTGAGACTTACGAGCACGGAGAGAGCGTGGCTCGTTATGTCGATGGCTCAGAAGGACATGAAATACTTAAAGCTAAAGTTGCTCATATCGGAACTCATGCTCTCTTGAAGATGCTCCTGGTTGGTTCATCACTTGAATCTGTTTTTTGTTTTGGCTCATTTTGGTTACTCATTAACTTTTTTTTCAGGTTGACAACTTCATTCACGCCGATATGCATCCCGGGAACATTCTTGTCCGGCCAAACGAGACTCCAAAAGGTTTTTTCAGATCAAAGAAGCCACACATTGTTTTCCTAGACGTGGGAATGACTGCAGAACTCTCGAAGGTTGACCGAGATAACTTACTCGGGTTTTTCAAGGCGGTTGCTCGTAGAGACGGCAAGACTGCTGCTGAAAGAACACTTAAGTTATCTAAGCAACAGAACTGTCCTAATCCGGAGGCCTTTATTGAGGTTTGAGATCTCTGCTCTGCTCTAGGCTTCTCTTACATAATTCATTTCTGTGGTGTTTATATTTAAACTCATTGTGTGACAGGAAGTAGAAGAGGCGTTTACATTCTGGGGAACAGAAGAAGGAGATTTAGTCCATCCAGCGGATTGTATGCACGAATTATTCGAGAAAATGAGGCGTCATAGAGTTAATATTGACGGCAATGTCTCCACTGTGATGTTTACAACATTAGTTCTTGAGGTAAGTCCGTGGAACCATCAAGCTATGAACTTAAGCTAGATGTGATTAAAATCATTGTTTTACTACTGTTTCTTGATGTTTCAAGATTGGTTCAAATATCTAACAAGATTGAGGTTTTTGGCTTCGTTTTTTTAAGGGTTGGCAAAGGAAGCTTGATCCAGGATACGATGTGATGCGTACGCTACAAACAATGCTGTTGAAAAACGATTGGATGAAATCACTTTCGTACACGGTCGATGGTCTTATGGCTCCGTAGATTGGTGAAAAGGTTGAAACTTTTTATTCTTTTACACATTTGAATAACTTTGAAAAGCAGATTTTGTTTTGATTTCTTAGAGACAAACAAAAGAAAAATACATTTTTTGTTTTTTTCTTCTTCATCTTTTGTTTTGCTTATTCTTTGATTCTAGAAATTGGAGTTCTTCATCATTCTAAAAAACAGAGATTTTGTATTCTATTCGGTATATATCGGGTTTGATTTTGTCTTCTAAGCTCGGACTCTCGGAGAACTAACCAGTGATATAACCTCTTATAAACAAAGAACATATTTTAAAAAATATATCAAAACTAGTTTAAAATGTCAATTTTCAAGAAAACTTCGTAATATTTTTAAAACTTACCTCTTTTTGTGTAATTATTGAAAATCCTGATAAAAAGTTTCATATAGCAAAATTACAAAATCCAATAAATAAACAAAATATGTATTCAATTTATCTGTGTGAAAATAGAGATAGCAAAAATATAAACTTTGGTACATATTTGGTTAGCTAAGCACAGATTGCTAGACTTTCTGTATATGATTTGTTTACAAAATTTAGTATTTGGTTTTAAGTAGGGTAAATTTAAACTAAATAATTATATAAAACTATTGACTTTTAGTAAAACTGCATCAATATTACATTTTCTTATCATTGATCCAGTTAAGAAAAAAATTACCAACACCTAGATGAAATCCAAAGTTTGTTTCACCCACTAATTACTTACATAAGAAAGAAAAATAGTGTTTTAAACAAAAGCATGAAAACTGCCTTCACTTTAGTTGAATATATCTAAAACGAATCGTTGCCAATGAGCCAAAGCCACCCCAAACAAACACCAGCGAAGATCCCTCCCAATAGAAACACGCACATCAAATTCCCTAACGCATTCGCATCCGGTCCCTATAACAAAATTTAATCATACCAAATTAACATAACCGATATCAAACCAAACAAAAACCAAATCGAACCTAGAGATAAAGTAAGGTAACTTACATTGTAACCCTTTGGTGCAGTGCTGAAGATACAAACGGTCAAATGACCATTAGTCAATCCCAAGAACGAAGTGAGGAAAATCATCCATCCTTGGTCAGCGTATTTCGCAGTAAAGTAAAACGCAGGAACGAGTAAGAAACGTGCCAAAACGCATATCGTGATACGTTTCCTCGACTCGATAGCTAACATCTTGATCGATGGAGTGAACCTCGATATCGAATCCCACCCGTTGTACATGGCTACTAGGACCGGTGCATACCTTTTTCAAAACACATGAAAACATTAAATGTTTTTTTATATTATATAACATGGAATTTAATGATTTTAAATGTTAATGTCACAACATACCAATCTCCCAACCGATGTTCTCCAGTGTTCTCATATAGAAATCCCGGGAAAATCGATAGTGTAACCACGTAAATCAAGAAGAGATTGATTCCAAGATCTATGTTTTGCTTTAGTAACTCTTTCTTGGTTAGTCTTTGGATTTTGGACTCGTCCATATGTTGAAGCTTTTGTTCGGATCAAAAAATAAACAGTGAGCTTAATTAATTAGCCGATTTTTTTTTTATATCATATCTGATTAAAATAAACCGAATAATACCTGTTCGGCCTGCTCGTGGAGGCCAGCCGCAGCTAGATCCGCTGAGACGGTCTTGGCCCCTTCTTTCCCAGCTTTGGCTCGGTAATATTTCACAATAGGGAGCTTAGCGAAGACAAATGTATATAGAAAGACACATGCGAGCTCGATCAATGTAGCTATTCCTATGAACAACACTAGAGAAAATCAAAGACGTTATGATTAGAACTATAGTATAATATGTAACAAAAATTAATTCAAGAGATTTTGTAGGCAAGAGACATTACAAGCGCCTTTTCGAAGACCATCAGCATCATTGTTGAATATTGCTTTTGTAATAAGCCTTAATCCTGAGGTTAGAGCTCCTGCTATACCTAAACCAGCCATAAAAGCCTGGACAAAAAATAATCAAACATTTTAATAACATTAAGCTACTAAGTTGATATTAACATATAACTAAAACAAAACAACATTTTCTTAACCTGGATGAACTCAGGACACATGAAGGACAAATCTCCAACCATAGCACCTTGTACAAAAGCATCAGCAAGACCGAACACAGCGACGATCAAACACAACACAACATATGCTCCTACACTTCCACTTCCATGCGTTGCAAGATCCAACTTCACCAAACCGAATTAAATCAAAATCAAAAACGTTACAAAATAAATAATTACTAGAGAATTAAAAGTAAACTTACAATGATGAGACAAAAGGTGCCAGCGGTATAAAGACTGTACCCAAAAATGTTACGTAATCGGGTATTTAGCCTAGCTTCTTTAGAAGCAAGTGTTATGATAAACACATTTGCAACCAATTGGTAAACTATTGTTAATACTCTCGAAGGATGGTATTTCTGTTTTAAAACACAAGAAACCATATGAAATTAACCGGATATATATATATATATATATATATATATATATATTGATTGAATCAATGTTTTAATACCGAAAAATTGGTTAAGAGTCATACCGGAAAAATTTGATAATAGTAATCAGTGATGGTCAGCATAGCATTCCATGCCACAAGAGACCCTACTCCCAAAATACAACACACAATTCGTGCTGCATTCTTGCCCTGCTCGTCATCAAAATTATCCAAATTAATTTCAGAAGTTGCAATTTCATAGATACTTAATAATTAATATATAGAAATATAGATTATATGAATGATTGATTCATGAAAAAAATGTATACTGACCTCGATCCTGCTAGGGATACCCTCTGGATTACTCATCGGTCACTAACAAATCCTGTAAATTTTCAGAATCTTAAAAACAATAATCATATATATAATTTTTTAAAATTGGGTTATTAGCAAAGAAAATATCATCCATTATTATAACCACGAAAAGAACCTCTAATCTGTGTACAAACCCCGATTAAAAAACAAGCATAGTTCGAAGACTAGATGTTTACTAAGAGACAGAACTCGAGTGAGTTGGATTATAATTACAGAACGAACACATATGATACTTCAAAAAAGTTAAGGTTGTTGATGAAAGAAAAAATTTGAAGTCCATGAACCAGAAAAAAAATCTCACCTTAGGGAAGCTTAGTTCAAAGGTGGCAGCAAACGATGAAGGAGATTACGAGGTAGTGTATATTGAAAACCCCAAAACCTAGAGCGAATGTGATATTTTTATATATAAAAAATTGATTCTTTGATATCCTCGATCATTTATTGGATTTATCTGATTCGTGAATCGTAACAGTTATTATCCGAAAAAGATTCGTTGAGAAAAAAGAAATAAAATTTGAAAAAGATTCATATAAGTATATACCATTACGAAATATCTGCTAATGCATAAAATAAAGAGAATATTACCAATTTACGATATATGCCACACGTGCTAATGCATACAATAAAGAGAATATTACCAATTTACCATATATGCCACATGTCCACCTTTTTTTTATGTTCACCTATTTTAATCAATAATTGCCATTTACGAAAACCTCTTTCACCTTACCTATGATGTAACATCTCAAACATATATAAGATATTTCAATTCGTGAAAAAACTAAAAAAAACTACCACTTTCTGTTTTTGAAAAGACAAAGTTAACCTTTATTTTTAAACATTTTAGAAACACACCGATTAAAAATCGAATCAATTTGGAAAGAAAATTATCACGGTTTATTTTTTCTTTTTGATAAAAATCACGGTTTTTTTTAAAGTAATTCCGATCAAAAGGAAACTTAAAAAAAACCGACTCTTTAAACTTTAAAAAATCAGTGAGAACCAGAGAGAACCAACATAAACAAACATGCAAGAAATAAAACATTTTTTATGATCTATAAAGATAGAAGAGACTGGTAACTTAAGTCTGCTCTAGAGAGATTTATGGATTCTAAAGAAGCTCACGGTAAAAGAAAGCCTAGATGAATAGACGTGGATAAAATTAAGAAGAAAAGGTTATAATTAAGAGTTCAAAGTCACAGCATCGGATGAGGTAATCAAAGCTTATATATGGTCAGAAAAGAAAGATTTAGAAAATGATAAAGATAGGAGACAAGGAGAGGATCAAAGGAGCAAAATGAGGAGAGAATTGAAATTATAAGAGTTTTGTTTAAAGGAATTTGTTGACACATATCCTATGTGTTGTCAAATAACAAGTGACACCTACAAAACATGCAAACAATCAAGCAATGTCACATGCAGTCATGCAGACTGTCATAATGTTTATTTATGTGACATTGTTTGATTAATTTTTTTTGTTTTGTTAATTTTTTTTTATTGTTTGCAATAATCTTTATTTATGCATTTAGTAGATTAAACTTCGATATACGAGAAATATTACGGTTTAAATTTGAAATATATATTACGGGTATATATCTTTTCATATTTTCATAATTTACCAATTTAACCTTCAAAACTACCAAAAGGTCGAAATCTAGTTCATATGGATTTTTATGGCAATCGATTTTACGGACGACTCTATATATAACCGATAATTCTACTCAGTACTCACATCAAACAAAATCTAGGACATACAATTTTACCTTTACTATGTATACAAATTAATACTTTGATCAATCTATGACTATAAGTAAACCAAGTTTGAAGGAGAAGATATAATGTTGTGGAGTCTGTTGTTTCTTTCACGCCAGAAGAAGAAGACAATAGCTTGGACGACAATTCGCATAAGAGTGCTATACCTGTTCCAAGTATCCACAATATGAAGAAGTTGATTTCTACTTTCAACAAGGGAGTCACAAAGACAGCAGAGCAGAGATATGTTCATTCCCCAACCCCAAAACGGGAGTGAACCGGAAGCAAGTCAAGATGATCAATCCTTAATGTAAACGCGTGTTTGGGGATAGATGCCTTGAACCAGACAACATGCACCCAAGCTTTCGTGTCCTCATATAGTCTAAGATAGTCTTAAGTAACCTTAGCGGAGAACCAAGGCTTCTAGGCATTATCCAGACTCCAAGTAGTGGTTGTTCTAAGGTAAGTTTTAGATTTTTAGATTAATTTCCTCATGAGTAAGCCACTTTGTAAATTATGTGATCATGAGTTATATGTCATTTGCCAATCACCCACATGTAAAGACCACAATGAGACTATAATAGGTCTGAAGGGTGTTTGCACCAATCAGTGCCGGCCCTTAGTAACATAACACCTAAAGCATAGCAACATATTGATGCCTTTTTGCCGTAAATTTTTTCCCAAATCAAATTAAGTTTGTATGAGTTGTGTACAAATCTGAGAATTTTTGGTTAATTTTGGTTTAGATGTTCAGCAGTTCATGAATACATACTCAAAAATCAAATTGACAAGTCCCCTTCCAAGTCAAACACTAAAATTGTTGAAAACTCTCGACAAGGGACAGGTATTAACGAATGACGATGATGAAGAATTGAAGATTTGTGTCTGCTTGTGATTGTGAAGAAGTTCGTCGAATGTTTTTTTTTTGTTTTTTTTAATTGTACAGTAATTATAGTAAATCTAACTAAAATTATATAATAATGGAAATCTAACTAAATTAAAATAATCTAAACTAAATCCAAATCGTTAATAATAAAACATGTTGAGTGGAGTTTGAATTTGGGACAAGAGATATAAAAAGAAAAAAAATTAACCACTATACCCAAGGAACATATCTGATTATGATGCCCATAAATATGAGTTGCTCATTCAAGACTTCCATTTTAGTGTGGTTTTTAAGATAACCAAAATATTATATTTTTATTATTAAAATCGAGGCTTTGAATAAGCGATGCATTTTGATTATCTCAATTTTATTAAATGCGTCGCTCATTCAAAACTTCCATTTTAGTTAAAATTTTTTTTAATATTTCTGTTACCTCAAATGTGAATTTTAGTTTATAATTTTTTTTCAAAATAAATAAAAGAAACCACACATAATACCACACTATAAGAGATGTGTGCTAACCGCATAATGCATTTTTCTTTTGTAAAAGTGATTGGCCACCATTTTTTACTATTTTATTTTGAAACATATCATAGTATATTTGTTGGAATTTATTACTAAGAAACGCGTCGCTCATATGCTTTATGTTTCATCAAAAATTTTCAGGAAAAGTGATGTAGCAATGCAGTTCATATGCAGTTGAGGCTTTGAATGAGCAGCACGTTACTAAGTAATAAATGTGATTCTCCACTAAATAGCTTCCAATATACTGAATTATGAGACGTTGTCAAAATAAAATAGTATAAAATGAAGGCAAATCACTTTTTACAAAAGAACATATATCTTGCGGTTAGTGTGTTAGTATGTGTGGTTACTTTTATGTTTTTCTGAAGTAATTTTATAAAAGTTAGAAAAATATGATAATTTATTGTTTGAAACATTTCATATTTGAGGTAACCGAAATCGGAAATACTATACTATATCTTTTACAACCTAAATCAAGGTCCTGAATGAGCAACGCGTTTCGGGTACTTCAATTTTACTCAAAAACATGATTCTCATTCAAGGCCTCAAATTTAGTGATAGAAAATATAATATTTTGGTTACAAATCTTAGTTTATAAACTTAAAATAAAAAAATAAAAAAATAAACATACAAAATAACACATCATAAGAGTATGTAGCACATGATGTGTTTTTTTGCAAAAGTGATTTGCCTCCGTTTTTTACTAAAATATTTTGAAACATTTAATAGTATATTTATTAGAGACTATTTAGTGGTAACCACACTTATTACTCAAAAATGCGTTTATCATGTGTCTTAGGCTTTGAATGGAAGCGTTGAAAAACAACAGTTCAAATAGAAATAAAGTAGTTCAGATACGCTCTCAAAAATATCACCAATCATAAAAAAAAATATTGATTATGCGGATCAGTAACGGAAAAAACTGCATCTAAAAAAACAAGTGAAACTTTTTTTTTTATTCATTGTTTTTGACATCCACCATAAACAGTACTAACCCCTTAAAATTGATGTATTTTTGTCTTTTTACCATCATGAATAGTCATATATATTCATCCATAAATAATTTTACTCTACTAACAAGTGGTTAAAATACTTTCCAACTGTATTGTTTATTTCCATATAGTTACACATGTATTCAATTATTATTTTTAAATAGTAGATGGTGAAAAACACGTGATTTTTTTTGTATTCTACCAACCTAGCAGATTTTATGTGTTTCTATAAAATAAAATATTAACTCCTCTTTCTCTTCATTATCTTCTTCACTATCACTCTCCTCCACGAGTCACTCATTTCTCACTCACTTTCTTTGATCTTCTTTCTCCATGTTATCTTCTTCTAATTTATGTCAAATTAAATTCACTGTAATGCAAAAGAAATTGGAAGCAAGTGATTCACTTTAACGCAAAAGAAATCAGAAGTAAGTGTTTGGAAAAAAAAGAATCTGAAATTAAAAGAGAACAAGTAAGTTTAATTTAAATGGTGTGACAATTAAACTTAAAAACAGTGTATATTATATCAATATTTTAATTAATTTAATAACATAACAATTTTGAATTTGTAAACATTTTTATGTAATATATATTTGTATTTGTTAAGTTAAAAACATACTTTTCATAAAATAAAATCAGTTTCATATATTATATTAGCTAAATACTAAAAAATTACAAAGTTTTCTAAAACTATTAACTCTAAATAATACATTGATATATAAAATTCAGAGAATTTTTGTATCGTACAAATATATTATAAATAAATCTATATGATAAAAGTAATATATGTGTTTAATTTTAAGTTTTTCTAATGTAGAAATGACATCAAATCGTCGACAAAACACAAATTCTTCTGAGCAAACCAATACGAGTACTCACAATGAAACGACAGCAAGGGTAATTTTTATTATTTTAATTAGTATGCACATTTAAATTTATTTAGATTTTTCGTCAGAAATATAAATATGTTTTCAATAATCGTAGAATGAAGACAACTTTAAATGGACTTATCAACGAAAATAAGACCCATTGAATTGTATGATGAAACAATTGCTATGAATAACTACTCTTTTAAGGATCCGACACCGTATGACAGAGAGTTTATAACTCAAAAGTTTAATGAAGAGTTCAACTTGAATGTTAATTATAAGTTATTCAAAGAAAAGCTTGACAATTTTTTTAAAAAAGTATAAGAAGTGGAAGACTCTTATGACATCGTCCACGGGCATTTCGGTTGATCCGACTACATGCACGATATCTGCATCTGTCCAATGGTGGAAAGACCGTGAAACGGTAATTGCTTATAATTTTCTCATTACAAAAATATGTTTAGTCAATGTAGGTATACAAAAATATTTGTGTGCCTTACAAACTTTTTATATTTTTAACAGGAATGTAGAATAATAAGTTCACTTAAGCGACAACCACCAGAGTTTTAGGATGTGATGCAACGTTGTTTCACATTATATGATGTCCAATCACAACCTCAATATTCTATGAATCAAAGAAGAGTGGAGATGATGAACGAACGTGTAGGCAATGATGAAGAACATGTGAACTCAGACACAGATAGAAGTGACATGGCACAAACTCAAGTTCCCGAAACCCAAGAAAACGAAGAGGTGGATTGTGTTAACATTGACGATGAATCACGCCCTTCAATTGAGTTCATTCGCGATCCTGTCCAAATTCCTTCTTCGAGAATTCAACAACGAGGGAGAGTAAACCGTGGAATAAGTTCACAAAGATCTGCAGGAAGCTCACGAGTTGCATTTGGAAGTGGTCCTCGAGGAGCTCGTAGGAGACAATCCTTTGAGACAACCTTGACAAATACAATGGCTGGATTTAGAGAGTTCCAACGCCAAAGTTTTTTACAACTATGCCCAGGTGCTTTTGAAGCCATGGAGGTTACAAAGTTCTCTGACTTTTGGTGCAAATGCATGCATCAACTTCAAGAAGACAGATTTTGGCGCAAGTATTTCATTAATAAAGCTGAAAGCTCAAACGAAGATAAAATTCAATTCCTCGAAGCTTTAACTGGATGTACACGCCATGGTGAAACATGCGAGAAGCGGTTAGGCTCAAGGCAACATTATGGAAGTCCAAGTTCAAGTGGTGTTCTTTCAGGTAGTCCATCATCTGGTGGAAATAATTCATGAGGTCAAACTTCACATGGACAATGGGGTCATGGTTTTCAGCAATCGGGTCCACCTCCAAATGCTCCGCAATGGGGCACACCTCCAAATGCTCAAAAATGGAGTTCCCAACCAAACCCACAACAATGGAGTACACCTCCAAATACTTCACAATGGGGTACACAACCAAATCCACCGCAATGGGGTACACCTCAAAATGCTCCACAATGGAGTTCACCACAAAGTGATGCACAATGGGGCAAACCTTCAAATACTCAACAATGGGGTTCATCGTCAAATGATCCACAATGGGGGTATTCACCAAACGATTTACAACGTGATTCATCACCAAATGCTAATCAATGGGGTTCTTCTTTAAATGTTTCACAGATGGGTTCTTCACCAAATGCTTGACAGTGGGCTCCAACTAAAAATGTTCAACATGGATTTTCATTGGGAGGTTTAGTAGAAAATGCTCCAAATGCTCAAATAGGAGTTTCAGTTGAAGGAGAAGCTAGACAGACACCACGAACACATAGAACAGGAGGATTGTTTAACATCTGGGGGAAATCAACGAGGACCCGATTTAAATGAAAGTCAACAAAATACTTCAGAAGATGAAGATTAGTTTAGTAGCTTATGTGTTTTGTTATTAGCAATTACGATCGGTTTTACTTTATATGTGCTTTGTTCTTATATGTGTTATGGATCTTTGATTAATGTTATTTCTTACCAATATAATTTAGTTTTTACCTCATATTTGTTAAATTTCAGGCTTTTCGTATATGTCAGTTACGATCACAAGGAGCATACGCTCTAAGTTACGAAGATAGAATTGAGTTGTGGAATTTGGAGAATGAGCAATTTGAAGAGTTGATAATTCAACCATCATTGAATTACTATGAAAGATATTTTCAAAGACGACCAAGCCAAACAGATAATGGTTTAGGATGGAGGAATATTTGGTGTCGACTTCAAGTAGATGGTGCTGCTTGTCTTCAGCTGTTACGGATGTCACTTGATTGTTTCGTAACATTATGCCGTATTTTCCAAACAGATTATGGATTACAACCAACATTAAATGTAAGCATCGAAGAGAGTGTGGCTATGTTTCTAAGGATATGTGGGCACTATGAATTTCAAAGGGATGTTGGATTACACTTTGGCCGGAATCAGGAGACAGTGAAGAGAAAATTTGTTGAAGTTCTGACAGCTGTCGAGTTACTTGCTTGTGATTATATCAGGACTCCAACAAGTCAAGAATTACTTTGGATTCCAGAATGACTACAATTGGATCACAGGTATTGGCCATATTTTAGTGGATTTGTTGGAGCAATAGATGGGGTTCATGTATGCGTTAAAGTGAAACCTACATTACAAGGAATGTATTGGAATCGACATGATAGAACATCTTTCAACATCATGGCAATATGTGATCTAAATATGTTATTCACATATGTTTGGAATGGAGCACCAGGATCATGTCACGATACTGCAGTTCTCGCCATGGCACAACAAAACGATTCTGAGTTTCCTATGCCTCCGGAAGACAAATACTATATAGTTGATTCTGGGTATCCAAATAAAAAGGGATTTTTGGCTCCTTACATATCTTCACGAAACAGGGTAGTAAGATATCATATGTCACAGTTTACCACTAATCATCCTCCAAGGAATAAACATGAACTGTTTAATCGATGGCATGCATCTTTGCGGTCTGTTATTGAGAGGACATTTGAAGTTTGGAAGAAAAAATGGAGGTTTCTATGTGAATTTCCTAGATATAATATTGAAGTGCAAAAAAGAGTGGTAACAGCTACAATGGGGCTACATAATTTTATTAGAATTTCAAATTTTTCAGATGAAAATTTCGCTGAAGCAATGGGACACACAGAGATTACCAACGCAGATGTTGTGACTGATCTAGCTGACGTGGAAGTAGTGGAGATAGCGGATGGAGATTTTATGACGAACATCAGAGAAAATATTGCAAATATGTTATAGGAAGATAAAAATCCTTCATAGTAAATATTTTTAGTCATTTCGTGTGTTGTTTTGTATTTTTTTCATGTATAATATTTTTTTATATTTATAAACATAACTATATTTATTGTGTTTGTAAATTAAGTTTTGCTTGAATTTTATTTTTAACTTTTGTATAAATAAAATGATAAAATTATGCAGTTATTTATAAATAAATTATGTGTTTTAGTAAATTTATTATTTTGTATTGATAACACATTATTAATGTTATTATAACTATACAAATTATTCTTACACTAAATAAAATAATTAGATACTAAAAATATATTGAAATAATCTATCTCTTTAAAAATTAAATATATATATATATATATATATTTAACCAATTCATAATTTAATCCATTGTTTTATTATTTTAAATAGTATTTTATTTATGATTTTTATTACATATTTTATTTTTATTTTTTTATTATTCAAACTGCTTGTAATATTGTTTACCATTCAACAAATATTTTAACAGCTCGATCCGCACTTTTTCTACACTAAATCCACATTTATTCCACTTGATCTGTTTGATCCGCCCGATCCGCACCGCCCCATACGCTTTCACCATTCGAACCCTTAGTGTGTTTCCATCTTTAAGAGAAGTGTAGTTACTTTCAGTTTATATATTTCTTTTTCTGACATCTTGATTATGAGTTTAAAAAGTCAACTCGTATGGCAGATGCATCGAAGAGATCATAGAACTCTTGTTATTGAAAATTCATGATATTTTCATCAGCTTCTAAATTCAGAATAAACACTTCTTCCTTTTTTTGGATTTTAAAAATTCACAATAAATACTAATATACTTAAAGTTAAACCGGAAACAAGTAAAATATTATTCACTTAAGAACATAGAAACTTCCAAATCTAAAAGTAATTAAAGAGAATCACTTTTATAAAAGAAATAGTAAAAATGGAGGCAAATCACTTTTGTAAAAGAATTTATCATGTGGTTAGTGTGTTATTATGTGTGATATATAAATTAGAGAAAATATGAAAATTAATAATTTGAATCAGTTAAATATTAGAGGTAATTGAGGTATTAAATGAGCGATGCATTTCGATGATCTCAATTTTATTATTAAGAAACATGTCTCATTCAAGGCCTCAATTTTAGTTATAAAGATGTATAATATTTCGGTTACCTCAAATAGAAATTTAAACTTACAAACTTTTTTCATAATAAATTAAGAAATGTGTGCTAACCGCATAATGCATTATCCTTTTGTAAAAGTGATTTGCATACATTTGTAATTATTTTATTTTGAAACATCTTACAATATAGTTGTTAGAATTTATTACACAGAAACGCGTCGCTTTCAAGAAAAGTGATTTACCAATACGGGTCATATGCAATTGAGGCCTTGAATGAGCGACACATTTCAAAGTAATAAGTGTGGTTCTGTACTAATAGCCTCCAACAAATATACAGAACTGTGAGACGTTTCAAAATAAAATAGTATAAAATGGAGGCAAATGACTTTTACAAAAGAGCATACATCATGCGGTTATAGTGTTAGTAAGTGTGGTTTTTTTTATTTTTTATTTTTTTTATTTTTTTATTTTTTTATAAAAGTTAAAGAAGATATGATTAATTAATTAATTGAATCAATTTATATTTGAGGTAACCGAAATACTATATTTTTATAACTAAAATCGAGGTCTTGAATGAGCGACGCGTTCCAGTTACCTCAATTTACTATTCAGAAACATGTCTCTCAATCAAAGCCTCAATATAATATTTCCGTTACGAATTTGAGTTTATAAACTTTTTTCTGTAACATAAAAAACACCATAAGAGGTATGTAACCCATGACGTATTTTTTTGTAAAAGTGATTTGCCTCCATTTTCTACTAAAATATTTTGAAACATCTCACAGTATATTTGTTGGAGACTATTTAGTGGTAACCACACTTATTACTCAGAAACATACATGTCCATCATGTGCCTTTGCGTGTTTCCATCAAAATCTTTCAAGAGAAGTGTAGTTACTTTCAGTTTATATGTTTCTTTTTCTGACATTTTGATTATGAATTAAAAAAGCCTAACTCGTATGGTAGATTCATCGAGGAGATCATATAAACTCTTGTTATTGCAAACTCATGATATTTTCATCAGGCCTCTAAATTCATAATAAACACTTCTTCCTTTTTCTGGTTTTAAATTCATAATAAATACTAATATAACTGAAATTAAACAGGAAACAAGTAGAATATTATTCACTTAAGAAAACAGAAACCCCAAACCTAAAGTAAAGAGAATCATCATGATGAGAACACGCACAACAATCACCAAATCATAGCAACAACAAACCTAAAATTTAAAAGAAATGAACCTAAATTCGAATTACTTATTACATGAATATTTGTCGGATATCGCAAGAAGAGTTAACAATCGCTGCTTCATAGCTTCCCTCTCCCCCACTGTGCTGGCATGTCTTTTCATCTCTGAAGCTCTCCCAATATAAAGTTTTCGATTATTACCATTTTGAATCCGATCCAGAGATGGTAATGCTTGTGACATCGATTTTAGATCGAATGGATTTATCTTCTTCATTGAAACATTACTTTTCTCAAAATGAGTCTTGTTGCTTGCATCGTTAATAGCCTCTTTGAGTAAACTTAGATCGAAAGAAGAACTACCTTCATCGTTGTTCTCAAGTCTTCTTTGTTCAGCAATTTTCTTTGATTCTGGCTTCATTGTTTCGTTGAGAAATAGGAAAAAGAAAGAAAAGTAAAGAATAGGTTAAAGAGACGTGAAGGGTATTTAGTTATTTATAGAAGATGTTATCTCTTGTTGGCCACAATAGGCCCAAGAAATTTTTTTTTATGTTTTTGTTTGTAAAATAGAGTAACTGACTCAATAAAATTGGTTTGAAAACATTTATTCCTTAATGAAATTGGTGGAGATAAACAAAATGGTATATATCTTAAGCAAAATGGAAATTTTCGAGTCTTTTATGCTCTAATTTTCAGATAAAGGCTATGAATGGGGATACAATTTGTTGTGTAGAGTTTTCTATTTTTATTTTTGAATTTAGAAAAAGTCATTAAAATCATTTTAGATTTTTATTAAAAAATATATTGTAACACAAACAGGATTCCCTAGGACATCACCGACAATGGCTTTGCCTTTTCTTTCTGTTAAAGCTTATAGAGTCATCTAGAAGCTAGAAGCTTTAGCAGATATATGAGTTGTGATTGTTGAGATCAATCTTCCCTAAGATTTCACCAACAAGGAGTTTGCCGTTTCTTTCTGATAAAGCTTGTAGAGTCATCTAGAAGCTGTTGTAGATGTATTAGTTGTGATTAACAAAAAAATATTGAAACAAATCTTTCGTATGTTATAAATAAATAATGGGCTTACATCGAGAAGGCCTAAGGCCTATAATAGTATTAAGTGATGGAAAATAAAAGTAGGTCAAATAGTGTTTCATATATATGCTAAAATACCAAAAATTTCAGAGATCGATGACCCCGAGGAAACAACTTTTCAGCTCAGATAAATCAAACTCAATCGCGAGTCGGTGCTAATCAGAATCCAGCGCTATCTCTAGAGCTGATCGAAGTACCAAAATTTATGCCATCAAAGGGGAAATCACTTAAGTGATTGCATTAGAGTGAGTTGAGATCAATCTTCCTTGATCCCTTGAGAAGTGTCAGCCTAGTCTAGCCGCTTAGAGATCTATTCAACATGTTGCATCAAACGTGTAGGTAATCCATTTGATATATGTCCTTTGTATTGATTGATATGTTCTTTTTGTTGATCTACTTATAGACGTAAGTGATTGCATGTATTAGCTTTGTGAGCAGATATCCGGATCCGGCAGATATTCAGGTTGGGCAGATCCGGATAATGAACATTTGGATCTGAGATCCGGATCCTGAGAAAATTTTGAATAGGATATCTGGATCCGGCTAAAAAAAATCAAAAAATAAGTATAATATATTTAATTATTTAAAAATGAAAGAAAAAATGATCTGCCGGATATCCAGTTTTCCTAACGGATATCCGAATCTTGGATATCCAGGTTTTACATATCCGAATCCAGATAATAAAATTACATATCTTCCGGATCTGGATACCCTGAAAAAGACTGGATATCTGGATCTGTTTCAAGCCTAACATGTATAATGGTTTATGTAGATGAATAGATTATGAAAGATAACCTTGTTTCTTGATGTCTACAGGGACCAAAGGATCCATGGTGCAAGCGAGTTCGAGGTTATACCTATAGGGGGCATGTAATTGTTCTTCTTCATCTTCTTCTTGCAATTGATAGACAAGTTGCACAGATGTTTATAATAAGCTAAGTTTTTACCCTTTTTCTTTTATATTTTCATTTATTTTTAAAACTTACTAATGATAATGACCATTAGTTGTGATTGTATTTTTTTAGTTTCTGGTAATATAACTTGAAAACTTATTTTAGAATTGTAATGCATATATCTATGTAGAGATACATAAAAATAAGAATCAAACTATGTATTTCTCGCATTTAATTGTAATTATATGAATTATTTGAATAATGTATAATTACATTGAACCTCTTCAGTGGATGCAATATAACAATTTTTTTTTTTTTGTTAAACAGATTTCATCAAAAGAAGAGTATATTGTTGCTAAAATGAATGCAAGCAGAGCAGTAAATGGAGGAAGTTTATAAATAAAGAGGTCAGATCACTGATTATTTATGTGTCTAAATTTTTAATTTCTTTTTATTTTAGTTCTAAGCAATTACATAAGCAAAAATTATATTAGATTGCATTTCTCATCACTTTTATAAGCTAAAAACTTGAATTGTTTCTCTTTGGTTACTTTTATATACTGTGTGATAGAATTCCCTTTGATTGTGTGATAGAATAGCATATTTGCATATTTGCATATTGTGTGATAGAATAGCATTTCTGAATTTAATCATAGTTTCTTTGTATCCCACCAAAAAAAAAAATCCTAATACTCCAAAAATAAACTGAAATTCAATATAATTTTTCTTTTGAACTAAGATTGAAATAAAGATGGTAATACCAATTTACCTTAAAACTGATGCAGATTTTGATAATAACTGTTAATCCTCATGTTATTGAATACCTCTTTAAAGACTACATTTTGTGTTTACCTCTGAATACTTCCTTCCTTGTCTACATTCAATTAAGAACTTTTAATCATTTCTTCGAAGTCACCCAATAAAAGAGCTACATAGAGAAATGGTCTTACCTATAAAAATATCACATAACTCTTTAGTGATTACTTAAGACCTATATTTCTAAGCAACATAACATTTCTGAAATACGAATATAAATGATAAAAACCGTTATATTTGTATACATAAACGTATAGAAAATTTTGGAAAATCTCTTAGACGAGACTCATTGCAAACCACATCCTAAAACTTTGACATATATATAGAGATATGAGTTTTATAAATAATACAATAAAAGATCAAAGTCTCATTTCAATCAGATAATCATGTTTCAGGATAAAATCATATTCAAGATAGCATCCAAAAACTTTCAAAAACAAAAATAAAAGTCACTGAATCAGTAACATATTGATATTGACTCTGCTTCAATGCAGTTTTTGATTCAAATCCATAGCAAACAAAAAAACAGGGTTTCTTGAGAATATTGATATCCACACATGCATCTTTGGGCAGTTTTCCATAGTTCATAGTTTCCACAACATTTTCAAACTCTTAGATTTCTCAAGAAAATCATTTTGAAGCATATATAGAGGAAGCACGAGTTTATCATATCTAATCCCTGCGTCTTTTCTGATTCTTCTAAACTGAGTAACATGAAACAGATTTGTGGAAGGATGTCTCTTTCGTTTTCTTTCTCCTCTGCTAGCTCCACATAACTGGTTTACATGAACATAATCTCTCAATTAACGTTTTTCAATCTTAACTTCAACCTTTGGTTCAATGTTAACTTCAAGTTTTGGTTTAACTTTAGGGGCATTGTCTAAAATACACCTTTTGAAAAGTTTATTTTTCAAACAGGGTCTCCTGGAAAGGATTTTTAAGGCAGTAGGAGTCTCCGTTTGGAAATAAATTTTCAAAGGGGTCCATTCTAGATAGTTTTTCCTTAACTTTAACTTTAGCTTTTGGTTTAAACTTATTTTCAACTTTTTTGGCACTGCTGAATGCCCCTCTCTCTCTCTTGAGCCTCTTTTCCACTTCGTAATTCCATGAAAGAGTAACATAAGACATTGATGGAGATACTCAGTAGCTCTCAAGCATTAGCGACAAGTAGAACAGCAAACTATCTTATCTTTGCAGAATGGCATACTTTCCAGGAACTTTTACCATCTGATGAATGGTTAGTTGCAACATTTGTAGTCGTAGTTGAACTTGGCATCTCTTGTCAAAAATTTCCTTCCCTTTTACATTGCACAAATACTCCAAGGATTCAGCCGTTATCTTATTTGCTTCCTCAATAATGCTACCAAAAAGTGTCATTATCAAGAAGAAGAAGAAGAAAAGAGATAAGCCAAGCTTTAATTCATGGTAAAGGTTCTTATAAATAGTGGGTAGTAAATTTGTTTGATCACCATTGATCAAACAAACTTACTATCAATTATTCATAAAAGTCAGCTTCAATAACCATGAAAGCTAGGCTTATCTCTTTCTTTCTTTTTTTTGTCAATAATGGCTTTGCTAGTAGCATTGAGGAAACAAAAAAAAAAGATATTTGCTGATTCCTATAAATATTTATGCAATGAAAAATGGATTGAACTTTATAAAATAAGAGACACCAAGTCCAACAACAACTACAAAATGTGGCAACAAACAATTAAGCAGATGGTCATAGCTTATGGACAGTAAGTCTCATTCTTGTAACTTGCACTATGAATATCCAAATTTCTGCAAGGATCAGATGGTTAGTTGTTCTAATTTTTGCACAAGCCCTTGAGAGGTATGAGTATATAGCTTCATTAATGTATAATTTTACTCCGTCATGGACTTACTAAGTGAAGAAGCGTACCAAGAGAGACATAGGGACAATCAGGTTCCAAGACAGGTATTTTTGTCAGCAGTGTCAAAAGTTGAAGATAATATTGAACCAAAAGCTCAAGTACTTAAAGTTGAACCAACGTTAAAGTTATATTTAAAACCAAAACTTGAAGTTAAGGTTGAACATTTTCATTGAGAGATTTTTCTCACGTAAACTAGTTAAGTGGAGATAGCCAAGGAAAAAAAACAAGAAAACAAAATAGATCTTCATCAAAAATTTGTTTCATGAAGAATCATAAAAGCCCCAAGGATCAGACGTGATAAACGCATGATTCCTCCAAATATGCTTCAAAATGCTTTGCTTGAGAAGCCTAAGAGTATGATCAAGGTTTTTTTTATTGAGGAGAGAATAGGGGAGGAGTTTGAAGATGTTGTGGAAACTATGAACTATGAGGAGATCATTATTCTCAAGAAACCATGGGTTTCTTTTTCTTTTTTGCTTTGCGGTTTTGATTCACAAAAGTGCATTGAAGGTGAGTTGATTCAATCATTTTAATTTTTTTTAAGTTGTTGGATATGAAACCATGTGGAATGGTTAATGATTTTTTACTGATACATTTTACGAATTTTATTTTGTTTATCAGTTACATATATTTCCAATTTTGTATATTACTCTCTGTATTTCATTTTATTTGTAGTTTTAGGTTTTTTTGTCACATTTATCAAGAAAACAATTAATTTGTTCTGTTTTATTTCATTAGTCCAAACATTACATTTATCAATTAGTTTTTGGTTTTGTTTCATTAGTCCAAGACATTACATTTAGGAACAAAATTGGAACGAGAAAGTGGTGAAAGGACAAGTTGACAAAGAGCTTAATAAGGGGGTGCCTCTGGTAAAGAGGAACAGGGAGCTACCAACTGTTTACTTTAACCAACATTTCAATCTTGTGTATTCTATGGTTATATCAATACTATCAGAAGATGGCTTATGTATTCAATGATAGCGAGGTTGTCGTATGAACATATGTTTTCATTAGATTTATACCCTTCAAAAATAGAATACACACTTCAATATCTGTTTTCATTAGACCCTCCAAAAAGAGAATACACTCTTCTTTTTTTAACAGAGAGATATTGTTAAACTTCAAACAGATTTAGTATAAAATGTGCCAATTTGATGACGATTATATTTGATTAAACATAATCTCCATTCAGAGGTTCCACCAAAGCAATATTCAGATTAGCAAGAGATACTAAACACAAAAGCAGAACAATACAGAGATGTTAATAATCGGAAAAAGGGAGAAGATTTGAGTTAACATTAATGTTATCTGCATACAGAAGGAAACACACAGATAATTTCTGTAATTTCAACTCAACATTTGATGTGGTTTAATCATGTCTTAACCGGCCTCACAAGCCCCAAGCCAGAGCCACTACCCAAATGCTTGTATTCCTTAGCCTCAAGATTATCGTCGTGTATTAGAGATCATGAGCAAAGAGAATCTGTGAAATGATTTCTATTTTCGTCAAAAGAATAGTTTGTTACAATCGGAGCTTATATACAATTACATTGAACCGAATGAACATAACCAAAATACAATAAATCAATTGAACCAATATAAGCCGGACAATCTATACATAATAATATTCCCCCTCAAGATGAAGCTTCATAAATGTTATGAAGATGCATCTTGCGTATGTTTTCCTGGAAAGGAGTTGGATAAAGCGGCTTCGTCAGCACATCAGCCAATTGATTACCAGTCCGAACGTACATGGTCTTGATAACTCCAGCTACAATCGCTTCTCTTACCTTGTGACAATCAAACTCAATATGTTTCATTCTCTCATGGAAAACTGAATTGCTCGCAATGTGTAATGCGGCAGTGTTGTCACAGTAAAGATAAGCTGGTGGAAAAAAGGAACACGCAACTCCTGCAACATGCGATTGATCCAAATCAATTCCTTTGTAGCCATAACCATTGCTCTGTATTCAGCTTCAGCAAAGCTCATCGAAACCACATCTTGTTTATTTGACTTCCAAGACATAAGTGAGTCACCAATAAACATTGCAAATCATGTAACTGAAAGTCGATCATCTGTGCAACCTCCACAATCAGAATCTGAAAAACCTTGAAGATCAAAATCTGCATTTGTGCCATAGAAGTCCTTGACCAATGGTACCTTTCAAGTTCGTAATACTCTGTGAATGGCCTGAAGATGAGAGGCTCTAGGAGCACACGAGTATTGAGCAAGTTTTGATACTGCAAAAGCAATGTCAGGTCAAGTAATGACAAGGTACTGCAATTTTCCAACCAGTTTTCTGTATGGTTTTTCATTTGCCAAAAGATCTCCATCTTCCTTGGCTAACTTCACATCTGCAGCCATAGGAGTAGAGGGAGGTTTGCAGTCATTAAAACCTGTTGATGTGAGTAGGTCAATAACATACTTCCTTTGAGTAAGAGAAATCCCAGCTTCTGGTCTAGCAATTTCAATTCCCAAGAAATTTTTTGGAGGACCAAGGTCGCGCAACTGAAATGCATTACTCAACAACTGATCCATCATCAGTACTCTCAATGATGATATCATCAACACACACAATCACCACCATAAACTTCCCTTCCAATGCTCTCACAAATAACGTATGATCACTATGACACTTCTCAAAACCAAACTGAAGTAATGTCATGGAGAATTTTAGAAACCATTGCCTAGATGCTTGCTTAAGACCATAAATGGATTTGTGAAGCTTGCATACGGCATTTGGTGATACTGATTCCCCCTGAATCTCAGCATATCCTGGTGGAAGTTTCATGTAAATCTCCTCTTCAAGATCTCCATTCAAGAAAGCATTAGAGATATCTAATTGATGAATCGACCACTTTATCTTTGGTGCAAGCGAAAGAAGAATCTTCACTGTGGCCATTTTAACAACTGGAGAGAATGTGTCAATGAAATCAATCCCTTCTTGTTTTGTATAACCTTTGGCCACCAATCTCGCTTTATATCTCTCAATGCTTCCATCAGCATGATATTTGATAGTGAATATCCATTTACAACCTACTGCAATTTTTCCAGGTGGTAAATCTGTAATACTCCAAGTTACTGTTCTTACAAAAACACCAATCTCCTTTCCCATTGCATCATACCAAACCTTATCAATCTTTTCCTCTGAATAGTTTTGTGGTATAGTAGTATTTGTGATGTTATTAATGAAAGCACGAAAAGGCTCAGATAGATATGAATAAGAAATATATTTTGACATAGGATAGCCTCTTTTAGTAAACTTAGATCAAAAGAAAAACCACCATCATCGTTGTTCTGAAGTCTTCTCTGTTCAGCAATTTTCTTTGATTCTGACTTCTTCGTTTCGTTGAGAAATAGAAAAAGGAAAGAAAAGAAAAGAATAGGTTAAACGGGTACCATGTTCAAAAACTTGCTAGGTGCTAATCAGGCAGCCGAGGGTAGCCCTAGCTATTAATAAAAAATCGGAGATTAAATGGGTACTAATTGGGGATTAGTTTTAGGGCTTTAAAGTTTATATATATGTATTCATAATTGTACATATTTATAAAAGATATTTAGTAGCTCAATGGTAGCAATAGTTAATTTTGACATTGTGGTTTTGGGTTCGAAGCTTCATAAGTGTTATTTTGGTGATTTTTTGTGTTTCTTTTAATGAAGGGCAAAATAGTGAATTACACTTCATCATCTTCTTTGAGGCTCCATCTCTGTAACCCTAATTTGCAGTCGCTGTTAATAGTTTCAACTCAAAATCATCAATTTTTGTGTGTTTCTTTGCTATTTATATTTAAAACTTATAGATCTGACATGCAATAACCTATTCTTAACATAAAAACAAAAAGAATGTAACATTTTTATAGCAGGTCCGAGTTTTTGGGCGATTTCATGATATTGCAGCGCCTACTAACCCCCAAACGTTTACACACGGCCGTGTTTTCGTACAGGGGTTATTTATAGAAGATGTTATCCCTTGTGGGCCACAATAGGCCCAAAAATTGTTTTTATGTTTTAATTTGTAAAATAGAGTAACTGACTTAATAAAACTGGTTTGAAAACATTTATTCCTTAATGAAATTGGTGGAGAAACAAAATGGTATATATAAACAAAATGGAAATTTCGAGTCTTTTCTGCTCTAGTTTTCAGACAAGGTCCAAGAACGGGGAGATAATTTGTTGTGTATAGTTTTCTATTTTTATTTTTGGATTTGGAAAAAGTTATTAAAATAATTTTTAGATTTCTATTAAAAATAGTATTGTAACATAAATGGGATTTCCTAAGACATCACCAATAATGGCTTTGCTTTTTCTTTCTGTAAAGACTTCTAGAGTCATCTAGAAGCTATCGTAGATATATGAGTTGTGATTAACATAATGGTGAAATAAAATTATTAGTAGGTTATCAATAGATAATGGGCTTACCGTATACATAGAGAAAAAACATGTTTTACACAATGATCTAGCATATCATTTGCATATCTTGTAATACACTTAAATGATATAACATCAAACCAGGTCGAATAGTGTTTAATTTCTGCTAAAATACTATATTTCAGAGAACAATAACCTCGAGGATACAACTCTAATCAAATGAGATGAATCGAACTCTATCACGAGTCGGTGGAATCAAGAATTTACCTTTTTCTCTAAAGTTAATTGAAGTACCAAACTTTCTGCCATCAAAGGGGAAATCACCTAAGGGGCGCATCAGAGTGAGTTGAGATTAGTCTTCCCTAAAATTTCTTATGATTCCCTAAGATTTCACCAACAAGGAGTTTACCTTTTCTTTCTGGTAAAGCTTCTAGAATAATCTAGAAGCTTGCATAGATAAATGAGTTGTGATTAACAAAATAATATTGAAAACAAATCCTTTGTATGTTGTAAATAGATAATGGGCTTACATCGAGAAGGCCTAAGGCCTGTAATACACTTAAATGATGGAAAAGCAAAGTACGTCAAATAGTGTTTAATACATATACTAAAATACCATAAATTCAGAGATCGATGACCCCGAGAAAACAAAATTTTCAGCTGAGATAAAACAAACTCGATCACGAGTCGGTGGAAATCAGAATCCAGCGCTATCTCTAGAGCTGATCAAAGTACCAAAATTTGTGCCATCAAAGGGGAAATCACCTAAGTGATTGCATTAGAATGAGTTGAGATCAACCTTCCTTGAACCCTTGAGAAGTTTCAGCCTAGTCTAGCTGCTTAGAGATCCGTTCGACATGTTGCATCAACCGTGTAGGTAATCGATTCGATCTATGTGCTTTGAATCGATTGATCTGTTCTTTTTGTTGATCTACTTATAGAGGATTGGGCTTCTGTCCACTCTTTGGCATCATAAGTGATTAGCCCTGTGAGCAATATTTGGATCCAGCGGATATCTGGGTAGGGCGGATCCAGATCCATATCTGGGATCCGGATCCTGAGAAAATTTTGGACTGGATATCTAAATCCTGTTTAAAAAAATCAAAATAATAAGTATAATATATTTAATTTTTAAAGTTAAAGAAAAAATGGATCTAGATATCCAGCGGATATCCAGTTTTTCTAACGGATATCCAGATCTTGGATATCCAGGATTTACATATCCGAATCCATATAACTATATTGCGGATCCGCCGAATCTGGATATCCGGATCTATTTTCAGGCCTAGCATGTATATCAAAACTGATTGATTCTAAAGTTGAGTATAACAAAACTAAGATCGATTAGCAATGGTTAAGTAGTAGTTCTTGATAGACAAGTTGCACAGATGTTTATAAGAAGCTAAGTTTTACCATTTTCCTTTTATTCATTTGTTTTCAAAACTTACTAATGATAATGGCCATTAATTGTGATTGTATTTTTATAGTTCCTGGTAATATAACTTGAAAACTTATTTTAGAATTGCAATGCAGATATCTATGAAGAGATACATAAAAATAAGAATCAAAACTGTGTATTTCTCGCATCTAATTGTAATTATATGAATTATTTGAATCTCTTCTGTGTATGCAATCTAACAAATTACTTTTTTTTTCTTTTTTGATAAACAGATTTCATCAAAAGAAGAGTATATTGTTGCTAAAATGAATGCAAACATAACAGTAACGGAGGAAGTTTATAAATAAAGAGGTCAGATCACTGATTATTTAAATGTTTAAATTTTAATATATTTTTATTTAGTTCTAAGCAAAAGTTTATATTAGGTTGCATTTCTCATCAATTTATAAACTAAAAACTTGAATTGTTTTACTTTGGTTACTTTTATATACTGTGTGATAGAATAGCAGATTTGCAAATTTGTAAACAATAGGTTCGAACAAAAAACAATAGAATAGTATTATGATTTGGTACAAGGTTTCCGAATTTAATCATAGTTTCTTTGTATCCCACACAAAAAAAAATCTTTTACTCCAAAAATAAACTGATATTCAATATAATTTGTCTTTTGAACGAAAATTGAAAAATTAAGATGGTAATATTTAAAACTGATGCAGATTTCGATAATAACTGTTAATCCAAATGTTCTTGCATACCTCTTTAAAGACTAGATTTGGTGTTTTCCTCTGAACATTTCCTTCCTTGTCTACATACAATAAGAACTTTTAATCATTTCTTCAAAGTCACCCAATAAAAGAGCTACATAGAGCAATGTTCTTAGCTAAAAAAAATCACAACACTCTTTAGTGATTGCTTAAGAGTTAAGACCTATATTTCTAAGCAACGTGACATTTCTGAAATACGAATATAAGTTATAAAAAACTGTTATATTTATATACATAAACCTAGAAAATTAAGGAAAAGCTCTTAGACAAGACTCATTGCAAACCACATCCTAAAACTTCTACATATATAGCAAATTAAGGAAAATCTCTTAGACAAGACTCATTGCAAAATCTCTTATATTTGCAGAAGTTTCGATATTCATACTGCAAGTTATAAGAATGGCATATCTTCCAGAAGCTGCTACCATCCTATGAATTGTTAGTTGCCACATTTTGTAGTCGTAATTGAACTTGACATCTCTTGTCAACTACGACTACAATATTTCAAGTGTCTTTGGCATGGAACAGTCTTGGTTGTAATCTTTAAAGGATGAGATCTAAAATTTCCTTAGCTTTCTTCAGTTTTCAAATTCAACGTTAGGTAATCACTACCAATAATATCATCAATAACGCTGCTTCGATATTCCTGGGGAAATCTTGAGCTGGGAGTTCAAAGAGAAATTATTGGTCCTCTATTTAATTTTTTTTTTGTAGCATTATCTTGTTTTGAAATGTTTGATACATTGCGGCACCAAAAAAAAAATCCAAAAGTAAAGATAAATTTATTTATCAATATGACAAACATATGTTTGCTGAATAAATAAAAAAATTCTGTTTTAAAACAGAAGAGCAATTTTTTAAAAGAAAACATTTTTTTTTACTCAAGTCTTTGAGTTTTGGGCATATAGGGAGGAGAGTGTTTGGCCCTATGTATTAATGAGATTCATAATCAAACCCAGACTAATATTGACAACCCTAATATTAGCCAATAGCCAATATGTTTGATGTTTTTAATTAAGTTTTTACATTTTACATTTCTTCATCTCCTCAGAGCTTATCTTCTTATACTCTTTTTATTTTTTTATTTTTTTATTTTTTGCAGTCAAGAATTCTTGATTTTCAATCCTCAAATCATTGATCATGACCTCTTTCTCACTATCCATTCTCTCCACTCCCTCAATCATCGTCTTATATAAAGAAAAAGAGGAGTATAAGAAGATGATGATTGAAGAGATGAAGAGAAAGGAAAATGAGAAGGAAGCTATGATCAATGAGTTGAAGATTAAGAATCAAGCGCTCTTGAATGCAAAACAGAAAGAAGAATATGAGTATAAGAAGATGATGGTTGAGGAGATGAAAAAATGTAAAATGAGAAAGCTTAGTAAATCTTTGATTGATTATCATAAAATGGTTAATAAGAAGAGTTGCACAAAGTGGCTGACAGCTAGATTGATTTCAATGTTTACATTAGATGCATATTTATATGAAACTACTTGTGATAAAATAAAACCCTAAACATGTGGGCTAATATTAGCCTGGTCAATATTGGATTGGGCTTGGTTATGAGTCTCTCTAATACTATTTTCAGATTTCTTTTCTAGTTTTTGATGGCTTTTTAAAAAAAAAATTTACCAAGAATAATTTCTCTTTTTTGCCTCAATTTTTTTTTATCAAAACTAAAAACCAGAAAAACACCCCCACCCCCAAAAAAACTCAAAATGTCGAGTTGTGCAAAATTCTCAAAAATATTTTTAATTTAAAATTTTAGGGGGGGGGGGGTATTGGATGAATAATTTGGAGAGATTTTATTTTTAATGAGATTTGAGATGATCTGGTTGAACTTTGGTAAATTAGTAATTTTGGTATCAAGGGGGTGTATTGAAATGAGTATTTGGGGAGATTTGAGTTTAAATGACAAATCATGTGTTATTGAAACATGAATTTTAAAATATCTTTTAAAATCCAGTGTTATTGGATTGATGATTTTAAATTATACACTCAAATCCACTGTTATTAAAAACATGATTAAATTTGATTTAAAAGTTTCAGGTAAGATTTAAGGGGATTTCTTAGTTAAAAATACAAAGATCAAAATCCCATATGTGAGATTTCAAAAAAATTTAATCACAAATTTCCTAATTCACTAAAATTTCACCAAATCATCTCAAAACTCAATAAAACTCAAATGTCTCCAAATATTCAATTCAATACACCCTCCCCCCCCCCTAAATTATCTGAAATCTCACCTAAAACCATGAGATTTGGGGGAGGGGGGGGGGTGTATTGAACTGAATATTTAGAGAAATTTGGGTTTTAATGAGTTTGAGATGATTTGGTGAAATTTTGGTGAATTAAGAATTTTGTTATTAAATTTTCTGAAATCTCACCTAAAACTGTGAGATTTGTGTCTTTGTATTGTCAACTAAGAAATCCCCTAAAATCTCACCTGAAACTTTTAAATCAAATCATAATCATGTTTTTATTAATTGTAGATTTGAGTCTATAATTTAAAATCATTAATCCAATAACATTGGATTTTAAAAGATATTTTAAAATTCATGTTTCAATAACACGTGATTTGACAGATTTGTCATTTAAAGTCAAATCTCTCCAAATCCTATCAAATCTTAGCTAAAACTTTCAAATCTAATTTTTAAAATGTTTTCAATAACAATGGATTTTATTGTTCATATAAAATTATTAATCCAATAACAATATAACACTAGATTTTAAAATTCATATTTCAGTAACACATAATTTGTCATTTTTACTCAAATCTTTCAAAATGCAAGTTCAATATACCCCTTATTATATTCATAGCTGTGGAAGATTCTCAAAATATAAACACTTTCTCACCATTTGCTTAAAAAGTTTAGTATACATATATACACTAAAGTTTACCCAGATTGACTCAAATATTGGCCTAAATAACTAGATTAACACTACCTTGAAAGGGATTACTAGACTAACGATTACTAGACTAGCTCAATTGTTATGTTAAAAGACCATGTAACTTTTTCATAAGTTTTTAATTGAATTTAAATTATGAAAATTTATTAATTAGACAAAATAAAGTAAAAATAAAATAACCCCTAACCTCTCTTTTTCCTTTTTTCACAAATCGCAGCTCAAATCTCAAATCAATTTTTTTTCCAAACTCTAACCAAGTTGCCACCGCCACCCAAGGCGTTAATCTTGACGAATGCAGGTGAGTCTACTATAAACGGTGCCGGAATTCCTTCACTAACATATCTACCACTCCTAACTCGTCTCCTTTAGATTTTATTTTGCCGGAACTTAGCCACATCCGTTTAAATCTGCTACCCACCTCCGTTTAAATCCGTCACTGGTTCCATCCAGTCAACGAACGATGGCGAGTGTCCTCTTAACATAGCCAAAATTCCTAGGTTTGTCGATTGTGACACTTGGTTTTTCAAATTTTCCCAAACTTGTCAATCATTTCAAAAATTATGTGTTAGTGTCAATTAACCCCTTGATTTTTTTGCAGATATTGCTCGTCATCATCGACTGGAGGTTAATTTTGTTGATTTCGGGTTAGTATATTTCATATTAGTGTTAGGATTATTTTTGTAAATTAATTCCTGCTATTGAAAAAATGTGTTTGATGTAGCTACAGATTTTTGTTAAATAGTAAATGTGTTTGAAGTGTCCCTTTATATTTTTCCTTTAAAAATATTATGAATTATCCATAATTCATTTGATATAAAACTTCTAATATTAACAAGAATACAAAACTAACCATTAGAAAAACCTAATTACATAATTTTTTAGTCTTAAAGAAAAATAGAACTCTAAACTCTTGGTCTCCTTCACTTAGGCTATGTGTCATCGATTATGGGGTTTTATGAGCACACTACAAAAAACAAGGCTTTTCACGTCATTAATCTAAAGTCACTTTATCAAGTGACCCTAATAACTAAAAGTAAACTCAAATTTGGGTCACTTAAATAAGTAACTTTAAAAATCAAAGGCCAAGAAAATAAAAAATAATCACAAAAAAATTGATGCAACAAAAAAACAAAAAGTCATCGAAGAACAAAAAAATGAATTCTCATATTTTTTTCGTTTTGTGATTCGATTCTCGTTTTGAAAACTGAATCCTCTTCTTCTTCGTTTATTAGTTTGATTTCTCCATCGATCTCAATTTAAATTCAAAGGCAAATAAGTAGATCCAAAAAAACAAAAAAAAAGCATCGAAGAACTCTCTTCTTCTTCGTTTTACAATTTGATTCCCTTTTTGAAATTGAATTCTCATCTTCTTCTTCTTCGTTTATTAGCTCGATTTCTCCATCTTGATTAAAATTCAAAGGCAAAGAAGCTCGGGGAACTCCAAAACTCATTTACAGGTATATATATACTCCAACCCTTATATATCCGTTAATTGTTTCGCGATTCGATATCTTTCCTTTTCGAAATTGAATTCTCATCTTCTTCTTCTTCGTTTCTTAATTCGATATCTCCATCTCAATTCAGAGTCAAAGGCAAATAAAAAATCAAAGAGAAACTCGGTGACTCCAAAACTCATTTATAGGTAAACTCCAAAACTCATATACTTGTCTCTCTTAGTTTTTGAATCCAATCAAAATTACTTAGTTTTCTCTGTTTTAATATCGAATCTGTATGATTTAGCTGGTGATTACACAACTAGGATTGATTTTTCTTAAGAACTATGATTCATTTTTCATTGAAAAATTTAGTAAATAAGCTCTCTGGCAAACACAATCACATAAGCATTCTGCAAAACACAATCACACCAATACTTAGTTAAGAACAGTGCAACTTCAACATTTGTGTCTTCTTTTTATTATATAAAATATTTTATTATGAGTTCATTGTAATTTTAAATTTTATTTCTATTTAATTTAATAAAAAAATGTATTAAGACATGTTATGTCCTAACAAAAAGAAAAGCTGATATTAAAGTCATTAGTCAAGTAACGCTAACAAAATAAAAACATGACGTCAAACTTCTAACTTAAAATTAGAGTCTATTTTTTAATTAATGTCAAAATATTTTACGTCATCACATAAGACATCACTTATGAAACTAACGTAATATTGTGGAAGTCATTTTTTTACTAACGCTAAACTATTTAAAAAGTGACGTCAACTCCCGTGTTTTTTTTGTAGTGGCAAATACAACCTAAATCATAAAGTGTTGGTGGATTTCAAGTTATGTTTTCATTTGTTATATATACTAGGATAAGATCTGCGCATCACGCGGGAGAGGGGTTTAAAAGAATCTTTTTCCCCTATCTTGATGTTTCTCTTTTACTTTTATGATTGTATTTAGTCTTTCTTCTTCTTCTTACACATATGCCTCTTTTCTTTCATTTATTTTATAGGTTTTCAAATTACCTATCTATTTTTATTGTTTTTATGATTGTATTTAGTCTTCTTTTTTTTACACATATGCATATTTCCTTTCAGCTCTTTCATAACTTTTCAAGCTACATCTATATCTCTCTCTCTTGATTTTACCATTGTATTTAGAATTATTCTTTTTAGAGATATGTATTTTTCCTTTCAGCTATTTTACAGGTTTTCGAATTATCACTCCCTTTCTCTTTCTTTCGCTCTTTCTCTTTTGTTTCCTCTCTCTCTCTCTCTTGTTGTCTCTCTCTTCTTTTTACCTCTTTCTTTTTATTTCTTTCATATGTTTTTGAATTACTTATCTCTCTCTCTCTCTCTCTCTCTCATTCTCTCTCTCTCACTCACTCTCTCTATTGCTTTACCGTTGTATTTAAACTTTTTCTTCTTACACATATGTCTATTTTCTTTCACCTCTTTTATAGTTTTTGAACTCTCTCTCTCTCTCTCTCTCTCCCTCTTGCTATTAAGATTGTGGTTAGTCCTCTTATTCTTCTTACATGTATGCCTCTTTCTTTCTTCTCTTTTATAGGTTTTTTGAATTACCTCTTTCTCTCTCTCTCTCTTTCTCTCTCTCATTCTCTATCTCTCTCTCTCTTGCTTTTACAATTATATTTACTATGTAATCTTCTTTTTCTTCTTTTTTTCTACACATATGACTCTTTCCTTTCATTTTTTATAAGTTTTTGAATAAACATAATCTTTACTTGATTGTTATCCAACATTTTCTAAAAAAATAAAAAATAAAAATAATATTGTATCTAAACTATTTTACCTTTTTTTTATTTTATATAACTCGCATGATTTAACATCCCTCTCTCTCTCTTTCTCTCTCTCTCTCCCTCTCCATATTTCTCTCTCTATCTCTTGCTATTAAGATTGTGGTTAGTCCTCTTATTCTTCTTACATGTATACCTCTTTCTTTCATTTTTTTATAGATTTTTCGAATTACCTCTCTCTCTCTCTCTCTCTCTCTCTCTCTTGCTATTAAGATTGTGGTTAGTCCTCTTATTCTTCTTACATGTATGCCTCTTTCTTTCACCTCTTTTATAGGTTTTTCGAATTACCTCTTTCTCTCTCTCTCGTTCTCTATCTCTCTTTCTCGTTCTCTATCTCTCTCTCTTGCTTATACAATTATATTTACTATTTAGTCTTCTTTTTCTACTTCTTTTTCTACACAAATGACTCTTTCCTTTCATTTTTATAGGTTTTTGAATAAATATAATATTTACTTTATTGTTATCCAACATTTTCTAGAAAAAAAAAAAAAAAATATTGTATTTAAATTGTTTACCTTTTCTTTATTTTATGTAACTCGCATGATTTAACATCTCTCTCTCTCTCTCTTTCTCTCTCTCTCTCTTGCTATTAAGATTGTGGTTAGTCATCTTATTCTCTTACATGTATGTCTCTTTCTTTCATCTCTTATAGGTTTTTGAATTACCTCTATATCTCTCTCTGTTGTTTTTACGGTTGTATGTTGTCTTCTTCTTCCTAAAAATATGTCTTTTTATTTTCACCTCTTATATAGGGTTTCGAATTACCTCTCTATCTATCTTTCTTGCTTTTATGATTTTGTTTATTCTTATTATTCTTAAACATATGTCTTTATTCTTTCATCTATTTAGTTTTCGAATTACCTCTCTCTCCTTTTCTCTTTTTCTCTCTCTCTCGATGTCTCTCTTGCTTTTATGATTGTATTTAGTCTTCTTCTTCTTCTCTATCTTACACATATATCTCTTTCCTTTCATCTCTTTGATAGGTTTTCAAATTATTTATCTTTCTCTCTCTATTACTTTTATATATGCTTGTATTTAGTCTTCTTCTTCTTACACAGATGCCTCTTTTCTTTCATCTCTTTTATAGGTTTTTGAATTACCTCTCTATCTATCTTGTTTTTACTGGTTATATTTAGTATTCTTCTTCTTACAAATATGCTTCTTTCTTTTCATCTATTTTATTAGTTTTCGAATTACCTCTCTCTCACCTTTTTATTTTACGATTGTATTTATTCTTTTTCTTCTTACACATATGTCTTATTCCTTTCATCTATTATATAGGTTTTTAAATTATCTCTCTTTCTATCTCTCTCTCTCTCACTGTTTCTCTCTTTATTTTATGATTGTATTTAGTCTTCTTCTTCTTCTTCTTACAAATATGACACTTTCTTTTCACCTATTTTATAGGTTTTCGATTTATCTTTCTCTCTCTCTCTTGCTTTTATGATAGTATATACTCTACTTTTATTGTTCTTACACATAAGTCTTTTTCCTTTCATATATTTTGTAGGTTTTCAAATTACCTCACTCTCTCTCTCTCTCTCTCTCTCTCTCTCTCTCTCTCTCTCTCTCTCTCTCTCTCTCTCCTCTCCATATTTCTCTCTCTCTCTCTCTCTCTCGATGTCTCTTTTCTGCTTTTACGGTTGTATTTAGTCTTCTTCTTCTTACCCATATGTATATTTTATTTCATCTCTTTTATAGATTTTTCAATTACTTCTCTCTCTCTCTATTGCTTTTATGGTTGTATTTAGTCTTCTTATTCTCAAATATATGTCTTTTTCCTTTCACTTATTTTATAGGTTTTCAAATTATCTCTCTCTCTCTCTCTTTCTCTCTCTCTCTCTCTCTCTTTCTCTCTCTCTCTCTCTCTCTTTCTTTCTCTCTCTCTCTCTCTCTCTCTCTCTCTCTCTCTCTCTCTCTCTCTCTCTCTCTCTCTCTCTCTCTCTCTCTCTCTCTCTCTCTCTCTCTCTCTCTCTCTCTCTCTCTCTCTCTCTCTCTCTCTCTCTCTCTCTTATGGTTGTATTTAATCTTCTTATTTTTACACATATGCTTCTTTCATTTTACCTCTTTAATTGGTATTCTAATTATCTCTATCTCTCTTGCTTTTACGGTTGTATTTAGTAATCTTCTTCTTACACATATACTTTTTTCCTTTCCACTCTTTCATAGGTTTTCAAATTACTTATCTTCCTCTCTCTTTCTCGCTTTTACGATTGTGTTTAGTCTTTTTTTTCTTCTTACACATGTCTTTTTATTTTTATCTCTTTTATACATTTTTGAATTAACTCTATCTTTCTCTCTCCCCCTCTCTCTCTCTCTATTGCTTTTACAATTGTGGTTTAGTCTTCTTCTTCTTATAATATGTCTCTTTCTTTTCACATCTTTTATACATTTTCGAATTACCTCTCTATATCTCACTTGCTTTTACGATTGTATTTTTTTTTCTTGAACATATGCCTTTATCCTTTCATCTATTTTATAAGTTTTTGAATTACATCTCTCTCTCTCTCTCTCTCTCTAGAAAGAGATAGAGAGGGGGTTTTAATGAGCAAATGATTCGTATTGGAATCACATCAGTAGTGACAACTTTATAATATACTATATCTTTTAAACGTGTTTTAAAAATTCTCATCAAAGAAACGTAAGGTCGGATCATATCCATAGTATCTGAATTATCTGTTTGGATGATTATAAAAAAATTAAAGCTATAATTAATTTATATAATCTTAAAATTATTCGATATTAACAAAATTATTCAAAACATATCCAAAAAATTATAGAAATTATCCAAACAATTTAACTATCAAGAATTATCTGCTTGGATAGTGATTTCAGTGACAAAATTATCCATTAGCTAGTAATTTTAACTATCAATCCTACATTTCCGTTGTTATCTGACCCTTCTATTAGCGGATATGCTTGATGTAGTATTTTTTAAGATTCAAACTATATGTATATGACTGTTACTCGCTATTACATTACCGTATATTTTTAATTAAATACACAATGTTATATTGTTGGGCCTTTTTAATGCATGTATTTTAATGGATTATTTAATTTTGGATGGTAAAATATGATTTTAATTTTCGTTCATAATTAATAAGAGAAAGAAATTGAGTTTAATTATTTTTTGTTGAAAGTAAAAATTGTTTAAATACTATTTATAATTTTTTTTGGCCCATCGGGGTGTAGCCACATGCAAACTTTCAACTTTGTTAGTTGTTAAGATAACTGTTTAACTTTCCGTCAAAATTAACGAAAATGTGGATACAGCTCGGAAAAAAACTTTTGATGTGGCTAGACATTATTTTTCAAAACTCGTGTGGATACAGACTTAATTAAAAGTTTCAATGTGGCTACACCCCGACGGCCCAGTCTTTGATGGTAGGAAAGTTTAAACAAAAATGTTTTGGTTTAAAACCATTAAATTCAGTTAGTTTTTAAATTGACCATTTGTTCTGTTAAAAAGGTTAATTAATTTTTTTTTAAATAATTGCTGAGTGAAAACATGGTAACCACATCGAACATCAACATTGCACATAAATGTAAAATTATGTTAAGCGAATATTTTGGGTTTGTATATTCATATTTGCTAACTTTTTTTTTGTTTACAAAATTAATATAAACAGCATTCAAAAGTTGGAAACTTGGAATAAAAGAAGACAATAATAACATTGATCAAATGTCATCCCATCGGCAAGGGCATAACCTAACTTTTCCATAGGAACAGACGAACAACTCGTCTTTTTCACTTCTGAAAATGAGATTGTAGCACATGTTCATATTGGTTTTATATCTTATCTTCATGACAGTTCTGTTTTTCTTTTGATATTTGTATTATAATAATATATCATAGTAAATTATGAGATCCACTGTTCTTGTTTGTTACGATCAAAAATAATATTATGTAATTAAAGAAGTATAAAACAGAGAAACATGATCCAAATATAAGAAAATTTGTTAGCAACTACTCATCAAAGAACTTTTTTTTTTGATGATTTTTAGCAACTAATCATCAATGAATACAAAAAAATGAATACAAAATAAATGAAAATTTAAATAATTACTTTTTAGAACCTAACCATATTTGTTGGTCTAATAACAACACACATAAACAATTTAATAACAACAATGGTAGAATCAATATACGTACTACTAACCAAAAAAAGAAAGAAAAAGAAAAAAAACTCAAATACATATCAAACTACAGATAAAAAATTACCCTTGGTTCCATCTCTGTTGAAACTTAAGAGTTTCCAACAAAAGAAACATAATGATTTACAGAATTAAGAAACATCTCAATTAATAAAATTATTTACAAAATAACCAAATAATCATACAAAAATAGTTATAATTTATGATATTGGTTGGGAACATGTAAAATGCCAATAAAGAACAGAAAAATAAGACAGAACAAATAATATAAACTCAAAACAAAACAATAATTTTTTTTTTTGTGTATCTGACAAAAGAATCAGCGTAGTTGATATACGATTCAATTGGAATGTGGAGCTCTTTAATCGGACCTTCTTCGTTGCATCTTGAAGATTTAGCTTGAGTAAAATAAATTGATCTGAACCCATAAACAAAAAGAAAATTTAATCTCTTAGGCAATCAAAGATTCATAATAAAAATAAACATCAAGAATAGCTTATCATATAGAGAAAGAAAATCTCTATACAAAAAATTTGAAAAAACAGGAAAAAACTAAATTCATATAAAATATAAACAATATCAAATGGTAAAAGTGTTCGTGATGAAGATGATATTGTTGGGCTATTTATAAGGAGTTAGATTTATAAGTGATTCATTATAAATTACCAAATTTAAAATATTCTAAAAGATTATAAATTAATTATTGATATCATGATTGCATATTGTTAGTAATTGGTTGTGGAAACAAAGTATATTATAAAAAAAAGCTTAGATTAAATTTTTGATGCCAGCAGATATTAAATAAGGGAATCCTATAATTTTGTATAATCGTATATTAAAGGATTCATATTTTTTTGAGTTGCTAGCGTTATTTTTGGGATTCCCTTAATTTTTATCAGTTATGCAATCTTAAAATCTACATAATCAAAGAAATATTCAAAATATAGTTTGTTTCCATAAATCAAAATTAACACGACATATGGCTAAATTTTTTCAACTTTGTATTGCACAAAAATCCAAGTTGTTAGATTTCAGAGATTAAAATATGTGATATTTAACCTCTATAATATTATATATTTGCTTTAATAAAACAAAATTATTGAAATTTCATAAAATTTATTGTAATTTTTACAAAACATGTCACATATATGGTGGTTAAGTCGATTTGAGAAAATTTTGGAAATCAAGAATAATATGTAAGATAAGGAAAACAAAAATTGATTTTTTGAATACATTGATTGTTATGATTTTACTTCCAAACAATTTGATTAGTAACAAATATATTTTTTCCAAAATTTTAAAACAAGACCATATATGGTTAAATCAACATTTAAATGATTTAGAATATTTCTAATTGTTTTAGAATATCATATATCAGTTGCTTAAATCTAAGTTAATTTGTTTTATAATTTTGAATATAGTTATTTTTTGCAATAAATCAGTTAAGAAATCAACTAAGTTTCTATATTTGAATATATCTTGATTAATGAAAAGTATATATTTGGTAAATTATTAACTCTTGTCATACGAAATAAATATGTAGATATTTCAAATTTGAATTTTGTGTGTACTTATTGTAAATCCGTGTATTTTTATTAAAACAAATACTAAATAAATTTAGTTAGAATATGTTAACACATATAAATTTGTACATGATATTTCCTCTAATAAATTGTTATCAGTTTAAATATAAATAAATTTGTATCCATTTTAAAATTTTTGAATCATAACATATGTTAAAATCATACATAAGTTTATTGTAAATATATATGATGATATTATTATTTATAAAACATATGATCACATTTAAAATTAGGAGTGATTAGTATTAAAAATCATTAGTAAGATTTAATTAAAAAATTGGAGAGAGAGAGAAAAAAAAATAGTTTATTAGTATTTATTTAACTAATGAGTGATTAAGGAAAATATAATGTGACAAATGATAAATTTCCAATGGCATGACTTGTAATTAGTCTAGTAAATGATGTCTTATTTTAAAATAATATGAGAGGCTATGTGGTGATGACACATCAGCAGTGACACATATGTAATATTTCATACCATTGCAAAGTTATTTTTATAAGTATGCTTTTAAAATAATATATAGAGGATTCAGAGGCGTGCCTATAGACTTAACAAAAAGGTATTGGCCTTAGGCCCCCAAATATTTTAGAAAATTTAGGGCCCCAAATTTTAAATTTTTTTTGTATATTAATGCAATATGTATTTTAGTGTAATTATATTTGATTTTTAAATTTTTGTTTCATATACTAAAAAAGTATTAATTATTTATCATATTTTACAAAAATTAATTTTTTTAGTATTTTATAGATTATATATATTATATATATTGTTAACTAAAATATATTTTATTTATAGCTTTATAAAATAGTAAAAAGGAAACATTCATAATATAAAATAATGTTTGTTATCTGTAGTTTATTATTAAAAATCTTTTAAATTTTAGTTACAATTTATATTTTATAACAAAAATATTATATATATATAACCAACTTTTTTTTGCAACAACAAAAATATATATTTTTGGCCTTAGGCCCCATAAAACCTTGGCACGGCTATGTATATATTTCAATTTAATTGGTTTAGATTAAGCTCTAAGTTTTTGTTCAATTTAGAATTTAGGATCATGTGACTTAAACTCTACAAAATTTTCTAGTTTTAATTTTTTTTAGTGTTGTTATTATATTAAACGGTTTTGCATGTTGCTACTGCAACCGTTGAGAGATGTTTTTTCGGGATGAAGATTGTGAAGATTGCTCTACGGAATCACATTGGTGATCAGTTTTTAAGTAACTGTCTAGTTTATTGTATCGAAAAATAATTATTTGAATATGTAACAAATAAAGTAATAATAAACATGTTTCAAGCAATGAATGATAGTAGAGTGCGGTTGTAAAAATAAAATTTGGATTTTATGCATAATTTTGTTTCATATAATTTTCTGACCCAAGTAAAATGAAGTCATGGCTCCGCCAGTGCCTCCAACTATGCTTCAAAATGCTTTGCTTCAGAAGTCTAAGAGGAGATCAATATTCTCAATAATGTTTTGCTTTCCGGTTCTGAAGATGTTGTGGAAATTGTGCACTATGAGGATATCAATGTTTTGCTTTGTGGTTTTGAATATTCAAAAAAGTGCATTGAAGCTGAGTTGATTCCAATGATTTTCATTTTCTTTTTTAAGTTACGTTGTTGGATATGGAAACAAACTTGAAGCATGGTTTTATATTATATTAGATTCGAACTTACGATATACACTGCGGGTTAATTGTTTTCATATAAAACTATAGTATTTTATTTATTTATTTACTGTTTGTAGATATTGATATTTTAAACTTATTATAACTTTCTATGTATAAATTTAACTTATTAATTTGTTATGAATATTTTTATTTTGTTTGTTTAATATATTTTGTTTACTATTTGTTTGTTTGGAAACATGAATAATCTCAATTCTATAACATGCATAATTATATATCCGTTTATAAAAAAATTAATCACAACATATGCATAAAAAATATAAAATTTTATTAATATGTCTTATATAATAATTTAAACTAATTTGAAAATAATATCAAACAAAGATGATAGAAGAATCATAATTCAAAGTACTAAAATCACAATATTAGATAAGGAAAATATTGTAAAAAATATTATATAAAGAAAGGATTGTAGAGATTTAATTAGTCAAGAGATGTTTGGATGTAAGATTAAGATAGAGAGTGTTTGGTAACAGAAATTCCCAAATTTGTACTTCAGTTTTAATAGTATATTCATATAAAACTATTGTATTTTATTTATTAATTTACTGTTTGTAGATATTAATATTTTAAACTTATTATAACTTTCTATATATAAATTTAACTTATTAATTTGTTATGAATACTTTTATTTTGTTTGTTTAATATTTTGTTTACTATTTGTTTGTTTGGACACATAAATAATCTCAATTCTATAACATGCATAATTATATATCCGTTTATAAAAAAATTAATCACAACATATGCATAAAAAATATAAAATTTTATTAATATGTCTTATATAATAATTTAAACTAATTTGAAAATAATATCAAACAAAGATGATAGAAGAATCATAATTCAAAGTACTAAAATCACAATATTAGATAAGGAAAATATTGTAAAAAAATATTATATAAAAAAAGGATTGTAAAAATTCAATTAGTTAAGAGATGTATGGATGTAAGATTAAGATATAAAGTGTTTGGTAACAGAAATTCCCAAATTTGTATTTCAGTTTTAATAGTATATAAGATAATTTATAAAGCTCTTTGCTCCATATATATATATGTGTCAAAGTTTTAATATGACTTGCAGTGAAATCTTGTTTTAGGGGATTCCTTCTTAATTTGTTTTTAGATGTAAAGATTATTAAACACTCTTACAAATTGTTTATAAATATATAGTATTATACATTTGGTTTTCATGTCATTAATGTAGGATGAAAACGTGGAGGCAGATGGTGATGATGCGGGAAGAAGATGATGGAAACAGGGACAATGATGACGAAGAGTAAGGTGAAAGTGATGACGATAAAGGTATTGACTGTAAAACAAGACAGAGATTGTCCATAATCGAAAAAAAAGAAAGAAGATTTGATGTTTTCTGATTTGATGTGGTTTAATCATGTCTTAACCGGCCTCACAAGCCCCAAACCAGAGCCACTACCCAAATGCTTGTATTCCTTAGCTTCAAGATGATCATCGTGCTCAGCAAAACCCGTACCTCCTTTCTTTAACCCAACCAAGTTCCTGTCTTTGCAAGGTTTGTCACACACTAGACATACTTTGTCCACAGGCATAAACTTTTCACCACACTTTTTGCAGAAAACATGCCCGCATGAGCTAAGTGCTACAAGGGACATTGTGTTGGTGAGTGTGACTTTGCAGCTAGGGCAAATGTAGGATTTGTCATAAGAGCTTGAAGACGACGATTTCATCTTGTTCTCTACTTCTTCGCTGTTGTCTTCCGTGAAACGAATAGCAAAGAGGTTCTTAAGCTTGAGCTTCTCTTTGCCTTCTGGACAAACTGTGTGAGTTTCCGGAGCATCTACTCTAACTGAAGCTCCTGGTGTAGCTGATGGAAGCCAGAAAGCTTTCATAGTCCTAAGCGCTTCTTCTTCAAAGGAAGTCGTTTTCACACTGTTCGCACCATGAAAACCATTCTTGTCTTGGTTTTGGTTCTTATCATTGTATCGAGGCATTGCACTGTGGTTTTGCTGATCAAACTCGTCAAGCTCTCTAGCCTTTTGTAACATTAGCTTCTCTTCTTCTTCGTCTTTATCTTGCTTCTTTTGAGAAGCATGTGCAGCAAGCCTCCTATAAACACGTTAGCACTACATGTCAGGATCGTAGCATACAGAGCAAAGATATATCAAACATGATGATCTTTAACTGCAATCTTAAACGTCCCAACAGGTCCTAACAAGTAAGGAGAGTCATCTCCAACTGTTTCTACTCCGATGATTATTCATATACAACTCAAACAATCAAATGCAGCCATAGGCCAACCCTGAGATCTCATTTAACCCAAAGTAGAAGCATCAAAAGCAAAATAGCAACTTAGACTAATAGCAACTTAGCAACAAAACCACTACTCCTTGAGGTATAGTTATAGTCACTTTAAGATCACATCCCCTCAAAAAGTGTTACTCTTACTGTATATTAAAACTAATCAAGCATGAAGTACAAATCAGATCTTTGAAGACCAAATTTTGAAACAATGACTAAACCTCAAATCCAAGTAATCCAATATAAGCATGTCTACGAGTAGGAACTTGATCTAATCCATGACTTGATCTAAAAACTACAATCATCCAATTCATACCATCAAAAGACTAGAATCCAGGATGATAATGGAATTCAACAATTCTATCTAGACCCTAAAAGCTAGAAACTTTATTCAATCTCAAGCTTAATTACAATCTAAAGTATTCAAATTTTCATAGTACAAAACATTAAACCAAAAAAGGAACTTAAAATTTCGAAACTTTGAAAGAAAACTCCAAAAAAATGTATACCTTTGGATATCTTTCTTCTGAGCAAGGAAACATTCCAAGATACACTCTTTGCAGAAGACATGACCCTTGTGGCAACACATCGGATCTATGAAAGGCTTTAAGCAGAGTGAACAAGCATCGAAAGGTTTAATCGAGTCTTTCCCCAATCTCTCTCTCTGAGTTCCATAGCCTAACTTCTTCTTCTCGTCGTAAGTGAAATACGCAAGATCATTGTTGTTCTTCGAGTGTCTTTGAGGCATATTGGATACAGTAGTGAGGAAGATGAATTTGGTGTCAGGTGGTCTGAATGAAGGATCCAAATCGGAAACCCTAGAGCGATTGAGAAATTGGGGGAATTGGGAAATTCTGAATTTTCCAGTGTTTCGCTATTATCCAAGTCGGATCTACAACATAGCCTTGACCGTCCGATGTGAAGTTAATCTAACGGTTCCTAATTATTACCACTTTTGTTATTTTGTTTTAAAGGTTTTTGAAAATATGAGTGAAATTAGACGTTGGTTGGCACATAAACAACGTGCCGTTTTGAGATATGTATGGGCTCAGTGAAGTAGATAGAGATACCTTCTTTGTTTTAAAAAAAACTCCTCTTATTGCATCACATTTCTTTATGTTTAAACATTCCATTGATTGATTCAATTTTATTGAAATGGATATGCTCACTTTCATTAAGTATACTCTTTAATTTTTCTAACGGTGATAGTAGGTGTTATGCGTATAGTATAGTTATCGACAAATTAAATTCACTAATTTATAACGTTTAACTTAAAATGTGTTGTGATAGTGGTTTTTTTTTGGGGGGGTTTCAACTTATAAATACCTTGCATATCCTCATTTTCTATATATCAAATACAAATAATATTCTTGAATTCTTTTCATACCACAAAAAAAGAGTATATTCTAAAACATAAGCAGTTATGGCTAAACTTAGCATCCAAATGTTATTTGTTGTTGTAGCTTTGGTGTGTGCATTTGTTCCTGTTTTGTCTGTCAAAGAAGCCGAAGCAAACGCATTATGGAATACATGTCTTGTTAAAATCACACCTAAATGTGCATTGGATATCATTTCTGTTGTTTTCGGAAATGGGACTATCTCAAATTCATGTTGCCATGACTTTGTTCAAGAGGGAAAACTATGTCACGATACACTCATCAAATATATTTCCGATAGACCAAGCTTAATTGTCAAAGAAACTCAGTTTTTAAAGAAAAGTGAGGATTTGTGGGCTCACTGTGTCTCTATCTCTAAAACTGTTTAAACTATGCATTCCTTATATTGTACTTCGATTGAATAAAATGGTATTTCATTGTCAAAGAAATCTCTACTGATCAATGACTACGTACATGTCTTTTCAAGAACCTATTTTTCTTGACCTCAGTATATCCATTTTCTAAGTGTAGGAGCTTCTGAGTCAGTTTCAGAATGCAACTGATGAAGGTATTATGTAGTTTGGTTTTAATAGACCCTAAGTATCTTTTCCATGCCTCCATAGCTCTGGGATGTATGATGATAGGCTTCATAGCAAATGTAGATTCAGCAATAGATCCACATTTGTAGATTATCAAAGATCAATACGTGCTCTTAGCCTGTCTGATGACAAATTGTTGTCATCACTTTCAAATACTTCTATTAAGCTATCGTTTAGGGAAGGCTAAATCAGTGTTATATCTGGTTGTGTAAGCTTTGTCAAGATAATGATATAGTAAGAGCATGTACAGTGGTAGAAACCATGATATCCTCTCAAAATATACTATTTAAATAAACTGCATATAATAAAATGATTTGTTTAGATTTTAAATAATAATAAAAACTTAAAACCAACAAAATGATGACATGTGTAAGAAATGAGAGTGTCAGAGGTTCTTAGGGTTCTCATTTCAAAATCTGTGCTTTTCTTTCTCTCCTACTTTTCATTATTTTATTTTCTTTTATTAATAAAAACCTCAGTAAGAACCTCCCATTGCTCCTACTCTAACAATCTTCCACCTGCACAAACAAAGGAGAGAATTATAGCAAACTTGGCAACTTTTGCATGTATCCTTATAATTTTGAATGTGTTGAAAACCCACCTTACTCTTCTCATCGGACTTGAAACTGTAAGTCATCTTTTTGTTTGTTGTATCTCATGTTTTCACTGCCTACAAGGTTGTAGTAACGGCCTTTGGGCCTTGGAAGTATACTCTAAGCTCTGGATTTGGTAAACATGCATCTCTCTTGAACCATTCATAGCCTCATAGGACATGGAACCGTGAAGAGGACAACATATGTATTTGAATGTGTTAGAAGCAAAAGTAATTTATAGTGCACCAGAGAAGCTTGGAATAAACTGGAACAAATAGGAGAACAGTTGGAAGATGAAGGACTTGAAGAAGACTTGGATGGAGATCATGGGTTCAAATCATTCCAACGCAGAAGAGAGAAATTTTTATCGTGATATATTTTTCTTCAAGGGATCTTTTGTGCTTCATAGCCGGTACAAGGATAGTATTTGTATCAAGTTAAACGTAAACGGTAAGGAAATATAAATAAAAGAGTTTCCTTGCCTTTGTTTCGTCTTTATTGAAACCTTATAGATGCAGCGTATTGTGTGTATTTGACAAATATGTATTTTGAGTTTATTTCATGGATTTAAATAGTTTTCTGTTTGTTTTTATGTTTTTATAGTTTTAAAAGGCTTATGGAGGTAGATGACTCAAAATATTATTTATCAAATAAATTAGAATCAAATGAGTTATATAATAGTGAAAACACTATCGAATATGCTCATCGCTAACGATGAAAAGATGAGATGTTTGTCATGCTCTCTACTCTGGACAAAAATTCAAAGGTTCGCTAATTAATTTGACAAATAAATATATTTTGATTTTTTTAGTGGGTTTATATATTTTATGTTTGTTTTATAGTTTTAAGAGGTTTATGGAGGTGCATAACTCAAACTTTTATTTATCAAATCAATAAGAAACCAAATGAGTTATACAATAGTGAAAATGATATCAAACATGATAATCGCTAATAATCAAAAGACGGGAATGTCATGTTCTGTTTATCTTTACTATTAGACAAATTCACTTAGGTTTTTGTAATTAATTTGACAAATATATATGTTGAGTTTGTTTCATGGATTTAAATATTTCAATGTTTGCTTTTATGGTTTATAGTTTTAAGAGGCTTATAGAAGTGGATAACTCAAATTTTTATTTATCAAATCAGTTAGAAACCGAGTGAGTTATATAATAGTGAAAATGATATCAAACATGTTCATTGCTAATGATCAAAAGACGGGATGTCATGCTCTGTTTATCTTTGCTACTAGACAATTTCACTTAGGTTTCAATAATTAATTTGACACAAATATATATATTTTGAGTTTGTTTTATGGGTTTATAGTTTATCTTTTAATTAATCTAAGTTCCGCCTAAATCTTCTATACACAAGAAAAAAACTGTCTCTACCCACATTTTATACACACTAAGTGGTAAATAAAAATACAGTTTACCTTCAAGGCAACGGTGCGGCAAAGTCCTTTCCCAGCCGATCGAATGCATGTTTGAACACGGCTCCTAATTAAAACTAACAAAACATTATCGTCAGTAAACATTAAACCTAGACAATATTTCATACCATATATTTTCAATTTTTTTCCAAAGCCAACCAAAGCACAAACCCTAGATATCTTATCCTCGTCTCTATTCCCCTAATAACCCTAGATTCATTTCTCTTTCTCAAATCCGAGAAATTAAACCCTAATTAAATCAGATGGACTTGAACTCCTAAATCGCAAACGAGAAACGTGAAAGATAATTAGATTCCTTTAACCCTAATTAAATCATGAAATCCCTATCTCTTTCCTCTTCCTCAAATCCCAGAAAACCCTAATTCAATCAGATTGAGACTTAAACTCCTACCTCGCAAACCAGAAGACGTTGATCCGGTAACTCGATGCGTCGTTCATGACGAAGCTGTAACGTCGACGATTCTCCGGCGCCGGCGCTTTATATGAACCTGAATTAGCAAAACAGGAACATGAAAAGATAATTAGATTCCATTTTCTACAAACAAATCGAAATCTGAGTGAGAAAAGAGAGATGAATCAGAGCGCTAACTTTAAAATTGAGTACTCTCCGACGAACATTCTACATTTCCGGCGATGATATAATTTGCAGAGAGATGAATTAAGAAAAGGATTTTACATAATTAGAGAGCGTATAATTTGAAAAATTGAAAGAAATTGTAGAGAGATCGATGACCGTTGTATGTTAATTTATACAAGTAGAGAATTTGAACGTTGTTGGTAATTAGCCGTTGTGATTCTAATCAGGTGATTTTGATTTGACCGTTACTTGATTTGATGACTTATTGTAATCTGAAAGGAAAACGAAAATGGGCTATAATTGGGCTTCTAACAAGGTTCGGTTTTAATTTTTTTAAGTAATGCCTATGACGTGTTCGATGAAATTCCTCATAGAGTTTTTAAATTCCTCATAAGATCTATTTGTGAGCAAAATTTAATTAGCTTATCGAATCATGGAAAACGTTTTTGGCTAGTAAAGTTTGAAGCAGTCAAGTTTTAAGGGGTTAAAAACAAAAAAATATTGTGTAACGAATGTCGTCTATATAAACGAGAATTCTTTGACACACCACAAATTTCACATTATTTGGATTCTGAGCTTCAAAATTTTGTATATGTTAAATTATGTTTACATATTCATTTAATCAGATTCACTCGAAATCCTGATCGATTCCTAGTATATCTACCTATGTTGACCGAACATGCATGTATTCCACCACGTAATTAAAACGTTGTTCTCTTAAAAACTCACTCATCACGACTCCAAAACATTCAAGCTACGATTTTTCTCAATGTTTTGGGCAATCTGGTTAAGATCTCTAAACATTGTATTTAGATGTGTCTAGGGTTTAGAAACTTCTGATAATTGTATAAGGAAAAAACTTGAACCAGTCTTCCCATTATTTGAATAGTCTTAGGATCTGGTTTTGTTAAAAACTTAAAATAGGAGAAATCAGAGTAATTATCTCTACTAGTTTTACAAAGCAAAAAAAAAAAATTAGTAAGAAAGAAAAATATTTGAGCACAAAAAACAAACATTTTCATGGTGTGTCCAAATTTTCTTTTTTCCCAAGTTGTTATTGCTATATGCCTATATCACACACGAGTCACAAGTAAGATTCTTGAATCTTCGATTGCGTATGTTGGAAAAATTAGAACCTAATGTACAAATCCTATTTGGTCTTTCTTTTCTGGACAATGTACAGATCTGATTATGTATTATAATAATATGCCGTCATAACGAAGATTTAATTATGTGCAAAACTTGAAAACTATGAAAGGAAAAAAAAACAGACTTCAAGACTAAATGAAAAGTCAAATAGCGAGGGAAGACTTTCAATTTCATCTACCAATAATCGTCGTCAAAGTAACATCGTTGACCGAGGCAATATCATGACCGTCCATTTGGAGTTCAATTTCGCCGGAGTTTAAAAACGAGTGGAAGATAGGCTGCTTCGGACGTGGAAGTTGACTTGTTTGACTCTCCAACATCAACAAAACCGAACCCATGTTTGGTCTGTGAATGACCGAGTCTTGTGTACACAACATCCCCACGTGAATGCATCTCATTGCTTCCGTTAAATCTCGTGTGTCCTTCACCGTTGGATCTATTAGCTCTTTAGTCTTTCCTTGGCTCCATAAATGCCACGCCTAAAGAAAATTTTAGAACATTACAAACCGACCAAACCAAACCAAATTAAAACCGATTTAAGTATCAAAGAAAAAAGGAACTTACATAACCAATGAGACTTCCATGTTCAGACCCTCTAAAGCTAACGTTCTTGCTTCCACTAACAATCTCCAATATCAATACTCCAAAGCTATACACATCAGATTTCTCTGAAAATATTCCTTCCATTGCATACTCTGGAGCCATATATCCACTTCACATTTTCAACATTAAAAAAATAATTAGAAATTGATAAGAGTTTTATATATTGTTAAAGAAAATAAACCAAGAAAAAGGTTTGTGTTAGTTACTATGTGCCGACGACTCTTATTGTGTTGTCATGGTCTTGTCGGTAGTTGAAGATCCTAGCCATACCAAAATCCGAGATCTTCGGATTCATTTCCGTGTCTAACAAGACATTGCTAGCTTTTAGGTCACGGTGAATGATCTTTAGTCTTGAATCTCTATGCAAGTAAAGTAATCCCCTCGCGATTCCTCCAATGATCTCATATCGTTTTCTCCAGTCCAAACTTTCCCGTTTCATCTCATCTGCGCATAGGGATCGATTTTAGACCTAATATGCAAAACTTCTTATTGAAAATGTTCTAAAAGAAAACATACCAAAAAGGAAAGAATCCAAACTCTTGTTTGGCATGTATTCATAGAGAAGCATCTTCTCGTTATCTTCAATGCAACACCCTAGTAATCTAACAAGATTCCGATGCTGTAGTTTCGCGATAAGTAAGATCTCATTCTTGAATTCCTCTAGTCCTTGCTTAGATTTTCCTGATAGTCTCTTCACCGCGATCTCTCTTCCTCCTGAAAAGTTCCCCTGTCCAAACATAACACATTCAGTTTTCAGTTTCCAACATTATTGGCAAGAAGATTCATATTCAATTGATTCACCTTATATACAGTACCGAACCCGCCTTGTCCAAGCTTGTTTTCCTCAGCGAAATCTCCCGTTGCTGAGGCTATGCTGTCAAAACTGAAAATTGGCAAATCGGGTGTGTTAACTTGATCCCCAACTAGAACTTTGATCAGCTCGGATGAGGACTCAGCCGAGTTCTCTCTGATATCAGAAACCGGAATATCTTTCTTCTTCAACAAGAAAGCTGCATGCAGATCATGAAGTAATTAATATCTCAGTCTAATTAGTAGTTAACCCTTTTGTAGTAAACTATGTGCGAATAGATTTATTTACCTTTAAGTCTTTTCTTGAACTTACATATGATACAAATGCATAGTCCCACCAAGAATGCACCTATAAGACTTAAAATAATGATCCACAGTTTTGATTTTTCCTTCCCACCTGTATACACAACAAAATAAACCGAATCAAAGATTTTAGATTAGTCATGTTTGAATCTTTAAAAATGGTACTTCTTTTGTTTCAAATTGATCATATTTCTAAGATTTTTACAGATTTAGAAAAACTTTTTGAAATGACAATTTTAACATAGTGTTTATTAACCCAATTTACGATTTTAAACACAAATAAAAATAAATAAATAGGAGCATAATATAAAATATAAGCTATTTATGTATATGAAATACAGAAATTGCATCTTTTAAAGACAAAACATTTCTTAAAAATATGATCAATTTGAAATCAAGAGAGTATATGACATACTTACCTAATTCGGAACGCGCTAGCCGGATATTGATAGAGTTTCCACCATGATCAAAAAGCTCCATATCGATCAAATCTCGAGTCCAAATCATGCATCCGATCCCTCCTATACGCGCATAAGCATTACACGAGCAGTTCCTCGCGCATACACCCTCACACGTCTCTGAGTTCTTAACTGAAACAACTGATCCAAAATCAGGCACCTTCATTCTCCCAAGTTCCTTAAACCCATCTCCTTTATCAGCAACCAAACCACAACTTAATGGAACTGATCTCTTGCAACCACCCGAGAAATTCATCGCGTTCCATTGATCCCGAGAAACCGGCTCAAACCCATCTATACAACTGCATTTACCGGAATCAAACTCTTTGCTATCATCACACACACTATAATTACCGCAACGGTTATACCTCTCACATTCTCTCCCCGGTTTCACTTGAAGCACGGTCCAGTTCTTGGTATCTTTATTCCATCTAAACTGCTCTATTATACCATCAACCCTAATAGTAAACCTTAATAAATCAGAGCTATCTGATGGAACATACGTGAAGTACACGCTACCATCTCTATCAGGAGGAGAAGAGAGCTTAAACCCGTTTATATAGTTGGTTACACGGAACATATCCGGTATACCAGTAAATATCTGCGAATTCCACGGTCCGCTTCGCCATTTCCTCGTTTCACCTTCCCAAATCACAATCTCTAGGGCTCCAATAGGATCAACTCCTAGTGAATACCTTCCTGGTGAAGGATCATTTTGAGATTTCCACGGGAAAAAGGCACGATTCTCTCCTATTGATGGATTCACTCGAAACCTCATACCGGGCAAGAAAGTGTCGGTTGGTTTGTTAAAGCTCTCCCAGTAATAATCTTTTCTGTCTGAATCTGAAGACAGAACCAAATCCCCTGTTTCCAACAGAACAGCAAAAGTGTTGTTCACGTCAGGCTTAACGTTTGTAGACCAAACGGTGTCGTTTTGACCGTTAACTACCACCAAGTTCCCGTCATCAGCAATCTTTAAAGCTCCGTTGTTATCAGACAATGGCTTCTCTCGATTCGCCACCCAGACAACAGTTTGAGGTTCGATGTTCTTGTACCAGATTCCAACATACCTTAAGGATGAATTTTTAGGGCTGAAGAATCCAAACTCGAAGGTTTCTGCCTCGTTGGTCAGTGAGTCTCCGTCTCGTATCGTCTGGTTTCTGGTGATTGAGTTGCTTGTGGAGCAAGATATGTTGATACATAGTTGAAGTAAAATCAGAAGGGTCGTGACCAAAGTAAGGTTTCTGTAAAACACAGCCATATTTGAGATTGGGAATGTTTGATCTTCAGAGATATGTATATTCTACGAGAGAGAGGAACAAATAAAAATGGAAAGGACAAAAATAGTGGCTGTTGAATATTGAAGTTTGTTGATTTTTCAAGTTGACTAGTGGGTCTTTTCTCATTTTAAATGACCTTTATATTTTTTGTTACATATAAAATACAGAAAATGAGAGGAAAGTCCTCAATAAATCCATTAAATGTGGAATTAATGAAAAATATCCCAAAGAAACACCAATGACCGGAAAAGGACAACTGGCGAAATATGTTGACAAATATGATATGAATTTTTCACGTTTTATTAGACGTTGCTTATATAATGCGAAATTGTGACTTGTAAGGCCAGAATAGAAAGTATACGTCAATCAGTTTTTTTATCTTCTTATCGAAAATGCGACCTTCTTTGTTTGGGTGGTTGAGAACATCCAAAATTTCTTTTTGTAACATTATTTTCGTTTTTAAGGCTTTCTAGTACATACTAGTATTAGAAATGTACACGGATTTGGATACCTTGATGAAAATTCTAATTACTGATCCAAATCCGGAACCATTCAAAAATATTGATATGCGTGTTTGTTTTTATGGCAATTTGAATCATTCAGTTTCAAAAAATCTGCATCACGAAGATTGAGGAGGCAAATTATTTTCGTGACAAGACATTAATTGGTGAAAGTATTGACTTTTAAACAACTTCCTCACCACTCTTTTCAGCCGAGTTTGGTATACATCCTTTTAAACATGGCTTAATTTTTGTTACGGTAAATTAAGATTAATGTAGAGTTGTTCTAGAGGCCGAACCTATATGTCTCTACGTTGAAGTTTCATAATTGAATTAGGGTCCAATTGTCCAAAACCAAAAAAAAAATATAGAGAGACCACCATTGTTTTATTTACTTAGATAATAAATCTTCTAGCAAATTAGTATTAATGTACGGTGGTAAAACTGTAAACAAGTAATATACCCTAAGCCAGACTCCTAATATACGTACATGGCTATAGCATGTTATATCCAAGCCAGTCTCCTAATAGATCTCTTTTGTTTTGTTTACAATAATATTACTCATTTAATTTTGCACTATGTGGAACGAGTATGAAGTATGTCAAATTATATTTTGCACTAAAGACATAATTTGTTGGGCGGCTTTGCTTTGTTTTTCATCAACAAACTTTATAAATTGTACCTGCATAGAAAAAAAAACAGTATAAAACAGCTTTAGGAAATAAGTATTAACTTTCATGAAACATAATCCATAAGCAGGTCCCACCTTAGGAATTTTTAAGTATACAATATTTTGTAACATGTATAAACGAAAAGTTACTCCCACTTACATCTCACTCTATTAGTATGTCTAAATACACATTTAACCAACAAAACTCCATCTGCTCTTCTCAACCCAAAACTCTCCACCAACACATAACACCCAAATCTCTTCCAATCTCTATCATTGTTACCATTGATATTCCTTAAATCTCCATTAGAAATCCTAAATTGCTCATCTCTTTCCACTCTCACCACCTTCCTTCCTCCTCCTACCCACCCTCCTTCCTCCATTACCCTTCTCATCCTTTCCACCACCACGAAACTCAACCCCACCGCAGACCCTAAACCGGTCTTTCTCCTCCTCTCCCCCGATCTCCGCGGACCTTGAACCGGTCTATACCAATAAAACCCTCCATGTCCTTCTTTTTCCCCCATAATAGCCTCCACACCCTTCACATAGTTGGCTTCTCTAAGCACATTCACGTCTACTCTCACCACTTCCTCTTCATTTTCATCATTGTTTTCCTCAACATCATTGGTTGTTTCATTCAACTCACTGTTTTGGCAATGGTAGATCCGTTCCCAGTATTGAGATAGTGTCATCCTATAGAACATTGACTTCTTCATTTGGTAACTTACACTACATTTCTCCTTCACAAACATAAAGGGGCAATACCATTCTCCTACTATCACGCTCCCTGACCGAATTGTAGTGATAGGGAATCCAAATTCAGGGAGCCGGGTTCTTAACTCATCGTCTAGCCCTAGAGCTTCTCTAGGTCTCCTTGGATGCAGGCTCCTCGAGGTTCGCAACTCCCATCCTTTCTTCTTGAGAAACGAAGGCGGTGTACTGTCTGGTGCCACGGATTTCGCATAAAACGTCCGCTCGTGATGACGGTTGATCTTAACCGTCTGATATATGTTCCTTGGATCCAAAGGTTTAGGTTTCTTGTCATGCAAGATATCTGGGAAACAACATATTCCTTTCTCAATCTCCCTAGAACACACCCAAGCTTTCCTACAAAGCAAAACAGACAAGAAAGAGTTCACTAACCCTAAATATTCTTTCTTTTTTATCACGTAAACAGTAAAGACACCACTCAAATCTGAATTAAGCCCTAGAAGTTAGAACTTAGATTTGCTTGTGTTGTTTTGGAACTTACCCTTTGTGTCTGCCTCTAGCGTGAACAACGTAATACCGATTTGAGGATAATGGTTGATCAAGAGCCGGTATGAACAAGACCTTCTTAACGGAAGTCTCTCTGTTACCAGAACTGTCAGTGTGAACAACTGATAAGATCTTGTCCTGAGGAAATGGAAGCTTCTCGATTTTTGTCCTCTTACACATCCCGAAACAGAACGTGTCCTCTGTTTCTGCTTCTTCGTCTGTAATAACCAAAACGCCGGAAAACGGACCCTCCGGTGACTCCTCCGAGAGAGTCTTATTATATTTTCTGTAATGCGACATTGTTCTAGTCACATACATATTTTTTTCTTGAAGCTGACTCGGAAGAATGGGAATTTGTGAGTTATGAGGAGGTTTTATGGGTTTTATTAGAGAATTTTAACAAATTTTGGGATGCAAACTACGAGTTTTTATAGTAGTGGGGTGACTCAGTGTAACTTTTGATAGTGGAGGGTAAAGTTATGTAATTTAAGAGTTTTCTGATTGGCTAGTTTTAACTTTGTTTTTTAAAAGATAACAAAAAAGATAAAGTGAATTATAACAGTCAGATAAAACGAAATGATTCTAAATAAAAGAAAATTGAAGATATCAACATAGTGAAAGACTGCAGCCACTCATGTGAAGAGCTTTTAACTTAGTGGAACAAGAAAGAGATGATAAAAAAAAACAGCCAAAATAAAGAAAAGGAATAAAGTTGTACATGATACAACTTTTGAAAGAAAAATTGTGTAAATAAATCTAAAGTTCCTATGAACATACTGTATATTTAAAAATATTTTGAATAAGACAAATAATTTCAGATTTTAAGAAAGGAATAAGAATTTCAGTATCATATTCTCAGAATAAATTTAAAATAGAGATGGAAGTTTGATGGTTTACAATATAAACGCCTAATTTGGTTAAACCACATCAAATGTTGAGGAAATTATAAAATATTGTAGTCTTTATGTTTTTTTAAAAAACTTAAAACTTAAACCACTCTAAAAGTAAAAGGGTTAATTTGCAAAATAGCTTAAATCTTGATCTTTTGTTAGAAAATAACTGTGTCAGAAATTATTAGTAAATAAAGTTTTTAAGGGTATAGAAATCAAAAAAACTTTGAGATAATTTGTAAGGGAAAAAGGTAAAACTGGTGATTAAAATAAACAGCATGCATCATATTAAAACAACATTATATATAAATAAATGAGTAGGATAAAGGAAAATTTAGCATGACAATATAAAATAACATGACATTTCTAATAAAACGGATCAAACTTTTATAAAAAAGACATATCTGGTAAAATGGGAAAAAATAATTGAAATAACTTGACCGACATCTTATTATTAAAATAAAATAGCATGCATCATATTCAAATAGTACGATATATATATATATATATATATATATAGACTAATGGGATAAATAAAAATTTAGCGTGATAATATAAAACAACATAAAATTTGAGATAAAACAGAATAAACTTTCCAAAAAGGAAAAGAAAACCTGGTGAAATGAGAAGAAATAAATCAAAATAATTTAACAAATAACATAATTTCTGAAAAAAAATGTGAAACAAAGATGAATAATATGTGATAAGACGAATGTCTCCTCTGTCATTTCCCCGACCCATCTGATACTCACTATTCAGCCAAGGTTATTTACTAAAGAGATTATCAATCTGAAATTAATTTTTACTATTACTTAAAGTAAAAATTACCTATTTTACAAATTAAAACTTAAACCTGTGTTAAACTTACTATAAAAAACTTAAAACTATTCAATTCTCAAAGACACCCTAAAAATGAGAAAATTGTCATTTAAATCGTGAAATTACGCTAAAACGTCATTTTAATCATGAACTTTGTAGAAAGTCATTTTAAACATCAACTTTCGTTGATTCATTTTTTATACATGAAATTTTCGTTGACCCGGCCAAACTGGACATGACGTTAAATCCGCTAACAGAGCTATTAACAGATGTTACTCTGCTTCGTTAGTGCCAAAACGATATCATTTCAGACAAATTTTTAATATCATTTAAATCAAAAACTTTCAAATGTAGACGATTTAAAACATGAACTTTGCACTATAAGCCATTTAAATCATCAACTTTCAATGGCTAGGTTTTTTAGGCATCAAATTTCGATATTTTATCGTAAACGACTCTCTGTTAACCGAAAACCTAGATTTTAAGTTTTATTTAAGGATTTTAATTTAATAGCTCTCATTAACCAACAACACCAAGTGGAGGAACCAGAGTTTCTAGATCGAATAAGAAAGGTTGGAAACATAAAAATAAGGACAATTTTCAGACAATGTCATCGCAGCAACATATCGGTGGTAAAATGAGGAAAAGTGGGAAGAAAATACCGCAATTGTCGACTGTCTACAAGGAGTACTCTCAGTGGAAAGGTCTAGTATGTATTCTCTACGACTGACTCGTCAACCATAACCTTGTCTGCCTCCACTCTCTCGCAGATTTCGAGTTTTCTTTCTCTTCTAGGGTTTTGGTTAAAATCGTACATCCCGCTTAGTTTGTGTTATTGGGTTATCTTGTAGATTCTTTTCCAGGTGAGCTATTAAATTAAGGCATATCCAATCATACTATAAAGTAACGAAATTTGATTCCTAAAAATCTTAAAAAGTTGGTGCCTAGGTTTCGGTTAACAGAGAGTCGTTAACTATAAAGTATCGAAATTTGATGCCTAAAAAATTTAGTCAATGAAAATTGATGATTTAAATGGCCTATAGTACAAAATTCATGATATAAATGGCATATTTTATGAAGTTCATATTTTAAATAGCCTAAATTTAAAAATTTGTGATTTAAATTACATTAAAAATTTGTCTAAAAATAATGTCGTTTTGTTATTAACGGAGCAGAGTAACGTCTGTTAGCTCTATTAATGGATTTAACGTCATGTCCAATTTGACCTGGACATAAGTTGAAAGTTGATATTTAAAATGACATTTTATAAAGTTCATGATTAACATAATATTTTAGCATAAGTTCACGATTTAAATGACATTTCCCCCTCTAAAAATCTAACTTAGAAATATTTATAGGTCTCTCATACAAACTATACAGGTCAGATTTGCCAATTAAGCTTGGCTTCGCAAAACATTTTGGTCCACATAAATCTCATGACATCTGTGGAGCTTCAATAGCCAACTCTCCACATACTGAATTTCATTGAGTTAAACAAACGACTGAATTTCATTATTTTAATCTAATTTATAAAATATTAAGATATTTCATTATTTAAAATATATATATTCAAATCTTATAAGTGAAACTCTCATATATCATAGGATCCGCATTTTCACTATTCAAGGCTTATATATTTCATTTTTAACTGCCCCACATCCATTTTCCCTAGATCCTATACTTGAAAATTGATTTTGATAAGATGGAATGGGAATATAGCCAATAGTTTTGAAAAAGTGGAGCAGGAAGAAGCGTAATGGAAATAATAAAGTTTTATTATTTGCATGAGGTTATTTAGCAGACATTATCCATTTTTGCAGACATCATCCATTATCTCGCTTTAACTGCTCCTTTGATTTTCACAATAATGTTTTAAGGTCTTTAATTCATTCTCATGCCACTTTTTTCCATTGTTAACTAGAGTCATCCTCATAATATTTTTTTATCCATTGTTAATTTGTTATAAAATAAACACATTAGATACATGTCCTTCGTAAATTTTTCCTTTGTGAATTTTCCTATAATAGTAATACCATTTATGGTGTTGTATACTTTCCCGTAAATTTGTTTTCTCTTGTAACTGGATCTTCAGAGCCAAAGCATTACGTAATCCGTATCCATTAACCATTAAGTGCAGGGAATTATGTAATGATAAAAAAGAATCCGTAATCGATCACCGACTTGTTGACTCTAACATAACAAACACACTATATATACTTATAACTCCAAACTAGTCTGTGATTTTTAATTATCGGTTTTTCTAATTACACTATTGTATTTTTAAATTTACTAACATATAAAACTTCTAGTCAAATGTGACACACACACACGTACATATCTCTAAAATGAATCAAAAGAGAAGACATCATGACGCAAAACCCCAATTTTGAGTAGAGTGGTTAGGGCAGTTGAAGAAAGAACGTCCCTACTCTTTCCTCTTCATCTTTTATTTATTAGCTTATCCTAATTGAACACTAAACAAACAAAACCGCTATTTCACATTTTCTAATTACTATTCCAATTATATGTTTGTGTGAGTCTACAAGATAGCTGCGCAAGCCTATTAGTGAACCACATTTTTCCTAATTTTAACAGTAATTATATTATTTTGATTTCTGGACCTCTTAGTTAGTGGTCTCTACTCTCTACAATAAAACGTTACAAATATATGTTAATGTTCTATAGACAAAGAAAACAAACCATTTGATCAAAGTATCCGAATTATAAAAATCCTGTGATATTCGTTCCAAATGTCAAAAACAAAAGATAATTGTTGATCAGGAGATATATCTCGTGATTCATATATAAACCAACCGATAACCCTATGTACTTTGTGATCTATCATCTATGTAATACTTTATACTTATTTGTTATATTTATTTACGCATATACTCCATCTCATCTGTTATATATAAGACCCATCCCACTCATCATTGTTTTGACTCCTACTTAAAAACCTAAAACACATAAAAATATTTAAATCCTTTTTCTCAATGAGAGACACCTCAACAGCAACATCCACCAAATCCTCCCCGTTATGGAAACCCTTTGCCTCAAATTGCTGCTCCGTCGATGACCAAACCGTCTTCGGCAATCTTAGCCGTTGCCGACCTTCGAGGTCAGAGTTCTCCAAGAACCAACTCGGACCACTTCCATCTTTCCGGCGGCTTTCTTTCGCTGATCTAAGCCGTTCTTCATCGGCAAGGATCAACGAAGATCTCGCACAGACTCTAGGAGCCGATTTAGTGGATTTTCAGATGTGTGAACTCAAGATGATCACTCAAAGTTTCTCCGGGAACTATCTTCTCGGAGAAGGTGGGTTTGGTAAAGTGTATAAAGGTTATGTTGATGAGAATCTCCGACAAATCCTCAAGGCTCAGCCTGTTGCTGTCAAGCTATTAGACATTGAAGGGCTTCAAGGACATCGTGAATGGCTTGTAAGAACCTATACCAATAATTGCATGGCACATGAATTATCATTTTTCTTTTACTTTTGTAAATGGTCTCTAATTATTTTTCAATTATGACATATATGTTTCAAATCATACATACATCAATAAACAGTACCTAAGGAAAATAAACACTCCTCATGATCATTTTTTTTAATTTTTAAAGTCAACGATTTCCTTTGGACTCATGTCTTTATCTTTAAATACTTTAGGGTGTGAAACTATATGGAAATTATGTTTGTCTATATTATGGGTTAAGCACGCATATGGTTTTGTCGTTTCTATTTTTGGTATCACGTAAAACGTAAAAGAATCTTTCTGTTGGCATATAATAGTTGGTGAAACCACTTTGACAATATACACTTTAGTCTATCTACATGTATTTTTCTTAATTTATTTTCTAAGAATATAATTACACTTTTACATGCAGTCTGAGGTCATACTTCTTGGACAATTAAAGCACCCAAATTTAGTCAAACTTATCGGTTACTGCTGCGAGGATGAGGAACGAGTCCTCATCTACGAGTTCATGCCACGTGGTAGCCTGGAAAATCACCTATTCAAACGTGAAAACAAGATTGATTATTCAGTATATATTCGCATAGAGTAAACTTTATTGTATTAAGTTATGAGTATTTCATTTTTGTCGTTAGGTATTTCACTTTCGCTGCCGTGGGCGACACGGCTGAAGATTGCGGTGGCAGCTGCTAAAGGTTTGGCGTTTTTGCATGATTTGGAGAGTCCAATCATTTACCGCGATTTCAAGACTTCTAATATACTACTTGATTCGGTACACTTTAAGTAGTTATTTCAACTAACATTTTCTTAAATATATAATATTTCACTTTTTTGGTTAAAGTATTTATTATTTTGAGGTGAGCTATTGAAAATTTCAGGATTTTACTGCGAAACTATCAGATTTCGGTTTGGCTAAAATGGGGCCTGAAGGTTCCAAATCTCATGTCACAACTCGAGTCATGGGCACTTATGGTTATGCTGCTCCTGAATATGTGTCAACAGGTTTATACACAATAATTATCATGTTTTGTTTTGAAAACTTGTTTTTTTTTTGTCAACTTATTTATAATAAAAAAAATTATTGTAGTGGTTTGGAGTTTAAACACAAAAATAAAACAAATAAGCTAACACAAATAAATCTGAAATGTGTCAAACTTTGAATAATTAGGCATTAATTTAATATTTTGATAAATTGATAATGACCTAATGCATGTGAGCAACATTTTCAGGGCATTTAACGACAAAGAGTGACGTGTATAGTTACGGCGTCGTTTTACTCGAGCTCTTAACGGGAAGAAGAGCCACCGAAAAGTCACGGCCAAAAAACCAGCAAAACATCATCGACTGGTCAAAGCCTTACCTAACGAGCAGCCGCCGTCTCCGATGTGTTATGGATCCAAGACTCGCCGGACAATACTCCGTCAAGGCGGCAAAGGATACGGCTCTTCTTGCCTTACAATGTGTGAGCCCTAACCCTAAAGACAGGCCCAAGATGCCTGCCGTCGTGGAGACTCTAGAGAGTCTCATACATCATAAGGACATGGCTGTTTCCTCCGGTCATTGGCCACCGTCTCCGAGATCTCAAGGCGGAAAGGTTTCGCCAAAGGTTAAAGGGGATAATCGGAGCGGTAGAAAATCAGCTCCGGGATCACTAAGGTCGTGAAACAAAGTGTTTAATGAACTTCAATAAACTTTGTGTTTATGTGTGTATTATAATACGTGTCTAAGTGTGACATAGTGAGAGTAATATGACTCCCATAAAAAAAAAACAATGCTATGAATATATAAAGATAATTATAGATTAGAATCATATTACAGGGTTTTGTATAAAAATATTCGATCCAATTGGCATTGAGACAAAACATATCCACTGATTGTTTTGAGATTTTCATTGTGAATATCCCATCGGTTAGTTTCAAATGATCATATAATTATCTTGGTGTATTTTTTTTTTGTCACAACAAATACTTCCATTAACTTAAACTTGAGTCCTACAATCAATAGAGGGAATTAAATATCATCTATGCATAGACAAATAACCAACAAAGACAAGCGATAAGGAAAAGGATAGGTTCTCGAAAGAGAAAGACAGCGAATTTGAACCGTAAGTCAAATGCGTTTTTTATTGGAACTTCTAACATTGATCATATCAAAACTTGATCTGCTTAGTTTGAAAGATTTGGGCCTTTAAATACATTTTAATTTAATCAGACTCTCTATGTGAAAACTGCAATATTTTGATAATTCTTTTTGTAATTGTTTTGATATAAACTCTCATATTTGCAAGATTGCGGCGAATATTCATTTTAAAAAGACATGGGCTGGCCCATTTTAGGCCACAAGCAAAGCCCATATTTGTATTGGCTTAGCCCTAATTCAAAAACCCTAGGTCGCCAAGAGAGTATAAATACCGTATTCTCATCTAAAATTATTGAGCCCTATACACAAAGCTAAAATTTTCTCATCTTATCGCCGTCCAAGTCTTAAGGTACACAAGCTTCTCTTGAGTTTAATTAGCGATTAGTTTCATAGATCTAGCTAGAGTTTCGTGACATTGTTACTGAGATTGTGATCTGTGTATTCGTCTTCGTTGATTTAGCTGCTTAAATTTGTGTTGTATTGCAATTTTAAATGAAAAATGTTAAAAAAAAAAATTTTTGTATATTTTCTGCAACATCTGTGTATTCTCAAGTTGTTCTGGTAATGATCGGAATGAAAACCCTCGGAAACTTTTGTAAAATCAAGGCTGGAGTCTCTGATCTGCTCTTTTACTGGAAACCCTTAATGGTTTCTGGTGAGAAACACTCAAAAATGAGCTTGAGATTTGGCTATCTTAATGATGCCATAGGCCTTTGATCGAGGGAACATTTCCTTTCATTTTTCCAGATTTCTTGAGATTATCACTTATGCGTCTTTATAATTGTGTTGTTATACGCTCAAATCTGTAGTCTTGATTTACTTTGTGTTAATTAAAATTATTCTATCATTCTTGTTACTTTTTGTTTTTGGTGATTCTTTGATTATTGTGTGTTGTAGGATTTAGGGTTTGATTTGATGTTATCATTTATGTATAAATTCATCTTATTTTTCCTAGTTTGTGTGTTCTAGTTGAAAGAATGTCTCACAGAAAGTTTGAGCATCCAAGACATGGTTCCTTAGGTTTCCTTCCAAGGAAGAGGTGTAGCAGACACCGTGGAAAAGGTATTAGATATCATAAGACGCTTATTTGCATTTATTTACCAATTGTTATAGCTTCTGTATCATATTAAATCTACTTAGTAGTTTGAATTGACCTAAATTCGTTGTATTAAAGTGCTCTTATTCAAAGAATTTGAATATATGGCTTATGTTGATCTGTTACCTGACGTCCTTTGTTTTTGTTTACAGTGAAGGCCTTCCCTAAGGATGATCCATCTAAGCCTTGCAGGCTTACCTCCTTCTTGGGTTACAAAGCTGGGATGACTCACATTGTCAGAGATGTCGAGAAACCTGGATCAAGTATGTTCTCACTCACTCTCTTCCCTTTTTGATTCACTGTACATACGTCATTCTTGTATGTTGTCTTGTGCTAATCCTTATCATTGTTATTTCCAGAGCTCCACAAGAAGGAAACATGTGAACCTGTGACTATCATTGAGACACCTCCAATGGTTGTCGTTGGTGTCGTAGGGTATGTGAAGACACCCCGTGGCCTTCGATCTCTGAACACTGTGTGGGCTCAGCATTTGAGCGAAGAAGTGAGGAGGAGGTTCTACAAGAACTGGGCCAAGTCAAAGAAGAAGGCTTTCACCGGTTACTCAAAGAGACTTGAAACCGAAGAAGGTAAAAAAGACGTTCAAAAGCAATTGGAGAAGATGAAGAAGTACTCCACTGTCGTCAGAGTTCTTGCTCACACTCAGGTATTTTCATCTTTCTCATAACCTTTCTAATTGTTGGTGAATTCATATATTGATTACTTTTAATTATGTAACAGATAAGGAAAATGAAAGGTCTTAGGCAGAAGAAGGCACATCTTATGGAGATTCAGATCAATGGTGGAGATGCAGCAAAGAAGGTTGACTATGCCTACAGTTTATTCGAGAAGCAAGTCCCTGTTGATGCGATCTTCCAGAAAGACGAAATGATTGACATCATCGGTGTTACAAAAGGAAAAGGTTACGAAGGTGTGGTTACAAGATGGGGTGTGACTCGTCTTCCAAGGAAGACTCATCGTGGACTCCGCAAGGTGGCTTGTATTGGTGCTTGGCATCCAGCTAGAGTCTCATACACAGTGGCTAGAGCTGGTCAAAACGGTTACCATCACCGTACCGAGATGAACAAGAAGGTGTACCGTCTTGGTAAAGTTGGCCAAGAGACTCACTCAGCAATGACTGAGTATGACAGAACCGAGAAGGATATCACACCGATTGGAGGGTTTCCGCATTATGGGATAGTGAAGGAAGATTACTTGATGATTAAGGGAGGTTGCGTGGGGCCTAAGAAACGTGTGGTGACTTTGAGACAGACTTTGTTGAAGCAGACGTCTAGGGTTGCTACTGAGGAGATCAATTTGAAGTTCATTGACACGTCTTCCAATGGTGGACACAGTCATTTCCAGACTTCTCAAGAGAAGGCTAGGTACTATGGTAGAACAATCAAAGCTTAGATATTTATTATCTAAGTCCCATTAAAATATTGTTTTTTTCTTTCTATGGATTTGTCGTTTCTTTAATTTTTGTTATGACTATTATTGTGTTGATCGGAGTTCTTTTGAGTTTTGACAGTTATTATCAAAAGTATTTTTGGTATTTTTGGTATTTGTTTTTTTTAACATATATTTCATTTTCTGAATTTTATGGCGGTTTGTAAATCAGAAGCAAACGTGTGACTCGGAATATATGTTTGAATTTATCAGTTCTTAAACATGAAGCTTGTTTTATCTGTTTGGCTCGTTATGAAATCATTGTATCCCAAAATCAGATATGTTTTGATTTCTGTGTGTCTGAGGTTTCACATTAGTGAATACAACAATAACTGACCAAACGGTAAAGATGAAATAAGAGTTGAAAAATCTTATACCAAAAAGATAAGCGCCTAAGCTTTTATTTGGTACATAAACAACATCACTGAACTGAAATCATACATCACTTAACTTAAATCATACAATGTAAATAGAGATCATGACAAATTCATACACTATTTCTTAACCGCGATCTCCAAATCGAACCGGTACTCAAAAGGCTCCGTCCGGGTATTTCCTCAGACCCGTGCCCGGTTTGGATTCAATAGTGCAATATTGAATTGAAATATGAATAATCGTTCTCAAGGCCCATTAATGAATTAAATTAAAAGGGCTTTACGGCCCAATATCTCAAAACCTAGTACGATGCTCTCTTGATCTCTAAAAGCTATTTTAGGAGGAGGTGATGGAAAAGGTTTTAGGGTTTTTTCATTCAACCTTGGAAGCTTTTCGAGAAAAGAGAAACAGAAGAAAAAAAATGGACTACTCTTCGAATTCGCCGCCTGGGGGAGATCTCTCGTCCGAAGCTTTGGTGGAACAGATCAAAGCTCAGCTCGCTCAAGCTTACGCTGAAGAGTTGATGGAGGTCCTTCTCTTCTTCTTTTTCCTCCTCTTTCAATCTTTGAAATCGCCGACAAAGTTTGATTTTTTTTTTCCCCGATCAGTCACATCTAATTGTCTGTAAGTCAGCAGTTATTAGCTATGATTCAACCTTAATTATCTCCATGGATCCTCACTTTTGTTGAATTCAACTTTCAATCTTTGAATTTCTTACAGATTTAACTTTTTCTGGAGATCTTTTTACCAATCCCATGTAGGTTTAGGAGTTGAGTAATGCATAAACTTGACAATGCATAAACTTTGTCAAGTTTCAATTTTTTTTCTATTCTTTGAAATTTTACAAATTTGGGTACACAAAGTATGATTTTTGATAAATTTGGTGTTATGAAGTAATCTTATCTCCATGGATTCTCAATGTTGTTTGGTTGTTGCAGACTCTGAGAGTGAAGTGTTTTGAGAAATGTATAACGAAGCCAGGATCAAGCTTAGGAGGGAGTGAGAGTAGCTGCATTTCAAGATGTGTTGATCGTTACATGGAAGCTACTGGAATTATCAGTCGAGCACTTTTCACCCAAAAACGTTGAATCAAACAACTTCATGTTTTTTTGGTTGGATTTTGGACTTGGTAACGAATTCAATACTGAGAATATGCTAGTCATTTAAATTTTTTTTTTGTTTTTGGAGATTAGTAAAACAAAATTATGTTGGTGACTTCTTATCAAATCTTAAAAGTGTTTTGTGTGATAAGAATGAATTCTGTCTCAAATCTTTTATCTTGAAGATTGGAACTATAAACTTATATTAAAATGGTTTAGTTTCTATGTTGATTGTGGTTAGAACTTAGAATACGTTTGAGTTTCATTGACTTAGGTGTTTCTCTGCTAGTACTAGTAGTAGCTTCGTAGTCTTTAATGCTGAAGAACTCTTTTAGAATATAGGTTGGATAAAAATAATACATAGTTTAATGTTTGCATCCAATTTTGGTTAGGGACACAAGGCCAGTGTGTGAGTTAAGAACAGATTTCTATGTATATGGGATTGAAGAGTATGACTGTGTGTAGAGTTTCTTGAAGTGTAGGAATGATAATCATAATCTTAGCTCCATGAAATGTATGTTCAAGCTTTCATATAGTGTACCCTAAACGTTTGGCTTATGATCCTTCTATCATCCTTCTTCTCTTGTACAAACCCATAAGTAAAATTAGAGATTGTTACTGATCATGTTTTTGTTACTGATCACATGAAACGTCCAGTGAGCATATCTAGTCCCCATTTTTATTTATACTTCTCGCTTGAAGTACTCTCCCACATAGAACTTGAACATGATCATTAGTATCCATCAATCACATTAGTATCTTTTGTAAAATGACTAGTTGAGTGTGATTCCCTTTTGAAACCTATCAAATCATTCAATTATGCTGCTTTTAGATTGGAGTGTTTCGCAGATCAAAAAAAAAAGAATGGAGTGTTTCTTGTTTGCAAATCAAACAATGGTTTGTTCTTTGATTGGTGTGGAGTTGGTAAATGTTGTAGTATAGAGTTGGCACAAATCCCAAGCAAATTAAATAAAGCCCATTAAGCATCAAAGAGAAATACATGTAATGAGGCCCATACGAGCCGAATACAAAGCCCATGAAGTGCAAAGATGAATCATCCAGTTTGCCACATACTTGGCGCGTTAAAAGCCATAGAATCAAATTCAAAACAGACATATCTCAAATTTAATGCTGAAATTAACACGCTAAAGACGTTTTGATTCTGACCGACAATTATGAATGATGGAGACGTAAAACGAGAAACTTACATCATAAACAGTTAAACAGAACAAAAAAAATTTAATCTACTTTTGCCGGTAAATTCCTTTGGAGATATTTTTGACTGGTTGTGACACCGAATTGGTAGCAATTGATTTTTTTTTGTTTTTTCTCTCTAAAATAGCGAACACTTACAACATATATAATTTATACAGATAAAACCAAAAACTACATTATAATTAAAACTTTCATTTTTATGCTAAATAAACCATACCATAACTTGTTACAAATACCATTTAAAAGATCTTTGGAACGTTTGTTAATTCCATAGCTTGTTGTCTTTTTTGGTTCCTCTTCTGATTTTTAGTGTTTATTGGATTTGGTGAGAAACAAACTACAAGGACGGCTTACTCAATCAATCTCTGGCAAAATGTTCGAGCTCCTAACTCATGTTAGTAAGTGAAAGAGAGATTGTGGGGTAGAAAAAGAAAGAGAGTATCCAATACGTGTAGAAGGTTGCGATTGTCTGCTTGTAGTGTACTGGTCCGAGCCCGGTCCAATTTTCAACATGATGATATTAAATGAACAATTTTAGATATTCCACTTCTATCGATAACTAATTCATTGTAACACTAACATCACTTTTTTTAGTTTTTTCTTTTTTTAGCTTAACGGAAGTTCCAATTTTGACGGCAAAAAAGCTAATGATAGTAGCTACCATTTTTGGATTAGTTAAAAATAAGCAATGTCAAATTCTCTACCAAAAAAAAAAAACAAACAGTTTACTAAAAACTATGTGGTTTCTAATCATCATCTAAAAATAACCAACCTTGAAATCCATCTCTTCTCTACTATATAAACACATATAACATCTTCTTCATAATCTCACAGAGCTAACTTCCAAATACGCTTAAATATATAAAGAATATAAAATAAACTCCTTTCGGAGTTTTTTTTTTATACTTTATTTGTTTAATCGTATTTGGAAAACATAAACTAACGGTAACAATAATATGGGGATGTTTATAAACGTAAAGGTTCTACTATCTCTAGCTCTTGTAGTTTTCTTGGCTCTTGCAGCCACCAAGATTGAGGCTACAAGATTCATACATTATGATCCTATACATAGAGGAGATCACGCTATAATGTGTGATCGAGCAAAGCCTGCGACCTGCAAGCAGCCAGTTGTGAATCCTTACACAAGGGGATGTGAAAAGCTCAAACGTTGTCGTGACGATTAAAACTGTGAATCAACCACACAAAAAACAAGAAACATATAATGTACCTCTATACTAGTTTCCTTATATCTTAAGAATGTTTTAGCACTCTTGGTTATCAATATGCACATATGATATCCTCATATTCCCTTGTAATTGATATTATTTATGGTCTGCTTTTGTTTTTGTATTTCATTTGTAACCAGATGCTGTTTATGATCCATCATATATAGATATGATTCAGTTATAATTATTGACATTTTAAATATCTCTCGAGTTATTCATTTTCTTATAAACAATCTTTTTTGGTTGGAACTTTCTACATTTAAGAATCTTAAATTCTTTTTAATCATATTTATAGTATTATTTATTTTTCATACTTTTCGGCATAACAAGACAACATGTCAAAAACTTTGGGAATTTACAGTGATTTATTCATAGATTCAAGACTAACAAATTATAGTATCTTTTAGATTCACTTTGAAACATAGATTATCATACAAAATAGGAACTCTTACTAAAAGATCAGAGGAGCTTATAACTAATATTGACTTTAGAAGTTGCTAAATAGATATATGGAGATGGTTTCAAGTCCAATGGATTGATAAGTATCAGATGAGAAACGGTAGGCTTGTGGTATAATTTGGAGTGTTCAGCTCTTAAGGGGAATTAACCACACAAAATATTAACAGAACAAAGTAGATTCTAAGATTCATACAAGACAAGTCTTGAAAGCAAAAATTGAATTTCCCTGGCCTCTAAAAATAATCGTCTCCCCTTCATTGTTGGTGTATTTAGCTTGGCCTTGGCCAGATCCTTCCTTCACACCATTTTCAAGCTCTATTTTACATAAGTTGGCTGCTGATTTGTTGAAGGCTTCGCATGTATTTCTTGTTCTTGAATGTGTTATATGAGCTTGGTATCTCGATTTCCCCGAATATATCCTTTTCTGCTGCGGTCGGTCCAAACTCGATGTCCTCATTATTCTCTCAAATTTAAACTACTTGACTAGCATCTACCATCTAGGATCAGTATGTGATGTCTCGTTTGGTTTTATATTTAATATGAAGAAGTCATGGCCACATTGAAAACTAGTTTTTCGGTTAGAATTTAATTGTGATTTTGGATTAAAATTAACTTTTAAAATGATCGTTATCATTATTTATATTAATATTCTGTTGATTTAATATTGAAAATTATATCTATACAGTGATTTTCTTTGATAAATATATTATGAAGTTTTAGTACATTAGACTACATAGTCTACACTATATTAACTTTTTGGTTGGTTTGTTTTTCAGTATATTTAAGAAAATGGACCTACTACTTTCTAACAAGATCCTAGCGCCAAAATCATTGATATTCCCTAATAATATCTGAGAAGTGATATTTTGCAAAACAAATGTATACATGTCAATGCAACATTCATTTTCATATGCCAAAAATCATTTCAGCAAGGAGGATTTAGTCATTAAAATAAACTTCAAAAAAGCATATATCCTCTAGAGACTTGCATTTAATCAATTAAAAAGATTCGTTTTAAAAAGATAGAATCTCCTAAAATAATTTTTCTTTAAAATATACATGATTTATAATTTATTTTTAGATCACCTATATTTATCAGGTTTTAAATAGACCGGGTCTTTATTCAATATAGTTCCATGTATTTGCTATGAAAAAAACTCTACTAAAAACAACATTTGCTTACTAAAATCTATGTGGTTACTAATCATCATCCAAAAATAACCAACTTTGAAATCTATCTCATCTGTATTATATAAATACCGAGAACCTCTTGTTCATAATCCAACAGAGCCAAATTGTAAATACATTTTAATATATAAATAATATAAATTGAACTCCCAATCGGGGTTTCTTTTATTATTTGATTAATATTTAAAAAAATTTAAAACCAAAAATAATATGGGGATGTCTAAAAATGTAAAGGTTATTCTATCTCTAGCTCTCGTAGTTTTTTTGGCTCTTGCAGTCACCAAAGTTGATGCTAAGAGATACATACATTATGGTCCTATAAATGGTGGAAATCACGCTATTATGTGTGATCGAGCCAGGCCTGAAACCTGCAAGAAGACAAAAGCGAATCCTTACCAAAGAGGATGCGAAAACAGCGAACGTTGCCACGGCTCAGTCCTAACTCGGTGAATCAACTAACCAAAGAACATATAATATACATCAATACTAGTTTCCCAATTATTACGAATGTTTTGACAGACTTCTGATTGGAGTACTATTGGTTATATAATACACAAACGACATCCTCATATGTCAGATGATCAAATGTTTCATTGTTAACTGAGATTATCTATTATATAGTCTATATTTGGTTCTGTAATTGATTGTAACCCGTTATGATCGATCATATAAATATATGTTAGTCATTATTCTATATTTTAACAACCTTATACGAGCTATTTTCACTTTTTAAGTTTTACATATCGAATTCATTTTATATTTCTGTATAACATGTCAAGAATTTTGGGGATGTAAAATGGAGTTATTCACTCAGTATGGAATTCGAAAAGGAAAATTCTAGACTACAAAAATTCATGATTCACTTAGAAACATGATAAGTTCTGAGAACTTTTAAGTCTCTAACCAAATAAAAAGAAAAGAAAAGAAAATAGTTGAGACGACTTACACGTTGGACGTTTCATTTAAGAGGTATGACGCTATCAAACCTGCAAAAAAATCGTATAAGTGGTATACGTGGCCGATTTGTATATCAATTATCTTTCTTTTTTGTAGATCAATGAGAGTTTCATCAAATTTGTAAGTAGTATATGACTATATCAAATTTGCAAGACGAAATTGCAAAACAACATAAGTATGTGCATGATTTAATTATTTATGAGATAATTTTAGTAATAACCAAGAATCAGCAACTCTGAAACTAAGGAGGCCAAGTAAACAAAAAAAATTTGTTTGAGCTGTCTTGGATATTTTTTTAAGTGAGGTCAAATTTTATAAAATTGGGGGCCTAAATGTTGTTAATTGTTTTAATGGACATATTTATGTATTAATATTTTGTTGATAGGTTTCAAAAACTTTGGGGTCCAAGAACAATGTTGTATGTTGCTTTACGGAATATTATTCATAAACTCGTTTTGTATTGGACTTGTTTAGTTTTCAAAATATCCTTTAAGATATATTTTAATGCCTACATAAAATAAAACTAAACTAGATTGATGTGTCCGGGTGTAATACTTTTGTGATAAAACTAAACTAGATTTAACTTTCGCAATTAATAAATCTTTAAAAAGAGTGTTTGAGTTGGGTAAGGATGTCCATCCGTATTAAATAAGGTGTTTAGCTCTCTGTTCCGATAACGTTCACTAAAAAGCATTCAATCAAAATATTCCATAGTATTTGTCATAAGATTGTAACTTGTCATAACTCATAACTTGTCATACGCGTTAGGATATATATATATATATATATATATATATATATATATTCAAATGCAATCAATGTTCGAGGGCCGATGTCTTGACCTTTTTGTAGTTTTCTTTTTGAAAATGTTTTCTGATGTCTTAACTTTTTCTAATACAAACTGCCATGCATATTTAATAACACCCCCAAAAACTACCATATTATTTTTGTCAAAGTAGCACTGTTCGTTTTTTTTTCTTCTTAAACACTGCTGGTGGTAGAAGAATATCATGTCACTACGACCCAATAAGCTAATAAGTGCCCGATATAAAGGTATGCTAACAAAAAAAAAACATAATAGGATTCATTGCATGTAAAATAAAATTTAAATTAATTTACTTTAATCATTAGAACTTTTATAGAATGTAACTATAGTTGATTAATTACATTTTTAGATGCGTTTACATAGCTGAAAAATGCTAAAAGCTAAAAACAATTATAGTTACATGTATTTTGGATAACGAAATAGTCATCACTATTACTTTTATTTTAAAGTTTAAAAATTGCTTTTGTATACCAGAAAGTAATACTATAAGAAAATCTTGATTATCTACATTTGATATAAATTTCGGCCAATGGCCTATTTTGTAAATAAACTAAAAGTTTTGTTGTCTTACACTTTCCTGATTATTCAAAATATCCAAAATAATATTATAGATTTAATTGAATGAACTTTCATTTTTTTTGCCATCGATTTAAAATCCTCCAAAACCGAGTCACATGAATTCTAAGAATGTGTAATGGCGAATTCTTGAAAATTTAGATCAGAAAATATGTTTAAAAATTGCTATTAAAAATCATTTAAATCGATGACAAAAAAATAATTTAAAGATGACAACAAAATAATTTGTTTGTCATTTAAATAGTTGTAAGAATGTGAAATAACAGCTATTTTATATAGTTAATGAAGTTTTATATTTAATTTGATAGGCTGGCAATCAAATTATATGCTGTGAACAAAAAGTATCATATATGAAATAGTGAGCTGAAATATAACATATTTAATAAAAAATTGTCGCAAGAATTATGATATATACATACATATATATATATATATATGTCGCAAGAATTATGATATATATATGTATATGTATGCATTTCCCAAAAATATACCAAACTAATAAGTAAATGGCATTTGAACGGTTGTTTATCTACTATGGTAGTGAATATTGTAGAATATCAGAGAGAGAACTTTTTTTTTTCTGAAAGAATCAATGACGAGAGTAAGGTGGACAACAAACAATAACAAAAAATGCTATTTCTTATAGTATCATCAATTCATCATGTGGAAGTGTGACTTTTTCATAGATTTAGAAGTAAATAACTACCTCATATGATTACTCTAAATCTATAAACTAATTGCCAAATGATGTAATTGTCGGACTTAAAAGTTAAACCTTCACCGTGTGTATACCATATAGTCAAATAATGTAATATGCAACCAACTCGATGTTGTTATCAATCTCCTTTGACGGACCCAATAGTCAACTAACTATTTATTCCATATGATTATTCGACTTTCTTATTGATATCCACCACCTCGACCTCTGTAAATAAATACTATTTTCTTTATTAAATTTTTTTTGTCTTTTAACTTTTTCCATTCATATTTAAAAAAACTATTTAACAACATCGAGTTGGTGGATTAAAATAACAGCTATTTTAAAATAGAAGAAGTATTAGTTAGCACGACCGTTATTATTAGTTTATTAACTTCGTAAGGAGTCTTTAATGGACTCTGAAAATATCTTTTAGACGTCATTTTGAAAACATATTTTTTAAGTTGAGTCAATTGAGGGCTCAGCCAAGATTTGGCAGGATGACTGACTCTGAAAATATTTATCTCCGAGATCTATTAACATTAAACATAGCTCTCCCATTCTAGTATTTACTCTCCAATATTTTTAATATTTGTTTATGGATTTCCTTTTGATTTCTTTTTCAGATGTACCATGATATTTACCGGAAACTGGAATCTAATCATCCGAATGACTAATGAGTCACTAGTCTTATCAAAAAAAGGTGATCCAAATTTAACTGAACACATGTTGCTGAGATAATTAAATTATAATAACTTACCCAAAAAGAAAACTACAAATAACTGAAATAATAAATTAATAAAAGTAATGAAAAAGTGTACTAAGATTTAGGTTTCAAATAATTGTTGCGGATGAGATAAACTAAACCATTAACATATTATACATTTTTTTTTTTGGCATCTATTGGAAACCTTTAAAAAAGTTAAAGTGAAGAGAGTTAAACACTAGGTTATAGTTAAAATTAAACATGAAATTAGGGTTTAATACTACTATTAAACTACTATTCTTTTTAAAACAATAAATACTTTACCAAAACTAAAGAAATAAAATAAAATAAAAAAACTGACAAAAAATCATAACCTAAACAGATCACACCGCATGTTTTTATGAAAGTCGTAATCTGGTTTCAAAGTGTTTGACTTTGAACTTTTGAACATTTCAAGGTTCGCCAACTTGCCGGTAGTCTTCTTTCACCTTCGTCTACTTTGTTCTATATAACAACATAAATATACGTAATCCATGATTGCAATTTAAAGAAAAAACAAAATAAACGAGGACGAATAGAAAGAATCGAAACGAAGGATATAATTCTTTATTCTTATTTAGATTTCGTATACTATTTAATATATTTTACAAGAGAGCAAAATTCAAAGGAAAAAAGCTCTTTGCTTTGGAATTGTTCTGTAAGCTCTAATGGCGGATCAGGTGAAAGAAAAGACCTTAGAGGAAACTGCGACTTGGGCCGTCGCGGTGGTTTGCTTCGTCTTGCTTCTAATATCGATCATCATTGAAAAACTTATTCACAAAATTGGACACGTAAGTCTTCTTTATCCTCCTCCTTCTTGATTCCCAAAACTGAATCTTGATTAGTTGGTTTATGTTTAAAAATTAAAACTGCCAAACCCTAAAAGGGTTTTAGACTTTTAGTACATCTTTTTGTGTTTGTGTCGGTTTCAAAGCATGCTCTGTTTCTGATACTAAACAAAACAGAGAATCCATCCTCTGTTTTTTTTATTCTGATAATCTAATGTACCAAAAATGGAACTTGATTAGTTGATTTTACAAAATAAACTTAGTTTATGTTTAAAACTGCCAAACCCTAAAATGATTTTAGAATTTTTGTACATATTTTTGTGTTTGTGTTCAAAGAATGCTCTGTTTCTGATATTAAACAAAACTGAGAATTTATGCTCTGTTTCTGATACTAAACAAAACTGATAATTTATGCTCTGTTTTTTAGACTAAACAAAACTGAGAATTTAGGCTCTGTTTCTGATACTAAACCAAACTAAGAATCTATGCTCTGTTCTGTTCTTTTTTTTTCTACTGACAGTGGTTTCAAAAGAAGAACAAAAAAGCTCTATATGAAGCTCTTGAAAAAGTGAAAGCAGGTAAAAAAAAAGAAGAAGTCAATTTTACATCCCAAAGATTAGTATAATCTTTGTTTAATTTCGATTAATTAAATGTAAATTTGCAGAGCTTATGCTTATGGGATTCATATCACTACTGTTAACAATTGGACAAAACTACATCTCCCAAATTTGCATCCCCGAGAACATCGCAAGAACAATGCACCCTTGCAGTGCATTAGAAGAATCGAAAAAGAACAGTAAGAAAGATGCCACAAAGGACAAAGATGACGACGAAAACACAGGTCGAAAACTTCTAGAATTAGTCGAATCTTTCATTCCTAGAAGAAGTTTAGCTACCAAAGGCTACGACAAGTGTGCAGAGAAAGTAACTTCTCTAACTCTATTAAAAAATCAAACTCTATTATACAGATTGGATTTTTTTTTTCTAATGTTTTTATTTTCACAGGGAAAAGTCGCTTTTGTATCGGCTTATGGGATGCATCAGTTACATATATTCATTTTTGTTCTTGCGGTTTGTCATGTGCTCTATTGCATTGCTACTTATGCTTTAGGCTCGACCAAGGTATATATATATATATTCTTTATATATCCATTCACATTGTGGTAAGATCTTGCTTTGTTTCGTTTCGCTAAAGATTGGATTTTTATTTCTCTGTTATTGTAGATGAGAAGTTGGAAGAAGTGGGAAGAGGAGACTAAGACAATCGAATATCAGTATTCACATGGTATATATATAACGGAAAAATAGATAAATTTTGGAATTGAGTGTGAAGTTTTTAACAAGGAATTTTTTCGGAATAATGTAGATCCTGAGAGGTTTAGGTTTGCAAGGGATACATCTTTTGGACGTAGACATTTGAATTTCTGGAGCAAATCGACAATTACGCTTTGGATTGTATGTTTCTTTAGACAGTTCTTTAGGTCTGTTACCAAAGTTGATTACTTAACACTGAGACATGGTTTCATCATGGTAATTAAAATTCAATCTTTTGATATTTCTATTGTTTAATAACTTCTCTCTCAAGGCAAAGTTATTAACTCTTTTTTTTCTTTTTCAGGCACATTTGGCTCCCGGGAGCGATGCAAGATTCGATTTCAGGAAGTATATTCAGAGATCATTAGAGGAAGATTTCAAAACCATAGTCGAAATCAGGTATGTAAACTAATAGTGTTTTAACAAACTTAATCAAGTTCTTTAATCTGATGTTTTCCAATGGCTTATATCTTCAGTCCTGTGATATGGTTCATCGCTGTGCTATTCCTCCTTACCAACACACATGGTATACACTCATTTTTTAAATTCGATATCATTTTGAAAACTTTACAACAATAAAAATAACTAATATATTTCCTCTGATCACAGGATTGAATTCTTTCCTATGGTTACCGTTCATTCCCTTAGTGGTAAGCAACAAACAAAACCTCCAATAAAAAAACATTGTTTTTTGTTTTGTTTCGGTTAACAAGAATAAACAAAATGCAGGTGATTCTTATTGTTGGAACAAAACTTCAAGTGATAATAACAAAATTAGGTCTTAGAATCCAAGAGAAAGGCGACGTTGTCGTGAAAGGCACGCCACTTGTTCAGCCTGGTGATCATCTCTTCTGGCTCGGTCGTCCACGTTTCATTCTCTTCCTCGTTCACTTAGTCCTCTTCACGGTATATACATTATTACACTAACCTTCTGATTCTCCTCTTTACAATAACCGCAAAAAACTAATAACCAAACCGCGATTTTGCAGAACGCGTTTCAACTCGCTTTCTTTGCTTGGAGTACGGTAAGCAAATTTCAATACTGAATTCTCCATAAAACGTATAGTAATACCAATTCAATCATCTAATCATAATTTACTAATCTTTTTCAGTATGAATTCGGTTTAAAGAACTGTTTCCACGAAAGCAGAGTTGATGTGATCATCAGAATTTCAATAGGGTAAGTAAACATAAACATAAACTTAAACCTAATCATAAAAAAAAACAGAGTAAATAATAACCGTTAAAACTGACAAAGTCACAATCTTGCAGACTTATTGTACAGTTTCTTTGCAGCTACGTTACTCTTCCTCTTTACGCTCTCGTTACTCAAGTAAGATTACACACAATAAAGATTGTAACTTTTTTCACTTTTCAAGTTGTTAAAGTTTTGATTTTTATGATTTTGTTTTGTTTGTTTGTGAAGATGGGTTCAAAGATGAAACCAACAGTGTTCAACGAGAGAGTAGCAACAGCGTTAAAGAGTTGGCATCACACAGCTAAGAAACAGATCAAACATGGAAGAAACTCGGAATCAACGACTCCTTTCTCTAGTAGACCAACAACACCAATACATGGTTCTTCTCCGATTCATCTCCTTCGTAATAACCATAAACGAAGCAGAAGCGTTGATGGTAGCTTTGCTAATTCGTTGTCTCCAAGACACTCTGATTTCGATTCGTGGGATCCTGAGTCTCAACACGACACTGCTGCTGCTGAGGCTTCTTCTTCCGTGAATCATCAGTCTAGGTTTAGAGAAGAAGATTCGGAGAAAAAGTTTGCTTCTTCAAATGTGGAACTTCCTCCTGGACCTGGACAAATACGAACTCAGCGAGAGATTAATATAAAGCTGAGCGATTTTTCGTTTAAGCGATGATTTTTATTTGTTTTTAATTATTAGTTGAATCATTTAGTAATTTGTTGATACGTTGTAATTTATTGAAAACAGTACTTGTTGTACATTTCAGTGTTTATATTATACATTTGTTAATAAAAATTGCAACTTTATACATATTTGGTCACTTGTCTCTGAGACTCAGCTTTGATCCTTGTTGTGTGTTTATAACTTGAATATCTGTTAAAAAAAGTCTATGGAAACAAGAAATGAGATTCTTGTGAATTTGGTGAAGAGTGGTTTTAAGAATTTGTTAAAGATGCTAGTAGATGTAGAAAGCATGCAAGGTATTTGATAAAATGCCTGAGTGAGACTTGGTTTCCTGAAACACAGTGGTTTTGTTGGTGTAGATTAGAAGATAGATTGGAGCCTGGGTTTTTTATCATCATTGTTTCTGTTTTTGTCCTCTGTCTTTGGTTTGGGGTCTTTGAGTATTGACAAGGTGATTAGGATCTCTTGTGAATGACTCCAAGGACTTGGTTGATATGAACTCAGAATACGGATCTCCGAAGATTGCTAGATTACTGTACATATTGCGGCCAGACTCTGAAAGGCAAGTGGTACAATTTAAATATTTTGAATGTATATGAGTGGTGATGCCTATTTCTCATTGTTTATAGGGCTCTCAACGAGTTGAGAAGGACCTGAAAACAACACAATGTTTCAATATGAGGCCAACAGTCGCATAGTTGATTGGCTAAAAGATTGGAATTCTTTAGAGCCAAGTGGTGAACATACGCATTTCATATTACTTAATCTGTATTATAGAACAAGGTTTTAAAGTAATGCATATAATCTTGGAAGATGAGTGCGCTCTGGTCAACATTGTAGAGAGGAGGTGCTTGAGAATATTCTCACGAAGTCCTTTAGCTTGTTTTCTTGGCTTACTTTCTCGTGTTTACATGTACCCTTCTTACACTAATCTGAAGGAATCGTTCTTGGAGACACAAGTGGAAGATGGGGTTTTTCTTTGCGTGCTTGCTCTTGTTTACCATGCTCTTAAGTTATAGCTATGCAGATATAACAAAAGAGAGTCCTTTGTCAATAGGAGAAACTTTCAGCTCCTCTAATATGGTTTATGAATTGGGTTTCTTCAGTCCTAATAACTCCCAAAGTCATCAGTATGTTGGAATCTGGTTCAAAGATATCATTCCAAAGGTGGTTGTGTGGGTGGCCAATAGAGAAAAGCCCGTTACAGAGTCCAAGGCATATCTAGCTATCAACAGCAATGGAAGTCTTTCCTTATTTAATGGCAAACATGGCGTGATCTGGTCCACTGGAGAAGTCTTTGCATCTAACGGTTCTCATGCAGAGCTTTCAGACAGCGGAAACCTTATTATCATAGACAATGTTTCAGGAAGAACTCTATGGCAAAGCTTTGAGCATCTTGGTGATACTATGTTACCATACTCCTCTTTGATGTATAACCTCGCTACTGGTGAGAAGCGAGTTTTGACTTCTTGGAAAAGTTACATTGATCCATCTCCTGGTGAATTTGTTGGTCAGATTACACCACAAGTGCCATCACAAGGGTTGATTACAAGAAGCTCGAAACCTTATTGGAGAAGCGGTCCATGGGCTAAAACAAAGTTCGCTGGCGTACCACTAACAGACGAATCATACAGAAATCCATTTACCCTTCAGCAGGATGTAAACGGGTCAGGATACTTTTCTTATTTAGAAAGAAACATCACACATCAAAAACTAGTGTTAACATTAGAAGGATCACTGAAGACTTTTCACCATAATGGCACGGACTGGGTATTAGACTTTGAGCTTCCAGCTAACTCATGTGACTATTATGGTGTATGTGGACCTTTTGGGTTGTGTGTAATGTCCATTCTTCCAAAGTGTAAATGCTTTAAAGGATTTGTACCACAATACAGTGAGGAATGGAAAAGAGGGAATTGGACTGGTGGTTGTGTGAGGCGTACGCAAATACTTTGTCAAGGAAATTCTATTGGCAAACATATAGACGTCTTCCATCCTGTAGCCAACATAAAACCTCCAGACAATTACGAATATGCGGACGTGGGGAGTAGAGAAGAATGCTACCAAAGTTGCCTCCACAATTGTTCTTGCTTGGCCTTTTCTTATATCAATGGAATAGGTTGCTTACTGTGGAACCAAGACCTAATGGACACAGTGCAGTTTTCTGGAGGAGGAGAACTTCTCTCCATTCGTCTTGCACGTTCTGAAATGGGTTTGTCATTTACAACTTTGTCTTCAGTTTCAGTGATCAACATGGCTTATTTTTTTGTTTTGTCTTACATATATCAATCAGGTGGAAATAAACGTAAGAAGACCATTGCCACTACTATTGTGAGCCTTTCTATTTTTGTGATATTAGTTTCTGCTGCGTTTGGTTTCTGGAGATGCAGAGTGAAACATAATGGTAACAAACTGATGACCTTACTAACAGATTCAGAGTGAATTAAGCACTAACATATGAATTCTTGAAATTTAAATTTTCAGTTACTATATCAAAGGTTGATACACAAGGTGCATGGAAGAATGATCTGAAAGCAGAAGATGTTCCAGGTTTATGTTTCTTTGAGATGAATACCATTGAAACTGCTACCAATAGTTTCAGTCTCTCAAATAAACTTGGACAAGGTGGATTTGGTTCAGTGTACAAGGTCAGTGAATTTTAACTTATTTGCTATTTTTTATTCACTATTTATGCTCTCGAGATGACTTTCTTCAATCTGTTTTCAGGGAAAGCTGAAAGATGGGAAAGAAATTGCAGTAAAACGTCTTTCTAGCAGCTCTGGACAGGGCAAAGAGGAGTTCATGAATGAAATAGTACTCATCTCAAAACTACAACACAGAAACTTAGTTAGGATTTTGGGATGTTGCATTGAAGGAGAAGAGAGGCTATTGATTTATGAGTTCATGGTGAACAAAAGTCTTGATACTTTTATCTTTGGTCGGTCCCTTCTTGCCTCTTTGCTTTTTCTTTATATGTAATGGAACTGTCTTATCTGATGCTCATTATGCTCTATGATTGCTTAGATTCAAGAAAAAGGCTTGAGATTGATTGGCCAAAGAGATTTGATATCATTCAAGGTATTGCACGTGGACTTCTTTATCTCCACCGTGACTCATGCCTCAGGGTTATCCACAGAGATCTGAAGGTTAGCAATATTCTTCTCGACGAAAAAATGAACCCAAAAATATCAGATTTTGGATTGGCTCGGATGTTTCAGGGGACACAATATCAGGAAAACACTCGCAGGGTTGTAGGAACTCTGTAAGAATCATTATTTGATAACATGCTCAAACTAGAATTCATAGGTATAATGAATAATTAACTTGGGAAGCTATTTATATGTGCAGAGGCTATATGTCTCCTGAGTATGCATGGACTGGGATGTTCTCTGAGAAGTCTGACACTTACAGCTTTGGAGTTCTGCTGTTAGAAATTATCAGCGGAGAGAAGATCTCGAGGTTTAGCTGTGATGACGAGTATAAAAGCCTTCTTGCATATGTAAGTAAGATTTAGGCTTAGAGTTAGAATCTTGTACCTGATCTCCATCAAGTGCAGAGATTTCACTGTCCATTTATTAAAGATATCTTGCTCTTATATTTGCTTGTTCTGAATCCACAACAGGCGTGGGAATCTTGGTGTGAAAATGGAGGAGTTGATTTTTTGGATAAAGAGGTTGCTGATTCTTGTCACCAATTACAAGTTGGGAGATGTGTTCAGATTGGTCTGCTTTGTGTTCAACACAAACCTGCAGACAGACCAAACACACTTGAGCTGCTGTCTATGATCACCACAACATCAGATCTTCCATCACCAAAACAACCCACTTTTGCAGTGCACACTCGAGATGACGGATCACATGCTATCACCGTCAATGAGGTGACACAATCTGTGGTGTTAGGGCGTTAAGAACAACGCTTCTATCTTAGTTAAAATGATCAAAGTTTCAAATTTCATTGTTGGTAACTTTAACATACACTCAGCTCTAGGTTTAACTTAAATCCAGTATCATTTGAAGTTCGTATTAAGAGTGAAACAAGAACTTCATAAATCACTAGGAAACTATCTGTTGGATTAATCCACTAAGAAAGATCTGAGTGTAAGTGTCTATCTTCCACAGGTTAATGTATCTTTTGGGTTTGAAAAGCTAACAATGGATATTGAAACATTGTAATGTTAAATCAACTTCAAGCGTAACAATGCCAATTGCATTCGCTAAAAACATAAAACCAAAACCATTCATTACAGACACATACTAATAGAAAGGAAACACCACAAAAAAAGAAAAAAGAAAACACAAATATACAAAACAATGACATTACCGGCATAAAACAGTAGTAGAAAGAGCATCCGCATGCAACAAGACACAAAACTTGTGGAGTGGAAGCACAGCCTCAAACCATTCAACTTTACCCCAAATCTCGCCTCCATCACTGCGCCTTTCCAGCGAAATCTCGGCACACCAAATCACATTTTCCGAGTAATCCACAGACTCATCCCACAAAACCATCATCTTCCCACCAACGTCCACAATTAAACAATCCCAAAACGAGGCAATCCTTCAACACCATTTAATCTCTTCCATAAACTTGCCTTAACGTCATACCATTTAAACCCGTCAACATTCCAGAAAAACAAGACGCCATCTATCACACCAGAACAAACAAGTAGAGCACAAACCATAACAGTACCAATTTCTGCTGTGATCCTGGTCCACCTATCTTCCTCGGGATTATAAACCGCAGACTCATCCCCAAAAAGATAAATATTTCCTTCGAATCCTAAGCTTTTCAATTCCCTTCCACCGGATTTCACCAAGCCAGGGTTAGTTAAAGACCTCCAAGTTTGAGTCTTTGGATCAAACACTTGGAACCAATTGGAAGAATTGAGATCTTCGCAGCCTCCAGCTACATATATCTTCCCATCAACTAAGCTTGCAGTGGAGGAAGAGCTCCGTTCCACTCCCATGCTTGGAGCCTTTTCCCACTTGTTAGACTTACAATCAAGAACAGAGACTCTACAAGAAGGGACTTTATTACAACCGCCGATTTTGTAAATTTCAGAACCAACGGCTACGATACTCGACGATGCCGCAGGAGGCAAATGCGGAGATGGAACTGGAACCAAAAGATTGCCACGGTTTGGTGTACGGCAGAGAGTGAACAAACATGTATTTGGATCTGAAGGGAAGCGTAATCATAGATAGAGACAACTCTCTATTCGGTTTAAGTAAGAACGGGTCTTGTAAAGCTCTGATGAAGCAATGATGGATTTGAATTTTTTGGAGACGAGTGAGAGAGTTGGATAATACAATCTAGAGACGCGTGCTAAGCAGTTTAATAGCAGATCGTTAGGAAGTGATAAAATTGATGTTGGTTCGGTCGTCGGAGATGACTTCTTCTTCTTCCTCATTTTCTTATGCCGGCCGTTTGTGTCGGCGGCGGAAGATCTTGCTCTGGACGACATTTTGTGTGTGTCGTGTCGGAATTGTTGCAAGTGACGAAGATTTAGTGGATATGGTTACGCGCTCATCTTGCGCGTGAGGAAACTCAAAAAATAATTATTGGGCTTTATCTACATACTTAACACAGATCACTAATAGGCTTTAGTTATAAAAAGAAATTAGCATCCAAATTTTTTTTCCGGGTCCCATGAATAAATGAATATTAGAGAATGGCCACGTCATCAGCTTCCGGATTCTATCGTCTTGTTCCGGAAGAGACCAAAGCAGAGGAAGAGCCAACTCCAACAGTATATGTGCTTTTTGTCTTCGTTGGAATCACAGATTACTCCATTTATAAGCTCATCTTCAATATTTGTTTCATCTCCAACAAAAGCTTCTTCTTCGCTGGTTTCAAACTCAACAATGTCGTCTTCAAACACTTGTTCTAATTCAGATTCATAGCTCCCTTGAGTCCAGATCTTAGCACCACACTCAACAATGTCGAAGATATGCGATTGGCTAAAAAATTCTAACTCTATCTCTCTCGTAACTTCAGAGGGATTAATATATTCTTCAAGCAAGCGAGAGTGAAATATAAACAGATGTTCCGCTCGATATTTAGGGACATTGCCTACGCCAAAATCCATGTCAGTGGGGTATAAGTCATTTTTGCGTATGCGACAACACAATTGATGTGAACCAGCATTTTGTCTGTTTTGATGGTTAGGTGAAATCACTAGGCAAACCATAAATCTTGTTAAAGCAGAAAGAGGAATTGTTAAAGAGGTTACTAGGGTTCGGTGATTGAACTTGCTTTCTCGGTGATCGAACTCCGCAGGTACTTGTCTTCCTGGCAAAAGAGCACTTCCGCGAAAACACGATCCTCGGATAATTGCACGTCGTGCTTGTTGACCTAATCTGAAGCAGTTGATGAAACTAAGCATAGCATCTGGAGTGCGATTCAAATGGCCAAATACTGTCTCTAGTGAATCGCAAAAGTCGGCGTCTAGGTTGTTGAGTGAAGCAGGAAGTGCTGGTAATGATGTGAGTCTTTTGCAGCCAGATAAACTAAGATCATGTAGCTGATGAAAAGCTTTCATGCAATCAGGAATCTTTTCGATACGCGAATAGCTTAGGTTTAGCGATGATATATTCGGAGGAAGATGTGTTATTCGCTTAAGCTTTCCGTTGTCGTTTAAATATAGATGAATAAGCTGAGAGCAAAGGCTAATTGATGCTGACACCTCTTCTACGGCTGTTTTTGATACATCCATGTGTTTGATGTTCGTCGACAAAACTGGAAATGTTCTCAGTTTTAAGCATCTTTCCATATTGACGTGTTCAAGGGATGCCAAGTTCATGTCAGCTGGAATGACTTGTAGGTTTATGCAATTTGCCATCTTCAACTTCCGTAGTTTGTGAAGATGCGAAAACGAGGGTGGAATCTCTACTAAACTCTCGCAATAACTCAGTTTCAATGTCTCAAGATTCGTAGCTTTTGAAAGATCCGGGAGTTCCATCAGGCCGTAGGATTCTTTCAAATCAATCTTTTTGAGATTGTTAAGCGGCTGAGTATGTAAGAAAATATCACAATATGAGACACATAAACAAAAGAACATTAACATGATCATTTAATGTACAACACTAAGTCACTAACCTGAGTTCCTTCCCATAGCTTCTCGAGCTTGCTATTTGACATATTGAGTTCAACAAGATATTCAACACTAAATTTAGAAGGAAGACGCTTGCTTGGGTATGCTTCCCAATCTAGCAACCTAAGGCGACGTGGAAACTCCATCCCTTCTGGTATATTCATTCTATCATTCCCATCATCTTTACTTTTGTAGACACTGAGGAACCGAAGATTCGACATTTTTTTAAAAGCTTGCTTGCTTATAAATAGTTCGTCAATTCCTGATGTATCAAATAATATGCCGGAAACTTGTCTACTAGTACCTCCCTAAACAATAAAAATATATTGTTAGTAAGAAAGGTGGGATTTTCTTATCTTGATCACCACATGCCTAGTTTAAAATATAAACTGTTGAACAAAGAATATAACAAATACAAGAGAAAGAACTTACTTCGGCATTTTCAAGAACATCACAAATATCCTGAGCATCTAGTAAGATCCGGCGTTTCCAAGGTTCATCTTCACAAACGACTTTTGTGCCCACTTGTTGTAGTAACTTGTGCATCACTATTTCTCCTTTGGTAGATACAGATATGAGAGATCTGTTGACTAGAATCTCCAACCCGTATTTGATATCCGAGTTTTTGTTACTGTTAGCGAACATAGCATTCACAAGAGCACCATCTTTATAGTTAAAGAAGACTGCAATGTGGAGAAATAGAGATTTCTCATTCTCATGTAAACTCTCAAATCCAACTCTTAGAATTTTCTCGATAACTGGATAATCAAAAATAGTTTCTAGCCTGCATATCTCTTCTTCCCACTCATCCTCATTCTTCCCGCGTAGAGATGAACCCACCACACGGAGACCCAGTGGAAGATTACCACAAACCTCTGTTACTCTTTTAGCTTGCTCTTTAAAATCACTATGTGGATGGCTTTGTCTAAAAGCATATTTACATAAGATCTCGACAGCTTCTACATCGGATGGAAACCGCACATGGTATGTATTGTTGATACCATGTTGCCGCAAAAGCTCTTTGTTTTCTGTGGTTACTATAATCCTACTTCCAGGACCAAACCATGTGGTTTCATTTGCCAACGCCTCTAATTGCATTATATTGTTCACATCATCAAGAATGATGAGGACTCTCTGATCGCATAGTCTTTCTTCTATCACACTGGAATGGTGTATCCTAAGACCATCTTGTTTCAAAACCTTTGAAAGAAATTGTTCTTGCAAAGGCAACTTGTCAAGACCACTATGATTGCTTTCCCTAAGGTTATCCACAAAACAAGTAAGCTGAAACCTGTCAGAGAGTTTACTTAGCAAAGCTTTTGCAATGGTAGTCTTACCAATCCCTGCAGGACCAGTGATTGCAACCATCTTTACTCCTTTATCATTAAAGTCTAGCAAAGATTGGATTTCTTTTAAATGAGCCTCAAGCCCCACCATGCCATCAGAATCCCTAGACGGTGTAGCATTCACTTTATTTGAAACATCTCTTGCAATTTTCTTGATCATGTTTGCTTCATTGTCCCTAACAGAAGATAAAGAAAAGAAAAGAGAAACATTGTTTCCATCAAAATAGTCACAGAGACATAAATTCTTCTGTCCCCAATAATTGATGACATGTATATATATAATCTTATTCATTTAAACTTTAAACACCAAAATTCTTCCTATCTAATAACGCTGCCTTTTATGACCATCAACTGTTTATATTTTCTCTAGTGATTACCACTTAATAAAGCTTAAGAAATCAAACACTGGTTAACTAAAAACCAACCATTTAACAAAAGAAAAAAAACAGAAGGATAAATAAATAAAAACCAACCATCTTAAGAAGTCTTCTCCAGCAATGTTGCCCACTTCGTTCAAAGCTTTGCTCCATTTCTGTCTTTCCTCATCCGTCTTATGCTTACAAGTTTCATTGAAAGCTATCCCGAATTCACCGGTCTGTTTCCGTACATGGGATGGATCTACTCCGTAGAAAATGGTCATCACTATCTGTCCCATAGATTTTTGGCACTCCAATATCTCCACCAATTCATCCAAACACCAGCTTGACGAAGCATATTTCTTGGAGAGAATCACGATCGAGATCCTCGACTCTCTTATACCTTGTGTGAGTGAAGGGGCGATCGTTGCGCTTCTCTCAATATCTTGATCATTGAACATAGTGATCCCATTGCGTTTAAACTGTTCACGTATGTGACTCAGAAGTGTTTTACGGACGTCAGGCCCGTGGAAGCTTGCGAAGACATTGAATTTGTAGTTGCGGGAGGGAAAAGATGAAGGAGAAGCCATGAGAGACATGCTCAGAAAGATTGAGAAAGACTAACAAGAAGTGGCAGATAAGTCAGATCTGATCTTTCACGTTAATGATTTTTTTCAGAAAGCCTTACATAAAATAAAACGAATTAAATATATTAAATAAAAATGAACCGTCCAACCTCAAAACGCGTTGACTTATGGAAGGAGAAACTTCAAATGAAAAGAACACAAGACTTGTTCTCGTACTGTAGGTTTTTCTTTTTTGGGTCAAGTATATGGATGTAGTTTTTAAGTTTTTGTGAAAGAATTATAAAGTAAAAGAATGCTTAATATTACAAGATGTGTTAGGATAAGCCATATATTAAGAGAACTAAGCCATATATTAGGAGAAAAATAGGGGGCCATTAACCGTTGACTAGGGAGAGAGAGATCAGAAGACTCTTGGCTCTGAAAAGTCAACGAAATTTTTAAAACGGTGAATTATTATAGTTGAGCACTTGGTAGTTGGTATTGTTAAATTGGATCGGCAGATACTCTGAACGAGAGAAAATTTAGTTTAGTTATTAGTTAGAGATCAAATTGTATCCATTAATATATTCAAAGTTAGCTGAACTCTGTACCATGGTACATTGGTATATATGATCTCAATGGAAAATATGAAATTTAATATAACATGTTATCTAACTATTACTATGGATGAGTTGACGTGGATTTATTTTTTGTTTTGGAAAAATAGGAAGTAATTTGTACAAAAGAAGATGCAGTCATTGCTTTCAAAGTTTCAAGACTAGGCATTGTATTTGTTTTCATCTGTTCTTAAACAGACCCAACTCAACACAGTTGAGTTGCTGCCCAACATCAAATCCTCCACCACCAGCACAACCCACATTTATAGTACACATAAGAAATAACAAATATTCCAGGTTAAGTAAGGATTTGATTACACTATCAATGAAATGACACAATCTGTTAATCTTATGGCGTTAAGAAAGTGAAACAATGCATATAACATTACCCGCTTTAAATACATAAACCAAATCATTCATCAAAGTCAAATAGTAATAGAAAAGAAAAACCACAAATATTCAAAAGCAAAATAGCATTACCCGCCTTAACCGTTCAAGCAATTTCATCAAACAGTAACAGAAAGAGCATCCCCATGCAACAAACGACAAGACTTGTGGAGTGGAAGCACATCCTCAAACCATTCAACTTTCCCCCAAATCTCATTTCCATCACTACGCCTTTCCAGCGAAATCTCCGCACACCAAATCACTTTTTCCTTACGTCTGATTATTCACAGTCTCATCCCACAAAACCATCATCTTCCCACCAACGTCCACAATTAAACAATGGCCAAAACGAGGAATTCCTTCAACACCATTCAATCTCTTCCATAAACTTGCCTTAACGTCATACTGTAGAATCACATTTCTCTATGTGTTGTTTCATTAAGAGTGAAAGCGTACAATTATATAGAAAGCTAGATGATAATAAATACTAAAATTTGCTCAGAATAATACTAATCATAGAGTTAATGACTAATCTAATACCCCAAAATAAAGTTTACTAGAATAATACTAATCTTGTGTCAAATGACAAAAATACCTTTTTTTAATTAAAATGGAGAAATTAATAGTTATTTTTATTATATATAATAATTCAAAACTTTAATATTTAATTTTAATTATAATAAAAAATTAAAAATCTGAAAATAATTGTAAACCAAATAAAAAACCAAAATTTGAAAAATAATGCTAAACCAAATATGAAAAACCTAAATCGGAAAAGAAGAAAAAACCCTAAAACCTATCCAAAGAAAAAAAAACCTAAATCGTAACTCCTCTCTAAATCGCGACTCCTCTCTACCACCGCCACAACGATCGAGACTCCTCTGACCATCACCGACGAAGCCGCTGCCGGATTCGTAACCCTTGGCTGAATTTCGAAACGCCTCACCGGATTCTCTTCATCGTTCAATTTCTTTTCTCCTCTTCTCTTCTCTTCGCCGTTGAATCTCTGAATTCTGCCATCCCTGCTCAGTTCTCCTTCGCTCAGTTCTCCCATTTGTCGTTCGTCGCGTCTCAAAACTGAAGGTAAGTTGAATGATATGTAACCGTCGATTCTCTGTACTAGGTTTTCGGTGGTCTTATAGTTCTAATCAAAGCTCAAAATTGAAATCTACAGGCCAACTTTTAATTTGTTTGGCCACTCTCAGCCACAGCCACCACGATCTCCTTCATTTTCCGGTGTGAAGATGTCTAATTTCGGTAAAAAATTGTTTTCTTTTTTTTTCAATTCGCTTTAAAAAATCCTGCCTAAATGATTGACTGCAAATATTCTTAATTTTTCTTTCAATTTGTTTGGTATCGCAGATTTGTATGCGTGATTGTTAAGTTTATTTGGCTTTTTTTTTTGTTTCGTCATCGTAGATTTTAGTTTTTGATTTAGTGTTACCGCAGAGTTTTACCAACTGATTAGTTAGTGTCAGCGTAGATTTTTGTTATTAATTTAATGTTACCGCAGAGTTTAACCAAATAATTGGTTAGTGTCTTCGAAGATTTGTTGTTATTGATTTAATGTTACCGAAGAGTTTAACCAACTAATTGGTTAGTGTCATTGGAAATTTGTTGAATTCATAACCGTTCATCATTTGTCGATTCCGTGTGTGATGTTCAAGCTTTTTCTTCTTAGTTAGCCATTTTTATTTAGCAATTATTGCTTCAAATTTAAATTTTTTTTCCTTTCTTTCTTGGTCATCGTAGACATCTGGAACTCAGAATCCTTACAAGTAGCTGATATTTTGTTCTATCTGATTTGATAATTTGTGTCTGTTGCTTGAATTTTTCAAGTGTTCGTCTTTATTTTACATTTGTAAGGTTGCTACTTTTTTGGCTAGCGAGAGTTATAAGGTTATTGATTTTGGGTAGGCAGAGTTATAGGTTTGTTTAATCGTAAGTTATTTATATTCTGTGGTGTGATCAAAATACAATTGTTTAGAACTGATGGTTAAGTTAGAAAACTTCCATGTTTTTCATAAGTGTTCATGATTAAGATGATTCATGTACTAGTTAGCAAATGATTTAATAGGCTATTGTATCTAATAGTAGAATAACTGACTATATTAACATTCATATTGTTTTATGATTTTTTCAGCATCTGTTGCATTTCATAACATTCAAAATTTTATTCATTGACTGTTGGAGAATTTTCTCATATTCTTGATATTGTTTTCATGTCATACTAACTGAATTTCATTTGAATTGTAAAAGGACTGGCTTCTTCGAGTGCACTCCGTCAATATCCTCCTCGATTGCATGAAGAAGGAAAATCTCCAATACAGAAGCATAGCATGAATCACTATTCTGCTATGGGCAACTTGGGCAAAGTGAAAGAAGAATTAGGAAATGATGTGTGGTCTCGTTTGAAGAAGTGTTCTATTGGCGTGTTTGCCAAGTTTGCTGAATTGGATTTCAAATGGGCAGCTAACAGAGCTAAGTACTTTTTGGTGAACCAGCTGCTAGTGACTGATCCGCATGAGATTTGGTCTCTTATTGATGATCAACCAATCCATTTCTCTATCCATGAGTTTGGAGCTTTCACAGGTCTTAACTGTGATGCAATGCCATCTGAGGTATGTTTTGTTAGTCACGAAGAGTTCTGGAGGGAGATGCAACTATCTACTGCAACATGACCTAGTTTTGAAGAGTTGGAGGGTGTGATGGCTAGAAGCCATCTTTGGTCTTCGGATAAGAAGCTTCTGGTAGCAAAACTATGTATACTTTCTGTTGGGGTACTTTGCATTAATAGAGGATCGAGGATACCAATGGAAATTGCCAGATTAGTTCTTGATGACGATGCTTTTGAGAAACATCCATGGGGTAGAGTATCTTTTGAGAAGTTGGTTACTTCGATCAAGATTCTAAGGGTGGATAAAAGAATTTTTACTCTTCAAGGACCTGTGCAAGTGTTATTGACCTGGGTGTATGAGCACGTGCCTGGTTTAGGAGAACAATATGGTAATAAAAAGAAGAAGCAAAACGAAACAGATCAGGATGAGGTTCCACATCTGACTTGGCACTCTGGTCGTGGTACATTGGATTTTGATAAATTCATAGTTGAGGAGAAGGCTGGTCATGGGAAAGTAAGTATTATGTCATTGTTTCATTTTGTATGCTATATATGTTTGAATTTTAACATGATTACACAATGTAGGTTCGGGTGAAGCATATGGTTGAAGATATTTACCCAAAATGGAGTGATGCTGACAATATAGATCCACTTGTGAAGAACATGGTTGAAGATATCATCAGCGGTAGACTGCGTGACAATGCTTGGTCTAAGGAAGTGACAAAAGGGAAACGGAAAATGCATGCTAAAGACAAGAAAGATGTTGATGATGACATGTCTAAGAAGAAGAAGAAGATGAAAGGGAACGAACAAGGAGAGGTATGTTGATTTATGTAACTCCTGGTTTAAGACTTTGAATTTAAACCGCAAATTGTCTCTATATTGCTGGTTATTTATTGTTAAAAGTATTCCATTTTGCAGTCTCTGTTTAACATGGTGACAAAGGTGACTGGTGATGTTGATGCCATCAAGTATTTGGTGGGGGATCTAGCGAGGAAAGTAGAAGCGAATGAGAGATACAATGAGAGGAATACTGAGCAATAGAAGGACCTTGCTGACTTGTATTCTAAGATGATGAAGTATTTCGAAGGTGATCAAGAAAAAGAGATCAATGTTCAACGACAATAGGAAGTCCAGTCAAACAGAGAAGTAGACAATGAAGCTTCAAATGCATCACCTGTAAGATATATATCATGTAAATTTTTTCGAACAACAAGATGATGTGCACTAACAACCTATGGTTTTTACTTATTTACAGTCGTGGATGGTCGAGTTGGATAAAACCTCCAATAAGGAGTTCCCAAGTGCAAGAGTGGTGAATAAAGTGAAAGAACAAGATCATGTGAAGGATTCTAGGAAAAAAACAGAAGAAAGAGAGGGACATTTAACCAATTGTGTCTGAGGAAAAAGAGAACAAAGAAGAGCAAGATGAGAAGAAGGATACGAAAGATGAGAAGAAGGATAAGACAGATTAAAAGACAAAGAAGAAAGACATTGACGTTCAAAAGAAAGAGAAAGATGAGAAGAAGAAGAAGAAGAAGAAGAAGAAGAAGAAGAAGATTGATGAGATAAAAGAGAAGAACGTACAGGAGAGTGATGAGAAAGCGAAGAAACAAGAGAAGCATGAGAAGCCTATGAAGAAACTGGTAGTGAAAATAGAGAAGACAGATGGTGATGTTGAGAAGAAAGCTGAGGCAGAGGCAGGATCTGAGGATTCAACATGGTCAAACCCAAAGGATAAGGAGGCTAGTAAAGTGATGGACAAGGCACTAGACGTGTTACTTAAAGTAACGACCAACTTGAATGATGAGACTCCGAAACCAAAACGTGCAATCAAGTTGGCTGGTTCTCAAAAATATCTTTTTGTTGGTAACTCTACAGTGAAGAGAATCATCAAAGGCAAACAAGTCTCGCCTGCTCATTACGATCCATTTGAGGATGTGAATGAATTCCTCCATGAGAAGCTACTGGAGTTCATGAAGACTGATGAGTAAGTAATCACAATCTTTCCACTATTACTATTAGCAGAACATCATTTCTATGCTAAATTTACGCATCCTTTATTCTGTAGGGAAGCACCTCTCTGTACCAAAGATACCAAACGGAGATTCTACATCTCGATTATAACTCCTAGGGAGGATTGGCTAAACAGTGAGTTTGGATGGTTAGCATCTGGGGTAAGTTTCTTTGCACTCTGCTAATATTTGCAGTCAATTGGTAAGTTTCTTTGCATTCTATATGTTGATGTTTATTTTCTTTCTTGCAAGTGTGGCAATGACTATGTTTTGTAATAGGCATATGCGCGATCCTTCTCCATTCTGCAGTCAGCGTATTGCTTTCTTGGATCCTTTCTTACTCAGGTTTATGAATGATGACTATCCAGTATATCTTGCAGACCAGAAGAACTTCAGGTTCAGGAACACATATCGCGACAACTTTTTTGGTCTCCAGCCTGTGGTGACTAACAAGAGGTGGTTCATGGATATTGATAACTTGTATGCGTGCTTATTTGTGGGTACAAATCACTGGGTTGCTTTGGATATAGACTTGAAGCGGAAAACCATTTTTGTTTACGACAGCATCCCACCAGAGGACGATGAAGAGTTCCAAAAAAGTGTTCGCCCTATCCGAAAAATGGTCCCTGTAATACTTAGTCAATACATCCCTGTTAAGGATCACAAGAAGAGTGTGCAATGATGGATGTGAGAAGAATGTTGGTCAATGTGCCACAGAATGAAAATCCTGGAGATTGTGGAGTATATTCGTTGAAATACATTGAGTGTCTAGCACTTGGATTGAAATTTGATGGTTTAAGCGACAAGATCATTCAGGCTGTTCGTGTGAAGCTTGCCTCTGAAATATTTGATGAAGTTCACTACGAGGTAACAGACAGTCTCTTTAACGAAGATTGTTTTCGTAAGGATGTCACCCCTGAGCTTCTAGATGAAGATGTGAGCGATGGTGATCTAGAAGATGTTACTCCAGCTTAACACTTGCTGTAGTAACTTGTATAAAGTTTTAGGAGGCTTTTGTTATGTTGCTTAATGACTCTTGATTAACACTTGTTGTGGTATTTGTACCAAGTTTCGTCACTTTCATTTTGTTGCTTAATGACTGGATTTGGTTACTCTTTAATGTTCTTTGACAGGCTGGTTGTTCTATTGGTAGGTTATTCATCGGAAATTATATTTTTTGCACCGTAAATTTATTTTTTAGTTACCACATATTTATTTTCTACGTTGCAGATTTATTGTTTAGTTACCAGAGATTTATTTTCTAAATTACTGCAGATTTATTTCTTAGTTACCACAGATATATTTTATACGTTACCGCAGATTTGTTGCTTAGTTACCGTAGATTTATTGATTAGCTACTGTAGACTTATACGAACACATAAAAAAAACGAAAATACTAACTCATCAACAAACGAAAATAACATATGGTTCATGAAGCAAAGAAACAAATGAAAATAACAGATGTTTCATGAAGCAAAGAAACAAACAAAAATAACAGATGGTTTATGAAGCTAAGGAAGAAAGAAACAAATGGTTTATGAAGTACATGTTTTACGGTTATGGCCAGCAACCTTACAATTTCCACATGTGTGTTTCTTCCTTGGTCTTTTCTTCTCCATAGCAACTTCCAAAGCAGGTTTAATCCTCGATTTTTTTGGTCTACCTGGTTGTGGTCACAGGGGGATTTACAAACTTGATTTGCTACAGTTTCCGGTATTGGAATAGTGAAATCTCTAGGTAAGATGGCGCTTGCGTAGGAGTTGTACAAGGAATTCTTGTGGTAATAACGATGACACATTGTTGTTGGTTCGATTTTCCTCTTCTCAGAAGCTGCAATTGCATGGCCATATGGTATTTTCTCCAAGTCAAACCGACAACATGTACACTTTTTCTCTCTCAAGTTAACAACATGTACAGATGATCCGCTTGTCACTTGCACCTGATGTGCATCTATATCTTGTGCAGTAACAAGTTAAGCATACGCTACTCGGCTCTACAAAACAATCATAAAGTTACTATTACATAAACAAGGTTATCTTATATTACTACAACACTTTTTTTTGGATATGTTTACCTCTAGCATTTTCTCCACAGCACGTGTAAGAGATGTTTTCATTTTTAAAGCATCTTTTCTTCGATCTGAAAACCACCTTGTCATCATAAACCTCACTGCATCTAAGAGGTGGACTATAGGCAAACTCCTAGAATGTGATAAAACATTATTAATAGACTCGACAATGTTGCTAGTAATGATGTTGTACCTATCACCAGGGAAATGTACTCGTGTCCACAGTTTTAAATCTGCCCTTCAAGATAATTATGAAGTGGAGGATTCAACACTTTAATCTGATCAAATGCAGTTTCGAAATCAACAAATGTAAAAGCATTGGCCGCTTTCTTCACTAACCCAAAGGCGTCTTTTCCTCTAAATCGAACCAGAATATTTTTGTATAGGTGATATGTGCATATACCCCGACTTGACTTTGGATAGACAGTCCGTATTGCTTTCCCAATTGATCGGTGTCTGTCGAAGACAATTGCAAGCTTTTTATCATCTGGGATCACATAGCTTAGTTGCTTGAAAAACCATTCTCATGATTCATCATTTTCAGTATCAACCACGGCAAAAGCTATAGGAAATATCTGAAAATTACCGTCTTGTGCTGTTGTAGTAAGAAGTGTACCTTTGTATTTTCCTTGTAAGAAAGTACCATCAGCTACCACAACTTTTCTCATGAAAGGAAATCCATTAATACTTGCACCAAATGCTAAGAACAAATACTTGAATATTTGACTCTCATCAACTTCTAGTCGCGTTAGTGTCCCAGGATTTGCTCTGCGTATCATATATAAATAATTGGCGTGCGAACTGTAGAGTTCGGTAACCTTTCCAATAATTCATCAAACAAAAAAAGATGAAATTTTGATTAAAACAAATATTTCAATATGCAATAAAATTAAGGCGTAGTCATTACCTTGATCCGAAATCGTTTAGTCATTGCTACAGAAACATGCTTCGGCCTAACAGTTGGTCCGATTCCACCGACAAAATCCTTGTATAACATTCCAAGTATATCTGGGGTTGCTTGGCGTGATGATGCAGACCGCTGAGTAATTGAACATGTATGTTCAGCTATGTACACACGAACATAAAATTTGAGATCACCTTCTGTTGGTGATGCTCGTAGCCTCCATGTACATCCTTCCACCCAACACCAGACAATCAGTAAGTCTGGTTTTGAATAGTCTACACGAAAATCAAACCTTTCAAGGACTGTCATGATCTTCAATCTTATCTCTAAATGCTCTTTCGTTGCATAACATTGTTCAACAGCTAATGTCATGGAAGATAATTCAAAGTTCACCAAATCAGGATACTCATTTGTTGATGTAAAAACACTGTGGATTTTCTTTGCTTCGTAGGTACTTCTTTCTCTTCTGCTGGCATCCCATACTTGCTAAAGTTCTCATCATCTGAGTCAGTTCCATCTGAGTCATCACAGTAATCAAATCTGCTTTCATCTTCTTCTTCTTCATTCTTAGAGTTGGCGTCATCCTTGCTATTATTTGAAGTCACGCATTCATCTTTAACAACCTCTTGCGATTCAGCCAAATTTTTCTCCTTCACTTCCACACGAAGTCTAACTGTTTCTAATGATTGCTGACCCAAATAAAATTGAAATTTTCTTGAGTTGGCAATAATAACAGGAGGCGTTTCTGGTGGAAGATCTTTAAGGACATTCTTAGGCATCATGTAACTCAACTCAACATTGCGTACTCTCTTATCCAACGCAAAATCTTCATATACTATGTCAATGAATTCATCAAAACTGAGTTTTGAATTCCCTTGCAGAATTCTAGAACCACTCTTGCTATCAACACCAAACAACCATCTATTATTTGCAAACATCCATTTTCCAGAAACAAGGATGATGCGCTCCATGATAAGTTAATTGAGAAAGAATAAGGTGAAATATCATGAGAAGGAAAAACTTGGAGGTGAAGGTTGAAAAATAAAAAAAAATTTGGTGAAGAACCCGATGGAGGTTGCAATTAACCCTAGATGAAGCAGTTACGTTCTTTAAAAAAAATTATTTCTATCTTTCGTCATTTATTCAGAAAATTATGAGAAAATCTGCGGTAACATTCATGGTAAAAACTCTACGGTAACATAGCTTCAAAAAATCTATGATATTAAGTCTGCAGCCATTAAATATACCATTCTAGTAACTTTAATCTCTACGGTAAAGAGAATTGCGCCAAATCTTTTTTACAAAAAGATTTAAAAATCTCCGATAACTAAATTTAACAAAAAAAATCTGCGATAACTAATATGTTACTCTAGTAATTAAAATTTGTCAAAAAAATCTACGTTCACTTCAATATCAAATCAAACTCTACCATAACTAAATTCAAAATCTACAAGAAAAAAATAAGTCTACAACAAAAATCTACGGTAAATTATTAAATCTACAATACAAAATCTTACAGTTTAGGAAAACTATAAAATCTACCATTACTATCCCAATAGTCATTAGAAACTCTACAAAAGGCTAAAATATCTGCGATGAAATAAAAAATCTACAACTAGTAAGACTTAAAAATCTACGGTTTTAAAAAAATTTATGACACAAATCTACGGTAAATCAAAAAATCTACGAAATCCAAAAATCTGCGATAACATAGAACCGTAGTTATAAATGCTGATGTGGCATTAATCAGTAATGGCATTCCTATAATTTTTTTTTTCTAACACATAATCTTAAAGGTATTTTTGTGATAAAAAATAATTAAGCTAAACTAATCTTTTTTTATACTAAATTGGCTATTAACTCTAAATATAATATTATTTTAGTAATTTTCCCTAATAAATATTCTACTGGATATTCTATTAAACTATAAAAGCTATATTTACGTAATTGTTTAGATACTCAAAATGTTTGAGTAACCGAGATCTTTTGTAACAAGGTGCAATATCTTCAATACATACCAGCAAAACACGTCAACATTCCATTAAAACAAGACGCCATCTATCACAAAAGAACTATAATATACAGCAGAAGCAATACCAATACCAAGTGATATCTTATTCCATCTATCTTCCTTTGGATTATAAACCACATACTCGTTATCCCCAAAAAGATAGAATTTTCCTTCAAATCCTAAGCTATACAATACAACTCCACCAATGCCAGGGTTCATTAAAGACCTCCAAGTTTGAGTCTTTGGATCAAACACTTGAACCCCATTGGAGGAATTGAGATCTTTATAGCCTCCAGCTACATATATCTTCCCATCAATTAAACTTGCAGTGGAGTAGTAGCCACGGTCCATTCGCATGCTTGGAGACTTGTGCCACTTGTTAGACTTACAATCAAGAACAGAGACTAAAGAAGAAGAGACCTTATCTCCTCCGATTATGTAGATTTCAGAACCAACGGCTACGAGATTCATTGATTTCGAAGGAGGCAATTGCGGAGATGGAACTGGGACTAAAAGATTGCCACATTTTGGTGTACGGCAGAGAGTGAACCAACATGTGTTTCGATCTGAAGGGAAGCGTACGCATATATAGAGATAACTCTCTGTTCGGTTTAAGTTAGAATGGGTCTCCTAAATCTCCGGTGAAGCAATAATTGATGGGAACTTTTTAGAGACGAGGGAGAGAGTGAACAATACTTGGGTGGTTCACCCCTAGTGAATCCCTTTGTTCACCCTTTTTTCTCTAATCAATCAAGAACCATTTTTGGATTCACTCTTTTTCATTAAACTCCCTATGTTATAACCAATCAAATTGCCACGTAATATCTTATTTATGTTATGTAATATTATCATTAATTACTTTTTCTAAATCTAATCCATAAATCATTAATCATTATTTTTAAATCTAATCAATAAAAATATGACAACTAAGATTATATTTAAACAAGAATAATAAATTAAAATTTCAATTAAACAAATAAAATAAATTATAAAAATTAATTAATTAAGAAAATTAAATCTACTAATATCACAAAATAACCTAAAGGATTTTATGACATGTTTCGACCACTCGTTTTGATGTTTTATTTGGGTTTGCTGAATTATATCATTAAGGTATATTTTTATGAAAAATAAATTACGAAAAATATATAAAAACATATAAAAATATACCCTAATGATATAATTTAGCGAACCCAAGGAAAAAACATAACGAGTGGCTGAAACATAACATATAATGATTTAGGTTATTTCGTGATCTCGAGATATTAGAATATTAAATTTTCTTAATTTATTTAATTTTTCTAAATTTATTTTATTTATTTCATTTGTTTGTTTATATTTTAATTTATTATTTCTATTTATACATAATTTTTGTTGATATATTCGTTATATTTTTTTATTTAGAAAAAATAATTAATGATTTAATATAATTAATTAGATTTAGAAATAATGATTAATGATAATATTAAATAGCATAAATGAGATATTACATGGCAGTTTGATTGGTTAAAATATAGAGAGGTGAAAGAAAGAGGTTCACCCCCAGGAGTGAACCCAAGAAAGGTTCATCAATCAATTGACATATAATATTCTCATTCACTACTCTTTCTAAATGTGATCAATTAATCATTAATCATTTTTTCTAAATATAATGAATATAAGTATATCAACTAAAATTATATTTAAACAAAACTAATAAATTATAGTTATAACTAAACAAATGAAATAATAAAATAAATTAAGAAAATTCATCCAATAACATTATTCACGTAATATTATATTTAACAAAATATAATAAACTAAAGTTAAATAAATAAAACATATAAAACTATTATCTAAGCAATACAACTCAGCGAACCCAAGGGTAACAAATTTTGATTTTTCAATTTGTTTTATTTACTGTTTTAGAAAATAAAAAAATAAAAAAAAATTAATAAATAAAACATATAAAACTATACACTAAATGATACAACTCAGCGAATCCAAAGGCTAAAACTTTTAAAATATTTAATTTATTTATTTTATATGTTTTAAAGTACATAGTTTTATATGTTTTATTTATTTAGCTTTAATTATTATTTTAGTGATTAATGATTAATTGCTTTGATTTAGAAAAAGTAATTAATAATAATATTAGATGACATATTTTGATTGGTTAGAGAAAGTGGAGTGAACAAAGGGGTTCAACAATAGGGATGAACCCAAGTATTTTCCTATTTTCAAAGACTTTACAAAAACTCTTTATATCTAATATTTGAGTATATTCCAAATAAAAATATTTGTGTAGTTGCAACTTAAAACTTATATGCAAAAAAGTATGTTAGAAGTATTCTTCCAAGATGGAAAAAAAAATGTAATCTTCCATTAATTTTTTTATATTGTCAACCTTATAAAAATACTAATATTATAAACTCATCATTTACAAAACAAAACAAATATACAATGATATATATATATAATTTATAAAACATCAAGTATATGATAACATAATATCTTACCAAATTTTGTTTTGTATAAATTGTTAACTTATACTTTAATTTTACAAAGCAACGTATCTTACTAGCTGCAAGTGGAAGTATATTTCCAGTCAATTTCAATAGTTTGTCACTGTTACTAATAAATGAAAAATAATATTAAAACTACAAAGTTAATAAAACTTTACAGTACTATATTTTAAATTCGTGAAACTATGTAAAAGTCATTGATAATTTATTTTTAATTAGAGAGAATATATAAAGGTTCACAAGATTCTACAATTAGTATAGTCATTAAAACTCTTTTTAACTCTTAGTTAAATAAACCCCCTAAATTAATTTAGAAGACTGTTTAAGATGAATCAATCAAAGTTCATAATACTATGTAACTAAGGGTTGGACCGCGCGGTACGCGCGGGGATGAAAGATTTTGTATGAGATTTATTGACTAAATAATTTTTATGGAAAGTAAAATATTTTTATAAAATAAAGCGTATAAAAAACAAAATCTTTTGAGATTCTCTTATATTAGTAAATAACAAAAATATTTAGAATTGATATCATCTGAAAAGCAAATAACCAAAAAAGTTTTAATCATATTAAAATTTGTTTATATATTCAAGAATAATTAATGTCACACTCGCAAGAATTTATAAGTACTATAGTGGTTTATTTTATGTTTTCTTCTATATTTTCTTCTATAGTATATTACTTTTATTTATTTATTAATATTGCAATTGGTTCAACACAATTATTATAATTTCAATATCCATTTCTACCTAATACATTAAATTGCATTGAGAAATTCATATACATCCATTTGTTTTTTTTTCAAAATACACTGAAATTCTAAAATTTTAAATTGTGATCAAAATGGTTCATCAAAATTTTGTAAATTATGGTACTTGTAACATATGGTATATTTTCCTATAACCTAGTTATTTATTATCTTTGTTTTAATAAAAATAATTCACATGGCACTATTAATCATATTATTTTTAAATGTTATTTTGGTTAAAAATATATTATTTTTCCTTAAGTTTCTCAAATAGTGTTCATTTACATGTTTGTGTATATGACTATAAACTGAATAAATATAATAAATGTTTCAGTTATTTCTTGTTAGTTAATTATTTTAAAATAAGGGTAAAATAAGCACAAATCTAGGAAAAAATAACCATAATTAAAAGAAGAAATTATAATCAAATGAATATATAAGAATTTAATTAAATTATGTATTATGTAGTATAATATCTCTTTTTTGGTCATATGTAGCATATGTTTCTATTCTTTTTTTTTCTAATAATTCACATGAATTTATTATTTAACTATTTTGCAATGTATTTTCAGTAATTAAATATTATTCCTAATAGAAGAAAATAAAATGTCTATCACATTTTTAATCAACTATATTATATATATATATTAAATCTGCTCACAGCGCGGGACTACCATAGTACTAAACATAGTAAAGTATCCTAAAATCTATAGGGTTTTGTTTGGTTACCCAAACTGTTTTTAAAAAAAAATTTGAACAGTTTTTTTATTAGAACTTTTGATGGGATAGGTTACGGTAGGGTAAAATTACCCATGAAAACATCCCTAATAGTTTTGAAGAAATTATTTTTAACTAAAAACAGAATTAGAAAGAATACAAAGGAAGAATATTTTTAATTTCAAATTAAAAACAAACAATAGATATAGTGATAATTTTGTTTCAAAGTGCAACTAATTCATATGATATGTACCAGTAAGATATGATATATATTTAAAATTTAAAATTTATATATCATATAATTATTTTTCTATTTTATAAATATTTACTATATTTTGAAAATGATTATAGGGGCATTATCTAAAATGGACAATTTGAAAAATTTATTTTCAAATGGGTCCCCTGTGAATAATTTTAAAAAGTAGTAGGAGTCCTTGTCTGGAAATACATTTTCAAAAAGGTATATTTTTAGTATTTAGTCCATAATTATATGCATCCTAATTAACACCAATGTCAATCCCATTATAGTTGAGAACATCATGATATTTAGTTTTATTTAAAACATTTTTTGTCATCAAAAGATTAGTATCTAAAAGCCAGTTTCTCAATTTACAATACCATGTTCAATATTTTAATTTTATTTAGGTTCACATAAAATTTTAGAATATTCACAGAAACTCTTTATGAGATTATCTTATATTAGTAAATAACAAAAAAAAATTAGAATTGATATCATCTAAAAAGAAAATGACCAAAAAAACTTTAATCATATCAAAATGTGTTTATAGATTAAAGAATAATTAATGTCACACTAACATGATAAGTACTATAAGTGGTTTATTTTATGTTTTCTTCTATAGTATATTACTTTTTTATTTTTAATTTATATTGCAGTTGGTTCAACACAATTATTATAATTTCATTATCCATTTCTACCTAATACATTAAATTTTATTGAGAAATTCATATACATCCATTTGTTTTTTTAAATACCACTGAAATTCTAAAATTTTAATTGTGATTAAAATGGTTCATAAAATTTTATAAATTATGGAACTTGTAACAGATGGAAATACAAATTACAGGTTCTGAGTTCATCTTAGATGTGTCAGTAGTTAAGTTCTTATTTTTTTTCAAGTTTGCAACTATTTAATCTTGACAGGTCATGTTCTTAAAATATTATGTGGTAAAGCCACTAAGTGTTATTGAAGTAATTCACGTGATATTATTAATCATATTATTTGTTTTAATAAAAATAATTCACATGACACTGTGTGGTAGAGCTACTAAGTGTTATTGAAGTAATTCACATGACATATTAATCAAATTATTTGTTTTAGTAAAAATAAATCACATGACACTATTAATCATATTAATTTAAAATTTTATTTTGGCTAAAAATATATTGGTTTTCCTTAAGTTTCTCAAATAGTATTCATTTACATGTTTGTGTATATGACTATAAATTGAATAAATATAATAGATGTTTCAGTTAATTATTTTAAAATAAGGGTAAAATAAGAAAAAATCTAGAAAACCATAAACTTAATTAAAAGGAAAAAATATAATCAAAAGAATATATAAGAATGTAATTACAGTATGTAGTAGTATAATATCTTTTTTCTAGCCATATGTAGCATATGTTTCTATACTTTTTCTAATAATTCACATGAATTTATTTAACTATTTTGCAATGTATTTTCAGTAATTAAATATTATTCCTAATAGAAGAAAATAAAATATCTATCACATTTTTAATCAACTATATATTAAATTCGTGCACAGCGCGGGACAACCATAGTACTAAATATAGTAAAGTACTTGTAAATACGCCTGGAATCTATAGAGTTTTGTTTAGTTATCCAAACAATTTTTTAGAGTTTTTTTGATTTTTTTTTAATAGGATTTTTGATGGGATAGGTTAGGTTAGGATAAAATTACCAATGAAAACATCCCTAATAGTTTTGAAGAAATTATGTTTAACTAAAAACAGAATTAGAAAGAATACAAAGGAAGAATATATTTTTAATTTCAAATTAAAAACAAACAATAGATATAGTGATAATTTTGTTTCAAAGTGCAACTAATTTATTCACAGCAAACTCTTTATGAGATTATCTTATATTAGTAAATAATAATAAAAATTTAGAATTAATATAATCTAAAAAGAAAATTACCAAAAAATCTTTAATCATATCAAAATGTATTTATATATTCAAGAATAATTATGTCACACTCACATGATAAGTACTATAAATGGTTTATTTTATGTTTTCTTCTATAACCTTAATTAAAAGAAGAAATTATAATCAAACGAATATATAATAATTTAATTAAAATATGTATTATGTTGTATCATATCTCTTTTCTGGCCATATGTAGCATATGTTTCTATACTCTTTTTTTAGAAATTACCTACTTTTCTAATAATTCACATGAATTTATTATTTAACTATTTTGCAATATATTTTCAGTAATTAAAGATTATTCATAATAGAATGGAAAATAAAATGGCTTATCACATTTTTTATCAACTATATATTAAATATATATATATATAAAATCTGCGCACAGCATGGGACAACCCTAGTATTAAATATAGTAAAGTACCCGTGAGTATACCTGAAATCGAAAGAAACCTGATTGTGATTAACATTCTAGCATATACATCATATCTCATTAATCAGATTCAGAGCAACCCTAGAAAACTCATAACCAAAAGATGGGTTTAGTTATTCAATCTGTATTTATGACATAGACACATAGTTCATCTGAAGAGACATAATACTTAAGCATAAAGTAAAATAAGGAGAGAGAGATCCTTATGCATTTACAGCTACATGCCTACATCTATTGGTTTCATGTCATCCCTCACGGAGAGGATAGAGAACTCAAATTCAATATTAAGCTGCATGAAACAGGACCATTATATAATAGACGTATTGGCATTCTGTCATCTTCGATTCTGATGTATTCAATAGTCTTCGAAGTACCTGAGCAGAAGAACTCAAAAGATAGAAAAGCTTAAATAAACTCTTACTTACGGAGATTCAGTATGTCATAGAAAAGTAAAACAATGCAAAAATCATAATCATAAAATTATAAATAGTGTTTATAATATACAAATGACTGTTTGACCTAAAGAAAAAATAAATCTAGAAATCCTAAAAAGGTAATAAAAATTAAATAGTGAGAATCATATCCAAAAATAAACTCTTTTGGATTCATCAAAAGTAAGAACATATATGATAGGGACTGCAAAAGTAAGAACATATATGATAGGGACTGCAAAAGTAAGAACACAAAATCAAGGTCGGCTATTCTTCATCCCTGCATCTTTACTATTTTCATCACCAAAAAAAAGATTATGTAATAAAAATGATAAAAACAAAAGAAAAACAAAAAAATAACCTTCATCATGATGCCAAACAAAATTTTTAATAGAAATAAATAAATAGTTCATATCCTGGATCAAATTCCATAAAATAATTTTAAAAATACCTTTTTTAGAGCTGAACTTTTATAATTCCTATAAGGAAGGTTTCATTCTTCATATCTGCTTAAATCCTCTTTTAGAGCTGAACTTTTATAAATCCTTTGAGCATGCTTTCGTTCTTCAAATCTGCATAAAGAATAAAATCATCAGATTAAACTAAAATAGGAAGAATCGATTACAAACAATGTTAGTAGAAAACACTATTAAAACATAATAAATATTCTATCGATTACACCCTTAAAAATAATTAATGACTGATGATGTGGTGCTTAGATTGATATATATATATATATATATATATATATATATATATGCAAAAATACATAAATATTTAGGTTAAACCAACTAAAATCTTATAAGGCAGATAGCTTGTTTGTAACTTTTCTTTACCCATTCATTCAATCGTCTTCATATTCACCTACACATATACCCAACCATATTTGTATCCTCATTTTCGTTAGTCTTCTTACCATCCTCTTGTTCAAACATACTTTGCCTATTTAGCCAATGTCTTATCTGTACACGTCTTTTTATCTTTAAACGTATATGTCGTTCAACCATCAAAGAATGATTATTCCCGAAACAGTCATGTAGTTTGGTAAAAAATAAAAAACAAAAAACTTGTTAAAATCACGCTTAATCTTGAAACTTTTTAAATTACCTTATCTACTAACTGCTTTGACTTAGATACAGAGTACTTCTCTATTGTGAAGTTCCCACATGTTTCTATTGGTGTCTAAATCTTGCAAACTCTACAAATCCATCGCTATCTTTAAGAAATGTTTGAAACTATTTTCGTCCATTATTTCTGAAAACATATCATGTCTCTTGTTTCTTATTTTCCTTTGCTTTACCAATTGTGTCATTTCCACAAATAATTGCCGCTTCAAATATTCAACGATTATTTTTGTTGATCCAAATGCTTATTCAACAATCAGAGTTTCCAGCTTTTTCACTATCAAGTATTTCTCAAGCTTTGCTACATACTATTCCATTCTCATAATGTTAAATGCTCTGTAAAAATCCAATTTCTGGTATATTATGGTGCATGAAGAGCGCTGAAGAGATTTGATTTGGCTATCTATGTCACTGTTATTCTCGAGCATATAATCGTTATTGCCTGCACTTAAAATTAAATTACTAAGGATGAACATTACCATTATTAGCATTTCATATTTTCATTATTAGCATTCATCCTCACATGAGTTTATTTGCACAATTATAGGAATCATGAACTGATTCACGTTCTAACATCAAGACTGAGGTTGTAACTCACTCCCACTCCATGTTGTAACTGATTCGAAACTACTCATTGTATATGTGCTGGCTAAATCCGTTTTATCCTTAATTAAAAGGATAAAGAGATGATTCATCATCATTATCGTAGACAAATCAGATTTTTATTTATTTATGGTATCTTTGGAGTAGCTTAAATCTCTTCTCTAATGATGTCATATTCTTCTTCTTTAATGACATCATTTCTTCATAAGGCTTATCGTAGACGTTTGCACCGTGATCTCTCTTTCTTCAGTATCACTTACTTCAGTATCACTTACTTCAGTATCACTTACTCATCGTTGTATAGTCGTCTCTCCACCACCATATAATTTGTTTTATACAGAGTTGATCTTTTAGTATGTCTTTTCCAAAGTTACAAACTTTTTCCTTTGATATTTGATTCAGTCCCTACACAACACCATATAAAAAACTATAAGAAAAATACACTTTATCATCACAGAAAATAGAGACCTTGTAAAATCCATCGGTCCAGCAATAATCGAGATGATGAATATTTTTTTTTCTAGATTACCTTTTTCTAAATCTGTACACAAATGGTACTGCACATCCAAACACATTCCAACATACAACATATTTTATAATGTTACAAAAATTCTAGAAAAATATTTTAATTTTATTTTCTTTTTAACTCTATATATTTTAAAACCATGAGAATATCCATCAATTATTTTTTAACTGTATATTTTTTTTGAATATCTATTTACAAAACATCAATAGGCACAAAAAAACACACTTTTATAACAGTATTGTTTTACAAATATAAATTTAATAATAGTAAAAATAATAATATCTCCAATAATCATAAAATATACTGATGCTTTATATAATAAGATTGTTTTAGTCTTTTAAATTTTACTGAATTTCCAAAAAATATTTATATTAAACTTGATTGACTTAATAATTTTTTGACTTGATTTAGTTTACAAATCAGTTTCCTCTCTTATATTATACTTCTAATTCTTCCCCCTAAATGCCTCCGAAACAGAACCAGTAAGCTCTTTGGAACATTTGATAAACCCTTCTCTCTTATTACAAAATTCTCAAGCTTAAACACTTTCTCTTTTACCTCTCTCAGAATCTCTGGTTCTTTCTCTTCTAACATCATCACCAAGTTATCACCTTCTCTCAAATCTCTCAATATCAGTTCTAACTTCATATCCTGGTAAATCCCAAAAGAGATTCGTATTTGAAGAATAAGAATCTGAAAACTCTTGTTTTAACGGACAATCTGTTCAACAGTTTTGTGGCTGATCTCAGAGGGTTGTCAAATCATCAAGGGCTAGATTTGGGATGTAATAATCTCGGCCATGAAGTTCCTTCACTCCCAAGTAATCTCATCTCTGCTCACTGACGAACAATCCAAACCACTCATGACTTCAAAATCTTTCTCCTTGTCTAACTCATTTTCAGTTTGAGCAACTCAAGCTTCAAGTCTCAGTTTTCGAGGTTCAGTTTGGAGAGCTCAATATTGTAGGGGCTGATCTCAGGAGAAGGCATAGTTTCTACTGCGGTTATGAAGTTGGAAATCACTTAATACTCCACAATGAATTTGTTGATTGTTTTGAGCTGCATGAGCACTTGCTTCTTGCGATAGCTTTTCACAGTTGATTACGCAGCAAAGTTTCTCCAGGTCACTTATATTCGGATGCACCTACACCAAAAATAGCTTCAAGTAAAGGTTCTTCATCAAATTCTGTAAAGACTAAGTACTTTCTCTTTTGTTATTATTATATGATTCAAACCCATAAGATCTTTAATGTAACATTTTTATAATAAAAGTGTATACCTTGAGATAGATGTCTATGGCTCGATAAATCCCATCTTCAGTAATCCTAGACTGTCGAGGAACCGATGAATTTCGCCCAGTTTATGTTTCTATCAAAAGCAATATCAGCCAGAAAAGTCTCCACCAGTCCGCCAATATTACTGGCGAAAATCAAGAGAGTTTCTTTCAACTTCAAACTCAAGTTAGTTCATGAGGATACGTTGAACAGTTGCAACATCAAACATTGTGTAGTCTCCATAAGAAGGAATCAAGAGATCATCAAGCACAGCTTCTCTTAACTGTAATCTCATTCTCTTCGAGGTATATTGCAGCTCTTAAAAGCATAAAGAAATCTCACTGAGATTGCGGTTCTTTCCTTAGGAAGAAGACTCACAATTGTTTCAAGAATCAACCTTTTCTCATGTTCTTGTCCTGCCGCCGTCTTCTTTGCCCATTCCCCAAAATTCTCCTGCATGAGAAACCAAAATTTCATTAAATCATTCTCTAAAAATTAAGGTAAAGAAGACATTGTTTTCTTGAAAATCTCTTAGAGATTTTTGTGGATAGAGCACAAGTACCGGACCAAGCGTGTATCGCTTAAGACACATTGAAACATATCAATCCTAACAGATAAATCCTCAGCCTACCAGTCAATATCCTTCTAGTTCTGGCTCTCAAGACAAGTTACATAAGCAATTGAATCTATACAGTACCGCTCCACAAGGCTCACTCTCTCGGCCATAGGAAACACCCTGAGATTTTCTCAAAACTTTAACCAAATCCGTTAAGCTCTTGAGGATCATTTCGTTTAAGTAAACCTCTGTTGTCTCCACAAGGTTTCCAAAAGAGTGTTCCTGTGTCATCTCTAAATACTCTTTTAAATCTCTGTCGTTACTAAGATGATAAAACGGAGAAGGTTCCTCAAATTATTGTTGGAGTTGTACAAGTAATGATCATATGTCGTTGGCTCCTGAATCGAATAAATCTCTTAGGATTATTCCCGAATCATTAGCGGCTTGCATGTTCCTCATAGAATATCTCTCAAGAAAACTCATTTTGATTCCTTGATCATATTGCGTCTGTGTCATTACAGTCTATCAAAGGGATGATGTATCTCTCAGAGAGAGAGAACCTCAATGCCCGTATTTTTATTGAGGGAAACAGGACTTTCACAGGACTCGTTATGTTCATTACTAACTTCAGGTGACCAGTTTTCAAGGAGTGCAAAAATCAACTTTTGAATCAGAGTAAGTTTCAATGAAGCTGCCGCAGGAGGAAACCAGTTTAGATAAAACTGAAAAAACCAAAATCAGTGAGATATTAAGAAGCGTTTTACTAAAACCTAATATAAAACCTAATGATTCTTGGTGTTGTCAAAATTAATATTTATAGGGAAACGTCTAGGTTAAACCGACTATAGTTTAATAAGGCCGAATTAAGTTCTAAATTTAAGTTAACTGGGCTGGCTAATATTAGGACTAAATTGTCTCATTAATTCAATAATTCATTAACTCCAAAACGATATTCATTTATGTACGTTGATTGTGGTGCGAGCAGAATTTTGTTATAATAGTAGTATAGAAGATTAATTTTATTAAGATGCAAAGAAAGCTAAATTTGCTTTACAGGACTACTGGGTTATTTAATCCTATTCCCTCCCATAACTTTGGTCTCGTACTGTGACTACGTATCTAAAATTTTTGGAATCCAAAATAAAATGAATAATTACTATATGTTCCATCGAGACAAATTTTTTTTTTTGTTTATATGAAAAAGTGGTTTAACAGAATTCCAGTCGTATAATTTCAAAATGCAGATTGTAAAAGAGAATCTTCAAATTGTTTCGGAGGCAATTTCTTTGTTGGTTTGCTACAAGAAATGAACATAAGCTTTCCCTTAAGGCATATGTATCTCTCAATTATGCTGCATCTGCAAGGCTCAAGTTGAAACACGGGACCATCTCCTCCTTCATTGCTCTTTCGCTGAGGAGATTTGGTTGAAGGTGATGTTCCGACTTGCTTCTCACCTTTGTATCTTTGCTGACTGGGGAACACTTATTACTTGGTTATCCTCAAGGACATTGTCAGTCTCCTCTACTCTCAAACACATTGCTATCCAAGCCACCATATACAGTTTATGGCGGAAACGAAACAACCGGCTCCACAACTCGACATCTGCAACTTCTGCTACGGTTTTCTCTCAGATTGATAGAAGCATAAAAGATACACTTCTCGCTAGACGGCATCTCTACAACAAGTTGTCTGCATAGTTTCACTTGGCTTTTTAATTTTTTTGTCAATGAAGCTCTCTGCCCCTAAAGCTCTTGTAATTAACAATCTTATTCCAATTTGGTAATATAATTCACATCTTATCAAAAAAAAAAAAAAAGTAACGCTATACTAGGTATTTTGTTTAAGTTGTATTCTTGTGAATGTAAAGAGAACCATACCCTTTAATTTGTGCAACACAAAATAAGTGTTTTCAAGACAAAAACATGAAATAATCATTCATAGAAAGGAAACACCAAAACAAAAGATAATATTCATAAAAACAAAATGAGATTACCAGCCATAAGATGTTCACCCTTTAAGCCTGTCCTCATGATCAGTAGCATCATTTCATCAAAGAAAAACACAATCTACCCACTCAACCTTCCCCCAAATCTCACCTCCATCGCCCTTTTCAAGGCTATTCTCAGCACACCAAATCCTATTTTCCTGACGTATGATCAGGGACATCCCACAAAACCGCCATCTTTCCAGAGGATATATGTCTCCTGACTATGCATGGACCGGGATTTTCTCTGAGAAGTCGAACACCTATAACTTTGGAGAAAAGATCTCAAGGTTTAGCTATGATGAAGAGTCCAAAAGCCTTCTTTCATATGTAAGTAATAATTTAGGTTTAGAATCTAGTACTTGATCTCCATCAAGTTCAGAGAATTCAGCCTTTTCTCTTATATTTTCTTGTTCTGAATCCATAACAGGCGTGGGAATCTTGGTATGAAAATGGATAAAGATGTTGCTAATTCATGACACCCATCTGAAGTTGGAAGGTGTGTTCAAATTGGTTTGCTTTGTGTTCAACACAAACCTGACCTAACACACTTGAGTTGCTGTCTATGCTCACCACAACATCAGATCTTCCATCACCAAAACAATCCACTTTTGCAGTGCACACTCAAGATGACGAATCCCTGATATTTGGTTGATTAGTTGATTAGGGAAAAAGAAGTCGAAAAATTAAGAAGCTTCTTAAATTCCAATTTCTTATGTTTCCTTGTAGATTTAATTATGGTTTTGGTATTTTTATTTAATTATATTTTAGTGTCGGTTGTAAGGATTCTCTATAAAAGGAGACTCAAAGACTCTATAAAATTCAACTCTCAACAATTAACTTAATTCTCTAAGAGAGACTTGGGTTAAAAGTGGAGCTTTGTCTAAATTATTTTGGTTGATAACAATTTGGTATCAGAGCCGAACGATTCAATGGGAGGAAGTGGTTCCTTCAAGGAGTCATGCCACGAAATCAGTGGTTCCTTCAAGGAGTCATGTGACGAAATCATGAAGTTGTTGCATGAGCTTATTGAGATGGTGAATTCGAAACCAACGGTCGTTACCGTGGCGTTAGGAGCGGAAGCGTTCGTGGTTGAGGCAGAGACACCTAACCATAAGCCAGTGACACCAGAGGAAGAGCCAAAACCAACAGAAGTGGAGGGGCTAGAGGCTGTAACATCGGAGCTTGAGGCAAAGAAATCGGAGCCACAAGCCGAAGAAGCAACGACTACACCAACTACTGTTTCAGTTGTGGTATCTAGATTTCTAATAGAAAGGAATGCACTCTCTACTATGTGTGGTTATGTGACTAAAGAAAAAGATGTGGTGCGTGGGGACAGCCATGGATTATCATTCCCTAATGACCCACCAACAACTCTTGAGTCTCTTGACTTAGGTCTTTGTATCAAGAGTCTAACAAACGCTACTACTAGGTGGATGTTTAGATACCATGAGTTGGAGCTTGAGGACAAACTCCGAATCGAAGAGGGAAGTAATGATACAAGACTATTATAGTTAGGTTGATTAGTTGATTAGGGAAAAGGAAATTAAAAAAATTAAGAAGCTTCTTAAGTTCCAATTTCTTATGTTTCCTTTTATATTTAATTATGGTTTTGGTATTTTTACTTAATTATCTTTTAGTGTCAGTTGTAAAGGTTCTCTATAAAAAAAGATTCAAAGCATTAATAAAATTCAACTCTCAATAATTAACCTAATTCTCTAAGAGAACTTGGGTTAGAATGGAGCTTTGCCTAAATTATTTTGGTTCATAATAATCCCATGCTATCACCGTCAATGAGGTGACACAATATGTGGTGCTAGGGCGTTAAAAACCATCGCTTTATCTTTAGTTAAATGATCAAAGTTTCAAATTTCATTGTTGGTAATTTTAACATACATTCAGCTCTAGGTTTAACTTAATCCAGTAACACTTGAAGTTCGTATTAAGAGTGAAACAAGAACTTCATTAACCACTAAGAACGATCTGTTGGATTAATATCATCATTTTCTGATTATTCACTAAGAAATATCTTATATAAATGTCTATCTTCCACAGGTTTATGGCCCTTTTGGGTTTGAAAAGCTAACAATGGACGTTGAAACATTGTAATGTTAAATCAACTTCAAGTGAGAAGTGTAACAATGCCAATGGCATTCACTAAAACATAAACCAAATCATTCATCACAGTAACATACTAATGGAAAGGAAACACTACAAGAAAAGAAAAAAACCCACAAATATTCAAAAACAAAATAACATAAAGAGCATCCGCAGGCAACAAGCAACAATACTTGTCGAGTGGAAGCACAGCCTCAACCTATTCAACTTTACCCCAAGTCTCATCTCCATCACCATCATTACGCCTTTCCAGCGAAATCTCGGCACACCAAATCGCATTTTCCTCACATCTACCCGAATAATCAAAAGAATCATCCCACAAACCATCATCTTCCCACCAACGTCCACAATTAAACCAGGGCTTAAATTAGGCAATCCCTCAACACCATGCAATGTCTTGAATATACTTGCCTTAACGTCATACCATCTAAACTCGTCATCATTCCAAAAATACATGACCCCATCTATCACACCGGAACAAGCAAATAGAGCACCAGCCATATGAGACTTAACAGTATCAGTTGCAGCTATCCTGGTCCATCTATCTTCCTCGGGATTATAATCCGTATTCTTATCCCCCAAAAGATAAATATTTCCTTCGAATCCTAAGATTTTCAATTCCCTTCCACCGGATTTCACCAAGCCAGGGTTAGTTAAAAACCTCCAAGTTTGAGTCTTTGGATCAAACACTTGCACCCAATTGGAGGAATTGAGATCTTCGCAGCCTCCAGCTACATATATCTTCCCATCAAGTAAGCTTGCAGTGGAGGAAGAGCTCTGTTCCACTCCCATGCTTGGAGCCTTTTCCCACTTGTTAGACTTACAATCAAGAACAGAGACTAAAGAAGAAGAGACTTCATTATTACCTCCGATATTGTAGATTTCAGAACCAGCGGCTACGAGAGTTGTTGATTCCGAAGGAGGGAAATGCGGAGATGGAACTGGAATTAAAAGATTGCCACGTTTTGGTGTACGGCAGAGAGTGAACAAACATGTGTTTGGATCTGAAGGGAATTGTAAGCATAGATAGAGACAACTCTCTGTTCGGTTTAAGTAAGAATGGGTCTCGTAAAGCTCTGGTGAAGCGATGATGGATTTGAATTGTTTGGAGACGAGTGAGAGTGTTGGATAATACAATCTAGAGACGTGTGCTAAGCAGTTTAACAGCAGATCGTTAGGAAGTGATAAAATTGATGTTGGTTCGATAGTCAGAGATGGCTTCTTCTTCTTCCTCATTTTCTTATGTCGGCCGTTTGTGTCGGCGGCGGAAGATCTTGCTCTGGACGACATTGTTTGTGTCTGTGTCGGAATTGTTGTTGCGAGACGAAGATTAATGGAATGGGCCATGTGGTCGGGTAAGGAAAAAATAAAAACAATAATGGGCTTTATCGACATACTTAACTGCTATAGCAGATCCTTAATGGGCTTTAGTTGTGAAATTAGCAACAGTATTTGTTTGTTTGTTTGTCTATGTCTAAGCTCATTTAGAAACTGTTTAGGCTTAATCCATTGAAGCTAAAAATACTATAGTTTGGATTGGTGAGTTGCATAATGGCAGAATTGTTTGTTTCTAATGCAACTAATTTTATACTATTAAAACTGAAATACAAATATGGGATATTCATATTTCCAAACACTTTTGAACATATTCTTATATCCAAACACTAAATAGTTATTAATATATCAAATCATTTCAATATTTAGTTTTTATATTTTTCTTCTTTCTAAATAAATATTAAATTAATTATTTATAATCATTTCCTTATCTAATATTACTATTTTAATAGTATGAGTTCTTTTATTTGGTCGGAAAAGGGGAACAAGTCCCCCAGTTTTATTCAGAATAGTAAATTACAAACTACATTCGAACCTGTCTCGGGTACGCAGACCCTGCAGTGTCCTATAACAGAATGGAATTAACAAAATCCGGTCTAACTTCAAACAAATGAAAACCTAAAGGTAATATAAATGCATAGTTTACCAATCCATTAATAGTATGAGTTCTTATTTTTCTATAATCTTTGTTTAATTTTATTTTCACATTATTTTAAATTATTATATAATCAATACAATTTATAAAATTTTAGATTTACTGCATATATTGTGATTTGAATTTTTTTGAATGGACATATATTACTCAGTCAATATAAATAGGTGTATATATTCAACGTTCTACATCGGTAGAGACACCAAATAAATTGTTACCCGCAAGATAGATACAAGTAAATTTGACATAAAACTTTGTTGACCGCATATATATCAGATTTTATCTACAAATGGTGGATCGGTTTGCAAACTACCAAATTTTAACAGAAATAAATAAATTATATATATAAACTAATTATTGTATATAGTGATTGAAAATAATATATGATATATTTAAAAATATAAAGAGTTTTATGATTAGAACATTTATGAAAATGGAGTATTAAAAGTACTTCTATTTAAAAATTGTTTATTTAATAAAAAAATTTAAATTTTGTAAATAGTCAAATTTTCGGGCCAACTCGCTATCATGCGAATATAGTGTGACACATTTGGACATAAGAACTACTTACAAAAATTTAAAATGGAGATATAAGTTTACTAACCAACAAAACTAATATTTTATAATTTAATGAAGTTAAAATTACATATAGTAAAAAATTTATATATAAACGAAATAAATAAAACCTAAAAAAATATAAATTATAAAAAACTGATCAGAAAATATTAAATAATAAAATATAAATATATATTATATTAATTAAGAAAATAGTGATCCGCAGTGGATCGCAGGTTCAACTCTAGTTAAGTTTATAAAAATACAAATAAAACTAAATTTGCTTTACATACTGGGATATTTAATCCCATTTTCTTTTTCTTGCTCATTTCTACGCATTTTATCGTTCTACCAAAAATTCCCTCTACTCTTATTATACTCAAATTTGGTAGTTTATAGCATGTTCAGAGTTAAACCATGGAATTTGACTGTAATTTTAAAATTCATCTACAAATGCACATGTCACTCTATGTTTTATTCAACGCAATACCGTGTCTTTTATTCAGTGACACAACAAGCTTTGGCCATTTAAATTGCCAACTCAAGTTTTTAGCCCTTTTTAATTCATACTCCATTGTCTTATTATATTATACATTGTCTTGATGCCTAAGCTTTTTTATCGGATTGACTTCTGAAATTAGTCGAGTAATTTTAGTCGGTTGTAACTGAATCATATTTTAGTTCGAAATCTCAGTTTGAAATTACTAAAAACTATGTTTACAACTTAGAAAGAAAGGATAATAATCTGAGAAAAGGTTTTTTTTTTGTGTACAAATAAAAATATATATATATTTATAAAGTACAAAAATTGATAAATTTTGGTATAATTTGATTTTTATAAAAAAAATATTACTATAAAATAATTTATCTTAAAAATTTAGGATGGCAAAAAGATTCTCAATAATCAAATTAAACAACAAATTAGAAAGAAATATGTGGCAGATATGATTCTCATATAATTCTCTTTCTTCACCTCATGCCCTCAATAAATCTTTAAACTCCAGGGTTTGATTTGAATTCAGGGTTTGGTATAGTTTGGTATATATAGAAATTTCTGTTGATTTGATTTGAATTCAGGATTTGAACTCAGTTGAAAAAAATCAGGGTTTGATTAGAATTGTTTGGTGTAGAAATTTCTATTCTGTTTAAAAGAGAAATTAAAGTTCGGATTATTCAAATTGATTTGATTTGATTCACACAAGGTAAAATATTTTATAAAACCATAAAAGAATTTTGTAAACTTACCTTGTATCCCAAAGGTGACTTCTACCCCAGCCTCATAATCTGTAGCTCCGTTCTTGTGATTAGCATAAAACTAAATAACACACCAAGTTTAAAAAAAAGATAGTTTATCTTTTTATTTATATTTTATTTATGTTTTGCTTACACATATTTTACTTATGTTTTACGTATTTTTTGCTTATTTTTTACTTATGTGTTTGCTTATATTTTAGTTATAATTTTGTCACTCATAACCATCATTATCTTGATGAAGCCAGAACGTAACATGAAGCCACCACGTCTTTTCCTGAATGCTTCAATGGGTCTAACCTTTTTCTGTCACTTTTTTTCTCTTTACATTGATTGTTAGCACGGTCGTTGTGCTAATTGAGACTCCAATAAGGCTGAGTATCAACATGCATATCAACACCAACATATCTTCTACTTGATCATAAAAATCACAACCATTAACATACATAGAAACGATAAGAAACAAAAAAAAAAAGCAGAATCATACTGTTACATATCATCCCACGTAAATGTACGTACATACATCATTCTTTTAAGCAAGTAAAAACACACACCCAACAAAAACACGATAAAAAGTTGAGATGTTAAGATTCCCTAAGAGAGATGTGAATTTGTACAACTATTTTTAGGGCTCAGAAAGTGATATGGATTGTATTATTGAGAGAGGGTAAATGTTTTTCTTTCTATTAATATGTTGCAGTAGACGACGTTGGTGCATCTCTGCATTTATAATCCCAAGTTTTCATTCCCTCTCTATCCTTGCATTCCAGTACTAGGAAACATCTACATATTGTTTATTTCAAGAGGGGATGGCTCAGCGATAACTGTTCATCTATGTTGACACACTTGATCACGTCATAAAGGAAACACCATACGTACTGTATATAATACTTTTTCAACAAAACTAAAATAAAACTATTCCTTTTCCTATATTTTAGTGTAACAGGTTCATGGTTAATTGGAAACATCCATTTTTGTGGTTTTAACCCCCCCCCCCCCCCAAAAATGGTTAATTGGAAACATCCAATTAAAAATGTTTATTTGGACTTAGTTAGTACTAATATCTATTGATATTAATTCTAGCTCCTTTTTGGTAGAAATTAAAAAATATACTAATATCTTAAGACAATGGATAATATGATCAATTAAAAAAAATTATTTGGACTTAGTAGTACTAATATCTAATGATATTAATTCTACCTCTTTTTTGATCGAAATTAAAAATATATTTATTTGTTCCTAATTGATCCTATTTTTAGGAAAAAAGTTTGTTTCAAAAATATACATTTTTCAAATTTTCTATGTTGTTTTTTATTAATCATTAATGTTGAATTGTAAAATTCAAGAAAAATAACAAAATACTATTGGTTTAGAGTTATTGAAAATTGTTAATAACACAAAATAATGCATTTACAATCAGTTTTCAATGTGTCTTTTAATATGTGTGAAAATGTTAGAAATATGATCAATTAGGAAAATAAGAATAATATTTTAAGCTTGTGACATATTTCTCCACACAAAAAAAAAATGTTGGACTAGTTCAATGAAGACTTGGTAAACAAGAAATTCAAGAGTCAAAATAACTATTTGATTTAACAAAAAAAAAATGGTTCTAATCAGTTATGAAATACTCTAAAGTTATCCTAGTCTTTCTTAAAAAAAAAAAAAACATGTGGACTCAAATTTTTTGTTTATAAAATTATAAGAAACAGACGCTGACTATTAAAAATTTAAAACATAGTGTATTGTTGAGTGAACATCTAATGACTTCAAATTTTTTTGAATAATTAAATCACTGAGTCTAGACTAAAACGACTAAAATAAATAAATAATGAACCAACAACACACGCATATCTACCTCAGTTCGTGCCTCTCTCTATATATCCGCACAAAATTACATAGTGAGATTCACAGTTTTAGACCAACAAAAGAAGGGGAAAATGTCTAAATTGGCTGTGATTTGGTTAGTTTCTTTTATTTATCTCTTGTTCTCTGTGTCATCAAACATAGCCTTGGTCCAAGGACGACACGAGTCCAAAGAGAATCTAGAGATACGTAAGTTTCTAGCTCTACAAACTATATAAACTTATCTCAAGCAAAATGAATTGTTACTTTCAATATTCAAATTGTTACTTCAATTTGTTTGTTGGTGGGAAAGGAACTGGAGAAAGGGTTTGGGAAAAAAAGTTGATCAAAGGGAGGAAAACTGAAGTAGGAGGCAGTACTACACGGCGTGCTCCAGGACGAAGAGGACCACCACCATATGGAAGCTCCAAGCCCTAACAGTAATATCTATACATCTAATAACTATATAATTAAGGTTTTTTTTTATTTATCTTACGAACTTCTTTGTGAAAACAATATAGTTGGATTTTCGAACTTTTTACTTGTATTGTAGTTATTGTGGTATTCAAAACGAGTCAAAAAGCGTAAATTTTGGTAATTTATTTTTCTTTAATGAAATATTCGATTTATTATCAAATTATACATTTTCTTTAGTTTGGATCTAACTCGAGTTGCAACCCAAATAAAGAAAAAATTTCTATATGTTCTATTTAGATGAATTTTGTTTCTCAAGCAAAAAAGTTCGTTTGATAAAGTCCACTAGTATAATTTCAAATTCCAGATCCTATTTGGGAATGAAATAAAGGATCTTGAAATTGTTTCAGTGGCAATTTCTTTTGTTGGTTTGCTACAAGAGATGGGCACAATTTTAAACAACAAAAACCCTTTTAATTTCTTTTTTCTGCCCAATGGACTGTACTAAAGACAAACTAACACTTAAGTATGTATCTTGTTTTAGTTTAATCTCGTGAATGTAAATAGAACCGCTCGTCTACTAGTGAACAAATATATGAAGTTAAAATGCAAAATTGCATTCCTCTAAAAACATGAAACAAACAATCATCATAGTCAAGTACAAACGTAAGAGAAAGGAAACACCAAAACAAACGTAAAATATTCAAAAAGAAAATTAAATTACCAACAATAAACGTTCACCCTTCAAGCCCTGTCCTCATTTCATCAAAGAGAAGCAGAAATAACATCCAAGTCACAAGACCCATGAACTCTAAGCACAAAATCAAGCCACTCAACCTTCCCCCAAATCTCACCTCCATCACGCTTTTCAAGACTAATCTCAGCACACCAAATCCTATTTTTCTGACGACGAGCCGTATAATCAAGCACATCCCACAAAACCGCCATTTTCCCACCAAGATCCACCATTTTACATTCCTTAAAATCAGGCAATCCTTCAAGACCACACAATTCCTTCCATAAATTTAACTTCAAGTCATACCAATCGAACCTTCCGTTACACCAAACGAACAAGACTTCGTCTATTACGCAATAACAAGAGTAAGAGTGTCTGCGTAGTACTCCATGAGGCATACTACTTATATCCTTTCCAATATAGTTCCATTTACCTTCCTTGGGATTGTAATCCTTAAACTCATCCCCAAACAAGTATAGTTTTCCTTCAAGGCTTACGCTTTTGGCTACAGGTCTATATTGAAATTCATCGTATATCTGCATGCGAGGGTTCGCCACAGATTCCCAAGTTTGGCTCTTTGGATCAAACACCTCGACCCAGTTGGGGGATCTGTCTTTTTTGTTGCCTCCTGCGACATATATCTTATCATCAAATAAGCTAGCTGTGGAGGAAGAGTTCCTGTCCATTGCCATCCTTCGAGTCTTATGCCACGTGTGAGACCTACAATCCAAGAAAGAGACAGAAGAAGACGACGGGAACATTTCGAAGCCATAAGAATCAGAGCCGCCGATTTTGTAGATATTAGAACCAACAGCTACGAGAGTCGACCGTTGCGAAGGAAGCATATAGGGAGATGGAACTCCGACCATAAGATAGCCACTTGACTTGTTGGTTACGGTACGATTAGGTTTACGGCAAAGAGTGAAACAATATGTTTTAGGGTCGAAAGGGAAGTGTAAGAAAAGATAGAGGCACTTCTCGGTACGGTTTAAGCGTGATCGGGTCTCGTAAAGCTCCGGTGAAGTAATGATGGATCGGAAACTTTTGGAAACGAGGGAGAGAGTTGGATAATACAATTTAGAGATGCGTGATAAGCAGTTTAATAGCAGATCGTTAGGAAGTGACAAAATCGAGGTTGGTTCGTCTATCGCCGGAGACGGGTTCTTCTTCCTCTTTTCATTGCTCGGGACGTTCATGGCGGCGGCAGATCTGGCTCTGGACGACATTAGGGCAAAATTTACTGAAAAAAATTCGCTTGGAGAAGATTATCAAGGAAGGCAATATTTTAGGGCTTCCCTGATGCTAGATTCTCGGACACGTACAGTACGTGAACTTTACGCATTCAGAAAAATCAACCAATACCTTGGCCCATAGGCCGAAACCCAAAAAGTGATTTGGCATGTAAATAATTGGCAGTTATATAGCTTGTTAAAAATATTTCTGTAATTTTTTTTTACTTTTTGACAAAATATTTCTGTAATTTTTTTTAATCCAATTTAGATTATCTTTTATTTCTTAGGTCCAGTTAAAAATTTATTTATTCCATCACTTAAATAATGATTATTTTCATGAAATATATGAATAAAATGAAGCTTGTTCTAAAAATGGAGGAACCAAAGCCAACACAGTTGAGTTGCTGTCCATGCTCACCACAGCATCAAATCTTCCACCACCAGCACAACCCACATTTGTAGTGCACAGCAGACATAACAAATTCCAGGTTAAGGATTTGATTACTATCAATGAAGTTGCACAATCTGTTAATCCTAGGGCGTTAAGAACGCCGCTTGTCTAAACTAAAGTGATCAAAATTCTCAATATTGGTAACTTTCAACATTCACATAATCAAATTCTTCATTACATGTTCAAATGGTTTTCTGTTTATTCTTATTTTGTTTCTGTTAGTGCCTATACTAAAGACTAAAAAATGTTGAGTTCAGATGGTAGGAGTAGAATTAATCTGCTATACTTTCACGTGGCTCGCTCCATTGGGACTTTAGGTTTGGGACATTCACAAAGCTCTGAAAGGTATGTCTTTCATTTGGATTAATTAAGCACTGGAAAAGTTAGGTGAAATGCCTACAAGAGATATAAGGTTTCAAAGGCCAGAAATCTAGTCCAAGAAATTTTTTACTTTTCTTGAGAAGCTGATGTGCAAGATCAAGGACGCTTCTTAAGTCTATGTACAGATTTAATCTCCAGCCATGAAAAATGATGTTAATTAGCATCCACAACTTTTGTTTTTGCTGTTGGTGTTCTTGCTCATTTCTACGCATTTTACCCCTCTACCAAAAATCCCCTCTACTCTTATTATACTCAAATTTGGTAGTTATGTCACCTGTTCAGAGTTAAACCTTGGAATTTGATTGTAAATTAAAATTTTCACCTACAAATGCACCTGTCACGTGCCCATCTCTATGTTTTATTCAACTCGATAGCATTTTTATTCAGTGACACAACAAATTTTGGCCATTTTTAATTGTCAACTCAAGTTTTTTGCCCTTTTTAATCCATAATCTTTTAAGCTTGTGACACATTTCTCCACATAACAAATCTAAAATCAAAGAAAAATGTTGGACTAGTTCAATGGGGACTTGGTAAACAAGAAATTCAAGAGTCAAAATAATCATCCTCTATTAAAAAAATATGTATTCACTAACACAAATTGTACCAAATCAGATGTTCACAGTATAATTATAAATCATTAAATAAGTTAACAATTCTAAGCAAAATTATCAAAATTACATTTTACCAAAAAAATTATCTGATTTAACAAAAAAAGATATGGTTCATCAATTATGAAATACTGTAAAAACATGTGGACTCAAACTTTTTGACAAAATAAGAAACAGACGCTTTGAAATAATAACAGTATATATTATTCAGTGAACTTCCAATCCGATGACTTTTTTTTACAAAAAAACAAAAAAACATCTGATGACTTAAATAAATAAAAAATGAATATTAATTCACTGTAGGTAGACAAAGTAAAATAAATAAATAATAAACCAACACGCATATCTACCTCAGTTCATGCCTCTCTCTATATATCCACACAAATTCAGAATTTCAGACCAACAAAAGAAGAGAAAATGTCTAAATTGGCTATGATTTGGTTAATTTCTTTAATTTATCTCTTGTTCTCTGTGTCATCAAACATAGCCTTGGTCCAAGGACGATACGAGTTCAAAGAGAATCGAGAGATACGTAAGTTTCTAGCTCTACCATATATATAAACTTATCTCAAGCAAAATAAACTTGTACATTTTTACTTTCAATATTAAACTAATTATTACTTCAATTTGTTTGTTGGTGGGAAAGGAACTGGAGAAAGGGTTTGGGAAAAAAAGTTGATCAAAGGGAGGAAAACTGAAGTAGGAGGCAGTACTACACGGCGTGCTCCAGGACGAAGAAGACCACCACCACCACTTGGAAGCTCCAAGCCTTACCATTAATATGTATACACATAAAAATATAATATTAAAGTTTTTAGATCTTACGAATATCTTATGTGAGAAAAATATTGTTGGATTTTAGAACTTTTTACTTGTATTGTAGGGGTATTATGTGATCCGAACGAGTAAAAAATATTGATTTTTCTTTAATGTAAGATTCGATTTCTTTAGTCATTATCAAATTGATTTTGCTTGAATTTGTATCTAAATTAATTGGAACCCAAAATAAAATGAATAAATTACTATATGTTCGATTGAGATGAATTTTTGTTTTTAATGGAAAAATGGTTTGACATAGTCCCCTCGTATGGGAATGAAAAAGAGGATCTTCAAATTGTTTGAGTGGCAATTTCTTGTTAGTTTGTTACAAGACATGAACATATATAAGCTTTCCTTAAAAAACAAAAATCCATTTTTTCTGCCCAATGGACTGTACTATAGACAAACCACACTTAACTATGTAACTATATGTATCTCGGTTTGAACCGTAGCCTTTTCATTTGTGCAAAACAAAAATAAAAACAAAAAGGTGTTTTCAAGATATTGTCAAAATAAGGTAGCGCACTACAAGTGAACGCAAATGTTTAGAAGTTAAACAATGCAAAATTGCATTCCGCTAAAATTAAACATTAAACAAATCATTCATCATTGCCATATACAAATAGAAAGGAAACACCAAAACAAACTCAAATATTCAAAAACAAAATGAAATTACCAGCCATAAGACGTACACCGTTCAAGCCTGTCCTCATGATCAGTAGCATCATTTCATCAAAGAGCAACAGAAAGAACATCCGTATGAGACAAGGTACAAGAACCATGAACTCTTAAGCACAAAATCAAGCCACTCAACCTTCCCCCAAATGTCACCTCCATCGCGCTTTCCAAGGCTAATCTCAGCACACCAAATCCTATTTTCCTGATGAATAGCCGTATGATCAGGCACATCCCACAAAACCGCCATTTTCCCACCAAAATCCACCATTTTACATTCCTTAAAATCAGGCAATCCTTCAACACCATACAATTCCTTCCATATATTTAACTTCAAGTCATACCATTTGAACTTTCCGTTAGACTGATGCCAAACGAACAAGACATCGTCTATCACACAATAACTAGAGTTAGGGCCTACTGCATGACGCATAACACTACCCTTTTCTATGTAGTTCCATTTACCTTCCTCTGAGTTGTAAACCTTAAACTCATCCCCAAACAAGTAGAATTTTCCTTCAAGGCTTATGCTTTTGGGTACACGTCTAGGTGCATATTCATTCCATTACTGCATGCGAGGGTTACGCAAAGAGACCCAAGTTTGGCTCTTTGGATCAAAGACCTCGACCCAATTAGGGGATCTATCATTTTTGTTACCTCCAGCTACATATATCTTCCCATCAACTAAGCTAGCTGTTGCAGAGGAGCTCCGATCCATTTTCATGCTTCGAGTCTGATGCCACGTGTGAGACTGACAATTCAGGAAAGAGACATAAGAAGAAGTGGGCCTCTTGAACATTTCGATCCAAGAAGAATTAGCACCACCGATTTTGTAGATATTAGAACCGACGGCTACGAGAGTCGACCGTTGCGCAGGAACCATACCAGCGTAGGGAGATGGGATTTCGACCATAAGATAGCCACTTGACTCGTTGGTTACCTTTTGAGTAGGTTGCCGGCAAAGAGTGAAACAATATGTTTTAGGATCGTAAGGGAAGTGTAAGACAAGGTAGAGACACTTCTCGGTACGGTTTAAGCGTGCTCGGGTCTCGTAAAGATCCGGTGAAGTAAGGATGGATCGGAAACTTTTGGAAACAAGGGAGAGAGTTGGATAATACAATTTAGAGATGCGTGCTAAGCAGCTTAAAAACAAACTTTCGTTAACTGGACCATTTGAAGCACGTCGTTAAATTGACGTTGACGGTGTTAAAACTTATATTACCAACTTCTGTTAATCAAAACGATGTCATTTTAAATTAATTAAAAACCATCAACTTTCAAAATGTGGACGTTTAAATCATCAATTTTTTTTAAACTGTCGTTTAAATGCCAAAGTTTTCGATGATTTCATAATTAAATACTTAACTTGTGTTGATTGTACCATTTGAGACATGCCTTTAAATCAAGTGACGGAACACGTTTACAGTCTCTCCCTTCCCCATTCTAATACATCAACATAACCAAAATTAATACCATAATTAATATTTTTAATATTTTTTCACTTTTGCTTTCGGATTATCAATGAATGGTCCATCAACCTCTCCTCCTTCTCAAATTCTTATGCCACATCAGCATATACAAAATATTTGTTCATTTCTGATATATATATATATATATATCAATTAATTTAATAAATACTTTAAAAATCTATAAAATATACACAATTCAAATCAAATTTTTAAAAGACTTAAATATAAATATCACATAATATGATACTTTAATTTATCTTACCTTTTCATCATTTCTTTTACACGTTTAATCATATTTTCCCTATCCTTTCTAATTATTTTTAAATAGTTACACTATTTTCTAATTTATAAAAATCAATAAATTAATGATTTATTTTTATGTTCTATATAAGAAATAAAATAAATATATTAATGGTTTTTTTGGCTGTCAACATTTTATATATTCCAATAAAAAATTAGTTTAAATAGTTATATCCCAAAATTATATATATTAAGTATAACATAAAAATAAAAATCAATATATATGTATATATGAGTAAGGAAATTGGTCTCTTCCTCCCCCATTCTGATACATCATCATAACCAAAATTAATATCATAATTAATATTTTTAATGTCATTTCACTTTTGCTTTTGGATTATCAATGAATGGTCTATTCGATCATTCTGGTTTTATTTATATATTTAGCAAAAATAATGAACACCATTCTCGATTATCTGAATTCATATGCGATCTCTATTAGCACTTTCGAATCCGCAACTCAGATACATGATTGTGAATTCTTCTTAAAAAAAGATATGTAATCATTTTTTTGTTGTTATATGACTACTTTTTATTTTTTATTTTATTTGTAAGAACTCTATTGGTAAAAAATTATTGAATGCAAGTTTATAAATTCTCATATGGTTTTTCATATTTTCTTGTATTTCTAATGCAATTCACAAAGTAAATGTGGGTTTACTTTTTAAGCTTTATTTACAAAAAACCTAAAATCAAGAAATTAACCTATTCATAGAACAAGTTTTTTTTATAACTATTTGTACATTAGAATTATGAAATTCTAATTTTAACAAATTCCATAATTTAAATAATATTTACAATCCTATTAATTATATATATATATATATATACATATTAAAAATATATTATTAAAAAAATCCGCGCATATGCGCGGGTATTAGCATAGTATATATAATAGGCACTTGCCACATATAAGAAAACACATAATTATTCTTTCCTCATCCAAGACAATGAGTTTATCTTATTGTGTCACTAGAAACGTATTTTCAATTCTTTCTCTTCTCGTTATTCTAACAATTAGCCATTTGTCTTCATCTATTTCTCTTCTCGTTATTCTTTCTCGTTATATGTGAGAAAAAAAAATGGTATCTTCCTTCCCCATTCTGATACATCAGCATAACCAAAATTAATACCATAATTAATATTTTTAATATCTTTTCACTTTTGCTTTCGGATTATCAATGAATGGTCCATCAGCCTCCTCTTCCTCTCATATTCTTCTGCCACATCAGCATATACAAAACATTTGTTCATTTGTTCATTTATGACATTTATTTATATATATATATATATATATATATATATATATATCAATTCATTTAATAAATACTTAAAAAATCTATAAAATATACACAATTCAAACTGAATTTTTAAAAGACTTAAATATAAATATCACATATTATGACACTTTAATATATCTTACCTTTTCATCATTTCTTTTACACGTTTAATCATATTTCTCACTATCCTTTCTAATTATATTTAAATAGTTACACTATTTTCTAGTTTATAAAAATCAATAAATTTATGATTTATTTTTATGTTCTATATAAGAAATAAAATAAATATATTAATAGTTTTTTGGCTGTCTATTTCTGAATAATTTTTTTTGAATTTTTACGGATAAACAATTCATCTCAACATTTTATATATTGCAATAAAAAATTAGTTTAAATAGTTATATCCCAAAATTATATATTAAGTATAACATAAAAATAAAAATCAATATATACGTACATATGAGAAAGGAAAACAGTCTCTCCCTTCTCCATTCTGATACATCAGCATAACCAAAATTAATATTTTTAATGTCTTTTCACTTTTGCTTTTGGATTATCAATGAATGGTCCATTCGATCATTCTGTTTTATTTGTATATTTAACAAAAATAATGAACACCACTATCGATTATCTGAATTCATATGCGGTCTCTATTAGCACTTTCGAATCTGCAACTCAGATGCATGATTGTGAATTCTTCTTAAAAAAGATCTATAATCATTCTTTTGTTGTTATATGTCTACTTTTTAGTTTTTATTTTATTTTTAAGAACTCTATTGGTAAAAAATTATTGAATGCAAGTTTATAAATTTCATATGGTTTTTCATATTCTCTTGTATTTCTAATGCAATTCACAAAGTAAATATGGGTTTACTTTTTAAGCTTTATTTAAATAAAAACCTAAAATCAAGAAATTAGCCTATTCATGGAACAAGATTTTTTAAAAAGCATTTGTACATTAGAATTATGAAATTCTAATTTTAACAAATTTCATAATTTAAATAATATTTACAAACCTATTAATTAAATATATATATATATACATATTAAAAATATATTATTGAAAAATCCGCGCATATGCGCGGGTATTAGGCTAGTAAATATAAAAAATCACAAAAATTTATTTTATTTGACCACTATTTTCTTTGGACTCCTATTAATGTTTTTTTTTCTTTTTTTTTTGGTGATTTGTCTCTCTAATTTATTAATAAAAAGAGAGTATACACACACAAGCCGTGGTCTTGAAGCCCCAATAATGTCTTCGACCAATATTGACGGCACACAATCCGGCCTAGCCGGCAAAATATGAAATCCTAAGGGTAGCAGAAATGTATAGTTTGCCGACCCATCAGCAAGGCGATTGGCCTCCCTGTATATATGAGTAACACGGACTAACCATTAGTGTTTTTTTCTACTAACAATACATATAAATTTCTATGGCCTGTCCACAGTTAAACTCTGGAATTTAAATCTTAATTTAAAAATTCACCTACAAGCTACATATGCTTTTGGGCTATGGTTAATTAACTGCCGGTTAAAGTTTTTTTTTAATCTTAATTTTAACCATTTAATATATAGTTAAAAATAGTTACAGTTAAAATAATTACGGTTAAAAATCATTAAGGTTATATACAGTTACATATTTGATTATTCAATAATAAATATAAAATTAATATTAATGATGTTTTATATAAAAAAAAATTTTAACTTCTATTGAAAGAACTAGATAATGATATACCAATTAATACTTATTCTTATAAGAGCATCTCCAATAGTTTGCATCATTTTTTCTTTCAAAATGATGTAAACTTAAAATGAGGTTAAGTTTTTTTCCAATGGTTTGCATCATTTTTTCCCTCAAAAAGAATATTCTAAGTATATTCTATTCATACTATTTATTATTAATTGTCAATAACACCCTTTATTTTATAATCTTAGAAATTTTATTCATAAATTTTACTTTTAAGTCAGTTTTATAATTTTTAAGTCAGTTTTAAGTCATTATGCTATGATATTTTACGTTTGTTTGTTTTTTAATCTTTAGTTTTAGTAGTAGTTATGTATTTTTAGTTTTATTGTTGCTTATGTTATTGTATTTTCAATTTTATAATACTATTTTGTATTTTTAATTAACTAAAATTAACCTATATTAATTTTGTTTAAGTTATAAAATTAATGTTGATTTTTAAGTATTAAATAAAAACATTTATGTATAAAATGAAAAGATATAGAAATTTAGGCTATTTTGTAAATAAAGTTGTATAAGAAAAAAATGAGGGTTTGTGAATAGAGTTATCTCAAATTTGAGGCACTATGCTTTATATTCTCAATTTTTGCCTCAAAATGATGTACTATTAGAGAAGCATTTGTCTCATTTTTTGATGTTTTTCCTCAAAATGATGCATCATTGGAGATGATATAATTGATTATATGTACATTTTTCTATTTTAAAATGATTACAATTATAATTTACGGTTACAATATGTAATTAACTAATATTTTTTATACGGTTATAATTAATTAATAATTATGATTAAATAATTTGTTTTAACTTTAACCAAAATATTTTTATGATTAACAGTTATGATTATTAATTATTTAATATGATTTAGTTATGGTTGAAAATAGAACAGTTAAGATTCAAAACACAGTTTGGCCAAATCTAGTCATACTCCCACCTCTATGTTATATTCATACTTGTAGTACGATTCAAAACACAGTAACAGTTAGATTTTGACCTAGTCGTGTGCCCACCTCTATGTTATATTCAAACTCAATAGTCAATAGCGTGTTTTTGGTTCAGTGACATAATAAGCTATACCGTTCTTTCGATAACATGCTTTGGCCATTTAATATTTTTGTCAACTCAAGTTTTCGCCACTTTTAATCATGTGACACATTTCTCCACAAAACAAATATAAAATAAAAGAAAAATGTTGTATACTAGGTCAATGCGGACTTGGTTAACAAAAAATTCAAGAGTCAAAGACTAAAAAATAATTATCCTCTATACAAAAATATGCATTCACTAACACAAATTTTGCCAGATCAAAGATTCAAAATATATTTTTAAATTATTTATAAAAGGTTAATACTCTAAGCAAATTAGAATTTATACTTTACAAAAAAATAACATTTCTAATTAACTATGAAACACTCTAAAAGTTATCCTAGTGATCTTTCTAATAAACAAATACTAAAAACATGTGAACTCAAACCTTTTGTTTTGTAAAAAGTTATAAGACACAGATGCTAACTATTAAAAAAATATTAATGAGTGAACATTGATGACTTAAATTTTTTGAATATTTAAATCAACCTACCTACCTCAGTTCACGCCTTTCTCTCTGTAATCTGTATATATATATATACACACAAATTAATTTACGTAGTGAGATCCACCGATTTAGACCAACAAAAGAAGCAAAGATGTATAAACTGGCTCTGATTTGGTTAGTTTCTTTAATTTATCTCATGTTCTCTGCGTCATCAAACATAGCCTTGGTCCAAGGACGATACGAGTCCGTAGAGAATCTAAAGATACGTAAGTTTCTAGCTCTACAAACTATATCTATATATAAACTTTTCTTAAGTACAATTTAATTTATCCAAATTGTTTTTGTTCATTTTTTGTGTGGTGGGAAAGGAACTGGAGAAAGGGTTTGGCACAAAAAGTTGATCAAAGGAAGAAAAATTGAAGTAGGAGGCAGTACTACACGGCATGCATCAGGAAAAGATAAACCACCACGATTTCAAAACTTCAATCCCTAGCATTATATATCTTTACAAATTACTTTGTGAAAATAAATAATTGGATTTCGAACTTGAATGAAACACTCGATTTCTTTAGCTATCATCAAATTAATTTTGCTTGAACTTGGATCTAAATTTTTGGAATCGAAAATAAAATGAATAATAACTATTTGTTCGATCGAGATGAAATCTTTGTTGGTTTGTTTTGTTTATATGAAAAAAATGGTTTTGACAAAGTCCACTCGTATGAACATAACTAGCTTTACCTTAAAACGAAAAAAAGATACCCTTTAGCTAACTATATATTTTGTTTTAGTTATTCTTGTGAATGTAAAGAGAACCATACCCTTTAATTTGTGCAACACAAAAATAAGTGTTTTCAAGACAGTTTTGTCAAAATAAGCTATCTTCTACAAGTGAACGAACGCATATAATACTAAAAACATGATATAATCATTCATAGAAAGGAAACACCAAAACAAACGATAATATTCATAAAAAGTAACAAAATGAGATTACCAGCCATAAGAACGTTCACCTTTCAAGCCTGTCCTCATGATGATCAGTAGCATCATTTCATCAAAGAGTAACAGAAAGAACATCCGTATGAGACAAGGTACAAGACCCATGAACTCTAAACACACAATCTAGCCACTCAACCTTCCCCCAAATCTCACATCCATGTCGCTTTTCAAGGCTAATCTCAGCACACCAAATCCTATTTTCCTGATGAATAGCCGTATGATCAGGCACATCCCAGAGAACCGCCATCTTTCCACCAAGATCCACCATTTTACATTTACTAAAATCAGGCAATCCTTCAATACCATACAATTTCTTCCATATATTTAACTTAAAATCATACCAGTAGAAATTTCCGCTATACCAACCGTTAGACCAAAGGAACAAGACATCGTCTATCACACAATAACTAGAGTTAGTGTCTACTGCATAATGCATACGACTACCCTCTTCTATGTAGTTCCATGTACCTTCCTCTGAGTTGAAAACCTTAAACTCATCCCCAAACAAGTAGAATTTTCCATCAAGGCTTATGCTTTTGGGTACAAATCTAGATGCATATTCGTATAACTGCATGCCAGGGTTCGGCACAGAGCCCCAAGTTTGGCTCTTTGGATCAAACACCTCGACCCAATTGTCGTTTATGTTCTCTCCTGCTACATATATCTTACCATCAACTAAGCTTGCTGTGGAGGAATAGTTCCGGTACATTTGCATGCTTCGAGTGTGATGCCACGTGTGAGACTGACAATTCAGGAAAGAAACAAAAGAAGAAGTGGGCATCTCGAACATATCCATGGAACAAGTATTAGCACCGTCGATTTTGTAGATATTAGAACCAACGGCTACGAGAGTCGACCGTTGCGCAGGAACCATATAGGGAGGAAAAGGAATTTCGACCATAAGATAGCCACTTGACTTGTTGGTTACTTTTCGATTAGGTTGCCGGCAAAGAGTGAAACAATATGTTTTAGGGTTGAAAGGGAAGTGTAAGAAAATATAGAGACACTTCTCGGTAAGGTTTAAGCATGATCGGGTCTCGTAAAGCTCCGGTGAAGTAATGATGGATCGGAAACTTTTGGAAACGAGGGAGAGAGTTGGATAATACAATCTAGAGATGCGTGATAAGCAGTTTAATAGCAGATCGTTAGGAATTGACAAAATCGAGGTTTGTTCTATCGCCGGAGACGGGTTCTTCTTCCTCTTTTTATCGCTAGGGCCGTTCTTCGCGGCGGAAGATCTGGCTGTGGACGACATTAGGGCAAAATTTACTGAAATTTTTTCGCTATATTATCAAGGAAGATTTATACGTGAGCTTTACGTATTCAGAAAAATCAACCAATACCTAGGTCCATAGGCCGAAACCCAAAAGTTAATTGGCATGTAATAATATTTCTGTAATTAAAATTTTCTCCAATTTAGATGATCTTTTATTTCGTACGTCCAGTTAAATTTTTTTTATTGCACGACTCGTGGATTTATATCATCACTTCAATAATAATTATTTTTGTGAATATATAAAGAAAATGAAGTTTGGTCTAAAAATGGAGGAACTGCTGTTTTCGATTGATTGCCCCGTTAGAAGTTGGGAGATGTGTTCAAAATAGTATGTGACCTGTGTTGAACGCCAACTTACATACAAACCCAACACGCTTAAGTTGGTGTCTACGTTGACGACAATCTTCACTACAAAAAACAAGGCTTTTAACGTCACTTTTAAAATGCCTTAACGTTAGTAATAAAGTGACACTAAAAATATCGCGTCGGTTTTCAAAATGACGTATCATGGGATGACGTTAAATGTTTTAACATCATTTAAAGATACAACGTTAAGTTTAACGTCGAAAGTTTACATCATTTTTTGTGTGTGTTAACGTCAGTTTATTATTGACTTTAAAATCTGTTATTTACGTTAACATGCATTTAACTTTAGTACATTTTTTTTATTAAACTAAATATAATTGTAATTTAAAATTTAAAATGAGAATGGACTCGTAGTAAAATCAAATCTTATATAACATATTAGCATACGAGACATAATTATCAAAAGAATGTAACACAATACAATATCTTGTTTCATAACTAGAAAATACAATATTTAACAAAAAGAAAAAAAAAATACAATATATAAATTGCCTTGTTGTCTTTCCAACTCTTCTGAAGAGACTGATAAACTGTAAAAAAACATAGACAATCAGTCAAATAGACATAGACACAATAACAGAGTCACATGTTCTTTAAAACCTTGTATTTTAGTTAACAAAAACTAGTCGTAGGTTCTTTAACCAATACTAACCTTCAAATAATTCCACAAAGTCACGATAATACCAAATTACATACAGAGACAAGAAGAACAAGTATCTAACCAGTTTCAAATCAATAATTGGTCTTTGTATACTCTCCATAGAATTCAAATTGCTGAATTTGTATTACTACTATCCTAAAATTAGATAGAACTTCCAGAATTACTTAATATGTAAATAATATCATAGTGCTACAGGTTTATGATAAATTACCTTGTCACTTGATATATTAGATGATGTTTGATGAAGATTGCTGTTAGAGTTTATGTTTCCACAATTCTCATTCCCTTGTAAAAGTAACATATCATATAAGTGTCGCAAAAACTGTCAATCTTATACAAAGTATAAATTTACTTATTTTTAATGATTCAATAAAAACTTGAAAAGCACTAACAAGCTTAATGTTTCCACCATTCTCATTCTCTTGGAGAAGTAATCCAAGAGCACTAGCAAGCATTATGTTTCCACCATTCTTGCTTTCCTATAGAAGCTTGTTAATACTAGAAGAAAACAGCCATTTACTTGTTATTACTATAAGAAAACAGCCACTTATTTGGAAATTAATGTTTCTGGATTTTACAAGAACTTCAACAGCACTAGCAACAATATCAACCTTCTGTTCTAATATCTTCATGTTAGACTTTATTTCAAATATCTCCATATTATTTGGTGCAGAATCGAGGCTTGAAATGACATCATTTCTTGTTTCGTTTTCTTTAAGTTTATCCTATAAAATTATACACAATCAAGATTGAATACAGATATCGCCAACCAACTCATGAGAACTAAAAAAGCAACAGAAAACTTACCACAGAGATTCTTGCTTCGTGGCAAACCAAACTTCCATCTAACCTAGTTCGTGATGCAAGAAAAAGTTCACTTCTACTTGGTTCTCTGCCCGTCTCTTCTTCCTAAAATTTATATGAGAGCAACGAATTTATTAACATAAATAGAACTGTCCTGTAGTGATACAAAAATTTGATATGTTATAAGTAAACTTACCATTTCATTAGCCTTTCTCGCTAAACTCTTTTTTCCAAGTGCATGAATCATAGTTCCTAAGAGAAATCAATCCTTATTGTGTAATCACCATCTAAATCATACAGAATCGATATCAAAGCAAAGAAAACTAAGCAATTTCGATTTGATTCAAACACTAAGAGAGATGAATATATGAGTTTGGAGTTTACCTGTAAATGAGTTTTGGAGTCACCGATTTTCTCTTTGATTTTGGATTTGTTCTGATGCCTTTGACTTTGAATTGAGAGGGAGATATGGAATTAAGAAACAAAGAAGAAGAAGATGAGAATTCAATTTTGAAAAGGAAAGAAATCGAATCGTGAAGCAATTAACGGATATATATACCTATAAATGAGTTTTTGAGCTCACCGAGCTTCATAAGTGTTTTTTTAAGTGCTTCCATCACCAAAACAAATAAACAACCCACATTTGCATTGTACACTAGAGATGACGAATCCCAGTTTAAGGGGGGGGGGGGGTGTATTGAAATGAGTATTTGATGAGATTTTAGTTTTAGTGAGTTTTGAAAGGATTTGGTAAAATTTTGGTGATTTATGAATTTTGTTAATAATTTTTTTGAAATCTCACCTAAAACCATGAGATTTGGTTCTTTGTATTTTTAACTAAGAAATCTCATCAAATCTCATCTGAAATTTTTAAATCAAATCCTAATCATGTTTTCAATAACAGTGGATTTGAGTGTATAATTTTAAATCATCAATTCAATAACACTGGATTTGGAAAGATATCTTAAAATTCATGTTTCAATAACATATGATTTGTCATTTAAACTCAAATCCCATCAAATACTCATTTCAATACACCCCCTAAGTATACATTGGCTTTGGCTAACTCTAAAAATGCTTAAATATATTTACTTGGCTAAATTACTAGATTATAATAAGCAATAGCACAAAAAATTTAATTCAAATTTCAGCTCAAACTCTTAATTATATTAATTATGTTGCTTCTTGGTTCTTGCAAAGACAACTAACCATTAACCCTAGAAGTTTTTCTTTTAGCCATTGACATTGTCATTTCTTACAAAACACGAATAAGTTTACACAAGGTGTTACAATACGAAAAAGCCAATGGTACCGAGAGAAACACAAAGATTATACGATACAAGAGACATAAAACACACACATTGGATGATATATATAGATCATCTCAGTGGAACTTGAGGCTGGTCAAGACATTGTTGTTGACGGGATCCGCCAAATGATCAAGAAGGTTCTGGAAAGGCCCAACACCGGTCACTAGCCCCTGGATAAAGTAACCGAGGATAGCGAGCATAGCCAGTCTACCGTTCTTGACCTCCTTAAGTTTCAACTCCTTCAATGACTTCTCATCTTTCCCAAACCCAAGAGGGTTAAAGAAAGGTCCACCGGGGTAAGCCGGGTCACCCGAACCGCCCAAACCCTTCTCTAGCCCCAAGAAGTATTGTTTCCCCATAGATCCTGGCTTGGCCCAGTCCTGGAACCTCCTGTGCTCAGCAAATCCCATCAAAGCCATCTCAAGAACAAAGAGTGTGTAATTGTCTGCCCAGTAGCTGTATGTTCCTGCTGGTGGAATCACACCGGTTTGGAACCAGGGAAGAGCTGTCTCTTGTGGAATCAAACCGGCCTTTCCTAGAATCTCAGGAGCAATAGCTCCAAATGCACCCAACATGGCGAACCGTCCGTTGATGATCTCTCCGTATGCTAACCATCTTGGCTCAATGAATCCTCCAGTACCCTCTGGGTCTGAAAGACCAAGTGGGTCGAATCCATAGTCACCAGGTAAGCTACAAGAATCACAACATTTTCAAGTTCTAAACATCATGAAGGCTTAACAAGAAATCAAAACCTAACACTTGTCTGAAAATTACCTGCCGTCCAAGTAAGAGAGACTCTGAGACGATGCAAACCACAATGGTCTGTTTGCTCCTTGCTGAAGAATTCAAATACACAAAATAAATATTTGATTATTCAGTGCATAAAGAAAGAGTTTTGTTAAAGATTAGAGACTATCAAATACACAAAATCAAGATTTGATTATTCAGTGCATATATAATCAAGATTTGATTATTCAGTTCATGTACCTTAACAGGAGGAGTTGAAGTAGCCTTAACAACGAAGGAACCTTTCCTCTGTGAAGCGGACACAGCTGGTTTAGAGCCAAATATCTGTCTAGCTGTCTGAACAGAGGAGGTAAGTGAAGAAGACACAAGTGCTTGTGCTGCCATTTTCTCTGTTCCTCAACTCTTCACTTCTGTCACCAAGAGATGAAGATGATGGTTCTGTTATGGTCTCTGCAAGGGCTGTGTTAGGGTAGAAGAGAATAAGGTCCAGTAGAAAACTTTAACTACTTGTGGCTTTGAAATAGCACAACTGGTTTTGCTCAGATTAGATTAGTATCTGCTTCACCAACTATATTTGTCCACGTGGCAGCATAATTTGGATAAGAGATTTGGGTTTTTGGCTTTTGCTTATCCGCCACACAAGGGAAAAAAAATCTTTACATTGAAGCCTATTGGCTATCAAATATCATTTGTTTTTTATAGATTGGAAATTGGAGTGGATATGTATGTTTGTTTTATTTTATAAATAAATGGATATGTACTTACTGTGGTTAAAAGAGAGGGAGTCAAATTTAGCTGATATTTAACTAACATTGGAGAGGCATTTTTGACTCGGTTAGAAATCATCCACTGTATTTGTCGAATAAATTATGTCATCCCTAGGCATTAAGAAACTATTTGTGATGAAAATTGTAGAATTAAAATGTTTATCCTGGATAAATTTTCAATGTTTACAACTTCAACATTTTATGCATTCGTCATTTTTAGAGTATGAATAACAATTTTTAAATTGGTGGAATTAGCTGATAAGTTGTTGAAAAAAACTAAAAAGTGAGGAATAATTTTTGGGACAAAAATAATAGAACGGATTAAACATGCATGAGTCATGAATGAAACAAATGTTATTAGCACATTAGAAATGTTTATTAGAAAAAAGTTTGGTTTACATTTTTCTATACTTTTGCGCTTACTATCTGTCTCCATCTCGATTTTAACTCTGGCCACATTAGTCTTTGGTCCAGTTTGAAGGTCTTGAATCCCTGTATTTAGGATTACAGGAGAAATGACGAATCCCATGTTGCATCTTTTTAATCGATTTAGAGTCAGTTTAGATGTCTATCTCTCACTGATTCTGGTCAACTGTGATTGGGTAAAAGGTTGGGATTCTCGTCTTTTGATAGGTTCAGAGTCTTGATGACTATCTCTTACTAGTTCTTTGTAACAAAGACGTGAAAAGTGATACAAATGTTTTAATAGGAGGTGACCCGTTGCATGCTTGATTGGGTAAAATGTTGGATCATTTTGGAGCCAACTATGAAATACTAAAAACTAAACATTTCATTTTCCTTAAATCTGTATACTATAAAACAAGGTTTAACTAGATTATGAATAAAGTAATTCAGAATTTTGGAAGGTGGGACTGCTGTAGTCAAGAGTGTTTCAAGAATAATGCTCATTATTACGTACTTGAGTTTGACCATGTCCATAGCTCAACTAGTAAAAACCCTTGACTGGTTCGAGTAACGTTTGGGACAAATGTAATAATACATGTTGTGGTACTAGAGTTTCTTTCTTGGCTTACTTAATTATTTTGCATACATGTGGACCTTTTCGGTTAGATCGTGCATACATGTTTCCTTCTTACACTAAATCTAAAGAAAATTGTTCTTAGAGACACAAGAGCGCACATGGGGATTACGAGGTTTGTCTGTTTTCTCTTGTTGACTTTGCTCTTAACTTTAAGTTATGCAGCTATAACGCCAACAAGTCCTTTGTCAATAGGACAAACTCTTACCTCATCTAATGGTGTTTATGAGTTGGGGTTCTTCAGTCCTAACAACACCCAAGACCAATATGTTGGAATCTGGTTCAAGGGTGTCATTCCCATGGTGGTTGTGTGGGTGGCCAATAGAGAAAAGCCTGTTACAGACTCCACCGCAAATCTCACTATCAACAACAATGGAAGTCTTTTGTTATTAAATGGCAAACATGGCGTTGTCTGGTCCAGTGGAGAAACTCTTTCATCAAACGGGTCTAGTGCAGATCTTTCAGACACTGGAAACTTTATTGTCATAGACAATGTTTCTGGAAGAACTCTATGGGAAAGCTTTGCGCATCTTGCTGATACTATGCTTCCTTTCTCATCTCTTATGTATAATCTCGCCACCGGTGAGAAACGTGTGTTGACTTCTTGGAAAAGTTCCACTGATCCATCTCTTGGTGACTTTGTGACTCAGATTACACCACAAGTGCCATCACAAGTGTTCACTATGAAAGGCTCAACGCCTTATTGGAGAACAGGTCCATGGGCTCAAACAAAGTTCACTGGAATACCAGTAAATGATGAAACGTATACAAGTCCATTCAGCCTTCAGCAAGATTTAAACGGGTCAGGATACTTCAATTATTTAAACAGAAACTTCAAAATGCCATATATAAAGATAACATCAAAGGGTTTACTTAAGATTTCTCAGAAAAATGGAACCGATTGGGTATTGATCTTCGCGGGGCCATTCAATTCATGCGATTTTTACGGTGTGTGTGGACCTTTTGGGCTATGTGTGATGTCAGTTCCTCCAAAATGTAAATGTTTCAAAGGGTTTATACCAAAATACATTGAAGAGTGGAAAAGAGGAAACTGGACTGGTGGTTGCGTGAGGCGCACGGAACTACTTTGTCAAGGAAACTCTACTGGAAAAGATTTAAACATTTTTCTTCCTGTTGCCAACATAAAGCCTCCAGACTTTTACGAATTTGCAAGTTCTACGGATGCTGAAGAATGCTACCAAACTTGCCTCCACAATTGTTCTTGTTTGGCCTTTTCTTATATCCATGGAATAGGTTGCTTAATGTGGAACCAAGACCTAATGGACGCAGTGCAATTTTCTTCAGCAGGAGAAGTTCTTTCTATTCGCCTGGCACGTTCTGAACAAGGTATGGCTTATAAGATAACACTGAAGAGCTACTTCTTCAATTACTACATCTTATATTTTAACCTAATTTTTCGTTTAATATATCTTAGATGGAATTGAGCGCAAGAAAATCATTGCTGGTAGTGTTGTGAGCCTTTCTTTTTGTGTGATATTGGCTTCTGCTTCGTTTGGTTTCTGGAGATACAGAGTAAAGCATAAGGGTATACACTGAATCGGTTTTATTCTTTATTTATTCATTTGCTTGCAAACTACGTCAAACCTACACTAAATAAATGCACTAAGTTTAGCCTTGCTTTAAAAGTCTGAATATACTCACTTTATGTACATTACTAGATTCTAAGCAATCAAAGGATGAATGGAGGAATGATCTAAAATCAAAGGAGGTCTCAGGTTTAGATTTTTTTGAGATGAAAACCATACAAACTGCCACTGACAATTTCAGTCTATCAAATAAACTCGGAGAAGGTGGATTTGGGTCTGTTTACAAGGTTAGAACCTTTTTCATCCTCATGATCTTCTCTTTTCTCTTTTTTCTTGAGATGACTGACCTTCAACAATTTCTTTTAGGGAAAGCTGCAAGATGGGAAAGAAATTGCTGTAAAACGTCTTTCTAGCAGCTCTGGACAGGGTAGGGAGGAGTTCATGAATGAAATAGTACTAATCTCAAAACTCCAACACAAAAACTTAGTCAGGGTTTTGGGATGTTGCATTGAAGGAGAAGAGAAGCTATTGATTTATGAGTTTATGTTGAACAAAAGCCTTGATACTTTTGTCTTTGGTGAGCCATTTCTTGCTTCTTTCACTTTCTATTAGCAGCTTTTGCTCTATTTATGGAACTTCTTACCTGATAGTTTAAACACTATATATTGTTTCTTAGATTCAACAAAAAGTCTGGAGCTTGATTGGCCAAAGAGATTTGAGATCATTCTAGGAATTGCGCGAGGACTTCTCTATCTCCACCGTGACTCACGCCTCAAGGTCATTCACCGAGACCTGAAGGTCAGCAACATTCTTCTAGACGAGAACATGATCCCAAAAATATCAGATTTTGGATTGGCTCGGATGTTTCAAGGAACTCAATGTGAGGAGAACACTCGCAGGGTTGTAGGAACTCTGTAAGAACCATTCTTTGATAACGTGCTTAACAAGATTCATAGCATATACTAAAATGGATGAAAACTAATTGATGTTTGAACAGAGGATATATGTCTCCTGAGTATGCATGGACTGGAGCATTCTCTGAGAAGTCAGACATCTACAGCTTTGGAGTTCTGTTGTTAGAAATCATCAGCGGAAAGAAGATCTCAAGGTTCATCTATGGCGAAGAAGGAAAAACACTTCTTGCATATGTAAGTTAAAATCTTTTAGGTTATCATACATTTGTTCACCACAACATCAGTTCTTGCTCTAATATTCTTAAAATATGAAAATTAAACAATAGGCATGGGAATCTTGGTGTGAAACCAAAGGAGTTGATCTTCTTGATGAAGTTCTTGCTGATTCGTGTTGCCCGTTACAAGTTGGAAGATGTGTTCAGATAGGTCTGCTCTGTGTTCAACACCAACCTGCAGACAGACCTAACACACTTGAGTTGCTGTCTATGCTCACCACAACATCAGATCTTTCATCTCCAAAACAACCCGCATTTGCATTGCACCCTCGAGATGAAGAATCCATGTATAAGGATTTGATTACTGTCAATGAGATAACACAGTCGGTGATCCTTGGGCGTTAAGAAATGATGTGTGATTGAAACTGTGTACATTTGATGTTGATAACCAACTTTGATTCTTCGTTAAAGTTAAGGGACTCGAACCTGCACAGGTGTGTTGTAAGATTTTCACCGCTGTTGTTTGTGTTACAAGCTAGACTTTTTATTTTAGTAGTATTTAGTTTTATTTTTCACTGGCTCACGTATTTTGATTATTTAGAAGTTAATTTGCACATCTTAGTGCACTGGTATCCCATATATATAGTCAGGGATGTTAATATGGGTTGGTAAACCCATTTAATAAATGGGTACAGTTAAATGAAATTGAACCCATATAAACCCATTTATATGATATGATTATACGGGGTTAAATGGATTCACCCATAAAAACTCATTTATTATATGGATTTTGAACATAAGTAAATAGATCTTCATATAAATCCATTTAAATTTTTTTTCCTTTTCATGTAAACCTAATTTTGAGTTTTGATGTCGACAAAATTAAAAACGAGATCAAAAAAGAGCGAGAGAGAGAACGGTGAATATTTTCGGTGGCTTCTCTTTGACCAAGTTGGCCACGAGTTTCTACTTCTTCCTTCACTCTGAGCTTCTCATAAGTCTAAGTTCATGCTCTGACCGAACCATTATCAAGTAAAACATCAATTAATTTTGTTATTTTACTGATCAAAGAAGAAGTGTTTCACTTTGAAAATCGAAACTTAACAAAGATTTGTATATGTTTGTGTTATTTTTACAGATTGGTGAAATCATCTGCAGATTTAAGAAGAAGGGTTTCACTCTGATTTACAAAATGAAGATCATGTAAGATCTCTTTTCTTTCGTTATGCATTTCCCTTTTCCCAATCTCGATTGGGATCCCAATTTCGTTATGTTTGTTGTTGTTCTTCATTCTGGATGCATTTCCCTTTTCCCAATTTCGATTGTGTTTGCTGCACTGCTTAGGATAAGCTTTTGTACAACCCATGTTTTATCATCAACATGACCTAATATCTTGTAGATATTTGCCTTTTTGTGTAAATCTTATGTATCTTGTGAAAATTTTCAATCATTAGTATCTTGTGATACTTAGATTGTTGTTCCTGCATTGGTCTTTGATTGAAGAAAGGAAAAAACTTTCGTTGTTTTGAGGAAATAATGTAATTTTTGGTTTCCTTACAGAAATTCTCGGCCTTTTTGCTTTTGCAGCTTTCATTTCTGATACTTAGATAGCTCGTCTCTGAGTAGTAAGGAAAGGTAAGCTTTTGTACAACCCCTGTTTTCTTTACTGTGTTTGGATTCAGAAGTTTCATTCTTTTCCCATCTGGAAATCGATAAGCTTGTCACAAGTTTTTTGTGCTTGAAACGGATTATTCATCTGATAAGGTTTACACTCATTTGGTTCTCAGGTTAGGCAGCTTTTATCTGAAGAAGTTCATTTGGTTATCAGGTTTGGCTTCACTAAAGTGACTGAACAGCAAATTAGAGATGTTTACTTTTTGATGTTTCTTGTAAGTTTCATGACTAATACATGAAACGGCATTTTATATTAGTTGGTCATTTTAATTTGGGTCATTTTATACCAAAATAGCTTTAAACTTGGGCTATTTATATCAAAAATAAATTAAATTTTGACCCATTTTATACAAAACAAATAATTTATGCGTTGCAAAAAATAATAATTAGTCTATTATTTTAAAATATAACATATAGCTTAAATGAGCTTAAAAATGTGTAAATGGGTTAGTGTTATTTAAATGGGTTTAAATAGGTTTAAATGGGATGAGTTTAAATGAGGATGGATATAAATGGGTTGTAACTTAAATGGGTTTAAATGGATTTGGGTTTAAATAAGATGAGTTTAAATGAGGTGAGTTTACCTATATTAACATCCCTATATATAAATTAGTGGACTTTGAAGTAAAATTACGATAGTTACGGTTGATGTATGTGAAATAGTGATTGTTATAACTTAGAAAACGTTGGAGAGTTTTTTTATATGGTTAGAAAATAGAAACCATCCAAAATACTTGTCGAATAAACTATGTGATCATTCCTTGGGCATTAAGAAACTATTTGTGATGAAACTTGTATAATTCAAATGTTCTCCTTAAAGGATTCAACTTTTCAATGTTAACTTAACAACTTCAAATTGGTGGAATTAGCTGAAAAGTTGTAGAAAACAAACAAAAAGTGAGGAAGTAATTTTCTTTTTAAAATCAGTTGAACGGAATAAACATGAGTGAAAAAATAAAAATGTTGTTAAGCACACTAGAAAGTTTTAGTAAAATTTTTGGTTTAATGAAGTTCGTTGATAAAAGGAAAAAAGTTGGGTTTTTTTTTCAATTAAAGCCTAAAGTAAGACACTATAAATTGTGTTTAGTCCACGATTTTCGAAATTATCAGCTTAATGGTCGCAGCAGTTTTGGTCTCGGTGGTGAGACACCATGTTCACCGTTAATGCCCAGATCGTGATTTTAGATCTGGCGACATTAGCAATGCATCGAACCGTGTATCTTCGAACGTTTGGATTACGCACAGTAAGTGTTCGGTGAAATGCCTGAATGAAATGTAAGGCATCAAAGCAACGCTCTTTTCACCAGGAGATAAAAGTAGTCTGGAAAGAATCGTTTGCAGATCAGATAGATAAAATAGAGGAAGCTGTATGTATAGGTCAAACCAATAAACTCTTCAGCGGTCTTTTGGTCCAGTTTTAAGGTCTTACACGAGCGATGACGAATCCCAGTTTCATCTTTTTAATTGATTCAGCGTGTAGATGTGTATCTGTCACTGATTCTGGTCAACTGTGCGTGGGTTTGATTTGTTAAAAGGTTCAGACTGTGAAAGGTATGGGTTACAATTCTCATATTTTGATTTGTTTAGAGTGTGGATGACTATCTCTTATTTGGTTCTTTGTCAAACAAGTTGACAAATACATGAAAATGACACAGAAAATGTTTCAATATGAGGTCAAACGTTGAATGCTTGATTGGGTGAACTTTTATATTTCTTTGGAGCCAACTGGGAAAACATAAGCGTTTCATATTTACTTAATCTGTATTATAAAACAAGGTTTAAGTTGATCGTGAATAAAGTAATGCATAATCTTGGAAGATTGGCGCTGTGGTCAACACTGTTTAGAGAGTAATTCTTTTTTTCTTTGATAAAACGGATCATCAACCAGGGTTAAGAGCCTGTCTCCTTAGAAACAGAGGTACGAGCCTATAGAACAGATCTCCTGTTCAAGTAAAGTCGTTAGAGAGTAATTCTTATTAAGTACTTGAGTTTTTTTGCTTGGCTTACTTTCTCTTGCATACATGTTATCTTCTTACACTAATCTGAAGAAGATTGTTCTTGGAGACACGAGAACGCACATAGGGATGAAGAGGTTTGCTTGTTTGCTCTTGTTTACCTTGCTCTTAAGTTTTAGTTATGCAGCTATAACGCCAACAAGTCCTTTGTCAGTAGGTCAAACTCTCACCTCTTCTAACGGAGTTTATGAATTAGGGTTCTTTAGTCCTAATAACTCCCAAAGTAATCAGTATGTTGGAATCTGGTTCAAGGATACTATTCCCCGGGTGATTGTATGGGTGGCCAATAGAGAAAAGCCCGTTACAGAGTCCACAGCAACTCTAGCTATCAGCAGCAATGGAAGTCTTTTGTTATTTAATGGCAAACATGGCGTTGTGTGGTCCAGTGGAGTAACTTTTGCCTCTAGCGGGTGCAGTGCAGAGCTTTCTGACCAGGGGAATTTTATTGTCATAGATAATGTTTCGGGAAGGACTCTATGGCAAAGCTTTGAGCATCTTGGTGATACTCTGCTACATTCTTCTTCCCTGATGTATAACCTCGTCACCGGTGAGAAGCGGGAATTGACTTCTTGGAAAAGTCACACTGATCCATCGCCTGGCAACTTTGTGGGTCTGATTACACCGCAAGTACCATCACAGGGGTTTATTATGCGAGGCTCGACGCCTCATTGGAGAAGCGGTCCATGGGCTAAAACAAGGTTCACTGGCCTACCTCAAATAGATGGATCATACACAAATCCATTCAGCCTACACCAGGATGTAAACGGGTCAGGATACTTTTCTTATTTTCAAAGAAGCTACAAACTTGCACGTTTAACTTTAACATCAGAGGGATCAATGAAGATGTTTCGGCATAATGGAGTAGACTGGGAAATGTACTTTGAATTTCCTGTCAATTCGTGTGATTTTTACGGTGCGTGTGGACCATTTGGGTTGTGTGTTATGTCATTTCCTCCAAAGTGTAAATGCTTCAGAGGATTTGTACCAAAATCCTTACAGGAGTGGAGAAGAGGAAACTGGACTAATGGTTGTATGAGGCGTACCGAACTACTTTGTCAAGTAAACTCTACTGGCAAAGATGCAAATGTCTTCCATCCTGTTCCCAACATAAAGCCTCCAGACTTTTACGAATTTTCAAGCTCTGAGAATCCTGAAGAATGTCACCAAAGTTGCCTTAACAATTGTTCTTGCGTGGCCTTTGCTTATATTAGTGGAATAGGGTGCTTAGTGTGGAACCAAGATCTAATGGACGCAGTGCAGTTTTCAGCTGGAGGAGAACTTCTTTCCATTCGTCTTTCACGTTCTGAACTAGGTTCGGCATAGAAGATAAAAGCAAAGACCTTCTTTGTCTTTTGCAATTTTATCTTCTACTTCATTGATTTTGTTCTTTCGTTAGGAACATGACTTCTTGTCTAATTTGTTGTTCTACGTTTCTCAGATGAAAATAAGCGCAAGAAGACCATTGTTGCGAGTACTGTGAGCCTTACCCTTTTTGTGATCTTAGGCTTCGCTGCGTTTGGTGTATGGAGATGCAGAGTGAGACATAACGGTAACACACTGATGACTTTACTATCTAATAGTCTCTCGTTGTTTATCTATTCATTTTGCTCGCCAACAAAACAATTGTAGGATTTGTTACGACATATTGAGAAAGAAGTTTTTCCACTGCATTAAACCTACATTGAATGGACACATTCATGTATGTTCTTTAAACGAGGATATGTTTTCTTTTGTGCATTGGTTTCCGCTTGCTAAAAAAATATCTTAATATGCTCACTTGGCTAGATAACTAGATGTTAAGCACTAACATACAAATTCTAACTCAAATCTCAGCTCATATATCAAAGGATGCATGGAGGAATGGTTTGAAACCACAAGACATCCCAGGTTTAGATTTCTTTGAGATGAATACCATCCAAAATGCCACCAATAATTTCAGTCTATCAAACAAGCTCGGTCAAGGTGGATTTGGTTCAGTTTATAAGGTCAGAGAAATCGTTCCATTTGGCTCTTTTTTATTCGCAGTTTATCCTCCGAGATGACTTTCTGCAATCTGTTTTCAGGGAAAACTGCAAGATGGGAAAGAAATTGCAGTAAAACGACTTTCTAGCAGCTCTGGACAGGGCAAAGAGGAGTTTATGAATGAAATTGTCCTCATCTCAAAACTACAACACAGAAACTTGGTTAGGATTTTGGGATGCTGCGTCGAAGAGGAAGAGAAGCTATTGATCTATGAGTTTATGGTGAACAAAAGCCTTGACACCTTTCTCTTTGGTTGGTCCCTTTTTGCATCCTTCCTTTACTATCAGAAACTCTTTATCAATGTGGAACTGTTTGTCTGATAGTTTTTACACGAAATTATTGCTTAGATTCAAGAAAAAGGCTTGAGCTTGATTGGCCAAAGAGATTTGAGATCATTCTTGGTATTGCGCGCGGACTTCACTATCTCCACCGGGACTCACCCCACAGGGTTATTCACCGAGATCTGAAGGTCAGCAACATTCTTCTGGACGAGAAACTGATCCCAAAAATATCAGATTTTGGATTGGCTCGGATGTATCAGGGAACCGAATATCAGGATAACACTCGCAGGGTTGTAGGAACTCTGTAAGAACCATTTTGGAAACATGCTCAAACTAGAATTCATTGGTATAATGAATATTTAACATGGGAAACTATTTATATGTACAGAGGATATATGTCTCCAGAATATGCATGGACTGGGATGTTCTCTGAGAAATCAGACATCTACAGCTTCGGAGTTCTGCTGTTAGAAATCATCAGCGGAGAAAAGATCTCAAGATTCAGTTATGGGGAAGATGGAAAAACCCTTCTTGCATATGTGAGTAAGACTTTAGGAATTGACGCAATAGAATTTCGTTTTTCAAAACATTTTCTTGCTCTTATATTCTTAAGATCTGAAACTAAACAACAGGTGTGGGAATCTTGGTGTGAAACTGGAGGAGTTGATCTTTTGGATAAAGATATTGCTGAGTCTTGTCATCCATTAGAAGTTGGGAGATGTGTCCAGATTGGTCTGCTCTGTGTTCAGCACCAACCTGTAGACAGACCCAACACAGTTGAGTTGATGTCTATGCTCACCACAACATCAGATCTTCCATCACCAAAACAACCCACATTTGTAGTGCACACGAGAGATGATGAATCCCAGATAAGAGATTTGATCTCAGTCAATAAGATAACACAATCTATGGTCCTTGGGCGTTAAGCAATCGTAGAATTGAAGTGTGTGGGTATACATCAAAGTAGTCATCTTTTCAATGTTTGTACTGTAGTCTGTAACTTGAAGATTTAGTCATTCTTCGTTTAACATGACTACATTTTGAAATATAAAATTCTTAAATTTATTCATTTTTAGTTTTAATACAAAGAGAAAAAATGTTTTTAGCACATTAGAAAATTTTATTATAAAATTTTTGGTTTACATGAAGAAGTCGTTGATAAATAATTTTTTCAATTAAAGCCTAAAGTAACACACTATAAATAGCTAGTCCACTATTTTCGAAATTAGCAACTTAATGGTCACAGTAGTTATGTTCTCGCCGGTGGCACACCACCGATGTTCACCGTTAAAGGCGGCGACTTTGTCTAGATATATTATGCCTAGATACTTTCGCGTGTACTATCTGTCTTGATTGAGATTTTAAGTCCGGCGACACTAATAAGGCATTCAGCTGTGTGTATTTGAGCTTTTGGATTACGCACGGTAAGTGTTCGGTGAAATGGCTGAATGAAATGTAAGGCATCAAAGCAACGCTCTTTTCACCAGGAGATAAAAGTAGTCTGAAAGCAAAGCTTGCAGCTCAGATACAATAGAGGATGCTGCACGTATAAAAGGTTTGTATAGATTTTTGGTCCAATTTTGAGGTCTTACACGAGCGATGACGAATCCCAGTTGCATCTTTAAATTGATTCAGTGTAGTGCAGAGCTTTTAGACAGCGGAAATCTTATTGTCAGAGATAATGTTTCGGAGAGAACTATATGGCAAAGCTTTGAGCATTTTGGTGATACAATGCTACATTCCTCTTCCCTGACATATAACCTCGCCACCGGTGAGAAGCGGGTGTTGACTTCTTGGAAAAGTTACACTGATCCGTCGCCTGGCGACTTTGTGTGTCTGATTACTCCGCAAGTGCCATCACAGAGTTTTACTATGAGAGGCTTGACGCCTTATTCTAGAAGCGGTCCATGGGCTAAAACAAGGTTCACTGGCCTACCTAACCAGGATGATTCATACGAAAATTCATTTAGCCTTTTCCAGGATGTTAACGGCTCAGGATACTTGTCTTATTTTCGAAGAAACTACAAGCTTACACGTATTACTTTAACATCAGAGGGATTAATAAAGATGTTTCGGCATAATGGAATGGACTGGGAAATTTTCTTTAAAATGCCAGCCAATTCATGCGATTTTTATGGTGTGTGTGGACCATTTGGGTTGTGTGTTATGTCAGTTCCTCCAAAGTGTGTATGCTTCAAAGGATTTGTACCAAAATCTATACAGGAGTGGAAAAGAGGAAACTGGACTGGTGGCTGTGTGAGAGGCACGGAACTACTTTGTCAAGTAAAGTCTACTACTAAAAATGTAAACGTCTTCCAACCTGTTGCCAACATAAAGCCTGCAGACTTTTACGAATTTGCAAGCTCTATGAGTGCTGAAGAATGCTACCAAATTTGCCTCCACAATTGTTCTTGCTTGGCCTTTTCCTATATTAATGGAATAGGGTGCTTAGTCTGGAACCAGGACCTAATGGACTCAGTGCAATTTTCTCACGGAGGAGAGCTTCTTTCCATTCGTCTCGCACGTTCTGAACTAGGTATGACTTAGAAAATAAAATCAAAATCTTTTTTTCGTATTTTGCAGTATTATCTTCTACTTCATTGATATTGTTCTTTGCGATTGGATCATGACTTATTTTTTTAATTTGTTGTCCTAAATTTCTCAGATGGAAATAAGCGCAAGAAGACCATTGTTGCTAGTACAGTGAGCGTTACCCTTTTTGTCATCTTGGGCTTAGCTGCGTTTGGTGTATGGAGATGCAGAGTGAAACATAACGGTAACACACTATCTAATAGTCTCTCGTTGTTTATCTATTCATTTTGCTTGCCAACAAAAAAATCGTAGGCTCTTCTACATTTGTTACAAATTATACATAACTAAATTAGAATAGAAATCAACGCACTCAGTCATGTTCTTTAAGCCATTATTTGTTCTTTTTGGTACCAATAATCTCAGTCATGTTCTTTAAATCAGGTTTAGACTTGTTTGGAAAAATCTTAATATGCTCACTTAGCAAGATAAGTAAATATTAAGGACTAACACACAAATTCTTACTCAAATCTCAGCTCATATATCAAAGGATGCATGGAGGAATAATTTGAAACAACAAGACATCCCAGGTTTAGATTTCTTTGAGATGAAAACCATCAAAACTGCTACCAATAATTTCTGTCTATCAAACAAACTCGGGCAAGGCGGATTTGGTTCAGTTTATAAGGTCAGAGAATTTGTTCCGCTTTGCTCCTCTCTATTCCCTCTTTATGCTCCCGAGATAAATTTCTGCAATCTGTTTTCAGGGAAAGCTTCATGATGGCAAAGAAATTGCAGTAAAACGTCTTTCTAGCAGCTCTGGGCAGGGCAAAGAGGAGTTCATGAATGAAATAGTACTCATCTCAAAACTACAACACAGAAACTTAGTCAGGGTTTTGGGATTCTGCGTGGAATGGGAAGAGAAGCTATTGATTTATGAGTTTATGGTGAACAAAAGCCTTGACACCTTTCTCTTTGGTTGGTCCCTTCTTGTATCCTTCCTTTACTATCAGCAAATTTTTATCTATTTGGAACTGTTTGTCTGATACGTTTTTACATGAAATTATTGCTTAGATTCAAGAAAAAGGCTTGAGCTTGATTGGCCAAAGAGATTTGATATCATTCAAGGTATTGCACGCGGACTTCTGTATCTCCACCGTGACTCACGCCTCAGGGTTATTCACCGAGACCTGAAGGTCAGCAACATTCTTCTGGACGAGAAAATGAACCCAAAAATATCAGATTTTGGATTGGCTCGGATGTATCAGGGAACCGAATATCAGGACAACACTCACAGGGTTGTAGGAACTCTGTAAGAACCATTCTTTTAAACATGCTTATCAAGGTTCATAGTCATGACTCATGATAATCATAAACAATTCTATATATGTACAGAGGATATATGTCTCCAGAGTATGCATGGACTGGGGTGTTCTCTGAGAAATCTGACATCTACAGCTTCGGAGTTTTGCTGTTAGAAATCATCAGCGGAGAAAAGATCTCAAGATTCAGCTATGGGGAAGATGGAAAAACCCTTCTTGCATATGTAAGTTAAAAAACTTTAGGAATTGAGACACTAGAATCTCATATTTGATTCCCATCAAGTGCAGAGACACTTCGCTGCCCATTTGAAATTTTTTCTTACTCTTATATACGCTTTGTTTGAAACCACAACAGGCGTGGGAATCTTGGTATGAAAACGGAGGAATTGATCTTCTGGAGCAAGATGTTGCTGATTCTTGTCACCCATCTGAAGTTGGGAGATATGTCCAGATTGGTTTGCTCTGTGTTCAACACCAACCTGCGGACAGACCAAACACACTTGAGTTGATGTCTATGCTCACCACAACATCAGATCTTCCATCACCAAAACAACCCACTTTTGCATTTCATACTAGAGATGACGAATCCCAGTACAGGGATTTGATCACCGTCAGTGGGATCACACAGTCTGTGATTCTTGGGCGTTAAGAAATTGTAATATTGAAATGTGTGGATTTGTACATTAAAGTAGTCAACTTTTTAATGTTTGTACTGTAACTTGCAATGTTTAGTCATTCTACGTTTAATAAAAATAATTCTTAAACTTATTCATTCTTTGTCTTAATACATTTTTCAAATCAAGGGTTCTTAAATCCTCCTACGTCCTAACTCTCAAACATCGATGCCTGAGTTCAGAGAGAAATGAGCACACAGAGAGCGAGAGAGATCACCAGAAGAAAGCCAAAAGAGTGTAGAATGCGAAAAAGATGGAATCATGTTGATAAATAAAAACTTAGTGATGGTTGGAGTTGGAATTGGTCGATTGGGGCAGAAGGGTCCAATGACATTACTGAAGCTCTGAATGTTTTAAGTATGCACTGGAAGTGTTCGGTGAAATGCCTCAATGAGATTACTTAGTCTACAGTTCAAGAAAATTAAAGTGTGTTGTAAGGGTGAACCAAGGATTTCAGAAACCAACAAGAAAGGTCTTATCGATTCATCTCCTCATCATCTGATGTATTCATATAATAAATCTTTCGATTTGATGCAAGAGTTGTGATGATTTATCTTTTATAGGCAAGTACATGGAAACAACACAATATTTTTATCTGAGGTCAACGGCCGTATGGTTGATTGTGTAACAGGTAATGGAGTACAATCTCCATTTTTTGATTGGTTCATGTGTTGATGAGTGTATAGAAATATGACAAGTTGCTATGTGAGGACAAATGTTGTTGATTGACAAAGCTGCAATGTGTTTACCTTGAAGATCATCCATTTCTCTCACGTTGCTCCATTTACAGCTCTAGGCTTAAAGCTTGTTGCAAGTGTGAAAAAACTTCACAAACCACTAAGAAACATCTGATTGATTAATATCTTCATTAGCTGATTTATTCACATAATCATTCAGGGTGTTGATATTTATCTTTAACAGGTTCTGGACTCAAAAGAGCTGGCAATGATATGGAAAGAAGACAATCTTTCAATCTCGGGTCAACAAATGTGTGGCTGATTACGTAAAGATGAAAATGTTGCTATATGATGTCAATCGTTGTGTGGTTGATTCGGTAAAAGATTAAGACTTCTTCATAGCAAAGCTGGTTAACATAAATATTACAATTTATTATGTCTTATTAATGAGTTTTAATTGATCTTCAATCAATAAAGTAATGCAGAATATTTGAACATAAGTGCGGTAAGGTCAATATTTTTAGTAGATGCTTGAGAATAATCTTCATATGTCTCTGAGTTTCTTTTCTTAGCTTTTGGAGAAACAAACACACATGAGGAAGAAGATAATCCTGTTCTTTGCTTGTTTGCTCTTTTTTACCACTTTTTTAAGTTTTAGCTATGCAAGGATAACCACAGAGACTCCTTTGTCAATAGGTCAAACTCTGAGCTCCTCTAATGGAGTTTATGAATTGGGGTTCTTCAGTCCTAATAACTCCCAAAGTCATCAGTATGTCGGAATCTGGTTCAAGGGTATCAATCCCCGAGTGGTTGTGTGGGTGGCCAATAGAGGAAATCCTGTTACAGACTCCATGGCAAATCTTACTATGAGCAGCAATGGAAGTCTTCTCTTATTGGATGGAAAACATGGCATTGTATGGTCCATTGGAGAAACTTTCGGATCTAACGGATCTCGTGCAGAGCTTTTAGACACCGGAAATTTTATTGTCGTTGACAATGTTTCAGGGAGAACTCTGTGGCAAAGTTTTGACAATCCTAGTGATACTATGCTCCCTTTATCAACCCTGATGTATAATCTGGCCACCGGGGAGAAGCGGGTGTTGACTTCTTGGAAAAGTTATACTGATCCATCTCTTGGCGACTTTGTGGCTCAGATTACACCCCAAGTGCCATCACAAGCGCTTATTATGAAAGGCTCGGCGCCTTTTTGGAGAAGTGGTCCATGGGCTAAAACAAGGTTCTCCGGAATACAGGTAATGGATGAATCATATACAAGTCCATTCAGCCTTCAGCAAGATTCAAATGGGTCAGGATTCGTCTCTTATTTAAACAGAAACTTCAAATTGCCACATATAAAGATAACACCAGAGGGCTTACTGAAGATTTCTCGGCATAATGGGACTGACTGGGAATTGAACTTTGTGGCGCCAGTGGACTCATGTGATTATTATGGTGTATGTGGACCTTTTGGGCTATGTGTTATGTCTGTTCCTCCAAAATGTAAATGCTTCAAAGGGTTTATACCAAAATACATTGAGGAGTGGAAAAGTGGAAACTGGAGTGGTGGTTGTGTGAGGCGTACGCAACTACTTTGTCAAGGAAACTCTACTGGAAAAGATGTAAATATCTTCCATCCTGTTGCCAACATTAAGCCTCCAGACTTTTATGAATTTGCAAGTTCCGAAGATGCTGAAGAATGCAATCAAATTTGTCTCCACAATTGTTCTTGCTTGGCCTTTGCTTATATTCATGGAATAGGGTGCTTAGTCTGGAACCAGGACCTAATGGACTCAGTGCAATTTTCTCTCGGAGGAGAGCTTCTTTCCATTCGTCTTGCACGTTCTGAAATGGGTATGCCTTGGACATCAAAGCGCATCTTTTTTCGTTAAATTTTTTTATCTTCAACTTTATTGATAGTGTTCTTTTCGAAAGTAGCATGTCGTAGTAATTAATTCGTTTTGTCTTATATGTATCAGGTGGGAATGAGCGCAAGAAGACCTTTACTGTTAGTATTGTCAGCCTTTCCCTTTTTGTGATATTGGGTTCTGCTGCAGTTGGTTTCTGGATATACAGAGTTAAACAAAATGGTAACACCATGATGATCTTACTATCTCTTTATCATATCTTGTTGTTTTTTTATTCATTTGCGTGCTTATGGTATAACACATTGATGGTCTTGTTATTTCTCTATGTATGTTTGGAACTTCAGTTTCAGCAAATACAACAACTGATGCATGTAGCAGTGACTTGACACCACAAGATTTCTCAAGTTTATGTTTCTTTGAGATGGATACTATTGAAACTGCTACTGATTGTTTCTGCCTCTCAAATAAACTCGGTCAAGGTGGATTTGGTACAGTTTACAAGGTCAGAGAAGTTTTTGCTTTTTTTGTTCTTCCTGATTCTCTTTTATGCGCTCGAGCTGACCTTGTGCAATTTGTCTCAGGGAAAGCTGCAAAATGGGAAAGAAATTGCAGTAAAACGTCTTTCTAGCAGCTCTGGACAGGGCAAAGAGGAGTTCATGAATGAAATTCTCCTTATCTCAAAACTACAACACAGAAACTTGGTTAGGATTTTGGGATGTTGCATTGAAGGAGAAGAGAGGCTATTAATTTATGAGTTCATGTTGAACAAAAGCCTTGATACTTTTCTCTTTGGTCTGTCCCTTTTGCCTCATTCTTTTTTCTCTATATGAAACTGTTTTATCTGATAATTGTTTACACTGTTTATTGCTTAGATTCAACAAAAAGGCTCGAGCTTGATTGGCCAAAGAGATTCAATATCATTCAAGGTATTGCACGTGGTCTTCTCTATCTCCACCGTGACTCACGCCTCAGAGTTATTCACCGAGACCTGAAGGTCAGCAACATTCTCCTGGACGAAGAAATGAACCCAAAAATATCAGATTTTGGTTTGGCTCGGATGTTTCAGGGAACCCAATATCAAGACAACACTCTCAGGGTTGTAGGAACTTTGTAAGAATCAGTATTCAAAAACATGCTTAACAAGATTCATTTGTCATATACAGTATTAAACTTGGGTTAAACTAATTGATGTTTGCACAGAGGATACATGGCTCCTGAGTATGCATGGAGTGGAGCATTCTCTGAGAAATCAGACGTCTACAGCTTTGGAGTTCTGCTGTTAGAAATCATAAGCGGAGAGAAGATCTTAAGATTCAGCTATGGTGAAGAAGGAAAAAACCTTCTTGCATATGTAAGTAAGAGTTTAGGTTTCAAAACGTTTTCTTGCTCTTATGTTGTTAAGATCTGAAACTAGCTAAATAACAGGCATGGGAATCTTGGTGTGAAACTGGAGGAGTTGATCTTTTGGATAAAGATGTTGCTGATTCATGTCAACCACTAGAAGTTGGGAGATGTGTTCAGATTGGTTTGCTCTGTGTTCAACACCAACCTGCAGATAGACCCAACACAGTTGAGTTGGTGTCTATGCTCACCACAACATCAGATCTTCCATCACCAAAACAACCCACTTTTGTAGTGTACACAAGAGATGAAGAATCACAATCCAAGGATTTGATCTCTGTCAATGAGATGACACAATCTGAGGTCCTTGGGCGTTAAGCAATCGTAGAATTGAAGTCTGTGGGTTTTGTACATTGTACATCAAAGTAGTCAACTTTTCAATGTTTGAAGATTTAGCCATTCTTCGTTTAATACTTCTTGAATTATAAAATTCTTAAATTTATTCATTTTTCGTTTTAATACAAAGAGATCGTCGAGCGTTGACTTTAAAAATGTTATTATAAAAAGTTTGGTTTACATGAAGGGTCGTTTGAAAAAAAAAAAAAAAGGTTGGTGCTTTTCAATTAAAGCCTAAAGTAACATACTATAAATAGTTTTGTCCACGATTTTCGAAATCAGCAAGCAAATGCTCACAGTTAAAGCCAAGATGGTGGGAATTGGAGTAATCGGATATACTCTCGCGCATACTATCTGTCTCTATCGAGATTTTAACTCTGGCAACATAAGCAAGGCTTTGAACTTTTGGATTACGCACAGTAACTGTTCGGTGAAATGCCTGAATGAAATGTAAGGCTTCAAAGACACGCTCTTTTCACCAGGAGATAAAAGTAGTCTGGAAAGAATCGTTTGCAGATCAGATAGATAGGTCAAACCAATAGACTTGTCATAGGTATTTTGGTCCAGTTTTAAGGTCTTACCCGAGCGATGACGAATCCCAGTTACACTGATTCTGGTCAACTAAGCGTGGGTTGAGGAGGTCTTTGTTCACACTGTAAAAGGTTAGGTGTCAATTCTCATCTTTTGGTTGGTTCAGAGTGTTGATGAATGATGACTATTTCTTATTGGTTCTTTATTTGTTATACAAGTTAACAAAGACATGAAAATGACACAAATGTTTCAATATGATGCCAAACGTTGCATGCTTGAAAGGGTAAATATGTTGGAATTCTTTGGAGCTAACTGGTAAAATATTAACATTTTCAATTTAGTATTTTAGTTAGTCTGTATTATAAAAGAAGGTTTAAGTTGGTCGTGAATAAAGTATTGCAGAATTTTGGAAAATGTGCGCTGTGGACTGTTTCAAGAATAATGCTCATTAAGTATTGCTTTCTTGGCTCACATGTTCTCTTCTAACACTAATCTGAAGGAGATTGTTCTTGATGACGAGGTTTGCTTGTTTGCTCTTGTTTACCTTGCTCTTAAGTTTAAGTTATGCAGCTATAACGCCAACAAGTCCTTTGTCAGTAGGTCATTCTCTCAGGTCCTCTAACAAGGTTTATGAATTGGGGTTCTTCAGTCCTAATAACTCCCAAAGTCATCAGTATGTCGGAATCTGGTTCAAGAGTATCATTCCAAGGGTGGTTGTGTGGGTGGCCAATAGAGATAAGCCTGTTACAGAGACCACTGCAAATCTCGCTATCAGCAACAAAGGAAGTCTTCTCTTATTTAATGGCAAACATGGCGTTGTGTGGTCCAGTGGAGAATCTTTTGCATCCAACGGGTCTCGTGCAGAGCTTTTAGACACTGGAAATCTTATTGTCGTAGACAATACTTCCGGGAGAACTCTATGGCAAAGCTTTGACAATCCTGGTGATACTATGCTCCCTTTGTCAACCCTTATGTATAATCTGGCTACCGGTGACAAGAGGGTGTTGACTTCTTGGAAAAGTTATACTGATCCATCTCTTGGCGACTTTGTGGCTCAGATTACACCCCAAGTGCCATCACAAGCGTTTACTATGAAAGGCTCGGCTCCTTATTGGAGAAGCGGTCCATGGGCTAAAACAAGGTTCACAGGAATACCAATAATGGATGAAACATTTTCAAGTCCATTCAGCGTTCAGCAAGATTCAAACGGGTCAGGATCCCTCTCTTATTTAAACAGAAACTTCAAATTGCCACATATAATGATAACATCAGAGGGATTACTGAAGGTTTCACATCGTAATGGGACGGACTGGGAATTGTACTTTGCGGCGCCAGTGGACTCATGTGATTATTATGGTGTCTGTGGACCTTTTGGGCTATGTGTGATGTCTGTTCCTCCAAAATGTAAATGCTTCAAAGGGTTTATACCAAAATACATTGAGGAGTGGAAAAGTGGAAACTGGACTGGTGGTTGTGTGAGGCGTACTGCACTAGATTGTCTAGGAAACTCTACTAGCAAAGATGTAAACATCTTTCATACCATTTCTAACGTAAAACCTCCAGATTTTTATGAATTTTCAAGTTCTGTGGATGCTGAAGAATGCGAGCAAAGTTGCCTCCACAATTGTTCTTGCCTGGCCTTTTCTTATATTCATGGAATTGGGTGCTTAGTCTGGAGCCAGGACTTATTGGACGCTGTGCAATTTTCTACAGGAGGAGAACTTCTTTCCATCCGCCTAGCACGTTCTGAAATGGGTATGACTTGAACAAGATAACACCAAAGAGAATCATAGCTTATAAATTAGTTCGTTTTGGCTTATATATTTCAGGTGGAAATGAGCACAAGAAGACCATAGTGCTAGTATTGTCAGCCTGTCTTTTTGTGATATTGGGTTCTGCCGCGGTTAGTTTATGGAGATACAGAGTTAAACATAATGGTAACACCCTGATGATCTTACTATCTTTATATAAATCTCATGTTGTTTTCTATTCATTTGCGTGCTTATGGTACAACACATTGATGGGCTTGTTTTTTCTCTTATGTATTTTTTGGAACTTCAGTTTCAGCAAATTTATCAAATGATGCATCTAGCAGTGACTTGACACCACAATATTTCTCAAGTTTATGTTTCTTTGACATGAATACCATTGAAACTGCCACCAATAATTTCAGTCTCTCAAATAAACTTGGACAAGGTGGATTTGGTTCAGTTTACAAGGTCAGGGGATTTTTATACTTTTTGATATTTTCTATTCACTATTTATACTCTCGAGATGAATTTCTTCAATCTGTTTTCAGGGAAAGCTGAAAGATGGGAAAGAAATTGCAGTAAAACGGCTTTCTAGCAGCTCGGGGCAGGGCAAAGAGGAGTTCATGAATGAAATAGAACTCATCTCAAAACTCCAACACAGAAACTTAGTTAGGATTTTGGGATGTTGCATTGAAGGAGAAGAGAAGCTATTGATTTATGAGTTTATGTTGAACAAAAGCCTTGATACTTTTATCTTTGGTCGGTGCCTTCTTGCCTCTTTGCTTTTCTATTAGCAGCTTTTTTTTCTATGTAATGGAACTGTCTTATCTGATACTCTTTATGCTGTATGTTTGTTTAGATTCAAGAAAAAGGCTTGAGGTTGATTGGCCAAAGAGATTTGATATCATTCAAGGAATTGCGCGTGGACTTCTCTATCTACACCGTGACTCACGCCTCAGGGTCATTCACCGAGATCTGAAGGTCAGCAATATTCTTCTAGATGAGAAGATGAACCCGAAAATATCAGATTTTGGATTGGCTAGGATGTTTCAGGGAACCCAATATCAAGACAACACTCGCCGGGTTGTAGGAACTTTGTAAGAACCCGTATTCAAATGCTTTACAAGATTCATAAGTCATATAACAAACTGGAATAATTGATGTGTACACAGAGGATACATGGCTCCTGAGTATGCATGGACTGGAGCATTTTCTGAGAAATCAGACGTCTACAGCTTCGGTGTTCTACTGTTAGAAATGATCAGTGGAGAGAAGATCTTAAGCTTCAGCTATGGCAAAGAAGAAAAAAACCTTATTGCATACGTAAGTAAGACTTTGTGTTTTCATACACTTGTAAAGGTTTTAAAATATTTCTTGCTATTATATTCTTAAGATCTAAAACTAAACAACTAAAACATTAGGCATGGGAATCTTGGTGTGAAACTGGAGGAGTTGATCTTTTGGATAAAGATGTTGCTGATTCATGTCAACCATTAGAAGTTGGGAGATGTGTTCAGATTGGTTTGCTCTGTGTTCAACACCAACCTGTAGATAGGCCCAACACACTTGAGTTGTTGTCTATGCTGACGACAACATCAGATCTTCCATCACCAAAACAACCCACTTTTATAGTGTACAAAAGAGATGAAGAATCACAGTCTAAGGATTTGATAACTGTCAATGAGATGACACAATCTGTTGTCCTTGGGCGTTAAGAAAGTGTGTGAATGTACATAAAAGTAGTCAACTTTTCAATGTTGGCAACTTCAGAATTTAGGTATTCGTCGTCGTTCTATTATAGCCGATCTTTTAAAGTCTTAGCACGTTGTCGTCTTTGGATTGATGCAAAGGGTAAAATCAGAGTTTGAAATTTCTCATCTTTTTGACTGATGCTGCTGGGTCACATGATATAAGTGGCTATCCTCGGCCCAACAAGCTAATAAGGATATGAAAATGACAATGACGCGTAATTGACAAATTGCTTGAATATAAATTTGGACTTCTTCGTCACCATTATGTAAAGGCATTGACAAATTTATCATAAGTGCGGTGTGCTCGAACATTGTTTATGACTTGACAAATAGTTCTTACAAGTACCTTAGTTTTTTCTTTTTCTTTTTTTTTTTTATAAATTTTTCTTGGCTTTCTTGCTTATATCACAAGAAGATAGTTGTTGAAGACACAAACACACATGGAGAAAAAGAGGATCTTGTTCTTTTCTTCTTTGCTCTTATTTACAATCTTTTTAAGTTTTAGTTATGCAGAGATAACAAATGAAACTCCTTTGTCAATAGGTCAAACTCTCACCTCCTCTAATGGTGTTTATGAATTAGGATTCTTCAGTCCTAATAACTCCCAAAGTCATCAGTATGTTGGAATCTGGTTCAAGAGTATCATTCCAAGGGTGTTTGTGTGGGTGGCCAATAGAGAAAAGCCTGTTACAGACACAACCGCAAATCTCACTATCAGCAACAATGGAAGTCTTCAGTTATCTAATGGCAAACATGGCGTTGTATGGTCTAGCACTGGAAAAGCTCTTTCACCAAACGAGTGCAGTGCAGAGCTTTCAGACACTGGAAACTTTATTCTCATAGAAAATGTTTCAAGAAGAATTCTATGGCAAAGCTTTGATCATCTTGGTGATACTATGCTTCCTTTCTCAACTTTGATGAATAATCTCTCAACCGGTGAGAAACATGTGATAACTTCTTGGAAAAGTTACACTGATCCATCTCCTGGTGACTTTGTAGTTCAGATTACAACACAAGTTCCATCACAAGCGTTTACTATGAAAGGCTCGATGCCTTATTGGAGAAGCGGTCCATGGGCTAAAACAAAGTTCACAGGGATACCACTAATGGATGAAACAGTTACAAGTCCATTCAACCTTCAGCAAGATGCAAATGGGTCAGGAGCCTTCACTTATATTGAAACAAGAGTTTCATATATAACAATAACATCAGAGGGTTTATTTAAGATTTCTTGGCGTAATGGGAGTGATTGGAAAACGATCTTTAGGGCTCCAGTACAGTCATGTGATTATTATGGTGTATGTGGACCTTTTGGGTTGTGTGTGGCGTCGTTTCCTCCAAAATGCAAATGCTTCAAAGGGTTTATCCCAAAATACAACGAGGAATGGCAAAAAGGAAACTGGACTGGTGGTTGCGTGAGGCGTACGGAACTACTTTGTCAAGGAAACTCTACTGGAAAAGATGTAAATATCTTCCTTCCTGTTGCTAACATAAAGCCTCCAGATTTTTACGAGTTTTCGAGTAATTCTGGGAATGTTGAAGAATGCGAGCAGAGTTGCCTCCAGAACTGTTCTTGCTTAGCCTTTGCTTATATAAGTGGAATAGGTTGCTTAATGTGGAACCAAGATCTAATGGACACAGTGCAATTTTCTGAAAAAGGAAAAGGAGAAGTTCTTTCTATTCGTCTTTCTCGTTCTGAACTAGGTATGGCTTAAAAGATAACACGAAAGAGATAGTTCGTAATTACAGCTTCTTGTTTAACATTTTTGGTCTTATGTATCTATTTCAGATGGAAGTGAGCGCAACAAGATCATTGCTGCTAGTACTGTGAGCCTTTCTCTTTTTGTGATTTTGGCTTCTGCTTCATTTTGTTTCTGGAGATACAGAGTGAAACATAAGGGTAACACACTGATGATCTTTTTATCTCTCTCTTTATGGTTTCTTGTTCTATGTTTATTCATTTGCTTGGCAACTAAGTTATTTTTTTTAAACCTGCATATATGTTATTTTTGGTACTGTGGTTGTGGCTCACTGGCTTGTTTCAAAAGACCTAAATATTCTACGAAGCTAACACACTAATTCTAACTCAAATTTCAGCCAATATATCAAAGAATGCATGGAGGAATGATTTAAAAGCAAAGGAGGTCTCAGGTTTAGAATTTTTTGAAATGAATACCATACAAATTGCTACCGATTATTTCAGTCTGTCAAACAAACTTGGAGAAGGTGGATTTGGTTCTGTTTACAAGGTTAAAATTTTTTTTTATCCTCTTTGGTATTCTCTTTTCTCTATTGTATTGAGATGACCTTCAGTAAAATGTCTCAGGGAAAGCTTCAAGATGGGAAAGAAATCGCGGTAAAACGGCTTTCTAGCACATCTAAACAGGGGAAAGAAGAGTTCATGAATGAAATAATACTAATCTCAAAACTCCAACACAAAAACTTAGTCAGGGTTTTGGGATGTTGCATTGATGGAGAAGAGAAGCTATTGATTTATGAGTTTATGTTGAACAAAAGCCTTGATACTTTTGTCTTTGGTGGGTCATTTCTTGCTTCTTTCACTTTCTATTAGCAGCTTTTTTCTCTTCATGTGGAATTTCTAGTCTGATAGTTTTTACTTAGATTCAAGAAAGAAGCTGGAGCTTGATTGGCCAAAGAGATTAGAGATCATTCTAGGCATTGCTCGAGGACTTCTATATCTCCACCGTGATTCACGCCTCAAGGTGATTCACCGAGACCTGAAGGTTAGCAACATTCTTCTAGACGAGAACATGATCCCAAAAATATCAGATTTTGGATTGGCTCGAATGTTTCAAGGAACTCAATGTGAGGAGAACACGCGCAGGGTTGTAGGAACTCTGTAAGAACTATTATTTGATAACTTGCTTAACAAGATTCATTAGTCTTATACTACAATGAGTGAAAACTAATCGATTTTTGCACAGAGGATATATGGCTCCTGAGTATGCATGGACTGGAGCATTCTCTGAGAAATCAGATATTTACAGCTTTGGAGTTCTACTGTTAGAAATCATTAGTGGAGAGAAGATCTCAAGGTTCAGATATGGAGAAGAAGGAAAAAACCTTCTTGCATATGTAAGTTAAGACTTTAGGTTTTCACTTTTCATTTATTTGCAGAGGTTTCTTGCTCTGATAATCTTAAGATCTGAAACTAAACAATAGGCATGGAAATCTTGGTGTGAATCCAAAGGAATTAATTTTCTTGATCAAGTTCTTGATGATTCTTCTCATCAAGACGAAGTTGGGAGAAGTGTGCAGATCGGTCTGCTCTGTGTTCAACACCAACCTGCAGATAGACCAAACACACTTGAGTTGGTTTCCATTCTCACCACAACATCAGATCTCCCATCTCCAAAACAACCAGCATTTGCATTGCACCCTCAAGATGAAGAATCCATGTCTAAAGATTTGATCACTGTCAATGAGATGACACAATCTGTGATCCTTGGGCGTTAAGAAACGTTGTGTGATTGAAACTGTACAATTGATGTTAGATATCTTCAACTGTGATCCTTAGTCTGTGTTGTAAGATTTTCGCCGCTGTTTTGTGTGTTATATTTTGAAACTTTCATAATTATCTTGTCCACAAAGATGAAGCTGAAGCCGGTTTAGTCCAATCTCTTGTTCTCTTGATCATGTAACAAAAGCCTCCAAAACACAAAATCAATTTACATAAATTGAAACCTATTTACAAAAAATCAGAGCTTAATGAAGATTAAAGAGCATACTTATGTTACAGGAATTAAGAAAAAGAGAAAGGTGAGTGTGAAGCATTGAAGTAGAGATTGAAACAGAGGATGAAACAAAAGGTTTTGAAACAGAGGCTTAGAGTGAAACAGAAGGTTTGACTCACTGAAGATGGAGACACGTGGACGGACAAGATTTTAATAGGCTTCAAAGTTTATTGGATGTAACTTCTTCTTCTCAAATCTTCTTCTTCATCTTGCTACTGTTAGAATCAGCTTTGAAGAAGATGAGGAGATCTTTAGCGATTGCGTCGACGGCAGAGAGATTTGTTCTCGAAAAAGGTAAACTTGGAACTGCTCCTCCTTCATTTAGCCATTGCAGTTTCTCTTGTTTCTGGGTTCGAGCTTTTTCTGGTGGCAGTGATGATTACAGAGAGAAATTGAGTAGAAATGGGCTTCGTGATATAAAATTACTATTCTTCTTATAATTAAATTTTAAATGAAAAAAAAAAGCTGAATCAATAATAAATAGACAAATGTGATAAGTTTCTCTATGAAAAACTATTGGCTCTTCTCACAAAAACGTTTATATTTTTTTTATTTTTTTCTTTCATACTTTCTGTTTTTTTATTTTAATAAGAGGGTATTTCATTGATGAGATACCCACATGGATATCTCAATAATATAGTAATAATAAATTTTCTTATATTTTTATTATATTTAATTAAATTTTTATAGTCTTAAAAAAATATAAACCAATCAATCAATGACAAATAGACAAAAAGTTGTGTTGTGCATATATGAGGGTCTCACAAATGAAAGACGTCTCTCAAGTGAAATACGTCTCTCAAATGAGAGACGTCTATGTCTTCTCTCTTCTTTTTATTAATTTTTTTCTATTATTTTAATATAGTATCTAGCATAGATCCTCTACTGGGAATGCTCTCAGTAGTGGAGAGTTCTTAATAGAGTTCTCAACAATAAAATAGAATAACATAATAAAAAACATGAGAGAGAAGTGAGAATCGGTTCTCATTTGAGAACCCATGAAAATCCCTCTTTCACACATGTCATCATTTAATTGGTTTTAAGGTTTTTTTATCATTTAAAATAAAATAAAAAAAATTATGTTAAAAATAAAATCATGTTGCTTTTAAATTTTTTTTTTATATCAGATTAAAATATATAAAATGTAATTTTAGTTAACTCCAAAATTAAAAGCAATTGTTAAACTCATTTATAATTCTATAAAGACTTTTAAATTATCTAAAAGACAAAAAATTCCTACCATTTATCAAACTCATATGTAAAGACTTTTTTTGTTTCTTTAATGATATTTTAACTTTCTTAAATAAGTAAGAACAAAAAAAAACAGAGATAACAAATATCTGCAGTGGAGACAGGCAAACGGAAAAAAATCCCACACATCTCCGCAACATTACCTTTAATATCTCTCTGAAAACTTCTTTTACTACAAAAATAGCTGCTAAACAGAAGCAGATTATATGTGGTAATGTATGATATTAGAGTTATCTTTATACTGATTTGGCTTTAAATCTGCTCAAGAAGATGGAAGCTGGGAAAATAAAGGCGGGTGTTGTGATCTACAGCATGATCATTGATATTCTCTGCAAATATAAGCATGTGAATGATGCACTTGACCTATTCAGTGAAATTGAGAAGAAATGAATTAGACCCGATGTTGTTACCTACAACTCCCTCATAAACTGCCTTTGTAATTACGGAAGATGGACTGATCAATGGGTTTTGTATGCACAATCGCCTAGATGAGGCCAATGATATGATTGAGTTCATGGCTAGCAAAGGCTGTTTTCCAAATGTAGTTACTTATAGTACTCTGGTAAATGGATTTTGCAAGTGTAAGAAGGTAGAACAAGGTATTGAAATCTTCTGCGAGCTGTCTGAAAGAGGATTGCTTGGCAACACATTAATAATATACAACACTCTGATCCAAGGGTTATTTCAAGCTGGAGATTGTGATAATGCCCAAGAAGTTTTCAAACAGATGGTTCTGGTGGTGTCTCTCTTGATTGTTGGACATGCAGCACTTTGTCAGATGGCCTTTGTAATAACGGGTGAAGATGCAACATTTGATTGAGTTTTTGTACTAAGTCAAAGTACTACACGAAGTAGTTTAGCCGATCAGAGCAACGCGAAGTGGGCTTATGGAAATCAACATTGTCGGTCTAATGGTGGATAGCTACAGGCACTAGAAACTTGGAGAAGATTCTAGAAGACTGAAGAGTTTCCTTTCATAGGAGGAAAAGGAAACATGAAGAGAAAAGAAAAGTTCCTTATCCTTAAAGAAAAAAGAAATTGTCTATTCCTATTAAGTGTTAGAATAGAAAATTGGCTTGTTGTATAGCCACAATCTATTTAGTATAAATAGGGTGCTAAGGCTTTAGAAAAGCTGAGCAAAAAAAAAGAGCAAGAGAATTCTTAGACATTAAGGTTATGGGGTTTCTTGAGAGAAAACATAATGCTTAAGGGGACTAAGAGGTTTGTCTTGAGAGGTTCTTGGATTGTGTAGAAATCCATGAACATGAGAGATTAGATAATTGTTTGAGTAAAACTTGTAACTGCACTAAACAGATTTTCTAATAAAAAAAAGTTTTGTATTGTGAAAAAACTCCTGTTTCACTTTGTGACTCAGTTTCATAATCAGTTTTCAAATACAACGGTAGCTCTTGCGTTTACAACGGGAAGCTAGAGAAAGCTTGGTCATATTCGATGATCTGCAAAAGAGTGAAATGGAACTTGATATATTCACATACAGTATAATCATTGAAGGGATGTGTAAGGCTGGGAAGGTCGAAGATGGTTGGGATTTATTTTATAATCTCAGCCTTAAAGGAGTGAAGCCTGATGTTGTAACCTACAATACAATGATCTCAGGCTTGTGTAGTAAACGCCTAGTCCAGGAAGCAGATGCGTTGTATAGAAAAATGAAAGAAGACGGGCCTTAGAGATGGTGACAAAGCAGCATCAGCTGAACTATTCAAAGAAATGAGGAGTTGTGGGTTTGATGGAGATGCTTCATCTTTTAGCTTGGTGACTAATATGTTATATGATGGAAGATTGGATAAAAGCTTTCTCCATATGCTTCCTTAACAGTTTCAATCATCCTACAGAGAAGAGGAGTGATAAAGAAACACTCGTCCTTTCAAAGTAGTTATGTTGCTTTTCTAGTGATTACTTCTCAACACAGTCTTCATGTTCTACTGTGTATACTATGTGTGAGAGCTCGTGAAGACTCTCGAGAACAAAATCTTTGGTGATTTGTTTGGCTTGTATGGTATAGGGATATTGACTTGCTGATTGGAGGAGTTTCAGATTATCCAAATAAAATGTGAGTCGATTCAATTCATACATTCATCTTTTACTGTGTAAAGCTATCTCATTTACAGTGTAAAAATTAAAACTTTTAAAGCCTTGTTGTGTTAATTGAAGGAAGGTGATAAACTCCTAACTAGTAAAGTGATTCTGCAGATTTTGGTGTGTCTCTTTGTCCTCCTCTCTCTTGTTCTCTCACTTAACAATAAGATTCATTAGACGCAAAAAATTGAGCAGATGATGAGATTTACGAATTGGCGTATTTTGGAGAAAGGTAAATCTTGGAACTGCCCCTCCATTGTTTACTTCTTTGAGATAACTTGGCTTTCTATATAAACTTAAACGCTAGCTTAAGGTACAGTCAATATCTCTTATCTTCTCTTACAATCCTCTTTCAGATTTATATATAATTTTTTTGATCCAAACCTGCCATCTTTGTGGTGAAGAGGTTATGAAAGTGTGAATTGTTTGTTGTTTCAATGCAAAACAAGCAGAAGAATTTTGGAATTATAATATATCAACCATTTGATGCATTGCCATTAGGTCTGGACAAAAACTCCGAAATCCGAAAACCGATCCGAAAAACCTAGCTCTGAAACAGAACCGAATGGATTCAAAATCCGAATGGATTCTAAATTTCCCTACCCAAATAATCCAAATCCAAATCCGATCGTGTATCTGAAGTAAATCCAAAGTAACCGATATTAACTATATATATATTTATTTATTTATATACACTCATATTTCCTTCTTGATATCTCAGTTTTCTTTTTTTTTCCTTTTCTTTTTTGATTCATCTTCCTCTTGTTGATTCATATTCTTCTCGATATATTAGGGTTTTTTGGTTTTATCGGATTTGTTTGGGTTTTGGTTGATTTTTTTCGGATTTTTCGGATTTGTTTCGGGTTTTGGCCAGATTTCTTTCAGATTTTTTGGATTTGTTCGGGCTTTTGTTTTTTTTTTGGATTTTGGATATAAATCCGAAATAACCGATATTATGTTCAGTTTTATATCGGATTTTACAAAAAAAAAGAAATCCAATCTGAATCTGATTAGATCCGATCCGAACCGAAATCCTGTTATAGTCGGAACGGATTCATATTTTTTCTATTCGAAAAATTCAAAATCCAAAAAATCCGATCCGATCCGAACCGAGAATCCGAATACCCATACCTAATTGCCATTATCAAATAAACAGTACTAAATTGTTATTATTATATTTATATTTATATATGGTAAACAAGATATTGTATAAAAAGTTGGAAACTTTGGTACAGTGCTAGTTTCTTGTATACAAGAGTCACGCTCTCCTCGTGACTAGTCTCTCTCTCTCAGTGGTTAAGGAATGCTCATTGAAGGTTTATAGATTCCGAGTCAGAAATTGACAAGTAACCCAATCAAGTTTTGAAGAAGATGATGAGATCTTTTGCGATTGTTCAACGGAGTCTTCTCGAAAGAGGTAAACTTGGAACTGCTCCTCCTTCGATTAGCAGTTTGTTTATCACTCCTTTTCTGGTGCGAGTTATGATTACAGAGAGAAATTGAGTAGAAATGGGAAACTAGAGAATATGAAGTTAGATGATGCAATTGGTTTGTTCGGTGAAATGGTAAAGTCTCGTCGTTATCCTTCGATTATTGAGTTCAGTAAATTGTTGAGTGCTATTGCTAAGATGAAGAAGTTTGATGTTGTGATATCTCTGGGCGAGCAGATGCAAAAGTTAGGAATTTCACATAATCTCTATACATACAGTATTTTGATTAACTGTTTTTGCCGACGCTCTCAACTCTCTCTTGCTTTAGCTGTTCTTGGTAAGATGATGAAACTTGGCCATGAGCCTGATATAGTCACGCTTTCTTCACTTCTCAAAGGATACTGTCATGTGAATAGGATTTCAGATGCTGTAGCTTTGGTTGATCAAATGGTGGAGCTGGGACATCAACCTAATACAGTGACATTCAATACTCTAATCCATGGACTTTTTCTCAATAACAAAGTTTCAGAAGCTGTGGCTTTAGTTGATCGAATGGTTGTGAAAGGTTGTCCACCAGATCTGATCACTTATGGTGTGGTAGTAAATGGAGTTTGTAAGAGAGGTGATATTGATTTGGCTTTAAGTTTGCTTAAGAATATGCAGGAAAGGCAAATAGAGGCGGATCTTGTAATCTACAGCACATCATTGATGCTCTTTGCAAATACAGAACTGTGAATGATGCACTTGTTCTATTCAACGAAATGGAGAACAAAGAAATTAGACCAAATGTTGTAACCTACAGATCCCTCATAAGCTGCCTTTGTAATTACGGGAGATGGAACGATGCCTCTCGACTATTGAGTGATATGATCGAGAGGAAAATCAACCCCGATGTAGTCATATTCACTGCGCTCATCGATGCATTTGTGAAAGAAGGGAAGCTTTTAGAGGCCGGACAATTGTACAAGGAGATGATCCGAAGGTCTATTGATCCTACTATATTCACTTACAGTTCATTGATCAATGGCTATTGTATGCACAATCGTCTAGACGAGGCTAAGCAGATGCTTGCCTTGATGGTTAGCAAGAACTGTCTCCCAAATGTAGTGACTTATAGTACGCTTATAAAGGAATTCTGCAAGTGTAACAAGGTATGAAACTCTTCCTAGAGATGTCTCAAAGAGGATTGGTAGGAGACACAGTCACTTACACAACTCTGATCCAAGGGTTATTTCAAGTTGGGGATGTTGATATGGCCCAAGAAGTTTTCAGCCAAATGAATGCTCGTCGTGTGCCTCCCAATGTTATGACATACACTGTTTTGTTAGATGGACTTTGTAATAACGGCAAGCTAGAGAAAGCATTGGTCATATTCGAGGATCTGCAGAAGAGTGAAATGGAACTTGATACATTCACATACAATATTATCATTGAAGGGATGTGTAAGGCTGGGAAGGTGGAAGATGGTTGGGATTTATTTTGTAGTCTCAGCCTTAAAGGAGTGAAGCCTAACGTTGTAACCTACACTACAATTATCTCAGGATTTTGTAGGAAAGGTTTAAAGGAGGAAGCAGATGCCTTGTTCAGAAAAATGAAAGAAGACGGGCCTCTCCCAAATAGTGGAACATATAATACACAGATCAGAGCATACCTTAGAGATGGTGACAAAGCAGCATCAGCTGAACTCATCAAAGAAATGGGAGTTGCGGGTTTGAAGGAGATGCTTCAACCATTGGCTTGGTGACTAATATGTTACATGATGGGAGATTGGACAAAAGCTTTCTCCATATGCTTCCTTAACAGTTTCATCATCCTCTAGAGAAGAGGAGTGGTAGAGCAACACTCGTCCTTTCAAAGTAGTTATGTTGCTTGAAAAATGTAAGAGACTTGGAAGAACAAGATAGTTTAAGTTGGTCTTCGTTTCATTCACGCCATTTGTAAACAATGACTCATCCAATTATTAACCGTCCCAACATAATGTTGAAGTTTCAGGTACACTTTTTCACTTTTTCTTTCTTCAAACTCAACTCTAGAAGCAGAATTACCTGAATTTGGGTTTCTTATCAACAAAATGTAAACTAGTGTTAAAAGCTCTACCAAACTGGTAAAAAAACTACAGTCCCATCGAGATACTTATTACTCAACTTACCGTTAATAAACCGGGTTCGACCACCATTATCAGAAAATTAAACGCTCTGTAACCGATATTAATCGGTTCTATTCTAAATCCAAGAACAACACTGAACCGGTTCTAGATTTATTATCACTCTTGAAGCTTGTTTAGTGGAATTTCGCCAGAAAGTTGTGATTCGCAGATTCTCTCGTCTGGTAATCAAAGGTTCGTCCTTAGGAGCCTCTCTGTATTTTCTCTTTATAGATTTGCTTGGATCTCAAGGTTTGTCTTGTTGATTGAGTTTTTAGATAATCCGGTTATGTTTTTTTTGTTTAGTTTCTGAATGAAATTTGCATTTTACGGTGAGCGGAGTTTGTTCTGAACCCTCCGAAACCATCTTTTATTGTTAGGGTCGATACACTTATTGAAGATTCACATAATTCTAAATGGATGTTTGTAATGATTCATACAGTCACCGTTTACAGTGTAAAGATTGAAACTTTTAAAGCCTTGTAGTGTTAATTGAATGAAGGTTAGATAAGAGATACAACTCCTAACTATTTTGAAGTGATTCTGCAGATTTTGGTGTGTTTCTTTCTCCTTCTGCTCTGTTGTACTCTCGCTTAACAATAAGATTCATTGCAAGCAAAAGTTGAGAAGATGGTGAGATTTACTTATTGGCGTATTCTGGAGAAAGGTAGTCTTGGAACTGCCCCTTCATTGTTTAGTCTTTGCAGTTCACTTTGTAGCTTGGGACGAGCTTTTTCTAGTGTCACTGATTACAGAGAAATTTTTAGAAAAGGTCTACTTGAGGATATTAAGTTAGATGATGCAGTTGACTTGTTCAGTGCAATGATAAAGTCTCGTCCTTTACCTTCAATTGTTTAGTTCAGTAAATTGTTAAGTTGAATTGCAAAGATGAAGAAGTTCGATGTTGTCATATCTCTGGGCGAACATATGCAAAAGTTGGGAGTTTCACATGATCTCTATACTTACAATACTTTGATTAACTGTTTTTGCCGCCGCTCTCAGCTCTCTCTTGCTTTAGCTATTCTTGGCAAGATGACGAAACTCGGTCATCAGCCCGATATACTCACGCTTAACTCAATGCTCAATGGTTTTTCTCACGGGAATAGGATTTCGGATGCAGTATATTTGGTTGATCAAATGGTGGAGCTGGGACATCAACCTAATGCCATCACATTCAACACCCTCATCCATGGACTCTTTCTCAACGGAAAAGCTTCAGAAGCAGTGGCTTTCGTTGACCGAATGGTAAGCAAAGGCTGTCAACCAGATTTGTTTACTTACGGTGTGGTTGTAAATGGAGTTTGTAAGAGAGGTAATACTGATTTGGCTTTAAATCTGCTGAAGAAGATGGAAGCAGGAAAGATAGAGGCATGATAGTCTTTGCAAGCACAAACACGTGAATGATGCACTCGACCTGCTCAACAAAATGGAGAACAAAGGAATTAGACCGGATGTTTTTACATATGGTAGATGGGATTACGCTGCTAGATTACTAAGTGATATGATCAAGAGGAAAATCAACCCCAATGTCGTTACTTTCAGTGCATTGATCGATGGGTTTGTAAAAGAAGGGAAGCTATTGGAAGCTGAAAAACTATACGATGAAATGATCCGAAGGTCTGTACATCCTAATATTTTTACATGTAATTCAATGATCAATGGGTTTTGCATGCATGATCGCCTAGACGAGGCCAAGCAGATGTTTGAGTTTATGGTTAGCAAAGACTGTCTTCCAAATGTGGTGACATATAGCACTCTCACTAATGGATTATGTAAGTCTAAGAGAGTAGAGGAAGGTATGGCACTCTTCCTTGAGATGTCTCAATAATACAAAACTTGCCATCTTTGTGTTGAAGAGGTTATGAAATTGTCAATCACTTGAGGAACATACTGTAAGCGAGTCCTTACTCCAGTTTTGCTGTATACTTACTTACAGTTAGAAGTTTAGATTTCATAAAGAAAAAAGTGTCTCTTCTTCTGATTATAGTAGAGTTTCGAGCTGAAGTTTTATAGTCTGCTTGAGCTCAGTACGAGGTCTAAAGTCGTCTTAGAGGTTCCTCTGAGTGGTTAAAATCAAAGAATTTATCATCGCGTTGTGTAAGGTGTGGGAAAACTGATTTGAGGTAAGTGAGAAGAATAATTTTATTTTCTATTGTGACAACTTCTGTAATCGTCTTATGCGGATACAGATATGATGCTAATGATGAGCTCTGCAAATAGTGTCGAGTAGAGGACAAATAGGCAAATAGGATCTGTATTATTTTCCTGTGATTCATTCTGAATATTCAGATTTAGGTGTTTGGAGATGATATTTAGTTATTGTGTATTTATAAGTTTCAATTTTTTAGTGGATGAGGTACACTTTTTTACTTATTAGGATCATAAAATGATCTGTGTAGTTTTGTATTAGCAATGGCATTGATCAGCTGTTGTTAGCAATCCAAATATTTATGTATTGCAGGTGGGTATAATTGTGACAAGGTTAGGCTCTCTGATGTCCAGCAAAATAAACCATTGGGTGTTTGAAGAAATGTTTGTTGAGAAAATCTTCCCTTGAAAGCACCTGAGGTGAACCAAATATGTATGTTGTTACAGCCTTGATGTTCTAATGTGTAAACTGTATGTGAGCTTCATGAAGATGACTGGTACTGCACTTTGTGTATTTCATAGTTAGCTTAATACAAGATCAGTGATGAGCATCAGAAGACACAGACTTGGCATTATTATCGAGTTGGTTTGGCTCCAAGGCAGCATTGCACTGAAATGACTCAGCAAGTCGGTATTGATCATCCACAGCCTAGGTTGAATCTGGTATAGCTTTTTTTTGTTTGAAGGTCTTGGCTTTGTTACAACTTCAAAAACCCAATACTTGTTGTTTCAATTCAAAATTTGGGAATTATATATCAACCATAAAATGAACATATCTTGCTTCAACAATCTTTTGTTCCAAGGTTGTCAACAAAGCTCTCATGGACTACAACACTGTATTAACCACACAAAACAAGGAGAAGAGATCCTAAAAGGACTCTTAACAACAAGTGATTGACACTTTCATAACCTTCTTGGCCACAAAGATGAAGCTGAAGCCGGTTTAGTCCAATCTCTTGTTCTCTTGATTGCATTCAGATTTCAAACTTGAATCCCAATTTGTAAATAATATGACAAATTCCCTTCTTCTTCCTCAGCGCCTTAAATCTCCTCCTTCACCTAATTGCTACTAGGATGATTTCTTCTGTACTCAAAATATTATTAACATTTTTATTTTTTCTTTAACAAAAAGTTGAAAACTTTCGTAAAGTACACAAGAGTCGCAAATGAGGACTATTTTCTTATGTGTTTGTTGACCAAAACTAAGTAGATATATTTCTGTTATATTTTTAATTTATTTTTAGTGGTTAAATAACAGTTTTATCCTTAATGAAATTAAAAAACACGATTATAAACAATTATATAGATATAAATATAAATGATATTAACAAAAATACAACAACTCAGTGGTTTTGAACCAGGGTTCGAATATGTTATTTGTGGTATAATTGGTAAAATACGGTACAATTAGTACCAGTTATACCGAAGACGAACATAATCTAATAAAAGTAATGAATTTAAAATAATTTAATTTAAAAAATGGTTAATGGGTATTTTCGGATTTTCAAATTGATAAGAGACATAATCTAATAAAAATTATTAGACTAAAAAAGGAGATAAAAAGAAAATTGATTGATTTGAAGGACATAGGAACCAATAAAAATTAAAGGGGGATTTTTAGCAATTATTAACATATTTCTATTTGGTAAAGTAACAACATATTGTATAAAAAGTTAGAAACTTTGGTACAGTGCTAGCTAGTTTCTTGTACACAGAGTCAGTCTCTCTTTCAGTGGTTGAAGAATACTCATTTAGGATTTATAGATTCCGAGTCAGAAATTTACAAGAAATCCAATCAGCTTTGAAGAAGATGAGGAGTTCTTTTGCGATTGCGTCGACGGCAGAGAGATTCGTTCATCGTAGTCTTGTCGAAAAAGGTAAACTTGGAACTGCTCCTCCTTCGTTTAGCCATTGCAGTTTCTCTTGTTTCTGGGTACGAGCCTTTTCTGATGGCAGTGATGATTACAGAAAGAAATTGAGTAGAAATGGGCTTCGGGATATTAAAAGCGGTGATGCAATTGGTTTGTTCAGTGAAATGGTTAAATCTCGTCCTTATCCTTCAATTGTTGAGTTCAGTAAGTTGTTGAGTGCTATTGCTAAGATGAAGAAGTTTGATCTTGTCATCTCTCTGGGCGAAAAGATGCAAAATTTGGGAATTTCACATAATCTCTATACTTACAGTATTTTGATTAACTGTTTCTGCCGCTCCTCTCAGCTATCTCTTGCTTTAGCTATTCTTGGCAAGATGTTTAAACTCGGCTATGAGCCCAGCATTGTCACTGTTAACTCACTTCTCAATGGTTTCTGTCACGGCAAGAGGATTTCTGATGCTGTAGCTTTGGTTGATCAAATGGTGGAATTGGGGTATAAACCTGATACCTTCACATTCAACACTCTAATCAATGGACTTTTTCTCCACAACAAAGCTTCCGAAGCTGTGTCTCTAGTTGAACGGATGGTTGTGAAAGACTGTCAACCAAATTTAGTTACTTACGGCGTTGTAGTAAATGGAATATGTAAGAGAGGTGATACTGATCTGGCTTTAAACCTCCTCAAGAAGATGGAAGCTGGCAAAATTGAGGCTAATGTTGTAATCTACAACACAGTCATCGATGCTCTTTGCAAATACAAATATGTGAATGATGCGCTCGACCTATTCAACAAAATGGAAAGCAAAGGAATTAGATCGGATGTTTTTACTTACAGCATCCTCATTAGTTGCCTTTGTAATTACGGAAGATGGAGTGATGCCTCTAGACTACTAACCGATATGATCAAAAGGAAAATCAACCCCGATGTTGTTACTTTCAATACATTGATTGATGGGTTTGTGAAAGAGGGGAAGCTTTTAGAGGCTGAAAAACTGTATGATGAAATGATCCGAAGGTCTATAGATCCTGATAAAGTCACATACAATTCACTTATCCTTGGGTTTTGCATGCACGATCGCCTAGAGGAGGCCAAGCAGATGTTGGAGTTCATGATTGTCAAGGATTGTCTTCCAGATGTAGTGACATATAGCACTCTCATTAATGGATTTTGTAAGTCTAAGAGAGTAGAGGAAGGTATGGCACTCTTCCTTGAGATGTCTCAAAGAGGATTGGTTGGCAATACAGTCACTTACAACACGCTAATCCAAGGGTTACTAAAAGCTGGAGATTGTGACAAGGCCCAAAATATTTTCATACAGATGGTTTCTTTTGGTGTCTATCCCGATCTTTGGACATACAGCATTTTGCTAGATGGACTTTGTAATGACGGGAAGCTAGAGAAAGCTTTGGTGGTACTGGAGTATATGCAAAAGAGTAAAATGGAACTTGATATATTCACATACAATATTATGATTGGAGGGATGTGCAAGGCTGGGAAGGTGGAAGATGGTTGGGAGTTATTTTGTAATCTCAGCCTTAAAGGAGTGAAGCCTGATGTTGTAACCTACAATATTATGATCTCAGGCTTATGTAGTAAACGCCTAATAAAGAGAGCGGATGCGTTGTATAGAAAAATGAAAGAACAAAGTCCTCTCCCAAATAGCGGTACATATAATATACTGATCAGAGCACACCTTAGAGGTGGTGACAAAGAAGCATCAGCTGAACTCATCAATGAAATGAGGACTTGTGGGTTTGAGGGAAATGCTTCAACCATTGGCTTGGTGACTAATATGTTACATGATGGGAGATTGGACAAAAGCTTTCTGGATATGCTTTCTTGAAACAGTTTATCCTCGAGAGAAGAGGATTTATGAAACTCTCTTCCCTTCAAAGCTTTTCTAGTGATTTCATGCTCTAATGCTATATGTGTGAGCTTCATGAAGATGACTGATATTGTGTTGCTTTGTGTATTTCATTGTTAGGTTAACACAATATCAGTGGTGTGAGCATCACAAGAAGTTTTGGTTTGGCATTATTATGGTTTTAGTTTGGATGCCGTTTTTTTATTTGTTTGACAATTCTTAATTTGAATGATTCTTTAGACAAATTCCTAGTTCCATTGAGTTCAAATACATAACTTGGTTTGTTTAATCATCTCGCAGTTCTGTTTTGATTGTGTTTCTTAAAGATCTAAGCTTTAACGGTTCTAGATTTATTATCACTCTTGAAGCCTGTTTAGGGGAATTTCGCCGGAAAATTGTGATTTGCAGATTCTCTCGTCTGGTAATCAAAGGTTCGTCCTTTAACAGCCTCTCTGTATTTTCTCTTTCTAGATTTGCTTGGCTCTTAGGGTTTGTCGTGTTGATTAAGTTTTTAGATAATCTGGTTATGTTTTTTTGTAGCTTCTGTTTAAAATTTTGCATTTTCCAGTGACCGGAGTTTGTTCTGAGTTCTCCAAAACCATTTTCTCTTGTTAAGGTCGATTCAATTAGTGAAAGATTCATATAATTTCTAATTGAATGTTCTATGATGTTTTAATGAGCATACAGTCATCGTTTACTGTGTAAAGCTATCTCATTTACAACCAAATTAACACGAAGGAACAACTCCTAACTATTTAAGTGATTCTGCAGATTTTGGTGTCTCTTGAGATTCATTGGAAGCAAAAATTGAAAAGATGATGAGATTGTTTGCGATAACAGCAAAGAGATATACTTATTGGCGGATTTTGGAGAAAGGTAATCCTGGAACTGCCCCTCCATTGTTTAGTCTTTGCAGTTTCTTTGGTAGTTGGGGACGAGCTTTGTCTAGTGTAAGATATTAAGTTAGATGATGATGCGGTTGATTGGTTCAGTGAAATGGTCAAGTCTAGTCCTTTACCTTCAATTATTGAGTTCAGTAAACTCTGTAGATCAATGGGGTTTGCATGTGTGATCGCCTAGACGAAGCCAAGCAGATGTTTGAGTTCATGGCTAGCAAGGACTGTCTTCCAGATGTTGTGACATATAGCACTCTCATTAATGGATTTTGCAAGTCTAAGAGAGTAGAGGAAGGTATGGCACTATTCCTTGAGATGTTTCAAAGAGTTTTGGTTGGCAACACAGTCTCTTACACCACTCTTATCCAAGGGCTTTTTCAAGCAGGAGATTATGAGAATGCCCAAGAAGTTTTCAAACAGATGGTTTCTACTTTCTAGGGGCGTGCCTCCCAGTATTGTGAGGAATCTTGGTGTGAAACCAAAGGAGTTGATCTTCTTGATCAAGTTCTTGATGATTCTTCTCAGCCAGACGAAGTTGGAACATGTGTTCAACACCAACCTGCAGACATACCCAACACACTTGAGTTGCTGTCTATGCTATGCTAACCACAAAATCAGATCTTTCAACACCAAAACAACCCGCATTTGCATTGCATCCTCAAGATGAAAAATCCATGGAATTTTCAATCAGTAGACGATAAACAAAAAAAAAAGGATTTAATCACTGTCAATGAGATAACGCAGTCTGTGATCCTTGGTCTTTCAAAGGTTCTGGACTTAGAAGCGCTGGCGAGGACACGTTAACAACACAACATTTTAATCTCAGGTCAATTGATTCTTCAGTCAGATCCTTTGACCGATTCATAGTACAGATGCCTATCTTTGATTGGTTTTAGGTCTGTAGACAAGAACATGAAAATGACAATGTTTCTATGTCAGGTCCACAATGGCAATTACATACGTCTTCAAATTGAATGCGAATTACTAAATGCAGAATGTTGATAGGCTTGAGAATAGTCTAACCTGTCCGTAGCTTTACTTTCTCTTATTAACATGTTTGTTTCTGAAATTTTCCAAAGAAGACACAAACGCATATGGGGAAAAGGAGGATCTTGTTCTTTTCTTCTTTGCTCTTGTTTACAGTCTTTTTAACTTTTAGCTATGCAGAGATAACGAGTAAAAGTCCATTGTCAATAGGTCAAACTCTGAGCTCCTCTAATGGAGTTTATGAACTGGGGTTCTTCAGTCCTAATAACTCCCAAAATCAGTATGTCGGAATCTGGTTCAAGGGTATCATTCCTCGGGTGGTTGTGTGGGTGGCCAATAGAGAAAAGCCTGTTACAGACACCACCTCAAATCTCACTATCAGCAACAATGGAAGTCTTCAGTTATCCAATGGCAAACATGGCGTTGTATGGTCCAGTGGAGAAACTCTTTCTTCAAACGGGTCTAGCGCAGATCTTTCAGACACTGGAAACTTTATTGTCATAGACAATGTTTCCGGAAGAACTCTATGGCAAAGCTTTGAGCATCTTGGTGATACTCTGCTTCCTTTCTCAACCTTGATGAATAATCTCTCCACCGGTGAGAAACGTGTCTTAACTTCTTGGAAAAGTTACACTGATCCATCGCCTGGTGACTTTGTGGCTAAGATTTCAACGCAAGTTCCATCACAAGTGTTCACAATGAAAGGCTCGACGCCTTATTGGAGAAGTGGTCCAGTTGTTCAAAAATTTACAAGTCCATTCAATCTTCAACAGGATGGAAATGGGTCAGGAGCTTTCACTTTTACTGAAAGAGGAGTTTCATATATAATGATAACATCAGAGGGCTCAATTAAGAGTTCTCTGCATAATGGGACCGATTGGAAAATGCTCTTTGTGGCGCCAGTGTACTCATGTGATTATTATGGTGTATGTGGACCTTTTGGGTTGTGTATGATGTCTGTTTCTCCAAAATGTAAATGCTTCAAAGGGTTTGTGCCTAAATACAGTGAGGAGTGGAAAAAAGGAAACTGGACTGGTGGTTGTGTGAGGCCTACGCAACTACATTGTCAAAGAAATTCTACTGGCAAAGATGTAAACATCTTCCATCAGATTGCCAACATAAAGCCTCCAGACTTTTACGAACTTGAAAGTTCTGTGAATGTTGAAGAATGTCACCAAAGATGCCTTCAAAATTGTTCTTGCTTAGCCTTTGCTTATATAAGTGGAATAGGGTGCTTAATGTGGAACCAAGACCTAATAGACACAGTGCAATTTTCTGAAGGAGGAGATATTCTTTCCATTCGTCTTGCACGTTCTGAACTAGGTATGGCTTCAATGATAACACGAAAAAGCTACTTTGTCAATTTTTATTTAATTTTTCTTTGTCTTATGTATCTCAGATGGAAGTGAGCGCAACAAGATCATTGCTGCTAGTATTGTAAGCCTTTCTCTTTTCGTGATATTGGCTTCTGCTTCATTTGGTTTCTGGAGATACAGAGTGAAACATAACGGTACACACTTATGTTCTTACTATACCCACAATATTTATTTGCTTACCAAGTAAATGATCGTAAGGTTTGCTACATTTGTTACACATTACACACTAAACCGAGGCACTAAGTTCTGTATTTACAGTAGCATATGTTCTTTTGGTACCTACGTTTCGGCTTGCTTAAAAGATCTGAACATGCTCACTCATATTTCAGACCATAAATCAAAGGATGCGTGGAGGAATGATCTAAAATCAAAGGAGGTCTCAGGTTTAGAATTTTTTGAGATGAATACCATACAAACTGCCACCAATAATTTCAGTCTATCAAACAAACTTGGACAAGGTGGATTTGGTTCCGTTTACAAGGTAAGAAACTTCGTATCATATTCGCTCTTCTCGTTTCTCTATTTTCTTGAGATAACCTTCTGTAATCTGTCTCAGGGAAAGCTGCAAGATGGGAAGGAAATTGCTGTAAAACGGCTTTCTAGCAGCTCTGGACAGGGGAAAGAAGAGTTCATGAATGAAATAGTACTCATCTCAAAACTCCAACACATAAACTTAGTCAGGGTTTTGGGATGCTGCATTGATGGAGAAGAGAAGCTTTTGATTTATGAGTTTATGTTGAACAAAAGCCTTGATACTTTTGTCTTTGGTGGGTCATTTCTTGCTTCTCTTTCCCATTAGATTACCAGCTTTCTCTCTCTTGTGGAGCTTCTTATCAGAAAGTGTTGACACAATACTATTGCTTAGATTCAAGAAAGAAGCTCGAGCTTGATTGGCCAAAGAGATTTGAGATCATCCAAGGTATTGCGCGTGGACTTCTCTATCTCCACCGTGACTCACGCCTCAAGGTAATTCATCGAGACCTGAAGGTCAGCAACATTCTTCTGGACGAGAAAATGATCCCAAAAATATCAGATTTTGGATTGGCTCGGATGTATCAAGGAACCCAATGTCAGGAGAACACTCGCAGGGTTGTAGGTACTATGTAAGAACCTTTCTTCAATAACATCCTTGACAATAATTCATAGTTCTAATCATAAACCTATGTGAAAACCATTCTTCTATAAAGTGCTTAACAAGATTCATAGGATATATGAAACTATATGAAAACTATATGTTTTTTGCACAGAGGATACATGGCTCCTGAGTATGCATGGACTGGAGCATTCTCTGATAAATCAGACATCTATAGCTTCGGAGTTCTACTGTTAGAAATCATCAGCGGAGAGAAGATCTCAAGGTTCAGCTATGGCGAAGAAGGAAAGACACTTCTTGCATATGTAAGTTAAAATCATTAAGGTTTTCATACAGGTTTTATAGAGGTTTCTTGCTCTGATATTCTTAAAATATGAAAATAAACAATAGGCATGGGAATCTTGGTGTGAAACAAAAGGAGTTGATCTTCTTGATCAAGTTCTTGCTGATTCGTGTTGCCCATTACAAGTTGGAAGATGTGTTCAGATTGGTCTGCTCTGTGTTCAACAGCAACCTGCAGACAGACCTAACACAGTTGAGTTGATGTCTATGCTCACCACAAAATCAGATCTTCCATCACCAAAACAACCCACATTTGCAGTGCACACAAGAGATGAAGAATCCATGTCTAAAGATTTGATTACTGTCAATGAGATGACACAGTCTGTGATCCTTGGGCGTTAAGAAACGATGTGTTATTATTGAAACTGTACAATTGATGTTGATAACTTCCAACTTTGATCTTTAGTCTATGTTGTAAGATTTTCGTCGCAGTTGTTTGTGTTATACGACTTTTTACTGTATTAGTCTTTACTCTGTGGGGAAAAAATAGGATCAGGTTTTAGCTATGCAATAAGGAAAGAGAGTGCTTTGTCAATAGAACAAACTCTCAGCCGCCTCTAGGCTCTAAATAATGGAGTTCTTAATTAGACATTAGTCCTAATTATTCCCAAAATCAGTATTTTGGAATCTGGTTCAAGGGTATCATTCCTATCGTCGTTGTGTGGGTAGTAGTTACTACTTACAACAGAAATTAAATCACTTGTCCAATAAAAAATTGAAATGTATGTGAGAAAAATCAAAAATAAATTGTAATCATGCCATCATTAACCACATCACTAGCAATCTACTTAAGTTTAATCCAATGAACATTTTCATAAATTTAACTAACAAAGAATCAAACTGAAACCCCAAAAGTCATATCAAGATTTTATCGAAGGATTAAAGACTTTACCAGTGAATAAAACAGTTCCGGTTTGTCTTCTTTAATTAATGCGTTTAAATATGTAAATGACATGTTTCCAATCCATCACGAAATGTAGAATAGACTAAATTGTTGACTTGACTCCACTTTTTTCCAAGTCTTAGCAAATTGTCGGCTTCCCAGAAGGGTCTCTGGCTTGACCACACATTCACACGCTGTTTAACCCAACGAAATACTAGCTTTTTTATAGGTGCTTGAGAATATTCTAACCTGTCCGTAGCTTTACTTTCTCTTAACATGTTTGTTTCTGAAATTTTCCATAGAAGAAACAAACACATATGGGGAAAAGAAGGATCTTGTTCTTTTCTTCTTTGCTTTTATTTACAATCTTTTTAACGTTTAGCTATGCAGAGATAACGAGTAAAAGTCCTTTGTCAATAGGACAAACTCTCAGCTCCTCTAATGGTGTTTATGAATTGGGATTCTTCAGTCCTAATAACTCCCAAAGTCATCAGTATGTTGGAATCTGGTTCAAGATCACTCCCCGGGTGGTGGTGTGGGTGGCAAATAGAGAAAAGCCTGTTACAGACTCCACCGCAAATCTCTCTATCACCAGCAATGGAAGTCTTATCTTATCTAATGGAAATCATGGCGTTGTGTGGTCCAGTGGAGTAATTTTTGCATCTAACGGATCTCGTGCAGAGCTTTCAGACACTGGAAATCTACTTGTCATCGACAACGTTTCGGGAAAAAGTTTATGGGAAAGCTTTGCTCATCTTTGTGATACTATGCTCCCTTTCTCAACCTTGATGAATAATCTCTCCACCGGTGAGAAACGTGTGTTAACTTCTTGGAAAAGTTACACTGATCCATCGCCTGGAGACTTTGTGCTTCAGTTTACGCAACAAGTGCCATCACAAGCGTTTACTATGAAAGGCTCCGTGGCTTATTTTAGAAGTGGTCCCTGGGCTAAAGCAAGTTTCACCGGGATACCACAAATGGATGATACATATAAAAGTCCATTCCTGCTTGAGCAGGATGCAACCGGGTCTGTAGCCATCACTTTTTTAAAGGCAAGCGTGGACCTTTCATACATAATGTTAACATCAGAGGGCTCACTGAAGATTTATCTGCATAATGGGACCGACTGGGTATTGGACTTTGTGGTTCCAGAGCACCCATGTGATAGATACGGTGTATGTGGACCTTTTGGCTTTTGTGTTATGTCAGTACCTCACAGGTGTGAATGCTTCAAAGGTTTTGAGCCTAAATCCATTGAGGAATGGAAAAGAGGAAACTGGACTGGTGGTTGTGAGAGGCGTACCGAACTACTTTGTCAGGGAAACTCTACTGGACAAGATGTAAACGACTTCTATCATGTTGCCAACATAAAGCCGCCAGACTTTTACGAATTAGTGAGTTATGCGAATGCTAAAGAATGCCAGCAAAATTGCCTCCGCAATTGTTCTTGCTTAGCATTTTCTTATATAAGTGGAATAGGGTGCTTAATTTGGAACCAAGACCTAATGGACGCAGTGCAATTTTCTGAAGGAGGAGAAGTTCTTTCCATTCGTCTTGCACGTTCTGAATTAGGTATGTTTCACTTCGTCACTTACTGCTTATGGTTTAAATTTTCTGTCTAATATTATATCTCAGATGGAAATGAGCGCAACAAGATCGTTGCTGCTAGTGTTGTGAGCTTTTCTCTTTTTGTGATATTGGCTTCTGCTTCGTTTGGTTTCTGGAGATACAAAGTGAAACATAACGGTACACACTTATGATCTTACTATCTCTCTATCGGCTTTTTGCTCTTTGTTTATTCGTTTGCTACATTTGTTACAAATTACTACCTCAAACCTACACTAAATCGCGCACTAAGTTTTGTTCTTTACAGCAGTATATGTTGTTTCTGGTACCTTGGTTTCGACTTTCTTTAAATCATTTTAACATGCTCACAACACACAAGTTACTCAAATTTCAGCCCATAAATCAAAGGATGCGTGGAGGAATGATCTAAAATCAAAGGAGGTCTCAGGTTTAGATTTTTTTGAGATGACTACAATACAAAATGCCACCAATAATTTCAGTCTATCAAACAAACTTGGACAAGGTGGATTTGGTTCTGTTTACAAGGTCAGAAACTTAATTTGTATCCTCTTTGCTCTTCTCGTTTCACTATTTTTTTGTTTTGTTTTTTTTTTGCTCTTCTAGTTTCACTATTTTCATGAGATGACATTTGCAACTTGTTTCAGGGAAAACTGCAAGATGGGAAAGAAATTGCTGTAAAACGGCTTTCTAGCAGCTCTGGACAGGGCAGGGAGGAGTTCATGAATGAAATAATACTCATCTCAAAACTCCAACACAAAAACTTAGTCAGGGTTTTGGGATGTTGCATCGAAGGAGAAGAGAAGCTATTGATTTATGAGTTTATGTTGAACAAAAGCCTTGATACTTTTGTTTTTGGTGGGTCACTTCTTGCTTCTTTCACTTTCTGTTAGCAGCTTTTTCTCTCCATGTAGTTTCTAATCTGATAGTTTTTACTTAGATTCAAGAAAGAAGCTGGAGCTTGATTGGCCACAGAGATTTGAGATCATTCTAGGCATTGCGCGCGGACTTCTGTATCTCCACCGTGACTCACGCCTCAAGGTCATTCACCGAGACCTAAAGGTCAGCAATATTCTTCTGGATGAGAAAATGAACCCAAAAATATCAGATTTTGGATTGGCTCGGATGTATCAAGGAACCCAATGTCAGGAGAACACTCGCAGGGTTGTAGGAACTCTGTAAGAACCATTCTTCAATAACATGCTTGACAATAATTTCTACTCATAAACTATGTGAAAACCATTCTTCAATAATATGAAACTGTGTGAAAACTATATGATGTTTGGACAGAGGATATATGGCTCCTGAGTATGCATGGACTGGAGCATTCTCTGAGAAATCAGACATTTACAGCTTCGGAGTTCTGCTGTTAGAAATCATCAGCGGAGAAAAGATCTCAAGGTTCATCTATGGCAAAGAAGGAAAAACACTTCTTGCATATGTAAGTTAAAATCTTAAGGCTTTCATACACTTTCGGGATTTCGACAGAGGTTTCTTTTTCTGATATTCTTAAGATATGAAATTAAACAATAGGCATGGGAATCTTGGTGTGAAAATGGAGGAGTTGATATTCTTGATCAAGACGTTTCTGATTCGTGTCACCAATTACAAGTTGGGAGATGTGTGCAGATAGGTCTGCTATGTGTTCAACACCAACCTGCAGACAGACCTAACACGCTTGAGTTGCTGTCTATGCTCACCACAAAAGCAGATCTTCCATCACCAAAACAACCAGCATTTGTAGTGCACACGAGAGATGATGAACCACCGTCGATGGATTTGATCTCTGTCAATGAGATGACTCAGTCTGAGATCCTTGGGCGTTGAGAAATGATATATGGAAACTGTAGAATTTTATATGTGATAGATGACTTCACTTTTAATTCTTTTTCTATAATATTATTTCATAGAAGGTAAAAAGAGTTACAATATATGACATATTCCAAGACTGAACTTCCAGTTTCGTGCACCAATGATTAACTAGTAGACATGAACTGTGACCCTTAGTCTGTGTTGTAAATTTTCGCTGCTGTTGTGTGTGTTATATTTTGACATGTCAAATAATTTTTTTTTCATTTGTTATATGATATAATTATGGTGAAATCATGCCATTATTAACCACATCACTAGCAAACTAGCTAGGTTTCAATCCAATGAACATTTTCATAAATTTAACTAACACAGAATCAAACTGAAACCCCAAAATCATATCAAGATTTTAACGAAGGATCAAAGATTTGACCAGCGAATAAAACAGTTCCGGTTATGTCTTCTCTAATCAAGAAAAGAAAAGGATGATCTGCCACAAAATTTATCGGAGGTGGAGGAATATAAATGCTGCAGCCAAGGCGGCGACGTAGAAAAGTAGCGGCAGCAGCTTCAGTACCTTCTTCATCGATCTCAATTAAAGCTTTATGGTACAATGATACATCCAACTCAAAGTCACTGAAAACGCTTGAAGCTTCAAACCCAAATTCAATCTTAAACTTTGGGATTCTGAATGCTCCAATTTTGACTTTGTAGATCGGATTGTGACTATCCAAGAATCCACGAGTTGATGTCATTCTCTCCAAAAGATGATCCAATTCACCTTTCTTGTCTGGGAGATATAAAGACATTGAAAAGTTACGGTTTGTATCATCATCACGGCCTTGTCGATAAGGAAGCCTAAGGACCTTGGAACCATCATAAGCCTTTACATATTGTCTTTCAGAATTGCTCATGAAAGGAACAGAGACTGATTTGCCATTGACAAGGTAAAAAGGTTTGTGTTTTGTCATTGACTTGCGGAATTCTTGTTCCCAGGCTCCTTTGAAGTACAAGGCGTTTCCATAAATCTTAGTGGTTTGACTTGAAACGGATCCAGGAGGAAGCAGATTTTCTATGAGACCATTGGTGTGACGTGAAGCCCACGTATTGACCTCTGTACGCACTTCTTTGGCCTACCAAAAAATAAAATAAAAACCACAACATAATTACTCTTGAGTCTTGTCCTAATCTAGTTAAGCAAAAGAGAAATCAGAAACTAACCTTGGATTTGAAATCAACTTGACCGAATTTAGCCTTGAAGAAGTAGGTAAAGAGATCTTTCGACGAGGAATTAACAGGTAGTGATTGCTCTATCCACACTCCATTAGCCGCCGCGATTTTGGGCCCGCCTCTTTTGCTTCCGTCGACGAGGACAACGGAAGCGATTTCGCTGAAAACTGTGTTGAGTTCGTCGGTGGAAGAAGACCTAAGAAAAGAGAGGATGGAGGATTTTAATGTTTCGTCGTCGGAGGTAGCAGCGGCCATGGTGAGAACGGCATTGATTGATGCCGGAGAGAAGATGAAGTTAGAGTTTTTTGCAACGGTAGAGATTACTTTCCTGGCAAGGAATAGAGCAACATCGTTTTGCTTCTGCATCGCTTCATCAATATTCACTTTCACCTTTTGCTTTTTCTTCTTCTTTGAGAGCGAGTGATTTCCGGGTTTTAAATTTTAAAATAATTTATTTTTATTTAATGAAATATTTTTTATTAATAATATATCTTAAACTGTTTTAAGAAAAGAAATAAAAATCATGTTTTGTTAGAAAAATAGTTATTTACAAAAATTTTAGTTTTCTACATGAACCTGTAAAATAAGTTTTGCTAAATTCACAAAAAGATTTCAGGCAATAAAAAATCAGTTTTGCTAAATTTTTTTTGTTATAAATTTATAATCATCAAAATAAAATGGAAAGAGAAAAAAGAATTAGAAAACAAAATAATTAGAAAGAGAGAAAAAAACAAAAAAACAAGGAAATTGAGAAAAAATTACATACATTTGAGATTTAATGAAAGGTATAACGTGAGAGATAATTAAGTGTATTACCTAGTTTTCCAATATCTATTATATTACAAAGGAAGTATTTGTAGGATTTATTGTCAAGCAGATTTTCAAAAGTACTTAAATGAGATATTTTCAGCTCTACATGCAAACACTATTAGATCTATCACATTTGTTTGATATTATTTTCAAATTATTTTGAATGATTATATAATCCATATGATTAACTAAACAATTTAAATTTTTTTCTGCATATGTTATGATTTGAATTTTTAAAAATAAACATATATTATTCAATCGATAAAGAAATGATGTGTGTTTTACGTTCCACATATGCTAAAATATTTAGACAATGGTTCAAAAAAATATTATTAAAAGGACCAAAATGCTTCCAAATATAAATGAACAATAAGCTTTACTTATCATGCGTTCAAATTTAAAAATTTTAGTTGGTTTAATCTAGTTTTAGTTGAACCAATTTAAAATTTAAATATATATAAATATTTAAAATAGACAATTTCTTTAAAAATATTAGTAATATTTAAACTCTATATTTCAATTCTATTAAAATTTTTAAAATTAATTATATTTAAAATCTATGATTTTTTTTAAATAATAATATTTAAACTATATAAAATTTTAAATATATAAAAAATAGGACTATTTAAAATAAAACTTTGAATTTTTATTGACCCAAATTATATGTACTTGTATAAAAATATATATGTAAAAAAAATCCCTATTTATTGTTTTAGAAGTACATGTTAAATGATAATTTTTATATGTGTTATTTATTAACTTATTATGCAATGCAACTAACGATATATTTTTTTTTTTGCAATAGATATAAATGAAGCTAAAAATAATCTAAAACATCATAATAATCAATGGGCTGTAAATCACTATACATATATGCTATTGTAACCTCTAAATCATTTCCTTACCTGTTAGACTAAAATAATCAATCCAAAAGATGTAATTATATAAAAATATATTAGTTACTGAGACGTAAAGTTTCCGACTGATATGGGATATGATGAATTGTTGTCCCCAAATAAACAAGTTTAAGAAAAATATTGGATAACAAATTTTATAATATTGACTAATACATATAATACTCAAACTATCGATTTATAATAGTTTTAAATACAAATTTATTAAAATTATCATACTAAAATGGATAATTATATAACAGAAAATGGTTATAGGATGAGAAGTTTCCAACGAATATTGGACATGGCAGTTCCAAAATGGACAGGTTCAAGATAAATATTAGATACTAATCATATAATATATACTAAAAATAATATATATATATATATATCAACATAATGATATTTTTTATTTAATAATTAATATGATATGGTAAATAATGATGTAAATGTATGATATCATGAGTTATAAGAGACCACCAAAAGCGATTAATCTCTGTATATGTTTTGTTATTAATAGATAATGTCGATACATGTTTTAATCTTCATTTAATTATATTTTCTGTTTAGACTATTTAAACTATTAGTGTATTTCGGTAGAATTTGCTCTAAACTATTTCAGTGAGAATAAATAACATAATTGATTTGGCATAGGTTTGAAACAGATTATAAACCGTAAAAAAACAAAATACTATAAATATTTATTAAACAAAAAAATATTTATAAACCATAAAAAACAAAAACAAATTGTAAATTAACTTACCAGAATAAAATAAAATATTTAATAAAAAATAGTAAATTAACTTACCAGACTAAAACCAACACATTTATATTAAAACATTTGATCACTATGTATGGCAGATTCTAATCTAGTTACTTTTTAATGTCCATATGATAAATTAATCCTATTTTTATATTTTGTAACAATAATTTTGGGAATGGCTCGGCTGTGAGATCCTGAAATGGATATGAAATTTTGGGACTGAGTGGTAATTCTACTAATGCATAATTGCTTAATAGCATAACGGTAAAATAAAAAAAAATTGCATAATGAAAAGTTATAAAATAAAATTTTTCTGTAATTAGATAAATATTGCATAATGACGAAATATAATAATAAATTAAAATTATACACATATACTTATTAAAGTAATAACTTAATACATTAAATTTTAATATATTTAGCAATTTTATATTATAAATATTTTTATTAGAAATAAATATTTTTCATTTACTAATTTTTAGCATCAGTAAAAAGTGGTTTCACAATTTATTATAAAATAATATAAAATTGTAATATATATTAAAAGTTATTTGAAAGAGCAAAGAGTAACATTTTTTGTTGTTGTAATAATTGTAAATTTAATTTTTAGGCATATATATACATATTAAAATAAACTATTTAGATTTTTGCCTAACAAATATAAACAATTATTTGCATATATAAAGTTTTACTTGTGTTTTGTCAAGCAAAAACCAAATCTTGTATATTTTTCATGATTAGCTAATTTTTTTTGTGATTGGTAAAAAAACTTGTTGAGTCTACCTTTTGAGGTCTTTAGTCTTAAATCCTAATTAACGAAACGAACCTTTCACAGACACACCAATGTTGACTGTTGAATTCTTCGGCTATTTTGGGCAGAAACAGTCAAACCCAGATGGTTGGAGTTGGTACCGGTCGATTGGGGTCATCAGTGACGGTAACATCACAGAAGCTCCGAACGTTTTGTTATGCACCGAAAGTGTTCGAGGAAATGCCTAAATGCGATAAACACATACATAGTCTGCAGTTCAAGAAAGTTGAAGTTTGTTGTAAAGGTGAACCAAAGATTTCCGAAACCAATTGGTTGAGTTCTTTCAGTTGATGCAGAGTTATTGATTCTTGATAAAGACTTGAACAGTGGCAACGTTGCGTAACTGATTGGGTAAGGACTTCTTTGTGTAAATTAGGTAAGCAGTTATTACTTAAAAGTAGCTCTGACAAGTCCTTGGGTGGACTTCTTCTTGCTTCATATTGTAATCTGAAAACATATAGTTACAAGAGAGAAACAGAGAACATGGGGAAGAAGAGAATCATGTTCTTTGCTTGTTTGCTGTTGTATAATCTCACCACTGATAAGAAAATTTACACTGATCCATCGCTTGGCGAATTTGTGGTTCAGATTGCAACGCAGGTGTCAACTGTTCAATATTTTGATTGGCTCAGACTGTTGATGACTATCTCTTATTGCTTCTTTATAACAGACACATGAAAATGACACAAATGTTTCAATATGAGGTCAAACGTTGCATGTTTGAAAGGGTACAAATGTTGGAATTCTTTGGAGCCAACTGGTAAAATATTACCATTTTCAACTGGTTTAAGTTGATCGTAAATAAAGTATTGCAGAATTTTGGAAAATGTGCAGTGTGGTCAAGACTGTTTCAAGAATAATGCTCCTTAAGTATTGCTTTCTTGGCTTACTTTCTCTTGCATACATGTTCTATTCTAACACTACTCTGAAGGAGATTGTTCTTGGAGACACAAGAACGCACATGAGGATGACGAGGTTTGCTTGTTTGCTCTTGTTTACCTTTCTCTTAAGTTTTAGTTATGCAGCTATAACGCCAACAAGTCCTTTGTCAGTAGGTCATACTCTCAGCTCCTCTAACAAGATTTATGAATTGGGGTTCTTTAGTCCTAATAACTCCCAAAGTCATCAGTATGTTGGAATCTGGTTCAAGGATACCATTCCCCGGGTGGTTGTGTGGGTGGCCAATAGAGAAAAGCCTGTTACAGACTCCACGGCAAATCTAGTTATCAGCGACAACGGAAGTCTCCTATTATTGGATGGCAAACATGGCGTTGTGTGGTCCACTGGAGAAACTTCTGCATCTAACGGATCTCGTGCAGAGCTTTCAGAAAGAGGCAATCTAGTTGTCATCGACAATGTTTTGGGAACAACTCTATGGAAAAGCTTTGAGAATCTTACTGATATTACGCTTCCTTTCTCATCCCTGACTTATAATGCCTCCACCGGGGAGAAGAGGGTGGCGACTTCTTGGAAAAGTGACACTGATCCATCCCCTGGTGAATATGTGGCTCAGGTTACACCGCAAGTGCCAACACAGGTGTTTGTTATGAGAGGCTCGACTCCTTCTTTTAGAAGTGGTCCATGGGCTAAAACAAGATTCACCGGGATACCACTAATGGATGATACATATAAAAGTCCATTCAGGCTTGAGCAGGATGCAAACGGGTCTGTAACCTTCACTTATTACTTGAAGGACCTTTCATATGTAAAGTTATCATCAGAGGGTTTAGTGAAGATTTATCTGCATAATGGGACCGACTGGGTATTGGACTTTGTGGTTCCAAGGCACCCATGTGATAGATACGGTGTATGTGGACCTTTTGGGTTTTGTGTTATGTCAGTACCTCACAGGTGTAAATGCTTCAAAGGTTTTGAGCCTAAATCCATTGAGGAATGGAAAAGAGGAAACTGGACTGGTGGTTGCGAGAGGCGTACCGAACTACTTTGTCAGGGAAACTCTACTGGAAAAGATGTAAACTTCTTCCATCCTGTAGCCAACATAAAGCCTCCAGACTTATATCAACTTGAAAGTTCTGGGAATGTTGAAGAATGCCAGCAAAATTGCCTCCACAATTGTTCTTGTTTGGCCTTTGCTTATATCGATGGAATAGGTTGCTTAATGTGGAAGCAAGACCTAATGGACGCAGTGCAATTTTCTGAAGGAGGAGAAATTCTTTCCATTCGTCTTGCACGTTCTGAGCTAGGTATGGCTTCAAAGATAAAACGAAAGAGCTACTTCATCACTTTCTGCTTATGGTTTAAATTTTATTTGTCTAATATTATATCTCAGATGGAAATGAGCGCAACAAGATCATTGCTGCTAGTGTTGTGAGCTTTTCTCTTTTTGTGATATTGGCTTCTGCTTCGTTTGGTTTCTGGAGATACAAAGTGAAACATAACGGTACACACTTATGATCTTACTATCTCTCTATCGGCTTTTTGCTCTTTGTTTATTCGTTTGCTACATTTGTTACAAATTACTACCTCAAACCTACACTAAATCGCGCACTAAGTTTTGTTCTTTACAGCAGCATATGTTGTTTCTGGTACCTTGGTTTCGATTTGCTTTAAAACATTTTAACATGCTCACTTGGCTTAATTACTAGATGATAAGCACTAACAAAAGTTCTATCTCAAATTTCAGCCTATAAATCAAAGGATGCGTGGAGGAATGATCTAAAATCAAAGGAGGTCTCAGGTTTAGAATTTTTTGAGATGATTACCATACAAACTGCCACCAATAGTTTCAGTCTATCAAATAAACTCGGACAAGGCGGATTTGGTTCAGTTTACAGGGTCAGAACTCAGAAACTTTGTATCCTCTATGTTCTTCTCATTTCTCTTATTGATATGACATTTGCAACTTGCTTCAGGGAAAACTTCAAGATGGGAAAGAAATTGCAGTAAAACGGCTTTCTAGCACCTCTGGACAGGGCAAAGAGGGGTTCATGAATGAAATAGTACTCATCTCAAAACTCCAACACAAAAACTTAGTCAGGGTTTTGGGATGTTGCATTGAAGGAGAAGAGAAGCTATTGATTTATGAGTTTATGTTGAATAAAAGCCTTGATACATTTGTCTTTGGTGATGCCTCTTTCCTATCTTATTAGCAGCTTTTTTCTCTCTCTATGTAGACTTTCTCTTATCTGACAGTTATTGATTTATGAGTTTATGTTATTGCTAATTAGATTCAAGAAAGAAGCAGGAGCTTGATTGGCCAAAGAGATTTGAGATTATTCTAGGCATTGCGCGAGGACTTCTCTATCTCCACCGTGACTCACGCCTCAGAGTTATTCACAGAGATCTGAAGTCAGCAACATCCTTCTGGATGAGAAGATGAACCCGAAAATATCAGATTTTGGATTGGCTTGGATGTATCAAGGAACCCAATGTCAGGAGCACACTCGCAGAGTTGTAGGAACTCTGTAAGAACCTTTCTTCAATAACATGCTTGAAAATACTTTATATTTCTGATCATAAACTATGTAAAAACCATTCTTTGCTCGATGTGCTTAGCATAATCATATATTAAAATGAGTGAAAACTTTTTGATGTTTTCACAGAGGATATATGGCTCCTGAGTATGCATGGTCTGGAGTATTCTCTGAGAAATCAGATATCTACAGCTTCGGAGTTCTTCTGTTAGAAATCCTAAGCGGAGAGAAGATCTCAAGATTCAGCTACGGCGAAGAAGGAAAAACACTTCTTGCATATGTAAGTTAAAATCTTTAAGGTTTTTATACATTTGCTGTCTATGCTCATCACAACATCAGTTCTTGCTCTGATTTTCTTAAGATATGAAATTAAACAATAGGCATGGGAATCTTGGAGTGAAACCAAAGGAGTTGATCTTCTTGATCAAGTTCTTGCTGATTCTTCTCATCCAGACGAAGTTGGAAGATGTGTTCAGATTGGTCTGCTCTGTGTTCAACACCAACCTGCAGACAGACCTAACACACTTGAGTTGCTGTCTATGCTCACCACAACATCAGATCTTTCATCTCCAAAAGAACCCGCATTTGCATTGCACCCTCGAGATGAAGAATCCATGTCCAAGGATTTACTCACTGTCAATGAGATAACACAATCTGTGATCCTTGGGCGTTAAGAAAACGACGTGTGATTAGATTATACAATTCATGTTGATAACTTCAATAATTTGATTCCTCTTTTAAGACTAAGGACTCAGATCTGTGCATCTGTTTGTGTTATTTGACTTTTTACTGAAATGAAAAAAATGTATGTGAAATAGTAAATAGAGATTGTAGAATTGAAATGCGTTTGATTTGTATAACCTTAGAATCTATGTGTGATCGAAATTGTAGAAATTTTTAACAAAAGAGAGAAGAAAAGAAATAGTAAAATCCAAGTGTTTGGTTTGGTCTGCTTTAAGGGATAAAAACTTGTGAATTTGTTGACAAGTTCAACATTGAGTATATTCTTCATTTCTTAATATGGGCAAATTGCTAGATGATCTTTGACCCAAAATCACCTAGGAAAATAGACTTGTGTCAGAAAAATTAGTAAATAACAATTTGTTTAGAGGGTGAAAAATCAAAAATACCCCGGACAACTAGCAAGGAGAAATAGGTAGATCGGTTAATTTGGAAAATAGCATATATTATATTAAAATAGCACGTTATTTAAAAAAAAACTTTGAAGTTTAAGAAAAATTTATTGTACTGCCAACAAATAAAGATCCAACATATATTTGAAATAGAAGAAACATAAAAATAACAACGGTTTTTTGAAAAATAACATGAAATATAACTAAATGACATAAAGTTTAAGAAAATTTCTTGTATTTTTTGCTAATAACATGTTTAAAAAATTAATAGAATGATATATTGAGAAATCTGTTTGCTTGCTGACAAATAAAAGATTCAACATATATATGAAATAGAAATAATAAAGGTTTTTGAAAAATAACATGAATAGCTAAATGACATAAAATATAACGAAGGATTCAAATGTCATTTCAATTGGTTCCCTGACACAATACTGTAGCTCATAATCATTTTCCCAAACATAATCTAGATTTGGGTCATTTTCTGCTATTACTGTTCTTAATATTGAATAGTAAATTTTATTGGTGTTTTATTTTTCTTATTTTCACTATAATTTTTTTTTAGAATCTAGCAATTTAATGGTCCCTACTCGATCAAAAATTTGGCAAGGGTTTGAAAGTAATGCCTTTAAACGTTTTGGATCACTCGATCTGTTCGGTGAAATGCATAAACGAAATGTATGGATTCAAAATGTTTAAACAATTAAAATGAGTGTCAAGGGTAAACGAGGACTTCAGAAATCACTAAACGTTTGTCTTTCACAGGTTCTGGACTTCAAGAGCTGGCAAGGACACGTTAACATCACAACATTTTTAGGTTAATTGATTCGTAATTGATTCTTCAAGTCAGATCCTTTGATTGATTCATAGTATGAATGCCTATCTTTTAAGTTAACAAGAACATGAAAATGGCAATGTTTTTGGAGGTCCAATCTTGTTAGGGTAAAAGGGTTGGCCTTTTTCGTGGCAATTACATAAGTATTCAAAGTTTGAAACATCAATGCAGTGTGGTCAAGATGCTTTAGAATAGTCTCACTTGTCCATGACTTTTTTTTCCTTAGTTTACTTTCTTTTATTAACATGTTCATTTCTGAAATTAATACAAAGAAGACACAAACACACATGAATAAAAAAAAGAGGATCATGTTATTTGCTTGTTTGCTCTTGTTTACCATCTTTCCAAGTTTTAGCTATGCAGGGATAACGAAAGAGAGTCCTTTGTCAATTGGACAAACTCTCAGCTCCTCTAATGGTGTTTATGAATTGGGCTTCTTCAGTCCTAATAACTCCAAAGTCATCATTATGTTGGAATCTGGTTCAAGATCACTCCCCAGGTGGTTGTGTGGGTGGCAAACCGAGAAAAGCATGTTACAGACTCCACAGGTAATCTCACTATCAGCAGCAATGGAAATCTTATTTTATCTAATGGAAATCATGGCGTTGTGTGGTCCAGTGGAGGAACTTCTGCATCTAACGGATCTCATGGAGAGCTTTCAGAAAGAGGCAATCGAGTTGTTATGGACAATGTTTTGGCAAAAAATCAATGGCAAATCTTTGAGCATCAGACTGATACTACGATTCCTTTCGCAGCCCTGACTTATAATGCCTCCTTCGGTGAGAAGAGGGTTTCGACTTCTTGGAAAAGCGACATATTACATGCATATATATTACAAATAGATAAGGAGATAAGGAGCAACCTTGACGGAGACCTCTTTTACTTCTGAAAAAACCAGCCAATTCCCCATTCACTTGGACTGAGAACAAAGCTGTGGTGACGCATAGTTTAAGCCAGTGAATATACTTTTCATGAAACCCCAACACCTTAAAAGTGGATAAGAGAATCAAAAGCTTTGGATATATATCAATTTTCACCGTACATATAGCTGAGATCGTGTCTTTGTGATAACTCTTTACCAGCTCTGGGCTAAGAAAACATTCTCCATAAGGAGACCTTCCTTTACAAATGCTGATTGGTTGGGAGATATGAATTTAGGGAATACTTGTTTCAATTGAATCACCAAGAGCTTTGAGATAACTTTATATATAATATTGCAGCATGAAATTGGCTGATAGTCTTTCATCGTTTCTGATTGAGATTTCTTTCGAATGAGTGCCAGAATAGTACTCCTTCTATTCTAGAATAGTTGATATTAAAGTTATACTACACAAATTAAGAAAACACAATAATTACTTTTTTATTAGTATTATTTCTCTCACTAAAACATATTATAATAAATATAAACCAATAGTAATATACTAAATATAATAATTTTCAATCATTACTTCTTGAAGTCTACAATTAATCAATAAAATTTTATTATATAAATTTGGGTTATACTCACAAGAAACCGACATGTGTCAAAATTCTAACTCACGAGATTGATCGATTTTGAAAATGATCGACCAAGCATGATGAGGATCAACCGATCCCGAAACAGATTGGTCAGTCAAAGGAATCTATGAGGTGGCACGGATCAGAGAACGAATATCGATCGATCCAAGTAGGATCGATCAGTCTCAGTCACGAATATTCTCCAAATCACACATTAACTCCGAGTTTTGACCTAGAAGACACCCTATAAATAATGCTCATTTTCTGAGTGGCCAGAAAAGAGCCAGACAAGAAATTAACTATTACTCTGCCATTTTTATTTCTTATTTTCAAATCTGTAATTTTTACAATAGTTTTTCTCATGGTTTTGAAAACCGGAGCGGACCGGCAGGTCGGACCGGTTCAACCGGGAACCAGCCACTTAGCCGAGTCTAGTTTGAAGCAAAACCCGGATTTAACCAAAACCGGTAAAACCAGCCAAAAACCTATAAAGCCGGTGATCCGGTTTAATATTAAAACCCGGTTTATATAAATTAAATAATATTTTTAATTAATTAGATATTGTGAGTTAAAATTCAAACAATAATTTAAAGACAGCGAGCTAAGAATCATTCAAAGTAAAATAATAGATTAAAACCTTTGCTTTCGCCGGCGATCATGGTTTGTGTCACATTTCTCATTTGGATTTTGAACAGATAAAAAAGGCTAAAACTGAAATACTTAATCATAAGAAAATCACAATCTTTTCATGAAACCAATGATCCTAGAAGCTCTAAGGAGATGTAGGAGCAGATCAGCCATTTAAAGTGCGCTAAAAGCGAATGATTAGTGTAGCTTAATATCAAAGAATACTGAGCCATAAGCTTATATAAAAAACTTGAATTTCGAGAAATTGTTAGTCTAAGTACATAGGAACCATTTTGTGGTTTTAACTACACAAATTTTCTATTTGGATTAACCCCAAAACTCAAAAGCATAACTTTAAAGACGAATATACGTTTTTGTTCCTATAGCTAACCACAATGCAAGGTTATGATTTTAGTATATAGAATAGACCATGTAACAGTCAATTCTCAGAGATCAATGCTAACCTCAACGAACAATCACCACAGATAATCAACAATCAGAATAACCATGACCCAGTCATAGAGCAAAGTTTGGATTTTTTATTTGTGGAATAACAAAACCACATTCTTTCCGAGGAATCCCAGAAACTCAAATGGGAGAAGATAAAAACCCATTTTCCTAAATTGATGAAATCACAAACTGAAGAAGACGGAATCATAAATTGAGGGAACAGAGAGAGATTGAATCAATGAAATTGAATTTTAAAAAAACCCAAAAAGAGTTACCTTCTTGACATCCCGATGATGAACCAAAGCTTAAACTTTGAAGTCTCAACTCAACAATCGCTTCTTCTTCCGCAGCTTCCTCTCCACCGCTTCTTCTACCACAGCTTGGAGTTAAAGACAAAAGAGATTTGAAACTTCAGAAAAACTTCAGGGAAACAGATCGGAGTAGTCACGAAACAGTTCAAGAAACAACGAGAAGAGATGGAATCAATTTTTGGGTGTGAATCGGAATCGCTCTTGTTGGGAAAAATAATTAGGGTTCTGTGGGTGAAAGAAACAAAAAACCCGACGGGTACCCGTTACTCTATTGGGTAAACCCAAATAAAATCCGAGATATATAAACCCGTCCGGTTTATATCCAATATTGTTTTAACAAAAAACAGGCAGGTCACGGGTTCATCATTATTAACAGGTTTCGGGTACCTGATTGGCTAAAGTCCATTATTAACATCCCTACCTGCAATACTCTATCTCCTTTGATGTTTCTTTAAGCTTCTCTGAACTCCGGTTTTGAATTTTTTCCACATTAATAACTGTCTCCAGTGATTTTTCATTTAGCTTCTCCGGACTCTGCCTTTGAGTTTGTACCACGTCAACTTTGTTTGCTAAACACTGTACTCAGATTACCCCATTTGTGACAAACTTAACATCTTGGCGGTAGCCACATGTAAGTAAATTCCACCAACTTGTCCTTTCTTTTGTAGTTGAAGTTCATTGTTTGCGGCAAATCTTGTGTAAGATCAGCCTTTACAAAAACTTTTGCAATTTTAAAATCCACACATTGTGGTGTTTCCGAGTGTAGACGAAGTGGCTCACCAACAGCACTTGCAATAAATTGCTCAAACCCTTCCATGAAAACATGTCCATTGGGACATAGTTAATATGAACCCATAACGGAAACGAAGTAACTTCCCGTGAACTTTCTTCAATGAATGGAATTCACTTTGACATTACCACTGGAACCTCGGCCAAATTCCACAGTCCGACCGAGTGTAGACGACCTGACTTTGATAACTTCATTTTCCATTCTTTTTCTATAATATTATTTCATCGAAGTAAAAAGAGAAACTTACATCCAGAGTTACAATACATACTGTACATATTCCAAGACATGAACTTCCAATTTGCTGCACCAATGATGTACTAGAAGACATGAACTGTGATCCTTAGTCTGGGTTGTAAGATTTTCGCCGCTGTTGTGTGTGTTATATTTTGACTTATGTCAAATAAATTTGTTTTCATTTGTTATATAATATAATTATGGTGAAATCACGCCATCATTAAGCACAGCACTAGCAAGCTAGCTAGGTTTCAATCCAATGAACATTTTCATAAATTTAACAACCACTTATATAATAAAACTGAAACCCCAAAATCATATCAAGATTTTAAAGAAGGATCAAAGATTTGACCAGCGAATAAAACGGTTCCGGTCTCGTCTTCCCTAATCAAGAAAACAAATGGATGATCTGCCACAAAATCTATCGGAGGAGGAGGGATATAAGCGCTGCACGTTTCGTTAAAACATTGAGCAGTAGCGGCAGCAGCTTCAGTACCTTCTTCATCAATCTCAATCAAAGCTTTATGGTACAATGATACATCCAACTCAAAGTCACTGAAAACACTTGAAGCTTCAAACCCGAATTCAATCTTAAACTTTGGGATTCTGAATGCCCCAACTCTATCTTTGTATCTCGGATTGTGACTATCCAAGAATCCACGAGTAGATGTCATTCTCTCCAAGAGATGATCCAATTCACCTTTCTTGTCTGGGAGATAGAAATACATTGAGAAGTTACAGTTTGTATTATCATCACGGCCTTGTCGATAAGGAAGCCTAAGGACCTTGAAACCATCATAAGCCTTTACGTAATGTTTCTTATAACTCCTCATGAAAGGCACAGAGACTGATTTGCCACTGACAAGGTAAAAAGGTTTGTGTTTTGTCATTGACTTGTCGAATTCTTTTTCCCAGGCGCCTTTGAAGTACAAGGCGTTTCCATTAATCTTTTCGGTTTCACTTGTAACGGATCCACGAGGCAGGAGATTTTTTATGAGACCATTGGTGTGACGTGAAGCCCAAGAATTCACCTCTCTACGTACTTCTTCGTCCTACCAAAACAAAAACCACAACATTATCACTCTTGACCTAATCTAGTTAAGCAAAGAGAAATCAGAAACTAACCTTGGATTTGAAGTCAACTTGAGCGAAATTAGCCTTGAAGAAGTTGACAACGAGATCTTTCGACGAAGAAGTAACAGATAGTGATTGCTCTATCCACACTCCATTAGCCACCGCGATTTTGGGGCCGCCTCTTTTGCTTCCGTTGACCAGGACTACGGAAGCAATTTCACTGAAAACTGGGTTGAGTTCGTCGGTGGAAGAAGACCTAAGAAAGGAGAGGATGGAGGATTTTAATGTTTCTTCGTCGGAGGTAGCAGCGGCCATGGTGAGAACAGCGTTCATTGATGCAGGAGAGAAGACCAAGTTTGAGTTTTTGGCCACGGCAGAGATTATTTTCCCGCAAGGAAGAGAGCTACGTCGTTTTGCTTCTTCATCGCTTCTCCCACATCCATCTTTGACGCACAATGACTTGCGATTACTTGTGATTCGCTGACCTTTTGCTTTTTCTTCGAGGGATCTGCGATTTCTGATGTGCTATGTTTGTTTTTTTTCCCTTGAGAATCCATCTTTTAAACTTTTTTTTTTTTTGCTGAGTTCTGAGTTCTGAGCACATACGTGCATCTGTATATATAGAAGATAACTAGAGTTTGGTGGATCGTCGAATTAAGGAAAAACTATGCCTTTAACAAAATAAAAAAGGAATTGCCGGCAGAAAAGAAAAGAAAAAAGGAAAGACTAATTATGTCATATTAATTTGTTAAGAGATCAAAAAATTTAAAACATATATATAAGTTATAGATTTAGAAATTAAAAAAATTTCTAACATATATATGTAATTTTATAATAAAATTAGGATCCGAGGTTGGTTTTTATTGAACATGAAATTTAAATGAATTATGTTTTAGAAAGAAAAAATTGCTATTGAAATTATAGATAAATTCAAAGTGAAGTTTTTAAAGTATGATTAGTGATTACATAGTAAAAACTACAATAAATATATATGTGTCAATCTGTTTTTAATAATATGATAAGATTAATTATAATTGATTCTAGCCCCACTTATAATATATTTAACAAATAATTTACTTAAAGTTAAATAGATTTTTACTAACATGGACGTTGGTGGTAGGTGATTACTAATGGTGGATAATGGATATAGATGGTTTACGAAAAGTAATTATGATAATACAAGTGAAATAAATATTAGATGGTGTATAGTTGAAACATGTATATCGTTACGTTTTTTTGTTTGTATAAACCTATATAATAAGTTATAAGTTTTGCTAAATTCACAAAAAGATTTTGGAACAATAAAAAATATTTTTGCTAAATTTTTTGTGTTAAAATCATCAAAATAAAATGGAAAGAGAAAAAAGAAAACACAATAAAGAAAAAGAGACGACAAAAAAAAAAAAAAAAAACAAGGAAATAGAAAAATATTGATATACATTTGAGATTTAATTAAGGTATGAGGGTCAGAGATAATTAAGTGTATAGCCTAGTTTCTCAAACTATATACTATTAAAAACATGTATTTGTGGATCTATTGTCAAACAGATTTTCAAACACTAATATAATTTTCTGTTCAACCACTATTTACAGAAAATTAAATAAAAAGGATAGTTTTATCTTTGCATCCAAACACCATTTATTACTTATCTAATAGTATTGTAAATCATTACAACTAAACACAATTATTTTCTTATCTTAATATTGTAATTTAATAGTATATATTATAATTCTTCTATCACATTTGTTTTATTTTATTTCAAATTCTTTGAATAATAATATAATACATAAAAAATTAAAAAAATTTCTATATATTTTGTGATTTAACTTTTTTGAAATAGACATGTACTACTCAATCGATGAATAAATATGTTGTGATTCTAAATTTTCTGCATATGTTGTTTACTTATCTATGTTTATTGGTTTTGGGTTTTGACAAGTTAACAAGAACATGAAATGACAATATTTCTATGTGACGTCCAATATTGATTGGGTAAAAATGTTGGAACACACATGGAAAATACTTTATAACAAATTTAAACCTGTTTAATTTTGGTAACAGTTCGGCTGTGGGACCCCGAATTTAGTTAATTTAGTTGCCATAATGGTTTTAAAATACACGAAATGGACATGAGACTAATAATAGTTGAGTCCATCTTTTGAGGTCACCAATGTTGACTGTTGAATTCTTCGGCTATTTTGGGCAGAAACAGTCAAACCCAGATGGTTGGAGTTGGTACCGGTCGAATGGGGTCATTAGTGACAGTAACATCACTGAAGCTCCGAACGTTTTGTTATGCACCGAAAGTGTTCGAGGAAATGCCTAAACGAGATAAACACATACATAGTCTGCAGTTCAAGAAAGTTGAAGTTTGTTGTAAAGGTGAAGCAAAAATTTCAGAAACCAATTAGAATTATCTGATTGAATTCTCATACTGAGGATATAGATTGAATTTTTTCAGTTGATGCAGAGTTATTGATTTAACAAGCTAATAAGGACTTGAACAACAGTCACAACGTTACGTAACTGATTGGGTAAGGACTTCTTTGTGTAAATTAGGTAAGCAGTTATTACTTGAAAGTAGCTCTGACAAGTCCCTGAGTGTTTTTTTTTCCCGGATTTCTTGGAGAGAAACAGAGAACATGGGGAAGAAGAGAATCATGTTATTTGCTTGTTTGCTCTTGTTTACCATCTTTTCAAGTTTAAGCTATGCAAGGATAACGAAAGAGAGTCCTTTGTCAATAGGAGAAACTCTCAGCTCCTCTAATGGTGTTTATGAATTGGGCTTCTTCAGTCCTAATAACTCCCAAACTCATCATTATGTTGGAATCTGGTTCAAGGGTATCATTCCTCAGGTGGTTGTGTGGGTGGCCAATAGAGAAAAGCCTGTTACAGAAACCACCGCAAATCTTACTATAAGCAGCAATGGAAGTCTTCTCTTATTTAATGGCAAACATGGCGTTGTGTGGTCAAGTGGAGAAATTTTTGCATCTAACGGATCTCGTGCCGAGCTTTCAGACACTGGAAATCTTATTGTCATAGAAAATCTTTCGGGAAGAACTCTATGGGAAAGCTTTGCACATCTTACTGATACTATGCTCCCTTTCTCATCTTTGATGTATAATCTCGCCACCGGTGAGAAGCGGGTGTTGACTTCTTGGAAAAGTTATACTGATCCATCTCTTGGCGACTTTGTGGTTCAGATTACAACGCAGGTGCCATTACAGGTGTGTACTATGAGAGGCTCAACGCCTTATTATAGAAGTGGTCCATGGGCTAAAACAAGGTTCACTGGGATACCGCTAAGGGAGGATTCATTTTCATACCCATTAAGCCTTCAGCAAGATGCAAACGGGTCAGGATCCCTCTCCTATTTAAACAGAAACATCAAACTTCCACGTATAATGATAACATCAAAGGGCTCTCTGGAGATTGCTCGGCATAATGGGACCGACTGGGTATTGGACTTTGTGGCTCCAGCGCACCCATGTGATTACTACGGTTCATGTGGACCTTTTGGGTTGTGTGTGATGTCCGTTCCTTCAAAATGTAAATGCTTCAAAGGGTTTATACCAAAATACATTGAGGAGTGGAAAAGAGGAAATTGGACTGGTGGTTGCGTGAGGCGTACGGAACTTCTTTGTCCAGGAAACTCTACTGGAAAAGATGTAAACATCTTCCTTCCTGTTGCTAACATAAAGCCTCCAGACTTTTACGAGTTTTCAAGTTCTGTGGATGCTGAAGAATGCGAGAAAAGTTGCCTCCACAATTGTTCTTGCTTGGCTTTTGCTTATATCAATGGAATAGGCTGCTTAATGTGGAATCAATACCTAATGGACACAGTGAAACTTTCTAAAAAAGGAGAAGTTCTTTCCATTCGTCTTGCACGTTCTGAACTAGGTATGGCTTAAAAGATAACACGGAAGAGCTACTTAATTTGTCTACAGCTACATTCACGCCATTGATATTGTTCTCTTTAGTAGTAGCATGGCTTATTATTTTATTTTATTTGTCTTATATATCTCAGATGGAAATAAGCGTAACAAGATCATTGCTGGTAGTACTGCGAGCCTTTCTTTTTTTGTGATATTGGCTTCTGCTGCGTTTGGTTTCTGGAAATACAGAGTGAAACATAACGGTACACACAGACGATTTTACTATCTCTCTATCGGTTTCTTCTTCTTCTTCAATTTAGACTAAATAGACGCACTAAGTTATGTTCTTTACAGCAGCATATGTTCTTTCTGGTACCTTGGTTTCGGTTCCCTTTAAAAAATCTGAACATTCTCACTTGGCTACATTACTAGATGTTAAGGACTAACACACGAGTTCTAATTCAAATTTCAGCTCATGTACCAAAGGATGCCTGGAGGAATGATCTGAAGTCTAAGGATGTCCCAGGTTTAGAATTTTTTGAGATGAATACCATACAAATTGCCACCAATAATTTCAGTCTATCAAACAAACTCGGACAAGGCGGATTTGGTTCCGTTTACAGGGTCAGAAACTTTGTATCCTTTTTTGTTCTTTCTTTTCTCTATTTTCTTGATATGACATTTGCAACTACTTGTTTCAGGGGAAACTGCAAGATGGTGAAGAAATTGCTGTAAAACGGCTTTCTAGCAGCTCTGGACAGGGCAGGGAGGAGTTCATAAATGAATTAGTACTTATCTCAAAACTCCAACACAGAAACTTAGTCAGGGTTTTGGGATGTTGCATCGAAGGAGAAGAGAAGCTATTGATTTATGAGTTTATGTTGAATAAAAGCCTTGATGCTTTTGTTTTTGGTGGGTCACTTCATTCCCTTTGTATTAACAGTTTTTTTCTCTCTCTATGTATAATTTCTTATCTGACAGTTATTGATTTATGAGTTCATGTTATTGCTAATTAGATTCAAGAAAGAAGCAGGAGCTTGATTGGCCAAAGAGATTTGAGATCATTCTAGGTATTGCGCGCGGACTTCTGTATCTCCACCATGATTCACGCCTCAAGGTAATTCACCGAGACCTGAAGGTCAGCAACATTCTTCTAGACGAGAACATGATCCCAAAAATATCAGATTTTGGATTAGCTCGGATGTTTCAAGGAACTCAATGTGAGGAGAACACTCGCAGGGTTGTAGGAACTCTGTAAGAACCTTTCTTTGATAACGTGCTTAACAAGATTCATAGTCATATATTAAAATGAGTGAAAACTATATGATGTTTGGACAGAGGATATATGGCTCCAGAGTATGCATGGACTGGAGCATTCTCTGAGAAATCAGACATTTACAGCTTCGGAATTCTACTGTTAGAAATCATAAGCGGAGAGAAGATCTCAAGATTCAGCTATGGCGAAGAAGGAAAAACCCTTACTGCATACGTAAGTAAGAGTTTATGTTTTCATACACTTTCAAACCGTTTTATTTGCTCTTATATTCTTAATATCTGAAACTAAACAACTAAACAACAGGCATGGGAATCTTGGTGTGAAAATGGAGGAGTTGATATTCTTGATCAAGTTCTTGCTGATTCTTCTCATCAAGAAGAAGTTGGGAGATGTGTTCAGATAGGTCTGCTCTGTGTTCAACACCAACCTGCAGACAGACCCAACACACTTGAGTTGCTGTCTATGCTCACCACAACAACAGATCTTCCATCACCAAAACAACCCACTTTTGTAGTGCACACAAGAGATGACGAATTACAGTCTAAGGATTTGATCACTATCAATAAGATGACACAGTCTGTGATCCTTGGTCGTTGAGAAACGATGTGTAATTGAAACTGTGCAATTGATGTTAGTAACATCAACTTTGATCCTATATCCATTGAGGATATATATATATGTATGTGTAGAGAAAGAAACTCGTGTCCACAAATCTCAATGGCCGTCTAATAGTAAGTGATCATATGTAACTGTTCAAGAGTGATATGAAAAGTGGATAAATAAAATTGATCATATGTAAGTTATCACTCTGCATCTCTGACCAAATCTAGTAGACTACAAAACAAATACTAAGAATAGGTGGGAGAAATTAGACTCAGAAGTTATACAAGTCCGAACAAACGCTGCGTTTTTATATGGCAAAAGTTGTATTGTTGCTATTTTGCCTCTTTTTGACTATTATATCCTTCTAATGTTAGTGTAAAGAAAAAAAACAATCTTGACTTGCCTGGTATTTTTGTCAGTTCGCTAAAAATACAAAAAACTGTATATACTAAATAATAAAGTATGAATCCCTTCGAAGATGCAATAACCCAGATCGGTACGAGAATTAAACCGTGACCGGTTAATGTCAATGTCTTTTTTGTTTCCTGATCGGAGAGTTGGTGACGAAAACAGAAGCAGTGGAGGAGGAGGGGTTTGGGAGTACTTGTGCTTGGTTCGTGAACTCAAGGTTCGCCGATCAGAGATTGTGCAGCTTGTGCTTCCATTTACTTTATATCTGCTCAATTCTGCGTATACTTGTGAGATCGAACATATATGTTCACTTTAGCTGATATGGTTTTTGCATACTATGTTTGTTAATACATATAAGTCAACCAAAGACTCTCAATTGTAGACTTTTCAATTTCACTTTTTCAGTATTGAAGTTTCCTGTAGAGACTAATAATTATTTATTGTTGAGTCTACCTCTTGAGGTTAGTCTTAACGAAACCAACCTTTCACACACCAATGTTGACTGTTGAATTCTTCGGCTATTTTGGACAGAGACAGTCAAACCCAGATGGTTGGAGTTGGAAAGGGTAGAAATGTTGGAATCCTTTGGAACCAACTGGTAAAAAAGATAAGCATTTAAGCTGTGGTCAAGACTGTTTGAAGAATAATGCTCACTAAGTATTTTCTTCTTGGCTTACTTTCTCTTGCATACATGTTCTCTTCTAACACTAATCTGAAGGAGATTGTTCTTGGAGACACAAGAACGCTCATGGGGATGACGAGGTTTGCTTGTTTGCTCTTGTTTACTTTGCTCTTAAGTTTTAGTTATGCAGCTATAACGCCAACAAGTCCTTTGTCAGTAGGTCAAACTCTCAGCTCCTCTAATGGTGTTTATGAATTGGGCTTCTTCAGTCCTAATAACTCCCTTAGTCATCAGTATGTTGGAATCTGGTTCAAGGATACCTTTCCCCGGGTGGTTGTGTGGGTGGCCAATAGAGAAAAGCCTGTTACAGAGCCACGGCAAATCTCTCTATCAGCAGCAATGGAAGTCTTTTGTTATTTAATGGCAAACATGGCGTTGTGTGGTTCAGTGGAGTAACTTCTGCATCTAACGGATCTCGTGCAGAGCTTTCTGACCAAGGGAATTTTATTGTCATAGATAATGTTTTGGGAACAACTCTATGGCAAAGCTTTGAGCATCTTACTGATACTTCCCTTCCTTTTTCAGCCCTGACTTATAATGTCTCCACCGGTGAGAAACGTGTGTTGACTTCTTGGAAAAGTGACACTGATCCATCGCCTGGCGAATATGTGGGTCAGGTTACACCTCAAGTCCCAACACAGGTGTTTATTATGAGAGGCTCGACTCCTTCTTTTAGAACCGGTCCATGGGCTAAAACAAGATTCACGGGGCTTCCACTAATGAATGATACATATAAAAGTCCATTCCTGCTTGAGCAGGATGCAACCGGGTCTGTAGCCATCACTTATTTAAAGGCAAGTGTGGGCCTTTCATACATAATGTTAACATCAGAGGGGTTACTGAAGCTTTATCTACATAATGAGACCGACTGGGTATTGGACTTTGTGGTTCCAAGGCACCCATGTGATAGATACGGTGTATGTGGACCTTTTGGGTTTTGTGTTATGTCAGTGCCTCACAAGTGCACATGCTTCAAAGGTTTTGAGCCTAAATCCACTGAGGAATGGAAAAGAGGAAACTGGACTGGTGGTTGTGAGAGACGTACCGAACTACTTTGTCAGGGAAATTCTACTGGAAAAGATGTAAACGACTTCTATCCTGTTGCCAACATAAAGCCTCCAGACTTTTACCAACCTGCAAGTTCCGAAGATGCTGGAGAATGTCACCAAAGTTGCCTCGGCAATTGTTCTTGTTTGGCCTTTGCTTATATCAATGGAATAGGTTGCTTAATGTGGAACCAAGACCTAATGGACGCGGTTCAATTTTCTGAAGGAGGAGAAGTTCTTTCGATTCGTCTTGCACGTTCTGAGCTAGGTATGGCTTCAAAGATAACACGGAAGAGCTACTTCATCACTTTCTGCTTATTGTTTGATTTTTTTTTTGTCTAATATTATATCTCAGATGGAAATGACCGCAACAAGATCATTGCTGCTAGTATTGTGAGCCTTTTTTTCTTTGTGATATTGGCTTCTGCTTCGTTTGGTTTCTGGAGATACAAAGTGAAACATAACGGTACACACTTATGATCTTACTAACTTACTATCGCTTTCTTGCTCTTTGTTTATCCGTTTGCTTGCAAACAAGAAGATAGTAGGATCTGCTACATTTGTTACAAACTACTACCTCAAACCTACACTAAATCGACGCACTAAGTTTTGTTCTTTACTGCAGCATATGTTGTTTCTGGTACCTTGGTTTCAACTTGCTTTAAAACATTTCAACATATTCATTTGGCTAAAATACTAGATGATAAGCATTAACACACAAGTTTTAACTCAAAGTTCAGCCCATAACTCAAAGGATGCGTGGAGGAATGATCTAAAATCAAAGGAAGTCTCAGGTTTGGATTTTTTTGAGATGATTACAATACAAAATGCCACCAATAATTTTAGTCTATCAAACAAACTTGGACAAGGTGGATTTGGTTCTGTTTACAAGGTCAGAAACTTAATTTGTATCCTTTTTGCTCTTCTCGTTTCACTATTTTCTTGAGATGACATTTGCAACTTGTTTCAGGGAAAACTTCAAGATGGCAAAGAAATTGCTGTAAAACGTCTTTCTAGCAGCTCTGGGCAGGGCAAAGAGGAGTTCATGAATGAAATAGTACTCATCTCAAAACTCCAACACAGAAACTTAGTCAGGGTTTTGGGATGTTGCATCGAAGGAGAAGAGAAGCTATTGATTTATGAGTTTATGTTGAACAAAAGCCTTGATACTTTTGTCTTTGGTGGGTTAATTCTTGCTTCTTTCACTTTCTATTAGCAGCTTTTTTCTCTTCATGTGGAATTTCTAGTCTGATAGTTTTTACTTAGATTCAAGAAAGAAGCTGGAGCTTGATTGGCCAAAGAGATTTGAGATCATTCTAGGCATTGCGAGAGGACTTCTATATCTCCACCGTGACTCACGCCTCAAGGTAATTCACCGGGACCTGAAGGTCAGCAACATTCTTCTGGACGATAAAATGAATCCGAAAATATCAGATTTTGGATTGGCTCGGATGTTTCAAGGAACCCAATGTCAGGAGAACACTCGCAGGGTTGTAGGGACTCTGTAAGGACCTTTCTTCAATAACATGCTTGACAATATTCATAGTATATATTAAAATGAGTGAAAACTATATGATGTTTGCACAGAGGATATATGTCTCCTGAGTATGCATGGACTGGAGCATTCTCTGAGAAATCAGACATCTATAGCTTCGGAGTTCTACTTTTGGAAATCATCAGCGGAGAGAAGATCTCAAGGTTCATCTATGGCGAAGAAGGAAAAACACTTCTTGCATATGTAAGTTATAATCTTTAAGGTTTTCATACAGTTGCAGAGGTTTCTTGTTCTTATATTCTTAAGATATGAAAATAAACAATAGGCATGGGAATCTTGGTGTGAAAATGGAGGAGTTGATATTCTTGATCAAGACGTTTCTGATTCGTGTCACCAATTACAAGTTGGGAGATGTGTGCAGATAGGTCTGCTATGTGTTCAACACCAACCTGCAGACAGACCTAACACGCTTGAGTTGCTGTCTATGCTCACCACAAAAGCAGATCTTCCATCACCAAAACAACCAGCATTTGTAGTGCACACGAGAGATGATGAACCACCGTCTAAGGATTTGATCTCTGTCAATGAGATGACTCAGTCTGAGATCCTTGGGCGTTGAAAAATGATGTGTATACAGAAACTGTAGAACTAATGTGTCATAGATTGTTTTTGAAAGAGATCAACATTTGAATGTTGAAAAACTCCACTTTTCAGTCTTTTTGTAAACGATTATTTCATTTATGTAAAAAAGAGAATATTTCATCCCTACTTACATTACAGAAACTAATCAGATATAAGATTCCTCATTTCATCCTCCATGTAAGCCAAAATCGAGTTCTTCACAGCTATGTTCTTCTCCTCCAACAATCTAACTTCGTTTTCCAAAAACTCTTTCTCCACCAATAAACTCATTAATTCACTGTCTTCATCAACACTAATCTCCTTCTGGAATCCAATACACATCTTCACAAACCCTTCCCTGAGTGCAAAATTCCAAATCAATGCTTCTTAATCTAAAGAACAAGCATACTTAAACAATCCAATCGGAATTTTACCGCTTCTCTGTAAGCCTCGTAATTAGCTCACTGTGTTCACTTCTCAGGCGACAAATCTCATCATCCAATAACTTCAGAGAGTTTCTTGAATCGGCTTTAAGAGAAGCCAACACATTGAGATCAAGATTTAATATACCATTTCGAATTTTAAACAACTCAAATCATTAGGAAAATTCAGAAAACAAAAGCAGCAATTCAAATTTAGTCACCTGTTACGGAGATCAAACCGCTAATTTCGAATTGAGAAGCAAGGAACGATCTAGTGAGCTCAGATTCTTTGAGATACAGAGACAATTCCATCTCAGAGCACGTTTGGATCTGTGATTCGATCTCTCGCGTCACTTGAATGTTCGCCTCCATTTCCAGATTGACCTTTTCGTTGTTGTTTCGATTAGGTTCAAATTAGCTAAAGACGAGAAAACAAAAACCATCGAAGAAGAAGAAGAGTAAAACCTGATCAAGCATGTCCTTGAAAATGGAGATCTGACATAGAATCGCACCTGAATCCTCCATCTCAGTTTCAATCTTCTCTCTCGCTTCTTTTCAAATTCAAAATCGGAATCTCTTTCCCGGCGTGAAAGTTCTTAAAAGAGATGATTACTGGGCCTAAATGGGCTTTAACTGAATTTTGATAAATTTGGTTGATTTCGGTTTTCCCTTGTGAATTGTTCGGTTTAATTTTGTAACCGGTTCGGTTTGGTGCAGAAACTTCAAATGTTCTCTAGTTCTCGCTTGGTGACAAACCAATGGTTACCGTTAAAGTCGGCGACTTTTACTAGATGTGGTTAAACCCAGATAGTGGGGGGTTTGATCGATCAGCCACAATTTCGCGATCTTCTAACTTTCTCGATCGAGATTTTAGGTTTGGAAACTTTGGCTAGGCATTGCATTGTATGTTTTTGGACGTTTGGATAATGCACTGTACGTGTTTGATGAAATGCCTCAACGAATACGTTTAAAAGGCTGAGGTGATGGTGAAATTCGTAACAGTGTTTCAGGTGAGCTTCTTCTCGTTTTTTTTTGGATCTTCAATTTTTCTATCAATATAAAACTTTGTAACGTTTGAAAGCAATCAATATAAATATTTGTTGTCTTTTGGAAAATGCAAAAGCTACAAACTTGTTTGTTGTTAAGGTTGACTTATGACTGAGGAGACCAGGATAAGGAAAAGAATTGTCATTTTTACTAGATTCTCTCTTCTATGAAAGGAACATGGAAACTTCTTGGTCAACGATGTTCACATGTCTAATGTATTATTTTAATACTGATGTTTAGAATCTAAACTTTAGATTATCATTTTAATTATTCTCGTACAACAAAAACTATATGATGAGTTAGTTGTCAGTGCTTAAAATATAGAGGATAACACGAAAGTCTGTATTCCTTAGGTGTCATTGTGTTAATCATCTCTGTTTTGATCTACACAAAGTTTTGCTTATATTTTCAAATTTCTACAAGTATAGGAGAGTACACATGAGAAAGATGAGTATGGTTTTATTTGCTTGCTCGCTCTTACTAATTATATTCCCAACTTTTTGCAATGCAGATATAAACACAACAAGTCCTTTGCCAATAGGAAAAACTCTGAGCTCCCCTAGTGGAGTTTATGAGTTAGGCTTCTTCAGTCCAAATAATTCTCGAAACCAGTATGTTGGGATCTGGTTCAAGAACATTATCCCTCAGGTAGTTGTCTGGGTGGCTAACAGAGATAAGCCAATCACAAAAATCGCGGCGAATCTCACTATCAGCAGCAACGGGAGTCTGATCTTGCATGATGAGAAAAAGGATGTTATTTGGTCAACAGGAGAGACTTTCACATCCAACAAAAGTCATGCGGAGCTTTTAGACACCGGAAATCTTGTGGTAATTGACGATGTTTCAGGAAAAACGTTATGGCAAAGCTTCGAGAATCTTGGTGATACTATGCTGCCTCAGTCTTCGGTGGCTTATGATATTCCCCGTGGCAAAAATCGTGCGTTGACCTCATGGAAAGGTAACAATGATCCATCGCCTGGGGAATTCTCACTGGAGTTTACACCACAAGTTCCCCCACAAGGCCTTATAAGGAAAGGCTCAGCGCCTTACTGGAGAAGTGGTCCATGGGCAAAAACAAGATTCTCTGGGATACCTGGAATTGATGCATCATATGTAAGTCCCTTCAATGTTGCCCAAGATGTAGCAAAAGGCACTGCATCTTTCTCTTACTCCATGTTGAGAAACTATAAATTATCATATGTAACGCTAACATCAGAGGGGAAAATGAAGATCCTTTGGTATGATGGGAAAAATTGGACGCTTCACTTTGCAGCGCCAACAAGCTCATGTGATCTCTATGGTGCTTGCGGGCCCTATGGTTTATGTGTGAGATCCATTACCCCGAAGTGCAGATGCTTGAAAGGGTTTGTACCAAAGTCAGATGAGGAGTGGAAAAAAGGGAATTGGACTAGTGGGTGTGTGAGACATACACAACTATCTTGCCAGGCAGATTCTTCTACAAAAACACAAGGCACAGATGAAGATATCTTCTATCATATGGCCCATGTAAAGACTCCAGATCAGTATCAATTTGTGAGCTTTCTCGACGCGAAACAGTGTCATCAGAGTTGTCTAGGCAATTGTTCTTGCACAGCCTTTGCTTATGTAAGTGGAATTGGATGCTTGGTATGGAATCGAGAGCTAGTAGACACAGTTCAATTTTTGTCTGATGGAGAGTCTCTTTCCCTTCGTCTTGCGAGTTCAGAATTGGGTAGGGGTGAAAGGCATTTATTATGATGATTTTTGTTTACTTGTTACATTTGAAGTCTCAACTGTTTTAGGATGTTATATTTTTCTAACAGCATGGTTTAAAGTTTTGTTTTTCTTTCTGGTGAAACTTTCAGCTGGAAGCAGTCGAACAAAGATTTTTACAGGTACTACTGTCAGCGTTTCCATTTTCATGATCTTGGTCTTTGCTGCATACAAGTTCTGGAGATACAGAGCAAACCAAAATGGTGAGAAACTGAAATTTTGGTCTCTCTCATTCTCTTTACTTGTCCTTTTTTGTATGTAACTCTGTTAACAAATCCGAAGCAGAATAGATCTACATTGCTAGAATTATAACTTTGTGTCCGAACCTGTTCACTTATGTGGAAAGTTATGTCTTGGCTGCTTAACTGCTACAAATTATGAACTAACACAAGCACACTTGTTACCTGTAGGATCAAATTCTATGTTCATCAACAATTCACAAGATATCTCAGGCATAACTTTCTTTGAGATGCATACCTTGCGAACTGCCACTAATAACTTCAGTTCTTCAAATAAACTCGGTCAAGGTGGATTTGGTCCAGTTTATAAGGTAATGGTCTATCTGCTTCTACTATGTGTTTTTCTTTTCTCTAGACGACTGACTATCTGCAACGATGCTTTCAGGGAAAGTTGCCAGATGGGAAAGAAATAGCTGTTAAACGACTCTCTAGCAGCTCTGGTCAGGGTACAAACGAGTTCATGACTGAAATAACACTAATCTCAAAACTACAACATAGAAACTTGGTTCGGCTTTTGGGATGCTGCATCAAAGGAGAAGAGAAACTATTGATTTATGAGTTTCTGGTGAACAAAAGCCTCGACGTTTTTCTCTTTGGTCAGTCTTTTATTCCGGTGACCTCTTCGTTTTTCCATCATATGATAATTTACTAATGTGTCATTTTCACTACTATCACTAATCTGTTCTATCTCATGTGTTAGATTCAATTCTAAAGCTCGAGCTTGATTGGCCAAAGAGATTTGATATCATTCATGGTATTGCGCGTGGACTTCTGTATCTCCACCGTGACTCGTGCCTCAGGGTAATTCACCGAGACCTGAAAGTCAGCAACATTCTTCTGGACGAGAAAATGATCCCGAAAATATCAGATTTTGGATTGGCTCGGATGTATCAGGGAACTCAATATCAGGACAACACTCGCAGAGTTGTAGGAACTCTGTAAGAACAATTTTGTGAAAACATGCTTAACAATATTCATAGTCATGAATCATGATAGTCATATATTAAACTTGGGTGAAACTATTTGATGTATGCACAGTGGATATATGTCTCCTGAGTATGCATGGACGGGAGCATTCTCTGAGAAATCAGACATCTATAGCTTCGGAGTTTTACTGTTAGAAATCATCAGCGGAAAGAAGATCTCAAGGTTCATCTATGGCGAAGAAGGAAAAACACTTCTTGCATATGTAAGTTAAAATCATTTTGGTTATCATACAGTTGCTGTCTATGCTCACCAGTCACCACAACATTGGTTCTTGCTCTGATATTCTTAAGATGTGAAACTAAACAACAGGCATGGGAATCTTGGTGTGAAAGCAAAGGAGTTAATCTTCTGGATCAAGACGTTGTTGATTCGTGCCACCCGTTACAAGTTGGAAGATGTGTTCAGATAGGTCTGCTTTGTGTTCAACATCAACCAGTAGAGAGACCCAATACAGTTGAGTTGATGTCTATGCTCACCACAAAATCAGATCTTCCATCACCAAAACAACCCACATTTGCAGTGCACACTCGAGAGGATGAATCAGCGTCGATCACTGTGAATGAGATAACCCAATCTGTGATCCAAGGGCGATAAAGAAACGATGCAATGATTGAAATTTGTAGAATTCAAGTGTGGATTGTTCTCCTGCAAAATTTCAAGTGATCAACTTTTCAATATTGATGTTCCTTGTCTTTTTTTCTGTCCTTTTGTATTAATAAAACCGTTTGTACTATTTTATGCTATCAATGGATTTTTTTAAGGTTAAATCAATGTGTGCCGTTGAAGTTGACGATTTTGGGTAGAGGAATAAAAATTAAGCTCTGATTAAACCGGACCTACTTTCACGTAGAAGTAATTGTCTTGATCAATTCAAGACTATAGTTCTGGCGACATTAGCAGAGCTTTGTTGAATGGTATGTTTTCTAACGTTTGGATTACGCACAGTAAGTGCTTGGTGAAATGCCTGAATGAGATTTGTAAGGTTTTTGGCTTTCGCTTACTAATATCGAAATGCAGGCAACAAGCAAAATGTTTGAAATGATAACATTTTTTTGAAAATGTGAAAGCTGCAAATTTCTTTGCTGTGTAGAAGAAAGCTGATGTATGAGTAAACCATAATGTGGAGAACATAAATAAAGTTACTATTTTCAAAGGGGAATTTGAAATTTGGAAATTTTATTCTGCTATGTGGAAACTTTCTTATTGATAAGGAAACAAAATGATTAAACAAAAAAAAACTCAAACCGGTAATCCCCAATATGCTAGTAATAGCTTACTAAACCGGCTCACAGGTTTCCTAAACCGGTTTCAGGAGTCACTCCCTCACTCACTTTCCTCGTGAGTTTGGTTGTGGAACAGACTCTGTTTAGGGTATATCTGATAAGAAACTAGGAGCCAAATCGAGAAGATGAAGTCTGCGATTTCGATTACGGCGAAGAGACTCGTTCATCGGAGTCTTCTGGATCATGGTAATCCTGGAACTGCCTCTCCGTCGTTTTCCATTAGCAATTTATGCTCCTGTCGACGAAATTTTTCTGGCGCGAGTTATGATTATAGAAAGAAATTGAGTAAAAATGAGCTTCGCGATATGAAGTTAGATGATGCAATTGGTTTGTTCGGTGAAATGGCACAGTCTCGTCCATTCCCTTCAATTGTTGATTTCAGTAAATTGTTGAGTGCTATTGCGAAGATGAAGAAGTTTGATCTTGTCATCTCTCTGGGCGAAAAGATGCAAAAGTTGGGAATTAAACATGATCTCTTTACTTACAGTATTTTGCTCAACTGCTTTTGCCGCTCTTCTCAGCTATCTCTTGCTTTAGCTGTTCTTGGGAAGATGTTTAAACTCGGCTATGAGCCTAGCATAGTCACTCTTTCTTCGCTACTCAATGGATACTGTCGTGGTAATAGGATTTCTGAGGCTGTAGATTTGGTTGATCAAATGGTGGAAATGGGATATCAACGTAATACAATCACATTTACAACTGTAATTCATGGACTTTTTCTCCACAACAAAGCTTCCGAAGCTGTGGCTCTAGTCGAACGGATGGTTGTGAAAGGTTGTCCACCAGATTTAGTTACATATGGTGTTGTAGTCAATGGAGTTTGTAAGAGAGGTGATACTGATTTGGCTTTAAATCTGCTCAAGAAGATGGAAGCTGGCAAAATTGAGGCTAATGTTGTAATCTACAACACAGTCGTCGATGCTCTTTGCAAATACAAATATGTGAATGATGCGCTTGACCTATTCAACGAAATGGAGAGCAAAGGAATTAGACCGGATGTTGTTACTTACAGCACCCTCATTAGTTGCCTTTGTAATTACGGAAGATGGAGTGATGCCTTTCGACTACTAAGTGACATGATCAAAAGGAAAATCAACCCCGATGTGGTAACTTTCAGTGCATTGATCGATGCGTTTGTGAAAGAAGGGAAGCTTTTAGAGGCTGAAAGATTGTATGAGGAGATGATCAAAAGGTCTATAGATCCAAGTATTGTCACTTACAATTCACTGATCAATGGGTTTTGTATGCACAATCGCCTAGATGAGGCCAAGGATATGTTTGAGTTCATGACTAGCAAAGGCTGTTTCCCAGACGTAGTTACTTATAATACCCTTATAAAGGGATTTTTCAAGTGTAAGAAGGTAGGACAAGGTATGGAACTCTTCCGTGAGATGTCTCAAAGAGGATTGGTTGGCAATACAGTCACTTACACCACTCTTATCCAAGGGTATTTTCAAACTGGAGATTGTGATATGGCCCAAGAAGTTTTCAAAGGGATGGTTTCTTGTGGTGTGCCTCCCAGTATTATGACATACAACATTTTGTTAGATGGACTTTGTAATCACGGGAAGCTAGAGAAAGCATTGGAGGTATTCAAGTATATGCAAAGGAGTGAATTGGAACTTAATCTCATCACTTATAATATCATCCTTCAAGGGATGTGCAAGGCTGGTAAAGTGGAAGATGCGTGGAAATTATTTTGTGGCCTCGGCCTTAAACGAGTGAAACCCAATGTTGTTACCTACACTACAATGATCTCAGGCTTGTGTAGTAAACGCCTACAACAGAAAGCCGATGCCTTGTTCAGAAAAATGAAAGAAGATGGGATTCTCCCTAATGATCGTACGTATAATACGCTGATCAGGGCATATCTTAGAGATGGTGACAAAGCAGCATCAGCTGAACTCATCAAAGAAATGAGGAGTTGCGGGTTTGAGGGAGATGCTTCAACCTTTGGCTTGGTGACTAATATGATATATGATGGGAGATTGGACAAAAGCTTTCTGGATATGCTTTCTTAGAACAGTTTATTCTCGAGAGAAAGATAATTTATGAAACTCTCTTCCCTTCAAAGCTTTTCTTCATTTATGGAAATCGAATACCCCGAGTTTGAATACCGTTTTTAACTTCTACCCGTTATATAATTTAATGTCCCGATATCAGAAATTGATTGGGCAGGTGTCGATTTCTAGTGCCTTTCGTGGCGTTTTATCATCCCGCTGGTCAAAAGTCTGCGACTTTAACTATTGGATACAAGCCCCACACTTCTGGGGTCGTCGCTGTCTCTATCTGTAGTAAAGGTCCCGCTATATCGTAGCTACTTTGAATACTGGATCGTCCTGACCATGCACTGGTCAACGAAATGCGTGAACGAGATCTTGGGAATTGTATAATTGACTTTGTCTTCAAAAGTCTGGATTACGCGCTGGACATGTTTGAAGAAATGCCTGAACACTTGGGGTTGGGATGATCTTTAAACCGGTAAAAATGTTTTAGGTGAGCTTCTTCTAAGTTTTTGGATCTTAAATTTTGCTACTTTCAGTCAGTTTTCAGCTCTGTATTGTTCTTCTCGAAGAATGTAAAAAGCTCCAAAACTTCTCTGCTTTGTAGAAAGTTGAAATATGTTTACTAGACGATATTTTCTGTGGACAGTAAGATGAGAGTTTCTTTGTCAAGGTGGTCCATTACTCTTTGTCAACGCTGTTTTATTAAATGTTTGTAATATTCATTATTCAACGAAGCAGTCTGAACCAAGAAGATCCTCCAACGGTAATTATTTGTATTCTTGGTCTCAATGCTCAGTTTATCCACATAATTTTTGCTCATTTTCAAAGTTTCCATTTACGCATGAGGAAGATGAGTATGTTTTTATTTGCTTGCTCGCTCTTACTAATCATATTCCCAACTTGTTGCTATGCAGCTATAAACACATCAAATCCTTTGTCAATAGAACAAACTCTGACTTCCCCTGCTGGATTTTTTGAGTTAGGCTTCTTCAGTCCTAATAATACCCGGAACTGGTATGTTGGGATCTGGTTCAAGGAGATTGTCCCTCGAGTAATTGTGTGGGTGGCTAACAGAGATACGCCAGTTACAAAATCTGAGGCAAATCTCACTATCAGCAGCAATGGGAGCCTTGTTTTGCTTGAGGGAGAACAAGATCTTGTTTGGTCAACAGGAGAAGCTTTCACGTCCAACAAATGTCATGTAGAGCTTTTAGACACAGGAAATCTTGTTGTAATTGATGATGTTACTGGAAAAAGATTATGGCAAAGTTTCGAGAATCTTGGTGATACTATGCTGCCTCAGTCATCGTTGATGTATGATATTCCTCGTGGCAAGAAGCGTATGTTGACTCCATGGAAAAGTAACACCGATCCGTCGCCAGGGGACTTCTCACTGGAGATTACACCACAAGTCCCCTTACAAGGTCTTATAAGAAGAGGCTCAGTGCCTTACTGGAGAACTGGTCCATGGGCAAAAACAAGATTCTCGGGGTTACCAACATTTGATGAATCATATGTAAGTCCATTCAGCGTTGTCCAGGATTTAGCAACCGGCACAGGATCTGTAACTTATTCCATGTTAAGAAACTATAATCTGTCGTATACTACGATAACATCAGAGGGGCAAATCAAGATTTACTGGAATGATGGAAAAAGATGGATGCATCACTTTACGGCTCCTAGGAACTCATGTGATCTATATGGTCAATGCGGGCCTTTTGGTTTGTGTGTCAGATCCAGTACCCCGAGGTGCATATGCTTGAAAGGGTTTGTACCAAAGTCAGTTGAAGAGTGGAGAAAAGGGAATTGGAAAAGTGGGTGTGTGAGACGTACACAATTATCTTGCCAGGCGAATTCTTCTATGAAAACACAAGGCAGAGACAAAGACAGCTTTTATCGTATGACCAATGTAAAGACTCCGGATTTGTACCAATTTGTAAGCTTTTTCAATGCAGAACAGTGCTACGAGGGTTGTCTAGGCAACTGTTCTTGCACAGCCTTTGCCTATATAACTGGAATTGGATGCTTAGTATGGAATGAGGAGCTTTTAGACACAGTTCAATTTTCGTCTAATGGTGAGATTCTCTCCATCCGACTTGCAAGTTCGGAATTGGGTAAGGATGAAACACATTTCTTGTAGAGATTATATATTTTTCATATTACATTAGAAGTTTCAACTTTCTTTATAATGTTCTGTAGAAACATGGTTTATAACTTTATAGTTTGGTTTTCTGGTGAATTTCTCAGATGGAAGCAGTCGAACCAAGATTATTGTAGGCACTACGGCCAGCCTTTCCATTTTTCTGATCTTGGTCGTTGCTGCGTTTCTGTTCGGGAGATACAGAGCAAAACACAATGGTGAGACACTGAAGTACTTAGCACCTTTATCTCTCTTAGTCACTCTCTTTCCGTTTCCCTATTTTCCATCTATCTCCACAACCAAAGCTTGATACTAATATGTACATTTCTGTTGGAAGTTAAGCCATTGGATGCTAAACTGCTACAAGTCAAACACTAATACATGCACATTTTTCTTACTCGTAGAACCAATTCATGTAGTCATTGATACTTCACAAGATGCATGGAATAATGATTTTGAACCACAAGATGTTGCAGGCATAACTTTCTTTGAGATGCATACCTTACGAACTGCCACTAATAACTTCAGTTCCTCAAATAAACTCGGTCAAGGTGGATTTGGTCCAGTTTATAAGGTATGGGGATTATATCTGCTTCATTTCTTTTATTCTCTAGACGACTGACTATCTGAAACTATGCTTTCAGGGAAAGTTACCAGATGGGAAAGAAATAGCTGTTAAACGCCTCTCTAGCAGCTCTGGTCAGGGTACGAACGAGTTCATGAATGAGATAAGACTAATCTCAAAGTTACAACATAGGAACTTGGTTCGGCTTTTGGGATACTGCATCCAAGGAGAAGAGAAGCTATTGATTTATGAGTTTATGGTGAACAAAAGCCTAGACGTTTTTCTCTATGGTAAGTCCTCTATTCCATTGATCTCATCGTTTAATGTGTGACTATCTCTAATCTGTTCTACCTCATGGGCTAGATTCAATTCTAAAGTTCGAGCTTGATTGGCCAAAGAGATTTGATATCATTCAAGGCATTGCGCGTGGACTTTTGTATCTCCACCGTGACTCACGCCTCAGAGTTATTCACCGAGACCTGAAAGTCAGCAATATTCTCCTGGACGAAAATATGAACCCAAAAATATCAGATTTTGGATTGGCACGGATGTTTCAGGGAACACAATATCAGGAAAACACTCGCAGAGTTGTAGGAACTCTGTAAGAATCTGTCTTCAACAACATTCTTAACAAGGACTCATAGTTATGCTCATATATTAACTTTTTGGGAATCTATTTGATATTTTGAAACAGAGGATATATGTCTCCTGAGTATGCATGGGCAGGCTTGTTCTCTGAGAAATCCGACATCTATAGCTTTGGAGTCTTGATGTTGGAAATCATCAGCGGCAAACGGATTTCAAGGTTCAGCTTTGGCGACGAGGGCAAATGCCTTCTTGCATATGTAAGTGAAAACATTTAACTATAAATGATACTTCCCATTGCCTTTCAAAACACTTCTTGATGCTTATATTTTTAAGATCTGAAACTAATGATAGGCATGGGATTATTGGCGCGAAACCGGGGGATCGAATCTTCTGGACGGAGATCTTACTGATTCATCATGCCAAGCATTCGAAGTTGCGAGATGTGTTCAGATTGGTCTGCTCTGTGTACAACACGAAGCGGTTGATAGACCCAACACTCTTCAAGTACTGTCCATGATTACTTCAACAACCGATCTCCCGATCCCAAAGCAACCATTATTTGCAGTGCATACTCTAAACGATGAGTCAATGTCGCAACTTAAAGATCCCTACTCCGTGAATGAGATTACACAATCTGAGATCCTAGGACGATAAGCATCAATCCAACTCTTCTTCCATGTAGAGACTTAGTATATATTTTAGTCTATAGATTGATGAACATTCATATTCAAACCTAAAGATCTTGCTTGAGTTTCTGACTTTATTGTTGTTTCGTATATAATAAGCATGAGGTTCCAATGTTTCGTTGAAGAGAATTTATGAAATTTCTCTCCTGAATAGAAATGAGCCAACAAAGTCGGTTTAGTTTAAATATTGATTTTTTTTATTTAAAGATTGTCTTAGAAAAGCATGATTTCATTGGTAGAACCGTAGAATTGGTCTGAAAACCGGTCTAAACCAAATCAATTCACGCCACCGGAAATTAAAGTAAAAACAAAACCTAATTCTTTCTGAAAGGTTCGGACTTTTCCTCTCTGCTCTCGCTCTCTGCATTTGCACTCTGTTAGCATTCACTGAAATCCCTAAATTTGGGTACATTTCGAGGTTTACTCATCTCTTCTGCTTCTACTGATTCTATTCTCTTTTGGTTTCTTAGCTCAAAGTTTGTTTTAGTCTTTCTCTGTTTCCCATTTTTCCTCTCCTCTTTTGGGCAAAAAAAAGTTATGATATTTCATGTTAGAATCAACGGTTTGTTAATTCTGCAAAATGGAACATGTTTCATAAATGATAACTATGTATGGTTTGAGGTTTGAGTGGTTAGTTAATAAACAATACTCTTTTCTGGTGCAGAGAAGATGGATCATATTGGCAGTCTACCAGCGAGGTTCTTTGTCATATATTTTCTTTCCTTACGAAAAAGCATGCGGCTTTGACATCTGTTCTCTCAAAAAGATGGCGTAATCTGTTTTCACTTGTGCCTAATCTTGATATTGATGACTCTGTCTTTCTTCATCCCGAAGAGGGTATTCGAGAAAGAGAAGGCATTCTGGAGAGCTTCATTGACTTTGTTGATAGAGTATTGGCATTACAGAGAAATTCTCCAGTTAATAAAGTCTCTATCAAGTGTAAAACTGGTGTTGATGTAGAAAGCTTGGATTTTTGGATAGAGACTGTGTTGGCGCGTGGTGTTTCCGATCTTGATCTATGCATTGTTTTTGGAGATAGGTATTGGCTGTCTCCACAATGTTTTAAGAGCAGGAAACTAGTTAAGCTGAAAATAGGAAATGGGACTGATCTTGGTTGGTGGAGTGAAGGCATTTGCTTACCAGTCTTTAAAACTCTTGTTCTTGAGTCAGTTGAATTTTGTGTTGATAAGTTTGAGATACTTCTTCCTGCTTGTCCTGCACTTGAGGAGTTAGATATGACTAATATAAAGGGGTTTGATTACAAGGAGACTGTGTCAAGTCCAAGCCTCAAGACGCTAAAGATCGTATCCTGTGTTTGTTAAGGCACTTTTTCATTTGATACACCAAATCTTATTTACTTGGTTTACTCTGATAGTGTTGCCGAAGACTATCCATTAGCTAACTTTACAAGTCTATTAGAGGCTCGAATCGACCTTAATGTAACTGAAGATCAAATCGAACGAGCAAGAGCCCAAATAATGGGTGGTTAGAAGACGATGAGGATGATGAGGATGATGAGGATGATGTTGCTCTCCTACTTGGTAATGCGGCAAAGCTCATGAATGGCATACGAAATGTTCAGACACTTTACTTGACTTCTAGTACTATCAATGTCAGTATTGCTATTCGTTTTCTCTAATGATAAGGGCAGGGAAGGTCTACGTTTGAAAAATGTCTAATTGGGTTTCGTCTTGTTTTAGGTGTTTTCTCTATGCCCTGAGTCGATGCCGGTGTTCAAGAACCTCAAAATTTTACGAGTTTTGCTAGACGAGATTCGATGGCAAGCAGTGCTAGTTTTCCTAAAGAACTGTCCACATCTAGAAACTCTAAACATTACGGTTTTAAACACAACTTATTTGTCCAACATGTTGAAAGATAAGAGTTCATATTTTGAATCCCCCCCTTTATGCTTTTCAGGGTTTTTTGCACCGTGTGACAGATCCATGTGGGGATGTTTGTGACTGCATTTCTCGAGATGAGAAAGGCCTTTCACTCGCATCTTGTCCAGTGAAGAGAAAAGAGATTCAAAGATTTATGGGAACAATGAGAGAGATAACGATGATCAATCATTTCTTGGACTGTTTTCCATGTTAGAAGGAGATATATATCACTGTTCAAGGGTATTGTCCTAAACAGTTCGTTGTCCCTCAAGTTACTGATCTTAAATTGCAGATGATGAAAATCTACAATAAGTCATTGAGTTGCTATGTTGAACTCAATCTGTGTGAGTCTTTGTTTATGAAGTTGGCTGCGCAATGAAGTTTACTAGGAACACAACGTGCTCATAGTTTTTTGCCTAAGTCCCTTTGTAGTTTGGACCATTGACTTTGGTTTAGTTTTGTTAACTGGTTTAAAAACCATTTCATGTCATTTGGGTTGCAATGTCGAAATCATGGTGAGTCTTTGTATATGAAGTTTACTGCCCAATGAAGTCTAAGAGGAACAAATCTTGCTCATAGTGTTTTGGCAAAGTCCCTATGGTTATTGACTTTGGCTGAATTTTGTTTGAAAACCATTTATTCTTAGCACTCTTCTTCTGCTTCCACAAACCAAGTATGAACCATTTTTTAGGATGCAAAACCAAGTATGAATATTATGAGTTTTTTGTTCACATTTTTTAATAATACTAGATTCGAACTCGCGGTGTAATTTCATATAAAATTGTAATATTTTTATTATTTTATTTGCTTTATTGTTTATAAATATTTGTATTTTAACTTGTTAATTTTTATTTTTTTTACTATTTATGATTATTTTTATTCTGATCGTTTAATATATTTTTATTCGTTTAATGTGGATTCGTTATCGAATTGTAGTGTTTTTATGTACGAATAGAAATTTATGTTGTTTGATCAAAAGATAAGCCAAAACAGTCATGTTTTTATTTATTATCATTGAAACAGTTTAGAACAAATCTTTGAAAACATATATGAAAATATTTGCATAATTTTGTTCGTTAGTCAATAAGATAATATAATAATAGTTTTTTGTTTAACTTATTTTATGTATTTAATATATTAATTTTGCCCTGTGTCATATTCGATCTAAACATGCAGTTGGTATAGTAAATGTAAATCCAACATCATTGCACTAATATGTATTTGTTTCAATGTTAAAATCCGTTATTGATAAACTCCATACAATCAAGAAAAACAAACCAACCAAATTCACATGGACATGTGATCAAATATTATTTGTCAAACTAAACGAATTATTATAAAAGTGTTAATGAGTGGACAACCCCTTGAATATGCAATCAACCAGAATTTGTCGGTTAGGCATATACTTTTAACACTAACCTATCAATCACTTTATAGATCGAACGATTGGTCTCTAATTTTGATCCACAAAATTTAAATTAATGTATTTTACTTTAATTTAAAATAATTTATTTTCATTTAATTTAAAATAATTTATTTTAATTTAGAATTTTAAAGGGAATAAAGAGTGTATAACTGTTTCCAAACAAATGTATTAATATATATTTAACATATTAGTTATTTAAATTAAATATTTTGATGACTTCATATTTAAACAAAAATTTCTCTATGTAAACTGATAAGAAAATTTAAATATTTATAATAGTTAGTTATTTTTAACTTCAAATATTATTTAGAAAAATTTAAATTTTTAAATATTTGTAATATTTTTTAAAAGAATTTTTTCATCTGAAGAACCAAATTAAATTGGATACTTGATTTGGAATTATTTTGGTCATTTTTATAATATGATTCTGAACCACTATCCAATTTTTTAGCTGATATGACACATATTTTCTTGAGAAATCCCTTAAAATACCACACTTTTATGTTTTGTTGCCAAAAATACCAACAAAAGTTGTAGTTTCCAAAAATACCACAAACACAAAAATTGATTTTATAAAGTTTATAATTAAATTTTTTGAGTTTGGGTTAACTATTATACATTTAGGGTATAGTTTTATGGGGTGGAAGTAGGGGTTCAAGTCTTAGGGTTTAAGATTTTTAAACCCTAAACCCTAAATATATGTACATAATTAAGAGGATTTGTGGTCACAAATGTGGTATAGATGGAAATTTTTAAAATTGATGGTATTTATGGAAGAAAAACATAATTTAGTGGTATTTAAGAGAATTGCCCTATTTTCTTCATCGATTGAGTAGTATATATTTGTTTTTAAAAATTTAAATCATGACATATGTAGAAAAAGTCTAAAATTTTAATAAGTATATGTGTAAAGATTGTAGAGAATTATTTAGAGGTTGTTTGGATACATAGATAACTTATGACATTAAAAAAACACATTTTTCATCGATATAGTGATATATATCTGTTTCAAAAAATTTGAATCATAACATAAGGAGAAAAAATCCTAAAATTTAATTAACTGTATGTATTATATAATAATTTAAAATTGTTTAAACATAAAATCAAATAAAGGTGAAAGGAAATCATATTTATCCAATATATAGGTTAAATTAGGTAAGATGTTTTAGGAGATTTAAAATTAATGTTAAGTTTCCATAATATTAATATATAGGTAATTTTTTGGATGCGAGAATATGTTTTAGGGTGTTTTGGTTACGATGAATACCAAAAATGTACTTCAGTTTTAATAAATCTTATTATATAAAGTTTGGTTGCACTCACTAGAAATTGACGTGTGTCAAAATTTTAATTCACGAGATCATGACATATGTCGATTGATCGATTAGATTATGCCATATTTAAAAAATATATTTCCTTAATTGAAAAGGAAAACCAAAAGAAAAAATCATATTATATAAATTTGGGTTACACTCTCGAAAAGCCAATACGCATCAAACTCACGAGATCATAACACATGTAAAAAAAAATATTTCTTTAATAAAAAAGAAAACCAAAAAATTATTATATTAAAATCACATATATAATCTTTACTTTCTATATTTTACATATTATTTCTTTAATTAAAATGAAAAAGAAGAAAACTAAATAAATACTCAAATAAATAATATTTAGTTTCCACTTTTTACATAAAGGAATAGGAAAACTCTACACTTCTTTAAATATATAAGGAGATGTCAAAGTGTGGTATAACTTAAGAGTTTTGAGAGATTGAAAACTTTAGTTTTTTATTAAGTTTTCTAAAACAATAAACGTATGTGGTTTATTCTTAATCTAAGTGTTTGATTCAATATTCACCCTATAATATCTAATTATTTTATCTTCGTATACAAATTTGTAGGAAATAAAAGAAGCAAAACTGATATAATAAGAAACAAAATCATTGTTTCAAATTTTATTTTATTAGTAATTACCCATTCACCATAGTAATGTTAACCACAAAGATCACAATCACAACTTTCTTTATATGTACATAGTTTGACTTTGCACGTTGGGTAACATGCTAAATGACAATCAGAGTCATTTTTGCAATGTCCAAGATGTCGATTGATTTCAGTTTTACCAATTGTTGCAGCATGAGTTCGAGGGACTTGATCATCGGGACAGCATTCCAGAGTGTAACGAGTGCAAAAACATTTTTCTTCGTATCCTTTCTTCAATTCTCTTGCATATGATGTCGATAAAAAATCTGCAACAAAAAAATTCAAAGCTTTATTAAATGGTAGAAGATAAATTTTTTACTTCTAATTCAAAGCTGATATGTATGTGTCTTCTTACAAGATGAAAAAACAATAGTGATAACAATGAGAAAGGTAATTTTCGCCATGATGATGTTTAAGTTGCTTCAAAGTTCAGTGTGAATAGAGTATTCTTATATGTGTGAATCGATTATATATATATATATTATATGTGAAAGATTTATTCTTAAATAGATACTGAAATACACAGAAAGAAATCAAAAAAATTCTTAAACTGAATAAAAGAAATTTCTTTATAAATGGTGAAAATATATCATTTTTAAGACATGCCATATTTAAATTCATATCTTACGTTTCCCAAAAAATCATATTATATATATAATATATGTACCCATATATCTATATGTATCAACTCATTTATAATTTAGATGAACCAATTTTTAAAATAAACTAGTCCATTTGATTTTGTATCGTAAGGTTCCTGAAACAAACTCAATGAAACATTCATGAAATATGAATAGTTTTAATGTTATTAAGCATATTATTAATCTAATTATATTTTATGAAACTTTATGGTCAATATATTTTATGAATTTTAACTTTATAATTTGGAATATGAAATATGAATTTTAAATTCCTTTCATAATTTAATAGCTAACATCTTATTATATAAAGTTTGGTTGTACTCACCACAAATTGACATGTGTCAAAATATTAATTCACGAGATCATGATATGTGTCGGTTGATCGATTAGATTATAACGCATCTTAAACAAAATTATTTCCTTAACCAAAAAGGAAAAACAAAAGAAAATTTTATTATATACAGTTTGGTTGCACTCACAAGAAGTTGACATGTTTTAAAAATTTAATTTGCAAGATCTTTACACTCGTCGGTTGATCGATTAGAATATGCAACTTATTAAAAAATATTATTTTTTATCAAAAAGGAAAACCAAAAGAAAAAAGAAAATAAATAAGAAAATAGATCATATATGTTCAATTTATTAATTTTAAATTTATTTTTTTATATTATTTAGGATCCAAAAGAAAAAGGTCACGTGTTTCTAATATTTTCAACAAAAAATATTGATTGAGTATAGTCTAACTCCAACCTAATATTCTCATTATATAGCTTGACTGCACTCACTATAGACCATCACATGTCAAAATTATAATTAACGAGATCATGATATGTGTCATAAATAATTTAGATCGTACCACAAATCAATTTCACAAATAAAAGAATAAAGTCATATCTTAAAGAAAACAAAACCAAGAATTTGTTAATTTATCTAATCAATAATTCAAAGTAAGATATATATATTTTTAGACAAAAAATGAAAATAAAAAACCATTTCTTAAAAAGGAGTGGAATAAAACCATAAAATAAATTAATAAATTGAACATTTATCTAATTAATAATATAACTAAAAATCAAATAAATAATTTAAACAAAATCTTAAAGAAAAAATGAATGTAGAATTTAAAAAATACCACTACAAAGGTGTCCAGTTCAAAAATATCATTGGGAAGAGTCAATCTTCATTTATATCACTATATGTATGTATTTGATAAATTAACTTTAATGAAAATTATGATTAATTATTGGACAAGTTTCAAAAATATCATAAAATTAATTTTTTATTAAAATGAAATTCTCTTATATAACATTTTTATTAAGAGGAATTCTTTTATATAGCCTAAAATCTCATATCCTCATAATTTTAAGGTTTAAGATTTAAGTTTTAAGGTTTAAAAAACCTAAACCGTACCTCTTAACCCTGAAACTATACTCTAAATTCTAGAATACTTAACACAAACAAAAAGTTTAAACTGTTGCTTTTGACATACTCCATAGCGGTATTTTTGAAAATAATAAAATATAAGTAATATTTGTAGAAAGTAGTATGATCATAGTGGTATTAATGACAATTTCCCAAAAATGAATCCAAGAGTAAACAAATTTATCTATTCAAAAGTTAAAGTAACAAATAATTTAATTTAAAAATATACACGAATTTAACATAAAATAAAAACAAAACAGGTTAATTTATTTAACTAAAAATAAGAGTAGAAAAAATAAATCACTGCCTAAAAAAATCACCGATTAATCATTTATCTAAAACAAGAATTTCTTCATTTATCTAACAAAAATGTTTATTTATCTAATCAATAACTAAAATTAAAAAATAATTTAAATGAAAAACAAAAAAATAATAATTTTTTTAAGAATTTGTACATTTACGTAATTAATAATAACACTAAAAATCAAATACATAAATTAAAACAAATATTAAAGAAAACAGAAAACCTAGAATTTGTATGTTTATTTTATTAAAAACTTAAAATTAAAAAATAATTTAAATTTAAACAAGCACAGAAACGAATTTTTAAAAAAATGTCAATTTATCTAATTAATAATTAAATGTAGAAAATAAATCATGGCTCGACATATGTCAAAATTTATCTAAGCTTAGTATATAACACTTGGTTGCATTCACAAAAGCTCGACATATGTCAAAATTATAATTCATAAGATCATGACACATATCAAAATTATAATTCTTAATATCATAACACATGTCGATTGAGCGATAAGAGGATGATATGTGTCAAAATATTATGTTATTTTTTTTTTCCGTAATCAAAAAAGAAAATCAAAGTAAAAATATAAATAATAAACTAAATAATTTTTAGTTTCCATTTTTCAAATAGATGTTAAAAGTTTATATTTTAATAAAATTTAAAAAAATTTCAAAATTTAGATTCTATATTATTATACTATTTAAGTTCCAATAAATTTATATTCTTGTAAGGAATTTTGAAGAATTTTGGAGGGATAATGTGCGAGAAGGAAAAGGTATTCGGTTAGGAACCGATAAAAGATCTACACCAGAGGATTTCAGAAGAAACCGAAGATCTTATTAGAAGAACGTTTTGCATAGATATGAGCGAGAACATAACCGTCGGTTACATGATTCGTTTTTTTAGATCTCACATTAGGCATGTGCATTCGGTTTGATTCAGCTTTTTTGGTTTTCGGGTTTAGAGGTCTTTGACCCATTCGGGTGTATATAATTTTTGGTTTGGTTCTGTTGTTCCAAGTTTGAGTAAGGTTATGGTACACGAAATATCAAAAACATTTTGAAAAATTGGTTAAATATTTACAAATATAACTATGAACTTTCAGTAATAATATAAATATTAATTTTGGGTATTTTAGTTATTTCAATATAAATATAATCGATAATTTTGGGTTTATAATTGTAGGATAATTAGGTTACATCAAGTTTAACTACAATTAATATTTTTGGGTAAATAATTGCATTTTGAATATTTTTGATATCTATTTGGTTTTCGATTCAGTTCAGATTTGGTCATTCAGATATAGGAGTTTATGGCTCATTCAGACTTTTGTCGGGTTGGTTCTCATTTTCGGATTGGATTTAGTTTGGTTATTCGGTTTTTAGTTATTTTGTTCAGACTTATCTTACATGGTTGGCAAAGAAACAAACAACAAAATATAACAAAAAGATAATAAACATTATATAAATTTTAATAGTTAATAGTAAAAAATCTTTATAGAAATTTAACTTAATTTATTTATGCAAAAAAAATCTTTTTTCAGAGTAACTATTTTCACTAACAAAATATTCTTTCTACTTTTTTCTTTTAAATATTTATGATATATCTTTAACAAAATATATTTAATTTAATAAATTTTTTTACATTTATTTTATTTAAAACTTAAAAAAACTCGCCTATCTGGCGGATCCTAATCTAGTAAATATATAAGATTGTGTATGAAGTTCCACAAAATCTTTTCATGAGTCTTTTCTCAATTAAATTGCCAAATTTTGAATAACAGTAAATTTTATTATGACTTTTGAAAATTATTGATTGACTAACACTGGGGTTTTAAGATTCTCTTAGACCAACTTCCTTTCATTGGTAAATTTGGTCTGAAAACCGGTCTAAACCAAATCAATTCGCGCCAGGAAAATTAGAACCAATCCAAAACCTAATTATTTGCGGTTTTGCGTGCCAAGCGGATACAGTGATCTGAAGAGCGAAGCTTCTCTAATACGCATTTGCACATCATCTCGAATTGAAAGCTTTGGACTTTCCTCACCTCTTCTTCTGCTTCTACTGATTCTATTATCTTTCGGGGGTTTCTCATTTCAAATTCTTTATGCTTCTCTGTGTCTCATTTCTCCTGTCTCCTCTTTTGGGGGAAAAAAGTTATTCAATTTCATGTTAGAATCAACTGTTTGATAGTTAGGTTATAGCTTTGAGAATTTGGAAACTGTTAATAAATCATATACCTATTTTGGTCGTGCAGAGAAGATGGATCGTCTTAGCAGTTTACCAGATGAGATTCTTTGTCAAATCTTGTCCTTCCATACAACAAAGCATGCTGCTTCAACTTCTGTTCTCTCAAAGAGGTGGCGTAATCTGTTTGCACTTGTCCCTAATCTTGACATTGATGACTCTGTCTTTCTTCATCCTGAAGAAGGTATTGGAGAAAGAGAAGGCATTCTACAGAGCTTCATGGAGTTTGTTGAGAGAGTATTTTCGTTAAAGGGAAATTCTCCAGTTAATTAAGTCTCCATCAAGTGTAAAACTGGTGTTGATCCAGAAAGTTTGGATTTTTGGATAGAGAATGTGTTGGCTCGTGGTGTTACCGATCTTGATCTATCCATTGTTTTTGGAGATAGGTATTGGCTATCTTCTGAAGGTTTTGAAAGCAAGAAACTAGTTAAGCTGAAGATAGGAAGTGAGATTGATCATGGTTGGTGGAATGGGGGAATTTGCTTACCGGTACCTAAAACTCTTGTTCTTGTTGTCAGTTAAATTTTGTGTTGATAAGTTTGAGATACTTCTTCCTGCTTGTCCTGCGCTTGAGGAGTTAGATATGACTAATGTAACGGGGTTAGGTTTTGATGAGACTGTGTCAAGTGCAAGCCTCAAGACCCATAAAATTGGATCTAGTGTTTGTTAAGGCACTTTTTCATTTGATACACCAAATCTTGTTACTTGGCTTACTCTGATGGTGTTGCGGAAGACTATCCATTAGCTAATTTCCAAAATCTGTCCGAGGCTCGAATCAACCTTATAGTAACTGAAGACCAAATCGAACAAGCAAGAGCCCCAAATGATGATGATTGGTTAGAAGATGATGAAGATGATATTGCTCTTCGACTTGCTAATTTGTCAAAGCTAATGAATGGCATACGAAATGTTCAGACACTTTACTTGACTTCTAGTACTCTCGAGGTCAGTCAAATGTCTCAATTCATGGAGCATCATCACATTCATTTTTTGTTTGGTCCTATTTTGAGGTTTTTATTCTTGTTTCAGGTGCTTTCTCTATGCTGTGAGTCGATGCCGGTTTTCAAAAACCTCAAATTATTAGGTTTCTTGAGTGGCGAGAGTCGATGGCAAGCAGTGCCGGTTCTCCTAAAGAACTGTCCACATCTTGAAACCCTAAGCATTGCGGTATTTATTAAACACAAAATGATATAGATTTCATGATTTGAGAATCTCTTATGTGTCTCCTATATATGCTTTTGCAGGGTCTTTTGCACCGTGTGACAGATACATGTGGGGATGTTTGTGACTGCATGTCTCGGGAAGACAAAGGCCGTTCACTCACATCTTGTCCAGTGAAGAGGATAGAGATTCAAGGGTTTATAGGAGCAATGAGAGAAATAACGATGATCAGTCATTTCTTGGACTATTTTCCGTGTTTGAAGGAGATAGTTATCAATGTTCAAGGGTTTGGTCGCTCAAAGCTCGATGTCCCTCAAGCCACTGATCTTAAAGTGCAGATTATGAATCTCTACCACAAGTCCTTGAGTTGCAATGTCGAAATCAATGTGTGTGAAGCTTTGTTAATGAAGTTGGCTGCGTAATGAAGTTTACGAGGAACAGAACTTGCTCATAGTTTTGCACAAGTCCCTTTGTACCATTGACTTCGGTTTAGTTTTGTAAACTGGTTTGGAAACCATTTCATCTTGACATGAATTAGCACTCTTCTTCTGCTTCTACAAACCAAGTAAGAACTTTGTGAGTTTTTTTATTGACATTTTAAAACAAATATGTTTATGAAGTTCCACAGAATCTTTTCACAAGTCTTTCCTCAAACAAATTGCTTCATTTTGAATAACAGACTTTTGGGTTTTTTTATGTGAATTTCATGCTCAATACCACAGGATTTGGGAAGATATTTTAAATTCAATTGAATAACAATGATAAGTTTGGATTTTCTTTGTAGGTATTGTAAGTGAATAGTGTTGATTTTTTTCTTTTTTGGGTCAACCAAAGAGAGAGTTAATGGTTTCGTTTTCTCTTGCGTTCTTGTCATTTATGCTTCCGCTGGTCAAAGTTTTACCACTTTTGGTTACAAGGTTATATTTTTCTGGGTCGTCGTTGTCTAAAGGACCCGCGAGATTGCAATTGCTTCGAACGTCAGATCGTCATGATAGTGCACTGAACATGTTTGACGAAATGCCTAAACGAGATGTAAATTAGTGTTTTTTTTTTTTTTTCAATTTTTTTGTTGGTCTTTTCAAAATATTAAATTGTTTGAAACCATTATAAATTACGCAATCTGAAGTGTGAAGATTGTGTCAGCCTTCAACCGTAAAACTTCTTCAAAGTTTTTGGCTTTTTGGATATTAACTTTGCAACTTGCAAAATGTTTGTTAGACACTTCCAGCTCTGAATTGACCTTATCGAAGAAAGCAAAAAACTCCAAACTTCTTTGCTTTGTAGAAAGGTTGACTTTTTGTACCACATGCTATTTTCTGTGGACAGTAAGATAGGAGTGTCTTCGTCAAGGTCGTCTACTATTTTCCTTATTTGTTTCTCTCTCCTTTCTGGTCAATAAGGAATATTTTAGTACTCATAAAATTCAAAGAAGTAGTGTGAACCAAGATCTTGAGGTTTATTATACAGGATACATCTAACTGAAAGTTACTTTTCTCTTAGTCTCAATGCTTAGTTTATTCACATGAAGTTTTGTTCATACTCAAGTTTCCAAGAAGATATCTTTGAGAGATATATGATAGCAAATGAGAAAGATGGGTATGGTTTTATTTGCTTGCTTGTTCTTACTAATCATATTCTCAACTTGTGGCTATGCAGCTATAAACACAACAAGTCCTTTGTCAATAGGCCAAACTCTGAGTTCCCCTGGTGGATTTTATGAGTTGGGTTTCTTCAGTCCTAATAATACACGGAATCAGTATGTTGGGATCTGGTTCAAGAACATCACTCCTCAGGTGGTTGTGTGGGTGGCTAACAGGGAGAAGGCAGTTACAAAAAATGCTGCGAGTCTGACTATCAGCAGCAATGGGAGCTTGATCTTGCTTGAGGGAAAACAAGATGTTATTTGGTCAACAGGAGAAGCTTTCACATCCAACAAATGTCATGCGGAGCTTTTAGATACCGGAAATCTTGTTGTAATTGATGATGCTTCAGGTACATATTTATGGCAAAGTTTTGAGAATCTTGGTAATACTATGCTGCCTCAGTCATCGTTGATGTATGATATTCCTCATGGCAAGAAGCGTGTGTTGACTCCATGGAAAAGTAACAGTGATCCGTCGCCTGGGGAGTTCTCACTGGAGATCACACCACAAGTCCCCTCACAAGGCCTTATAAGAAAAGGCTCAATACCTCATTGGAGATGTGGTCCATGGGCAAAAACAAGATTCTCTGGGATATCTGGAATAGATTCATCATATGTAAGTCCATTTAGCATGGTCCAGGATGTAGCAACTGGCACAGGATCTTTCTCTTATTCCTCATTAAGGAATTATAATCTGTCGTATGTTACACTAACACCAGAAGGGCAAATGAAGATCCTTTGGGATGATGGAAAAAGTTGGAAGCTTCACTTGAATCTCCCGGAGAACTCATGTGATCTATATGGTCAATGCGGGCCTTTTGGTTTGTGTGTGAGATCCACTCCCCCAAAGTGCATGTGCTTGAAAGGCTTTGTTCCAAAGTCAGATGAGGAGTGGAAAAAAGGAAACTGGACTAGTGGGTGTGTGAGACGTACACAATTATCTTGCCAAGCAGACTCTTCTAAAGGCAAAGGCACAGACATTTTCTATCGTATGACCGATGTAAAGACTCCGGATCTGCACCAATTTGCAAGCTTTCTCAATGCAGAACAGTGCTACGAGGGTTGTCTAGGCAACTGTTCTTGCACAGCCTTTGCCTATATTAGTGGAATTGGTTGCTTAGTATGGAATGGTGAGCTGGTAGACACAGTTCAGTTTTTGTCTAGTGGAGAGACTCTCTCCATCCGTCTTGCAAGTTCAGAACTCGGTACGGATGAATCACATTTGAATTTTCAAATTTCTTTATAACTTTATGTTGCAGCATGTTTAAGAGTTTTGTTTACTGGTGAATATCTCAGGTGGAAGCAGTCGAACCAAGATTATCGTCGGTACTACTTTTAGCCTTTCCATTTTCATGATCCTGGTCGTTGCAGCATTTATTTTCTGGAGATGCAGAGCAAAACGAAAAGGTGAGACACTGAAAAACTAATCATCTTTGTCTCTCTCTGGCTCTTTTTCCTTGTCCCTACTTTTCATCCATCTCTGGAACCAAACCAAAGGAAAAGAGAACTACTCAATATCTTTTCCTCTTAGTCAGTTTTACACTAATCAGTTCATTTCTATTGGAAGTTTATGAGTTTATCCTTTGGGTGCTAAACCGCTACAAACTCCTGTTGTCTTTGATACTTTACAAGATGCATGGAATTTTGAATCACAAGATGTCTCAGGCGTAAACTTCTACGACATGCATACCATACGAACTGCCACTAATAATTTCAGTGCCTCAAATAAACTTGGTCAAGGTGGTTTTGGTCCAGTTTATAAGGTAAGACATATTCTGTTCTATTTTACTTATTTTCTTTTCTTTTTCATTATGTATTTTTGTTGTTCTCCAGTTTATAAGATGGCTATGTGGAATTATTCTTTCAGGGAAAGTTGGTAGATGGGAAAGAAATAGCTGTTAAACGCCTTTCTAGTACCTCCGGTCAGGGTACAGAGGAGTTTATGAATGAAATAACACTAATCTCAAAATTACAACATAGAAACTTGGTTCGGCTTTTGGGATACTGCATCGAAGGAGAAGAGAAACTATTGATTTATGAGTTTATGGTTAACAAAAGCCTCGATATTTTTCTCTTTGGTCAGTCATTTATTCCATATACCTCCTCGTTTTTCCGTCTCCTTTAACTTCCATCTTATAAGATTTTGTAATGTGTCATCACTGTCACTAATCTGTTCTATCTTATTTGGATAGATTCAATTCTAAAGCTCGAGCTTGATTGGCCAAAGAGATTTGAGATCATTCAAGGTATTGCTCGTGGACTTCTCTATCTCCACCGTGACTCACGGCTCAGAGTTATTCATCGAGACCTGAAAGTCAGCAATGTTCTTCTGGACGAAAAAATGAACCCGAAAATATCAGATTTTGGATTGGCTAGGATGTTTCAGGGAACACAATATCAGGAAAACACTCGCAGAGTTGTAGGAACTTTGTAAGAATCTGTCTTCAACAATATTCTTAACAAGGACTCATAGTTATGCACATATATTAACTTTGGGGATCTATTTGACATTTTGAAACAGAGGATATATGTCTCCTGAGTATGCCTGGGCAGGATTGTTCTCTGAGAAGTCCGACATCTACAGTTTCGGAGTTCTGATGTTGGAAATCATTACCGGCAAGACGATTTCGAGGTTCATCTATGGTGATGAGAGCAAAGGCCTTCTTGCATATGTAAGTGGAAACATTTACTGTTTTAACAGTTTGACACTTCCCTGTTGCCTTTTGAGATAGATATTTACCTTTCTTATATTCAGGCATGGGATTCTTGGCACGAAACCGGGGGATCCAATCTTCTAGACAGAAATCTTACTGATTCATGCCAAGCATTTGAAGTTGCGAGATGTGTTCAGATTGGTCTGCTATGTGTTCAACATGAAGCCGGTGATAGACCTAACACTCTTCAAGTACTGTCCATGATTACTTCAACAACAGATCTTCCAATTCCAAAGCAGCCAATATTTGCAGTACATACTCTAAACCATAAGTCAATGTTACAGTCTACATCAAAAGATTGCTTCTCTGTGAATGAGATTACACAATCTGTGGTCCAAGGACGATAGGAGCATATCACAGAACTACAGAAGTAGTATATACTTGTCGATTTATTATGTACATGAACATTTTGAGCCTCTTCTAGATCTTAATATCTCACTTTATTGATGTGAAAAGCATGTTGTCACGGGCTTGATCTTTTGGGATCAAACCGTGCGGCCTTAGTCTCTTTTTGCCTCGGACAAAAAGATTAGGTAGGTTAACTCTTACGAAATCCGATCCTTTGTGAGAAAAACTCGGAAAGAAAGAAAAACTCGGAAAGAAAGATAAGTGAATATTGAATTGCTATGATATTGATGAAAATGCTGGATGATTACAAATAAGGATTTCACCCCTTATTTATACAAAAACGCCTCCATAATGGATGGTGGAGATTAAACTAATTTAACGACCGAGATTAAAGATATGGCTATAAATATAAGATACATATTAATGTAGGCTGATTTGAAGAGATTTGATGGGGAATCTCAATAAGTGCATGGAGGATTTGCAAAGATATGACTTGGAGATAAAGTCTGAGAGATATCCTTCCATACTTAGCCAAAACATGGAAAAGCTTCTAAAGATGGATCCAGCCCATAAAATGTTGAATCAGGGGAGTCTAACCTTATAGTCCGGCCCATGGAGATGTTGGAAGTAATTGGGCCGTGACATTCTCCCCCACTTATTTCGGCAATGCCCTCGTCGTCGTGAATGTCTTAAGATGCTCTTTGAACTGCCACAAGTCATCTTCTCGCTCCCATGTTGCCTCTGAAACTGGTAGACCTTTCCACTGAATAAGGAAGTGTGTTTGACGAGGAACACCACACTTCCAAACTTCCTTTGATGAGAGCACTTCTCCAATCTCCTTGTCTTAAGACTTAGTCATGATTGGTGGTGCTCGTGTAGATTGCCCCCGGCTTTGGTCCTCCATGTCTTCATGGTATGGCTTTCGCATGCTGACATGAAAAACCGGATGAATTTTCAAGGTGTCGGACAGATCAAGTTTATAAGATACCTTGCCTACTTTGGCCGTGGCTGCGAAATGACCTTCGTATCTCCGGATCAAACCCTTGTGTATACTCCGGAAGATCTTAAACTGTTGGGGAAGGAGTTTTACCAATATTTGATCACCGACCTTGAAATCTAGTGGGCGCCTCTTCTCTTCGGCCCACTTCTTCATCCGCTTGCGAGATTTCTCCAAGCAAACCCTAGCAAAATCGGCATGACCTTCCCCTGTTTTGGCCATCTTCTGCGCTCCTGGACTTTGTGTCTCGTTTTGCATGATGGCTAACACATGGGGAGTCACTGGTTGTTGCCCAGTGGCAAGCTCAAATGGACTCTTGCCTGTCGCCTCACTTCGTTGGAGATTATAAGAGAATGGGGCAATGTCCAGCAACTTTGCCCAGTCTTCTTGATTAACACTCACAAAGTGCCGCAAGTAACATTCCAAAAGGAATTTTCCCGCTCCGTCTGACCATCTGTCTAGGGGTGGAAACTAGTTGAGAATTTGAGTCCAGTCCCGAGGGTTTTGAACAACTCTATCTAAAGTTTCCCGGTAAATCGAGGATCTCGGTCGCTCACAATGTTCCTTGGCAACCCCCAGAATTTAACCACATTCTTAAAGAATGCTCGAGCTGCTCCTTCCGCCATGCAGTCTCTCGAACAGACAACAAATGTCCCATACTTTGAAAACTGGTCAATGATCACCATGATTGATCCGAACCCTCCGGAATCTGGTAATGCGCTGATGAAATCCAAAGAAACGGATTTCCAAGGTCTTTCTAGTATGGGTAATGGTTCTAACAACCCAGCCGGGTTTTTATTCTCCGTCTTGTCCTGTTGGCACACGAGACAAGTCTTCACATAAAGTTCCATGGTATCCCGCATCCATGGCCAAAAATACCCAACTTCCACAAGTGCCATTGTCCGCTTCTGTCCCGGATGTCCTGCCCACTGAGTGTCATGGCATTTTTGGATAATGTCACGTTGTAAACTCTCGTGGCTTGGAACATATAACTGTCTACCTTTGGTGTAGAGTACACCATTTTCTACCCTAAAACAGACAGTTTTCCCTTTTAAGGCCAGTTTTACCAACGCCTTGGCTGTGGGATCCTGATCGAGTCCTTCCCGAACACGACTCAGAAATGAGCTCTCGGCTTGGCTGATTGAAGCAAGTTCAGCCTTCCGACTAAGTGCATCGTCAACAATGTTACCTTTCCATGGTCTGTACTCCAACGTGAAGTCAAACTCTGCTAGAAAGTCTTGCCACCTAGCTTGCTTTGGTGACAATTTCTTCTAAGTTTGGAAATAACTCGTTGCCACATTATCCGTCTTCACGAATAATGAGAGCCTAAGAGGTAATGCCGCCAAACTCGTAAGCAATGAACAACATCCGTCATCTCCTTCTCTTGGACCGTATAGCGTCGTTCTGTATCATTCAGCTTGCGGCTTTTGAATGCTATTGGATGCCCCCCTGTATAAGTACCCTACCAATAGCAAAGTCGGAAGCATCTGTTTGCACCTCAAAGGGATTAGTGAAATCCGGAAGAACAAGTACGGGCTCTCGGATAACTGCAGCTTTAAGCTCCTCGAATGCTTCATTGCATTGATCCAACCAGTCCCATTTTTCTCCTTCTTGAGAAGGTCGGTCAATGGTGCAGCCTTCTTCGAGTAACCCTCGGTAAATCGTCGATAGTAGTTAACGAGTCCAAGGAATGATCGTAACTCTGGTACCTTGGTTGGCGCTTTCCATTCAGTAATTTTGGATATCTTGGCATTGTCCATCTTTAGCGTCCCACGCCCAATGACATGCCCCAAGAATTGCACTTCCTCCGTGGCAAACGTGCATTTCTCCAGCTTCACAAATAACTTGTTCTCTCGCAGAACTTGGAACACCGTTTGCAAATGACAATGTCATCAAGATATGCCACCACAAACCAGTCTAGATAGGGCTGGAAGATCTGGTTCATGAGCGTGCAAAATGTGGCTGGTGCATTCGTGAGCGCGAATGGCATAACCAGCCACTCAAATGAACCATATCGGTAACACATGTGGTCTTTGGTTCATCACCTTCCGCAATTTGAACTTGATAGTGACCCTTCTGTAGATCCATCTTGGTGTAAACCTTAGCACCACCTAACCGATCGAACATATCCGCTATCAAGGGAATCGGATAACGGTTCTTGATGGTTACCTTATTAAGCGCCCGATAGTCCACACACATCCATAAAGAATCATCATGCTTCTTCTGAAATAACACCGGAGCACCGTAAGGAGCTTTTGATGGCCTTAACATTCCCGTCGCTAGTAACTCATCTAGTTTCTTTCTTAGCTCTGCCAGCTCGGAAGGGGCCATCCGGTATGGGGGCATTGCAGGTGGTTTTGCTCCAACTTCCAGCTCAGTCCGATGATCCACCTCTCTCCTAGGTGGTAGTGTCTCTGGTAACTTCGCCGACATCATGACGTTGTTCTGCTCAAGGAATTTCTCAATCACCGGTGGGATAATGGATGACTCTCCAAACTCATCATCTATCTTCAACACTGCTAGATACGTCGGCCCGCCCTTTTTTATTCCCTTGGAAAGTTGCATGGCCGAAAGTTGCCTAACTTCGCCAATCTCTTCACTTAACACTTCCACGGTGGGAATCATTCACGTTGAACCCTTCGCAAGGATGCAAACTGTGCTAAGGGCGGGCATGGGTATCACCAACACTTACCTTTGGAATTCAAGGCCTAACACCACCTTGAAATCATCCATAGGTATCACAGAAAAGTTCACCGTACCTTCCCAGACTCCAACACTCAGCTTGACACCTCGTGCAACACCATGGAGGGGTCGGGCTTTTGCATTCAAGGACTTGAGCCAACCGTCCCCCTTTATCCATGATAGACCGAGTCTCCTTGCTCCGAGACAAAGTTATGTGTTGCACCAGTGTCAATCATCGCCTGAGTTGCTTTCCCGTTGATGTTGACATCAACATACATCAGTCCCTTGCATCCTCCTTTAGACGTTGGAGTAGTCTTTAGGGCATTGAGTAGCTGCAAAGACCCAAGCATACTCGTCTCCTCACGAGCATTGGTATCTTCTTGCTCGATGAGAGCGGATAAAGACCCAAGCTTCGGAAAATCCCTCGCTGGATGTGGTCTTTTGCACACATAACAACCGTTTCTTGGAACAAAAGAGCGCTTCTTAGCTTCATACTCCTCCTGCATCGGACTCTTTCCTTGGTTTTGATTGTAAGTCGGTTGTTGCGTTTCCTTCCTTTCGCCTCCACTCCTTGACACCACCTTCTTCCTGAAAGCATCATGTGGAGTTTGGGAAGAATAATCCAAAAGTGACTCTGCTACCGCAATAGCTTCATCAACCGAATTAACACCACGGCGTTGCAATTCTTGCTTCGCCCATCCTTGGAGTCCATCAATGAAATGGAAAACCAAGTCTTGATCGGAAAGGTTGGGGATTTGAAGCACAAGGGTAGTGAATTCCTTGACATAATCTCGAATAATACCCTTTTGTCGGAGTTTGCTTAACTTTCTTCTCGCCTCATAAACAACATTCTCCAGATAGAATTGTCGCTTAAGCTCCATCTTGAATGTGTCCCATGTGTCCATCCGACATGTACCCCGTTCAATGTCTGCATGGCACCTCTGCCACCATAACATAGCCGTATCCGTGAGATAAGATGTGGCTGCCTTGATCTTTGCCAACTCTTCTCCAAGCCCGAGATTGTCAAAGTACTGTTCCATTTACCACATGAAATTCTCAACTTCCTTGGCATCACGAGCCCCATCGAATCGTGATGGTCTCGGGTAATCAACTCTACCCGTCCTAGCATTACTAGTTCCCCTGTTGGCAACCGCCTTCTTGCATAACTTAAGGTCTTCTTGCATCGCCTCGATGCTCACTTGTAATGCTTGGACTGCACCCATCACCTTTTCTTCCAGCTGGATGAATTAAGTGTCGAATCCACCCAGGTTATCCTTCACCCTCTCAAACTCGGCGAACATCGTGTTTTCCAGTTTGGAAGTGGAGTGCTCGACACGCTCGAGCCTCTCCGTCATGTCACTCACCGCAACACCCAGGGATCCGAGCTCATCTCGGGCCCTGCTCTTGTCACGCTTCTTCTTCAGCACATTTACATCAATAGCCTCTGCCACATTGATGTTCTCACCATTGTTATCCCTGATAACATCTTCGTCACCACGTCCAACCATTTTTTTTTCAGTAGTCGCCTGCCTTTAATCGAACTAAGCTTTGATACCACGTGTCACGGGCTTGATCTTTTGGGATCAAACCGTGCGACCCTAGTCTCTCTTTGCCTCGGACAAAAAGACTAGGCAGCCTAACTCTTACGAAATCCGACCCTTTGTGAGAAAAGAGCTCGGAAAGAAAGAAAAATTTGGAAAGAAAAACTTGGAAAGAACAATAAGTGAATACTAAATTGCTATGATATTGATAAAAAATGCTGGATGATTACAAATAAGGATTTTACCCCCTATTAATACAAAAATGCCTCCATAATGGATGGTGGAGATTAAACTAATCTAACAACCGAGATTAAAGATATGGTTATAAATACAAGATACATATTAATGTGGACTGATTTGAAAAGATTTGATGGGAAATCTCAATAAATATATGGAGGATTTACAGGAATATGATTTGGAGATAAAGTTTGAGAGATATTCTTCTATATTTAATTAAAACATAAAAAAGTTTTAAAAAATAGATGCAGCTCATAAAATATTGAATCAAGAGAGTCTAATCTTATAATCCGGCCCATAGACATGTTAGAAGTAATTGGGCCGTCACAATGCGCTCTCATAAAGCCCCAATTTTTATTTGACTAAAGACAGGCCATATAATATTCACTAAAATGTGTCACGATAAAAAAAATGCATTTTTGAGACATTGTGAGGTCCCTCTTCTCTTGCGTTCTTTGCATTTCCGGTGAAAGTTTGCGACTTTGGTTTACAAGCGTGATGCCCAGATGCTTGGATTTGAATTAATCCGCCTGAATTTTCTTGGTAGTCAACATTGGTTTGATATTTGGAAAGTCTGGGTTGTGCACTGAATGTGTTCGGTGAAATGCGTGGAAGAGATATCAAGTTTCAAAGTCTGCGCAATTAGGACCAATAGTTGAAGCCGCACATTAAAAATCATACCTCCCCACTATTGTGAGTCTCCTACAGAGGAAAAAATATCGGAGCTTGTGCATTGAAATCTTCAGGTAAGCTTGTCCTAAGCTTGGCTCTTCATTCTTTTCCAATCAATTGAAAAGTATTTCATTGGTGTGTATTTGTTTTGGTTTTTGTTTCAAATCTACACAGGAAATAGAACTTTAGCTGAAAGTAAAATGTTGCGAAAGCGTTCTCGTCATCTGTTTTGTTTTCATCTTCCTATTGCTTTCCTAGAAAATGTGAAAGGTGAAGATGTGTTTTTGTGATGTGATTGGTTAGAAGGTGGAAGTAGGTGACTTTATTTATCGTTGAGGTCCAGAGATGGGGAATATTCAAAGTTATCTCCTGAAGTTTTTTTATTTGTTTTATGAGGTGTGAATGGTGGAGATATGTGATCCTAGTGGTCAAGGTGGTCTATGATTTTTCCATTTTATTCTATGGACACGGCGGCTTATTAATTATTAAAACAATCAATTATATAAATAAAGAGTCGCCATGGATAGATCCGAGAGGTTTCATATTCTGTAAGAATAAAGATGTTCACTAAAGAATTTTGTTCTGTTTTTGCATTGACTTTAGAAAGTTGAAGCATTTTTCATTTATTCAAATCCTACGAAAGAGCTCTTTGTATATCTTATGGGAAAGATTGGTATTTGTTTCTTTGCTTCTCTCTTGCTAATCATATTCCCAAGTTTTGCCTATGCAGCTATAACCAAAGCAAGTCCTTTGTCAATAGGACAAACTCTGAGCTCTCCTAATGGATCTTATGAGTTAGGGTTCTTCAGTCCCAACAACTCTCGGAATCAGTATGTTGGGATCTGGTTCAAGAACATCACTCCTCGGGTCGTTGTATGGGTGGCTAACAGAGAAAAGCCAATCACAAAAACCTCGGCCAATCTCAGTATTAGCAGCAATGGGAGCCTTGTTTTGCTTGAAGGAGAACAAGATCTTGTTTGGTCAATAGGTGAAAGTTTCTCATCTAACGAGGTTCGTGCTGAGCTTTTAGAAAATGGAAATTTTGTCCTCGTTGATGAAGTTTCCGAAAAATCCTTAAGCATAAGTTTTGAGCAACTTGGTGATACTTTGCTACCTCAAGCATCTGTGATGTATGATGTTCCGAATAACAAGAAACGTGTTTTATCTTCTTGGAAAAGTCCCACAGATCCTTCACCTGGAGAATTCGTAGCTGAGCTTACAACACAACTGCCACCGCAAGGTTTCATAATGAGAGGATCCATACCTTACTGGAGAGGCGGTCCATGGGCAAGGGAAAGGTTCACTGGCACACCAGAAATGGATGCATCACATGTAAGTCAATTCCGTATTTCCCAAGATGTAGCAGCTGGCACAGGATTTTTGACTTATGAGTTACAACTAAGAAATTCTAATCTGTCCTACACTACGCTAACATCAGAAGGAACATTGAAGATTGTTTGGAATAGTGGCTCTGGTTGGGTTACTGACTTTGAAGCCCCAGTAAGCTCATGTGATGTTTATAATACATGTGGACAATTTGGGCTGTGTGTGAGATCTAATCCCCCAAAGTGTGAATGCTTGAAAGGCTTTATACCAAAATCAGATGAGGAGTGGAATACAAGGAATTGGACTGGTGGGTGTGTGAGAAGAACAGACTTATCTTGTCAAGTGAACTCTTCTGCAACAACACAAGTCAATGATGCAGACGTCTTCAACATTGTAGCAAATGTGAAGCCTCCAGACTTTTATGAATATCTAAGCTTGATCAATGAAGATGAGTGCCACAAGCGGTGTCTTGGAAACTGTTCTTGCATGGCATATTCCTATATTGAACAAATTGGATGCTTAGTGTGGAATCGAGAGCTTGTGGATGTAATGCAGTTCTCTGTTGGAGGAGAAACTCTTTCCATCCGTCTTGCAAGTTCTGAATTGGGTAGGGAAACAGAAGCACTAAATATTGTTCTTAGTACTTCTAGTTTCTTCATGATGTTCTTGTCTACTGCGGCATGGTTTACATTTTAATTTTCTTCTGCATCTCTCAGGTGGAAGCAACCGAACCAAGATAATTGTAGCTAGCACTGTCAGCATTTTTGTTTTCCTGATCTTGGTTTTTGCGTCTTATCGGTTCTGGAGACACAAAGCGAAAAAAACTGGTGAGAGACTGAAATGCTTAGTACCACTTCTTTCTCTCTTTTCTGGTCTATCAATTTCTTTTGTTTAGCCTTGAAATGCTAATTTGCTAGAAAATTTTGGTACTGATATTTGGATACTTGTAAATCACAGATTCAACTCCTACGTCAGTGGAGACTTTGCAAGATACATGGAAGGATAAACTGAAACCACAAGATGTAAATTTCTTTGAGATACAAACAATATTAGCTATCACCAATAACTTCAGCGCGGATAATAAGCTTGGTCAAGGTGGATTTGGTCCCGTTTATAAGGTAAGATTTATCATTTTGTACTTCTATTTTCTTTTTTCTCATTCTCATTTTTGTTCACTATATGACACTATCTCCCACTGTGGATCCAGGGAAAGTTACAAGATGGGAGGGAAATAGCCATAAAACGCCTTTCAAGCACCTCCGGACAAGGTCTAGAGGAGTTCATGAATGAAATAGTACTCATTTCGAAGCTCCAACACAGAAACTTGGTTCGGCTTGTGGGATGCTGCATTGAAGGAGAAGAAAAGCTATTGATTTATGAGTTTATGGTGAACAAAAGCCTCAATACCTTTATCTTTGGTCCGTCCTCTTAATCTTTCAAATTCTTTACATCATATGGAACTCTTTTTTCTTGTGTTTAGCTGACCGATATGCTTATAATTTTGGCTAGATTCGACGAAAAAGCTTGAGCTTGATTGGCCAAAGAGATTCGAGATCATTCAAGGTATTGCTTGTGGAATTCTCTATCTTCACCGTGACTCATGTCTCAGGGTTGTGCACAGAGATTTGAAGGTCAGTAACATCCTTTTAGACGAAGAAATGAACCCAAAAATATCAGATTTTGGATTGGCTCGGATGTTTCAAGGAACACAAAATCAAGCAAACACTCGCAGGGTTGTTGGAACGCTGTATGTATCTACCTCCTCCTCTCTACTATACATAACCTTTTACTTGCTTACATAATCAAACCTGAGAAAATTGTTTTGTTAAAATGAGCAGAGGATACATGTCCCCAGAGTATGCATGGACAGGGATGTTCTCTGAGAAATCCGACGTCTATGCATTTGGAGTTCTACTATTAGAAATCATAACCGGCAAGAAGATTTCAAGTTTCACCGGTGGAGAGGAAGGCAAAAGCCTTCTCCAATATGTAAAGCCTCTCTATCCTCCTTAAATTTTAGTAAGCATCAAAAAAATGTTTCTTATATGCTTTTGTGTTCATCAAATCTTTAAGGCATGGGATACTTGGTGTGAAAGTGGTGGAGCGGATTTATTGGATAAAGATATTTCGAGTTCGAGTTCTGAAGACGAAGTAGCGAGATGTGTTCAGATTGGTTTGCTCTGTATTCAACAACATGCAATGGATAGACCCAACATTGCATTAGTCGTGTCAATGCTCACTACCACAATGGAACTTCCAATACCCAAAAAACCTGTTTTCGCATTGCAGATTCAAGATAGTGATTCAGAGTCTAAGTCTATATATTCTGTGAATGAGATAACACAAACTGCTATATATGGTCGATAAAAGCATTGCTCTTTTGCAGTAATCACCAGTTTTACAAACCGAAATGATTGTAAATTTGTTGTATAGATATTGTTTGTTGCGACTCTTTTGACTTTGATTGTTTCAGAAAGAAAAAAAAGTGATCTTGTTTTCAGTAGAACAGCAAAAGAAACAACGTAAAGGCACGAGTTTTTGAGTCTGTGAATCAGTTGCACCACGTGGCCTTTGTTCTTCCTCTTTGACTTCACACGTGCGACGAGACACGCTTGGCTCTGCAGGTTAATTCTCTGTATCACCAGACCAAATGAGATTTGACAGTGTGGCATTGTTTGTTTCTCACGGCTTTTGAAAAACTTACCCTAAAGTTGTTGTCTTTTCATTGGATCACTGAGAATTGTATGTTAAAGTTGGGGCTTTGGATCGTAATGCTTATGCCCAAATGATCTCAGCGTGATCAATCACAAGATTCACAACTACTATTGTTTTTTATTAGTCCAGCACGTTGTTTGACCGCTACTCCAATAAGAAATGCACTGAATGTGTTCGACGAAATGACTGACTGAGATTTAAATTTCCAAATTTTGACTTCGTGTGTTGTTTTTTTTTCCCAACAGATTTTCTTACCAAAGATAGCAGTTTAAGCTACTCGACAAAGTAAGTACATTAAATTTTCTCTTAGTTGATCTTGTGATGTTTTTTTCGTTATCATTGCAGTTTATGTAAAGAAAATTGATCTTTATTAGGACATATTTGAGAAATGAAATGCTTTTGTAGCATTGAGGTAACCTCTGCAAATAGGCCCTGTTTTTTTCGTTAATCTCTTTCATGGAAAGTGACAAATGTGAAAGCTGAAAAGTATGTTTCAGAGGTTGAAGACAAATTTGACTTCTAATTAGACTTAACGCAATTGGAATGTTTCAACTTTGTTTTGTTTATTCTGTTTAATATTTGAAAGGAATATAACGCATCATTGTATCAGATAGAAAGAACTTTGAAAAAGTCAAGTATTGTGATCTATAGTTTGGTCAATTTTAGGTGTCTTAAGTAGCAGCAGACCCATTAGTTTTTTTTATGTTTATACATTAACTAAAGGAGGATTCTTCTCTCAATTCTTTTTAGTTCACCAAAATAATTCCTTTTTTCCATATTTTTAAATCTTAAGATGCGTAGTTTTGTATGGTTTCTCTTGATTACAACCATGTTCTCAAGCTGTGGCCATGCAGCTATAACAACGTCAAGTCCTTTGTCTATAGGGCAAACTCTGAGCTCTCCTGGTGGATCTTATGAGCTAGGCTTCTTCAGTCCTAACAATTCTGTGGATCAGTATGTTGGAATCTGGTTCCAGAAAGTTACTCCTCGGGTTATTGTTTGGGTGGCTAACAGAGAAATTCCAGTCTCGAGCCCCTCGGCGAATCTCACAGTCAGCAGCAATGGAAGTCTTATCTTGCTTGATGGCAAACAAGAACCTGTGTGGTCGTCTGGAGGAGATGTCACATCAAACAAGTGTCGTGCTGAGCTTTTAGACACCGGGAATCTTGTCCTCGTAGATAATGTTACTGGAAAGTATCTGTGGCAAAGTTTTGAGCATCTTGGTGATACTATGCTACCTCTTACATCTCTCATGTATGATATTCCAAACAACAAGAAACGTATCTTGACTTCCTGGAAAAGTGAGACTGATCCATCGCCTGGGGAGTTTGTAGCTGAGATTACACCACAAGTACCCTCTCAAGGTCTTATATTGAAAGGCTCGTCAACTTATTGGAGAAGCGGACCATGGGCGGGAACAAGGTTCACAGGGATACCAGAAATGGATGAATCATATGTGAATCCATTGGGAATGGTCCAAGATGTAGTCAACGGCACAGGAGTTTTCGCTTTTTGTGTACTGAGAAACTTCAATTTGTCGTACATCAAGCTAACACCAGAGGGATCATTGAGGATTCAACGGAATAATGGAACCAACTGGATCATGCACTTCGAGGGTCCGGTAAGCCAGTGTGATCTGTATGGTAGATGTGGACCTTTTGGTGTGTGTGTGAGGTCCGATACTCCTATGTGCCAATGCTTGAAAGGGTTTGAACCAAAGTCAGATGAGGAGTGGAGAAGCGGAAATTGGAGTCGTGGGTGTGTAAGACGCACAGACTTATCTTGTCAAGGAGACTCTTCTGGAGAAACTCAGGGCAAAGACAGAGACGCCTTCTATCGTGTTTCCAACATAAAGCCTCCAGATTCATATGAATTAGCAAGCTTTAGCAATGAAGAACAATGCCACCAAGGCTGTCTCAGGAACTGTTCTTGCACAGCCTTTTCCTATATCAGTGGAATAGGATGTTTGGTGTGGAACCGGGAGCTATTGGACGTGGTGAAATTTACTTCCGGAGGAGAGACTCTTTCTCTTCGTCTTGCACGTTCTGAATTGAGTAAGCCATCATAAAGAGCTTTTCTTTACTGTGTTCTTTTTGTGTAGCAGTGTGGTTTACAGTTTAGTTTACTCGTGACTCTTTCAGCTGGAAGCAAGAGAATCAAGCTTATCACCGTTGGCACTCTCAGCCTCTCTGTTTTCTTGATCTTGGTGATTGCTGCATGTGGTTGTTGGAGATATAGAGTGAAAAAAAATGGTGAGAGTCCAAGTAGCTGATCTCTCTGCTACATATTCATCTCTTGTTCTTCTATTTGATCTTTAGCTCAATCCAACAACTTCTAGAAACTCTGTGCTAACACATGGATACTTGTAACTTCTAGGTGCAAGTATTATTATATCCAAAGACAATTTAGAAGGTGCTTGGAAGAGTGATTTGCAATCACAAGATGTCTCAGGTCTAAATTTCTTCGAGATTCACACCCTACAAACCGCCACAAATAATTTCAGCGTGTTAGATAAACTCGGTCAGGGTGGGTTTGGTACAGTTTATAAGGTAAGAGATATGTTTCCTTCTACTTTATCTCCTCCATTCTGAGATTTCTTGTTCTTTGTATTGACTGTCTGCAATGATGATGCATTTAGGGGAAGCTTGAGGACGGGAAGGAAATAGCTGTAAAACGTCTTTCTAGCAGCTCTGTGCAGGGCACAGAGGAGTTCATGAACGAAATAAAACTCATCTCGAAACTGCAACACAGAAACTTGCTTCGGCTTTTGGGATGCTGCATCGATGGAGAAGAGAAGCTATTAGTCTTTGAATATATGGTGAACAAAAGCCTTGATACTTTTCTGTTTGGTAAGTCCCTTCTTGCTTGTCTCTTCCCATGACATTATAAGTTCTTTATGCTGATCAGTTTCTGTTATACTCTCCGTCTGTATTACTTTTGGCCAACAGATTTGAAGAAAAAGCTTGAGATTGATTGGCCTAAGAGATTCAATATCATTCAAGGCATTGCTCGTGGACTTCTCTATCTCCATCGCGACTCGTTCCTCAGAGTTGTACACCGCGATCTGAAGGTCAGCAATATTCTCTTGGATGAGAAAATGAACCCAAAAATATCGGATTTTGGATTGGCTCGCATGTTTGAAGGCAATCAACATCAAGACAACACTGGCAGTGTCGTAGGCACTCTGTAAGAAAAAAGTCCCATTTTTATGACATGCTCAATCATAAGTCTTTCATGTTTATTAAACTAACTATTGAATAAATTTGAACAGAGGATACATGGCTCCTGAGTATGCTTGGACTGGGACGTTCTCTGAGAAATCCGACATTTACAGCTTCGGAGTTCTAATCCTCGAAATCATCACTGGAAAGGAGATTTCAAGTTTCAGCTATGGAAAAGATAGCAAAAACCTTCTTTCATATGTAAGAACATATCTCAAACACTGGCAATGGTCTCTAGATTGGATTCTTGATTCTTACGTTTTGGCGGGTTTGTGATTTGTTGTAACAGGCATGGGAATCATGGAGTGAAACCGGGGGAGTGAATCTACTGGATGAAGATCTTGGTGATTCTGATTCGGTTAATTCAGTTGAAGCAGGAAGATGTGTTCATATTGGGCTACTCTGCGTTCAGCATCAAGCTATTGATAGACCAAACATCAAACAAGTAATGTCGATGCTGACTTCAACAACGGATCTTCCTAAGCCAACACAACCTATGTTTATAATGGACACAAGCGATGAGGATTCTTCTCTTTCTCAACGCTCCAGTGATCGCTTCTCTGTTGATGAATACAAATCTTCTAAGGAGCTTAATGATTACTCATGAGTATTATTGGCCAATCTGATTCTTCCACGTGGACTTGGCATGTAATATATACAATTCTGAAATAAATCAAGGATGTAAATGGGACTAATTAATAATCGGTTTTTCATTTTACTATCGCCATAATCTTTTCAAACTCGTTATAGGTCACTAAGATAGACAAATATATACCAACTACAGTTGTTAGCGTTTTTTGGTTAAAATACTGAACCTTAAAACTATTAAACACATCGGCGACCCCAACCAGGTGCGTGACAGGCTTCTAATAGTCAAGGGCCGGCTCTGTTTACGAGCTAAGTAAGTCCATACTAGTAAGTAGTAATGACTAATGAGTAGTGTTTAATGGGTAAACTAGTAGTCCATATTAGCACGTGCCGGATTAAATATTTGTGACAAACTTATTTTAATATTTAAATTTAAAATATAATATAATTATAAATATTAAATTATGTTACGTGTAATATCTTCTAAATTTATCATAAAAATCTAACAATTTGACTAGAAGTTTTATATCAGATTTGAATTCAGTTTTAATTTAGATTATTTTATTTTAGTATATAAGCTAAACATATTTATTCTGCAAAGAAAAACTGTTATGTCTCATATTCATCGTATAATTATTTTTATCTCATAACTGATTTTTTTTAATAATTACCTGGCGACCCTTAAACACATCGGTAACCCCAAGCAGGTGCGTGACTGGCTTCTAATATTCAGGACCGGTTCTGTTTACAAGCTAAGTAAGTCCATACTAGTAATGAGTAGTGTTTAATGGGTAAATAGAAAGTTCAATACAACTAAAATCATATATTCATGTCTTACTTAAAGCATGTGTAGTAGGAGGTTTTTAGAGAGTTTCTCAATAATATAAAAAGTAAAAATAATAGAAAGTAAGAAAGATTATGTAACACTAAGTCTAGTTGTACAAGAATGTAATGATTGGCTTTAAGCAAATAAAAAGAGAAATCAGTAGAAATACAGGGGATGACTATGATCAATTCCTTGAGTTTTGGTTTAGTTCCGAGTGAGTTTTCTTTTATTTGCAGAATTAATGCAGGTTGACTGGCTTCTAATATTCTCGCTATTACAAAATCCCATGAAGATTAGTCAATTTTCTTCTCAGAACTTGCAGATTTCATAACTTTGAAAGGAAAACTACCTTCCTTCGCTCTATACTATGCTTCTAGAGCAGCTAATATTCACGCTGATTTTCTCGCCCGTGGTGCAAGAGTGCTTTGTATTTCATTTTTATTTGTAAATTCTATGTGGCTACCAAACGTAGTTTCACCTTTTGCGTATGTTTCTTGAATGAATAGTTTGGTTTGGCGTTAAGAAAACAAAAAAAGAATGTTCTCATTTGAGAACTCTCTAGTGACTCATTTCACGCATATCAATATTAAATTAGTTTAAAGTTATATTTTCTAGTTAACATTTAAATAAAATCATTTAATTATAACAAAAAGATTAAATTAATTCTCACACTTTCTTGCCACTACTACACATGCTCTTAATACACAACAAAAGAGTAATTAAAATCAAACTCAAAATGAACAGAAAAATTAAAGTGACATTTTCATCTTCGTCTTCAGCCACTTGTTATGAACAAGATTCATTGTCGACCCCAACAAAGAGAGTTTCATCATCGTCTTCACACATATTTTCTGAACAAGATTGATAGCTTCCATCAGAGAGACTTTCATCTTCGTCTTCAGACACTTGTTCTAAACTAGGTCCATAGTTTCCGTGGCTGTTTATGCTTCCGTCTGTTTCTTCCGTCAAGATCTTGACACCACATTCGATAATGTTGAAGTCTTGCGATGATGTGCTGAACTGGAACAAGACCTCGACGTCCGACTCAAACCTTCCGTCCATGTCAAATTGTCTAGGGTGGGATATAAGTAGATGTTCTGTCAGTATATTGGGGAATTCAAACTCTGCAGGTATTATTAGTGCCTGAACAGGGTCACGATTTATGCTCATAAGACACAGAAGATGTACGTCATCGTCGATCAGTCCTATATTCGACTGTTTAGGATAAATCACGACGCAAATCTTAAATCGGAAGACTTTTGAAAGGATGGTCACGGAACTTCCTGTAGCTTGGTGATCAAACTCGGCAGGCATTATTCTTCCAGGTAGGGATACGCTCAAGTAACCTGATTGTTGTATGATCACTCTCCGAGCTTCTGGACCCAATTTGAAACAGTTGGCGAAATAGAGAATACCAATGTGGGAGTCAACAGAGAAAGATACAGTCTCTAGTGATTCACAAGTGTCTACTACTAGTTCTCTGAGAGAGGGAGGGAGCTCCGGCAGTGATGCAAGTTTTGGACAGCCAGCTATATAAAGCGTTGATAACGCATGAAGATCTTTGATCCAATATGGAAGTCTCTCAATATCTCTGGTACTGCGTTGATAATCTTCTACCAAAGTTGTCATGATGACACTACCAGATATATTGAGAATCTCAAGGCGAGACCAATGCTCGATTGATTCAGGGGATTCTTCTAGCATTGTGTCTGCGATTGCGAGTTGTGTGATGTTCCTGGAAATATCTGGAATTTTTCTCAGGTTCCAGCATCCCCCCATCCTGAAGACTTGAAGAGATTCCAAGTTGAGGTGACTCGGAAATATTTGTAGATTCATACATAAATTCATCACCAACTCCTCTAGTTTATGAAGATTTCCAAAAGAGCAAGTAATCTCTACCAAACTTTTGCAACCAGTAAGATTCAAACTCTCGAGATTTGTGGCATTTGAAAGATCCGGGAGTTCTTTCAAATTCTGGGACCCATACAAATTCATCGTCTTGAGATTTGTAAGTGGCTGAATGTAAAACAATACAACACAAAGGAAAAAAATTAAAAGCATGATGAGAAAGTACATGGATATACTTCAAAATATTCAAAATAACCAAATATAAGAAAAACCAACCTGGTTTCCTTCCCAAAGCTTCTCGAGGCTTAAACTGCGCAACAAGAGTTCCACAAGATATTCTGGATGTAACTTAAGAGGAAGACTCTTGCCTGGGTATGCTTTCCAATCTAGTAACCTTAGACCACGCGGAAATTCCAACGTCTCAGCTATATGCACTCTATTATTTTCATCCTCTTTACTTTGGTAAACTTTGAGGAATCGAACATCTTGCATTCTTTTAAAAGCTCCCTCGTTGATAGATACTTCACTTTTTATATCTGATGTATCAAATAATATGCCGGACACAGCTCTACTACCCTATATCAATGCTCCAAATATAAAGATATTAGCAGAAGACGTAAAAAAAAAAAAAAAAAAAAAGAAAGATATTAGCAGATAGATAAAGTTTTCTTTATCTTCACCAAAATGCAACGTATAAATTACCCCTAAATTAAATGAACAAAGAATATAATGTATACAAGAGGAAAAACTTACTTTGGCACGTTCAAGAACATCAGAAATCTCTTGAGCATTTACCAAGATTCTGTGTCTCCATGGTTCTTCTCTACAGCAAGCTTTTGTAGCCATTTGTTGTAGTAATTTGTGCATCACTATTTCTCCATCGGTAGATTTATGTATGAGAGATTTGTTTACTAGGGTTTCCAACCCGTCTTCGATATCTAATTTATTGTCAGCAAACATGGCTTCCACAATAACACTATCTTTATAGTTAAAGAATACTGCAATATGGAGGAACAGAGATTGCTCATTTTCATGTAAACTCTCAAAGCCAACTCTTAGTACTTTCTGGATATCTTGATGATCAAGAATAGTGTCTAGCTTGTGTATTACTTTTTCCCACTCCTTCTCATTCTTCCCACGTAAAGATGAACCCACCACACGCAAACCCAGCGGAAGGTTACCACAAAGCTCTGTTACGCTTTTTGCAAGCTCTTTGAAACCATGGCGTGAAGATGTTTCTCTAAAAGCATATCTACATAAGATCTTGAGAGCGTCTTCTTTAGATGGAAACTCCATATTGTATGTATTATCAATACCATGTTGCTGCAAAAGATCTTGGTTTTCTGTGGTCACTACAATCCTACTTCCAGGACCAAACCAAGAAATATCCCCAGCCAAAGCCTCTAATTGTTTTATATTGTTCACATCATCAAGAATGATAAGCACTTTCTGATCGCACAGATTTTCTTTTATTGCACCTAAATGGTATATCCTCATTCCATTTTGGTTCAAAACCTTTGAAAGAAATTGCTCTTGTAAACGCAGCATCAAACCATAGTCATCAAAACCAGTATGATGGCTTTCTCTAAGGTTGTCCACGAAACAAGCAAGTTGAAACCTATTAGAGAGTAGACTATGTAAAGCTCTAGCAATTGTGGTCTTACCAATCCCGGCAGGACCAGAGATTGCAACCATCATTACTCCTTGATAATCAAAGTCTAGTAAAGACTGCATTTTCCTCAAATGAGTCTCAAGTCCCACCATACTATCAAAATCCTTAGATGGTGTGGCATTCAATTTAGCTAAAACATCTTTTGCAATCTTTTGAATCATTTTTGCTTCATTGTCCCTAACATGAGAGAGAGAGAGAGAGAGAGAGAGAGAGGGAGAGGGAGAGAGAGAAACATTGAATCCCATAAAATAGTCACATAAGTATAAATTAATATTTTTGGGACTCTAACATTTTATTAATTTATAGTGATATTAATTTATCTTGTAGAGAGATTAGTTTCAATTGGTTTACCATTTAAGATTTTACTATAAAATTCTCAAAAAATTGAGTTGAGATAATTTTATTTAAATAAATTTAATATTTTGGATGCTATAAATTTACAATTTTGACTTAAATTATTTAATATTTAGAAGACAGAACTGTAAACTTTATTGATTTATCAAATACTAATTTATGAAAGTTTTACTGTAGATAATATTCCTTTGTTCTCAATAATTTATGACATGTTTTCTATTATTCATTCAATAAAAAAGCATCTCCCTGAAAATTTAATTTCCAAGCATGGTAACTACTCATTTTCATTATAAAACACCACTAGATAGTAATCTGCGCTGTTCAGCATGCGAATATATATATTTTATATTTCATTAGTTTATATTATCATCAATTATTGTTTTACATTATATTTATTTTATGGTTTTTGTATCTTATTTATTATTATTATTATTGTATTGCTTGTGTTGTGTTAATTAAAACTAATAATATATAATTATATGCAGTGTTATATTTTTTATTTAATAAATTAGATTATAATATAAGTTTATTGTAAAATTAAATAATGCTATGTATACATTTTCACATTATTCAAAAATATAACTATCTGATTTATTCTAATATATGTGTCGTGGTCCATCTTTATATGCTCTAATCCGTCTTGACCTATCCTAACTTATTATTAAAAATAAATAATTTTGAAGATCTTGGTGATTTAAAATTTGATGGTAAAAGATTAATTAATTTTCGTCCATGATTAATAAGATAAAGAAATTGAGTTTAATTTTTTTGTGTAAAGTAATAATTGTTTAAAATATTATTTACAATTTTTTAATTTAATTATATGTTTTTTGTTATTACTGTATCTTTAATGACTTTATTTAAAACGTTTAAATAATATATTATTTAAATATTTTAATTAAAAACTTTTATATTTATTTAGAAGAAAGTAAATAAAAATTATTGTGATTATTACTAAGATTTGATAAAATTAAAACGATTGTCCAATGATATTTGTTATAATATCCCTGGTTATTTTGTTTTTAACATTGCTCAAATAACTATAAAAAGATTTACTGTTTAATTTCTTAACTTGTGAATACCAATTAATAGAATCTAATTATCTAAGAAACAAAAACACTCAGATTAATGAAAGACTAACCATCTTAAGAAGTCTTCTCCAGCAATGTTGCCCACTTCGTTCAAAGCTTTGCTCCATTTATGCCTTTCATCATCCGTTTTGTGGGCACAAGTTTCATTGAAAGCCATCCCGAATTCTCCCGTCTGTTTCCTTACATTTGATGGCTCCACTCCATAGAAGATGGTCATCACTATCTGTCCCATAGATTTTTGGCACTCCAATATCTCCACCAATTCATCCAAACACCAGCTTGACGAAGCATATTTCTTGGAGATAATCACGATCGAGATCCTCGACTCTCTTATACCTTGTGTGAGTGAAGGGGCGATCGTTGCACTTCTCTCAATATCTTGATCATTGAACATAGTAATCCCATTGCGTTTAAACTGTTCACGTAGGTGACTGAGAAGTGTTTTACGGACGTCAGGCCCGTGGAAGCTTGCGAAGACATTGAATTTGTAGTTGCGGGAGGGAAAAGAGGAAGGAGAAGCCATGAGAGACAGCTGAAAAGATTGAAAATGGGTACAAAGACACATTGAATGTACCCATTTTAGTGTTTTCCAAAGACACATTCAAGTAAACGCGTTAAGACTATTTCTTCTTCTTTTTTAGCAAACGTGGTATGACCTATGAGAGAGGAGACTTTAAAATTTAAAAAGAAAGAAAGGTTTATTTGCTCTTATATTATAGAAGCAATCTGTAGAAGAAAATGTCTACAAGACTACAACCATATGAAAAAATTTAACTACTGGTCCCTTAAGTTTAATGAAACGTAAATTAATAATACATTAGTCGTAAGAACATACGGTTTAGGCGTTAGTTGTCGTAAGTTACATACAACTTGTAACTCGAGGCATGGTATAAATTCACTTCCGCTAAATCTGATGTCTACTTGAACCAACAATTATTTGCGAGTAAACCAGCCGGAGTTAAAAATCAGGTGAGCGAATTGTTTCTATACCTTATCTGACAAAAATAATTCTCTTTGAAGAAATTTGATCCACTTATAGGATTGTGGAGGATAGCCCTAGTAGTAATAATATGTATTCAATTGAATCCTCCTTATAGCAAGAAAATACGAGCTAAAATAATATAAACGAAATAACAAATATGATATTCCCTATTGTTTACTTCTTCTCTTATATAGCACTTATCCTCGTTAATATGTCTTCAATCCTCCATTAGTCTTGCTATACCCTCTGTCTGTATTACTTTGGCCTTCAGGTTTGAAGAAAAAGCTTGAGATTGATTGGCCTAAGAGATTCAATATCATTCAAGGCATTGCATAAATTTGAACAGTGGATACATGGCTCCTGAGTATGCTTGGACTGGGACGTTCTCTGAGAAATCCGACATTTACAGCTTCAGAGTTCTAATCCTCGAAATCATCACTGGAAAGGAGATTTCAAGTTTCAGCTATGGGAAAGATAGCAAAAACCTTCTTTCATATGTAAGAACATATCTCAATTACGTTTCTATATTTATTCTTGATTCTTGGTTCTTGATTCTTACGTTTTACGCGGGTTTATGAATTGGGCCTTAAATGGGCTAAATCCATATTGTCAAAACAAATGACCGGATAAATGTTGTAGCTGTTACACAAGCCCTAGTTCTATCGACTATATAATAAACAGCGATCATGTATGTGAGTGCACAGAAACAAAAATTTAGGTCATCAGAAACCGGAAATCACTCACTCTCAAAGAAGAAGAAAAAGCAAATGGTGAAAGTGAATGTTGATGAAGCGATGCAGAAGCAAAACGATGTTGCTCTATTCCTTGCCAGGAAAGTAATCTCTACCGTTGCAAAAAACTCTAACTTCATCTTCTCTCCGGCATCAATCAATGCCGTTCTCACCATGGCCGCTGCTACCTCCGACGACGAAACATTAAAATCCTCCATCCTCTCTTTTCTTAGGTCTTCTTCCACCGACGAACTCAACACAGTTTTCAGCGAAATCGCTTCCGTTGTCCTCGTCGACGGAAGCAAAAGAGGCGGGCCTAAAATCGCGGTGGCTAATGTAGTGTGGATAGAGCAATCACTATCTGTTGATTCGTCGTCGAAAGATCTCTTTGTCAATTTCTTCAAGGCTGAGTTCGCTCAAGTTGATTTCAAATCCAAGGTTAGTTTCTGATTTCTTAATTAGTAGATTAGGTCAAAAGTGATTATGTTGATTATATGATTTTTGTGTAGGCCGAAGAAGTGCGTACAGAGATGAACACGTGGGCTTCACGTCACACCAATGATCTCATCAAAGATCTTCTTCCTCCTGGATCCGTTACAAGTCTAACCTCCACGATTTATGGAGAGCTTGGGAAAACAAATTCGACAAGTCAATGACAAAACACAAACCTTTTCACCTTGTCAATGGCAAATCAGTCTCTGTGCCTTTCATGAGCAGTTGTGAAAAACAATACGTTGAGGCTTACGATGGTTTCAAGGTCCTTACGCTTCCTTATAGACAAGGCCGTGATGCTACCAACCGTAGCTAGCTTCTCAATGATTTTCTTTCTCCCGGACGAGATTGGTGGATTGGATAGTCTTTTAGAGAAAATGACATCTACTCGTGGATTCTTGGAAAGTCACGAGCCGATGGGTCACAATAAAGTTAACGCATTCGGAATCCCAAAGTTTAAGATTGAATTCGGGTTTGAAGCTTCAAGTGTTTTCAATGACTTGGAGTTGAATGTATCATTGTACCACAAAGCTTTGATTGAGATCGATGAAGAAGGCACTGAAGTTGTGGCTGCTACTTATCTAGGTCGTCCTTGTACTAGCGCTAGGCCTCGTCCTCCTCCGATAGATTTTGTGGCAGATCATCCTTTTTTTTCTTTATTAGAGAAGACACAACCGGAACTGTTTTATTCGCTGGTCAAATCTTTGATCCTTCGATATAATATTAATAGGATTTTGGGATTTTTTTGTTATCAAGCCTAACTACATTTGCTAGTGATGTGGTTAATGATGGCATGATTTCAATTAATCCTTTTCCACATATTTCAATTTTTCTTCCATAAGTGATTTAATTTCTGTTTCTTTTAATTTTTTGCCATATGTCAAAATTTGACTGGAAAATTATCTATATTATCAAAACACTTTAAATGAAAATAAATTTATATAACATATGTCAACATATTATTGGAAAGATGATTTGTTATTTCTTATACACAATAAAAAAAGGTAAGATTCCCGTTTATTTTAAATTTTCTTCAATTGTTTTCGCATATTTCAAATTTTTATTGGATAAGTGATTAATTTCTGTTATAACTTCTTTTAAAAGTTTTGCCTGAAAAGTGGCCATACTTTTATTATGAAACGTACTTAAAAATGAAAAAATCTTATTTGACATATGTCAAAGTATTACTGGAAAAGGAGAAATTTTCTTTGACAGTTTTGTATAATTTTTAGCCTCATTTTTAGACTCTAATAAAATAAAATAAAGATAATAAAAGAAAAAAGATTGTAATTTGGTTATGTATTTTCTACAGAATAGAAAAATGTTTTTGTTATCTATTTTCTTCTCTAGAGCCAATTATGCATATGACTTTCTAAAATCAACATTTCTGCAGTCGAAATTTTAGATAAAAATTACTGCTAGGACCATCGTTCCGAGAGTTACTAGGCTGTGTCATTATTTTGTCTCGCTACTTGACACATAATTGATAATTATATCACTTACGAGCAAAGTTCCCATACTAGTAGTGAGTAGTGAGTACTGTAGTGTTTAATGGGTAAATCGAAAGTTCAATACAACTAAAATCAAATACTCATCTCTTAAGATACAACAAAAGGATATTTAAAATCAAACTCAAAAGGAGCAGAAAAACTAAAGTAACACTTTCATCTTTGTCTTCAGCCACTTGTTCTGAATAAGATTCATTGCCCCCAATGGAGAGACTTTCATGATCGTCTTCCAACACTGGTTCTGAACAAGATTCATTGCTTCCATCAAAGAGACTTTCATCTTCGTCTTCAGACACTTGTTCTGAACTAGATTCATAGCTTCCGTAGCTGCTTATGCTTCCATCTGTTTCTTCCGTCAAGATCTTGACACCACATTGGATAATGTGGATCTCTTGGGATGATGTGCTGAACTGGAACAATATCTCGGTGTCCAAGTCAAACCTTATGTCTTCGTCAAGCACTTCAGATTGAGATATAAATAGATGTTCCGTTAGGATACTGGGGAGACGCCGAAATATTAGTGCGTCAATAAGGTGACCTTTTATGCTCAGACGACACAGTAAGTTGATATGTTCTATATTCTGCTGTTTAGGAGAAATCACAACGCAAATCTTAAATCGGAAGACTTTTGTAAGAACGGCCACAGAACTTCCTGTAGCTCGGTGATCAAACTCGGCAGGCATTATTCTTCCAGGTAGGTATGCGCGCATGTAACCTGATTTCTGGATGATCACTCTCCGGGCTTCTCGACCCAATTTGAAGCAGTTAATGAAATAGAGAGAATCAATGTTAGAGTCAACATGGAAAGAGACTGTCTTTAGTGATTCACAAGTATTTACTGTTAGGTCTCTGAGTGAGGGAGGGAGCTCTGGCAGTGAGGCAAGTTTTGGACAACCAACTATTTTAAGCCATGATAAATTGTGAAGATGTTTGATCCATTCTGGAAGTCTCTCAATATCTGCGACACTTCGCTCTTGATAAAAATCTATCCAAATTGGCGATATATTGACACTACCATATATATTGAGCCCCTCAAGGCGAGACCAAAGCCTAATTGATTCAGGAGATTCTTCTAGCATTGTGTCTGCGATTGTGAGTTCTGTGATGTTGCTCGAAATATCTGGAAGTTTTCTCAGGTTCCAGCATCCCACCATGGAGACTGATTCAAGAGATGCCAAGTTGAAGTGAGACGGAACAACTTGTAGATTTATACATAACACCATCTCCAACCGCTCTAGTTTATGAAGATTTCCAAAAGAGAAAGGAATCTCTACCAAATCTTGGCAACCAGTCAGAATCAAATTCTCGAGATTTGTGGCATTTGAAAGATCCGGGATTTCCTTCAAATTCTTGGACCCTAACAAATTCATCTTCTTGAGATTTCTAATTGGCTGAATGTAAAACAATGCAACAAAAAGGAAGAACATCAAAAACATGATGAGAAAGTACATGCATATATTCCAAATATTCAAAATAACCAAATTCAGAAAAAAAAAAAAACCAACCTGTGTTCCTTCCCAAAGCTTCTCCAGCCAGAAACCGTTCAACACGAGTTCCACAAGATATTCCGGATGCAATGTACGAGGAAGACTCTTGCCTGGGTATGCATTCCAATCTAGTAACCTTAAACGACGCGGAAATTCCATCTCCTCAGATATATGCACTCTATCATTTCCATCATCTTTACTTTGGTAAACTTTGAGGAATCGAACATTAGGCATTCTCCTAAAAGCTCTCTCGTTGATGGAAACTTCACCGATATCAGATGTATCAAATAATATGCCAGACACAGCTCTACTACCCTATACCAATATTCCAAATATAAAGATATAATATATTAGAACGGTACATATAATTTGTTTATCTTCACCAAATGCCTAATTTAACGTATTAATTAAATGAAGAACAAAGAGTCTAGCATATACTAGAATAAAAACTTACTTTGGCACGTTCAAGAACATCACAAATCTCTGGAGCATCTATTAAGATTCTGCGTTTCCATGGTTCTTCTTTACGAACGGCTTTTGTAGCCATTTGTTGTAGTAATTTGTGCATCACAATTTCTCCATCTGTAGATTTATGTATGAGAGATTTGTTTGCTAGGATTTTCAACCCATGTTTGACATTCAAGTTATTGTCAGCAAACATGGCTTCCACAATGACACTATCTTTATAGGTAAAGAAGACTGCAATATGGAGGAACAGAGATTGCTCATTTTCATGTAAACTCTCATAACCGACTCTTAGTACTTCCTCGATATCTTGATGATCAAGAATAGTGTCTAGCCTGCGTATTACTTCTTCCCACTCCTCCTCATTCTTCCCACGTAAAGATGAACCCACCACACGGAGACCCAATGGAAGATTACCACAAAGCTCTGTTACTCTAGATGCAAACTCTTTGAAACCATTATGTGGACAGCCTTGCCTAAAAGCATAGCTACATAAGATCTTGAGAGCTTGCTCATCAGATGGAAACCCCACATGGTACATATTGTTAATACCATGTTGTTGCAAAAGCTCTTTGTTTTCTGTGGTAACTACAATCCTACTTCCAGGACCAAACCATGTAGTGTCTTCAGCCAAAGCCTCTAATTGCTTTATATTATTCACATCATCAAGAATGATGAGCACTCTCTGGTCACGTAGCTTTTCTTTAATCGCACCTAGATGGCCAATCCTAGTACCATTTTGGTTCAAAATATTTGAAAGAAGTTGTTCTTGTAAACGCAACTTCAAACCATACTCATCAAAACCACTATGATATCTTCCGCTAAGGTTGTCCATAAAACAACTTAATTGAAAACTACCAGAGAGTAGGATATATAAAGCTCTGGCAATGGTAGTCTTGCCAATCCCTGCAGGTCCAGAGATTGCAACCATCTTAACTCCATCATAATCAAAATCTAGCAAAGACTGCATTTTCCTCAAATGAGTCTCAAGTCCCACCATGCCATCAAAATCCCTAGATGGTGTAGCATTCAATTTAACTAAAACATCTTTTGCAATCTTTTCAATCATTGTTGCTTCATTGTCCCTAACAAAAGAGAAAAATGAAAAAACACTACTTCCCATCAAATAGTCACATATGTAATCTTCTATATATTAAAAGAGAAACATTGGTGCAGACGAGTCAAGCCCACATCTTTCTCATCCTTTTGTTATTTACTGGGAAAATCAGATTTTTAATCTTGAAAGTGTCACATGCTAACACTTTATTATACTAGTATTATAACCTCCGATCTATTTTTACTAACACTTTAAATTTTGAAACTACCTCTCGCATTTTTTCGCCATAAAATTCACTATAAAATAGTTACCAGAAAATTTTGATAAAGTTTTCTGATTGTAATACGATGGATTTCACACAAAATAACTCCGTCAGAATTTTAAAAATTCAAATGGCTATATCAACATATATATTTTCCAACCAAATTTCTGACAGTTACTCGAAAATTTGTCGACATTCGTCCGACAGATTACCTACATAACTATTTTGCCAAAAATCCGTTGAATGATCTTGTCTGAAATTTTGATAAATTTCTTGCAGTGAATTTTGCATCAGAATTTTCAAAATTCAAACAGCTATAAAACGATTATGTCAATTTACTTATTTTCCAACTGATTTTTGACAAACTAGTTATGTCGGTAATCCGTCGGACAAATTCCAACAAATTTTTGATTAATCGTCGGAAATCCATCGAAAAATATATACATTGATATAGTCATTTGAATTTTGAAAATTATGATGGAGCTATTTTGGCTGAAATTCGTAGGATTACCATTATAAATTTTTCTCGAGAATTTTGTATGTTTTCTGGTTACTACTTTGTGAATTTTGTGACGGAAAAAATGATAGGTAGTTTCAAGATTTAAAGTGTTAGTAAAAATATTATAGAGAGTTTATAGTGGTAGTGTAACATCTTCAAATTTAAAATGTTAGCATATGACACTTTCAAGTTTAAAAATATAATTTTCCCATTATTTAATTAAATCAGATTTTGTTATTAGAATTATTCCATTTGCCAAACATAGTTTCCCTAGTTAGTTTTATTCCATATACCAAACTCAATAATTACATTAATTATTTTAAAAGTAATTTTTACTACCATACAAATAAGAAATAAACTCTTAATATATTATGGGCCATTTCCAAAGTTATCATAAATAATGGAAACAAAAAGCATATATACCATGAATAAATATCGTTTATAAATTATGAAAATATTTCTGAAAATTAAATACAAAAAAATAGTTTAATGTGGATTCAACTTAATAAGAATAATATAAAATATGTATAATTAGCCACACACCTCAAATGTATATTACACTATTAATTATCCATTTAAAATGCATGCATCAAGATGTAAAAAAAAAAGCATACAACAAATGTATAAATCCTATTCAAATTAAAATTTTAAAATAAATTAAAGTATATAGTTCATCTTGTGCATGACACGGGTTATTTATTTACCTAGCATTCCTCTATTCTCATTAACTAATGACATGTATTTTTAATATTCATTCAATAAAAAAATCTCTTGATCATTTAAATTCCAATCATAGTACAACTCATCTTATTCATTATAAAACACCATTTACTGTTTATTTTTTTAACTTGTGATTGTGAGTATTATTTAATAGAACCTAAGAAACAAAAATACTCAGATTAATGAAAGACCAACCATCTTAAGAAGTCTTCTCCAGCAATGTTGCCCACTTGGTTCAAAGCTTTGCTCCATTTCTGCCTTACATCTTCCGTTTTACGCGCACAAGTTTCATTAAAAGCCATCCCGAATTCTCCGGTCTGTTTCCGCACATCGGATGGCTCCACTCCATAGAAGATGGTCATAACTATCTGTCCCATAGCTTTCTTGCACTCCAATATCTCCACCAATTCATCTAAACACCAGCCAGATGAAGCATATTTCTTGGAGAGAATCACTATCGATATCCGTGATTCTTTTATAGCTCCTGTGAGTGAAGGGGCGATCTTTGCGCTTCTTTCAATTTCTTGATCATCAAACATAGTGATCCCTTTGCGTTTGAACAGCTCCCGCATGTGACTGAGAAGTGTTTTACGGACATCCGGCCCATGGAAGCTCGAGAAGACGTTGAATTTGTAGTTGCGAGACGTAAAATAAGAAGGGGAAGCCATGAGAAACAAGTTGAGAAAGATGGAAATGGATACACAGAATAGTTTTTTTTTTTTTGTAATTTGATACACCGAATAGTTGAAGATAGTCAGATATTTTGAAGTCAATGTGTCTTTGGAAAACACTAGTTAATATGGATCCTTCCGTGTATTGAGGCAAACGCGTTATGACTTTTGAGAGAGGCGACTTAAAACTTATAGGAAAAAGGTTAGCGACAACCATATAATTATATGAATATTTAAAAACTAAATGGATCGCTCTTATTTAGAAGCAATTTTTAAAAAAAAAATTGTCTACAACCATATAATTATATGAGTAGTGGTCCTTAATTAAGTTTTATTTATTTATTTTTTAACTCAAAGAATAATTAATGAAAGACTAAAGACATAAAAGAAATAGCAACTTGAAACTCAAACTAATACATTAGTTCTTAGAACCTAGCGTACTTAGTTGTTGTAACTCGAGGCATGGTGTAAATTGACATCTCCTAGACCTTTGTTTAACAAAAATAAATAAATTCTTAAAAGGTAATCTGATATACTTAGGATTTTAATTGATAGCCCTAGTAGTAATCATACTGAATCCTCCTTAGAACAACAAAATAATGTACGAGCTAAAAATGAATGAACTTTATTATGATTTTCTTTGAAGGATTACAATAACGCGAGCAAACTCGAGTAGATAGGATTTTTTGGGCATAGAATGATAGAAACATATGATCTTCCCTCTTGCTTTCTTCTCCTCATAGAGTACCACTTATCCTCGTTAAAATGTCTTCAAGCCTTCATTATTTCTCATATTCATCCGTTATGATTCTCCACTTAATTTGAGATTGGTGTTTATTTGTTTCGCCTTTATGGCTTAAAATCTTAATGGGTCTATTTGAGCTTCCAACTTCCCACCTCGTCATATATTGGTTAATGGGCTCCGGACTACTGTTTTTTGGCCAAACGTACTTCGATGTCGATGGATAGATTCGACACCAACACAAGCTAATTGATAGGCATCAAACATCAAACAAGTAATGTCATTGTTAATCCCGAGTTTCAACAACGGATCTTCCTAAGCCAACACAACCTATGTTTGTTCAGACACAGTCACACAGGTGATGAGGACTCTTCTCTTTCTCAACGCTCCAATGATCTCTTCTCTGTTGATGAAAACAAATCTTCCAAGGAGCTCAATGATCCCTCATAATTGTTGTTGACCAACCTGATTCTTCCACATGGATTTAAATTATGAAATAAATCAAGTTCGTAAATTGGCTTTATATTCTGTGGATTTTTCATCTACCCTTTTCTTAGTTAAAATGTTTTTTGGAAAATGTGAAAAATAACTCTTTTGATAGTAATTTCTATTTTTATAGAGTATCAATTCGTTTACATGCAAACTCGTCATTTTGCTATAGAATAGACAAATGTTTTTGTTATGTATTTTTTACTTAGCCAATAATATATGACTTCGAAAATCCAAATTTCTGCAGTCAAAATTTTATATAAGAAACTTACTGCTACAGTCACAAGTCTAAACCAATTTAATTTCTAAAACTCTAATAAACCTATTGAAAATTAAAATAACCACATCTACTGAAGATGTTGTGTTGACTGGAGTTTTATAAGTTCACTAGATTCGTACTCGCGGTACACAGCAGGTCAATTGATTTAATGAAAATTAATTTGTAAATTGATTTTCTATTTATAAACTTTTTAGTTAATTTATAAAATTTTGGTTTATCTTCCAAATTTTAAGTTTATACTATTTGTTTTTTACTTTAAATTATTGCTGTTGTTTTAAGTTTATTTTTTAGTTATTGTTGTTTTACAGTTTATAATATATTTAAGGTTATTTAATGATCAATTTGGAATTATTTTAACTATTGAAAGTATAGAATTTTGGTTTATTTTCAAAATTAATTTTGAATATTGAGGTTTTGTATTTTATTTTAAAGAAAAAGCCAAAATCACATAAATGAAAATGAAAACGAAAACAACTAACAAATATAAAAAAGAAAAAATAAGTACCATAATAAAATATATTTAATGAATGAAGAATTAAATAAAAACAATTAAAAAGTCAAACAATAAAAATGAATCTATCTTATTTTGGTATGGCCTACACGAGCACATGTTTCATAAAACAAAGTGAAAACATAAACAATCATTAGATTTAAGTATTTAAAAATAAAAGAAATAAATAATGCTCCAAAAACAATAGATGCTCTTTTTTTATAAATTCTGAAACATCTCTTTGAAAACCACATTCAGGGTTTGTCTCTGAGGTTTACTTTCTTTGTGTAAAATAAAGACTTTCAACCTTTTCTTTGATGTTACCTTTGATAAAACCACATAAAGTTGACCATAAGAAAAAACAGGGCTTGGCAAATAAAATTCTACTTCTGCCAGGGATTGTCCTTGACTCTTGTTGATAATCATTGTGAAGGCGAGAGATACCGGAAACTGTCTGCGACATATTTAAAATGGTAATTTGGCGTCAGATGGTGTTATGACAATCTTGGGAATCAGAACTATGTTTCCATTCCTAGCTCATGTGATGATTGTTGCTTGTAAAACATGATCTACCATTTGAGTAATCCGCAATCTAGTTCCATTGCACCGATTTTTAACAACAACAACTATGCACATGCATGCCTGAGATGCTGATAGTGTTTAAAAAATCATGTGTGAACACATGGTTGGTATTTGAATCGGCATCTGTGGGATCTACACTATTAGTACTAAGATATATCTTTTCTTCACCTGTTCCATAAAACCAATTCAATACATAAATACTTTTACTTTAGTTTTTTTTCTTAACATAAGAAAATTGTAAGAATACTTAAAAATTTGGATGCTAACCTTGTAACTTCTCAAGCAAATGTAGGTTAAGTGAATTGGGCGACCCATTTAAATAATTAGTAAAATTTATATATCTTTGAATGCTTTAATCTTTGCAAAGCGCAACAAACAGATGATGCGCATTTCTCTTGAGTAAGCCTCTTCACAAGCATGTAAGACTTGATCAGCAAAGTTTCCCCACAACGTAACTGGCAGCCTCACATCAATGATCAAATTAGATTTAAATAAGTTAATTAATAAATATATATGATTGTGTTAATTTTAAAAAGTTTTGAGATGAACATACTTTTCATCCCTAATCTCAAAATCAATCTTTCTGAGTTGCTTATTATGTCCTTTGATTTCTTCAATTTGACCTATGTTGATGACTTCACCCATTACATCTGTGGGACCGAGTTAAAAAAATTAAAAGAATTATTGAAATATATTTTAAAAGAAATGAAGTAGTAAAGGAAAATAAAAGATGGAACATACCAACTAAGATACTCGGATTTACTCTATCATTTAAGATGAGAGAAAATGGAGCTAGTGACAAATACTGTGAATCAGATATACTATCACAGTTTCGGACATGAGTTGAGTTTACAAAATTAATTTTGTAAACATGAGATGTTAACCTATACTGTCCAGCAGCGTTTGTTAGACTAAAAGTTTCTATAAACTTCCAGTCAGCAACCATCATGGAATTAGTATCTTTAACCACTAAAATTTTGTTCACAGATGCATGTATGTGTGTGCCCTGAAATTAGTAAAATTTTAATTTTATTAAAATGAAGTATTCATATAGAGATTATCTACTAAAAATGATACATGACGTAGAACTTATTAAAAAATAGTTTGTTTTACCTGTGAATCTCCAAGACTTTTGGGTGTATTGTCTCTATGAGTGAGGAATTTTCACTTATATACGCCAATTAGTCTTGTATGGTCTTAAATCTCTTAGGTATGCAAATGATGCTGCCATTGAAAAGATTTTTAAATTTCAGCTAAAAGTGAGGTGTGTATTGTGAATCTTAGCGTTGATAATGAGTATGTATATATATAGTCTGTTATGTTAAATATTTATTCCAATGTTTTTTATTGATTATGTCAGATACTAAGGAAATTTTATTTTATGATTGATATGAGTTTTAAATTGTGTGTGCGTATTTTATTATGATATATGGTAAGGGCAAATAAATTTGTGATTGATATGAGTTTTAAATTGTGATTGAGAAAGTAGTTTATTATGATATCTGGTAAGTGCAAATTATTTTCAAAATTGATATGAGTTTTAAATATAGTATATACGATTTTGGAATTTATGTTATTAATTCAAATGTGATTGATATGATTTATAAATGTGTAAGTTATTTTTGGGAAAAGTTAGTAATTAATATAATCTGAAATTTCGATTAGAATTTTTGATTGATTAAATTTGGAAAATGTAATTGGAAATTTTGATAATAATTTCTGATTGATATGAAATCCAATTATTGTTAATAAAAATTTGATATAGGTAATTTTTTAGTCTTTGAAATATTTTTTGATAATTTTGATATAGGTAATTTTTTAATCTTTGCAAAAATTTTGATCATTTTGATAATATAAAAGATTATAATCTTCACTTTTAATCTGTAAAAAAGCGTATTATAATTGTCAATGGGCTATAAAAAAAATTCTTTTAATAAGTTGGATCATATGTTTAATATTGGCTTTGATTTGTTATTGGACTTAAAAAGATAAATTTATAAAGAATATAAACGATGGAGATATAAGTTATATAGATTATATTTATTTAATAGCATAAGTATTTGTTTGGAAATAGGTTTAATGAGAATGTTTGGAAACTGATTTAATCTTAATATTTTTAAATTTATTTTCTTAGAGTGTTTGGCAATACATCTTAGATGCACTCTTTTTTAATAGTGTAGTAGATAGATACAAAATCATTGGGAACGATTGACAAAGATGGTGAAGCATTGCTTGATGCAGATGCTGGTAAAGCAAATCAAATGTAGTTCTTTGTGATAGTGCTGACACATTGATTGACACAAGATGAGCATAAATTGTGTTGAATCAAGGAACCTAAAGTCAGATATATCCTAGGATATATCAGACATCTAAAGCAGTTCTTGTACTAGTTTCAACGTTAATATAGGAAGTACGACTGCTTTGAAGAGTTGGAGAACAGAAGTGTGGGAGCCGACTTGGACAAGCCAAGAGGCGGCTGCTGAGCTGGATGAACATCTTGAATGAGATATTCAAGATTGGAAACTTGAAGAAAAAGTTCCTTGTCCATAAAGAAAAAAAAAGAAATTGGTCCATTCCTATTTGGTGAAGAATGAGAAAACTCCTATTAGTGTAGAATAGGAAAATTGTCGACTCTAGGGGTTGAGCAATTGTTATAAATACTAAGAGAGTGCTAAATGAAGACTTGTGTGCCTCAAGGTATTCTCGAAGGATGCACATAAGGTGTGGGGTGTCGCCCACCAGATATGATGTAAGATCTATTGGTGGTTTATTCATCTAGAAAAGAATGATAGGTATAGTAGTGCTCGATATCATAAGCAATTGTAATTGTAATCTTGTTCTAGTGGATTTTTTCTGGATTAGGTCTCGCGGATGTAGGAAAAACTGAACCCCATTAACAAACTCTCTGTGTCTTTTATTTTATGCTCGTACATACTCACACTCAAACATATACGTACTTAACATATAGACTTAGCCACAAATATGTGTGGTTTCATCTACATCTACTTAGGAGTTAGGACCACCGTTTCGAGAGTTACTAGGCTATGTGGGCGGACCCATAACTTTCTTTACTGGGTGAAAATATGAAAAAAAAATAACAAAATTTAAAAAGAGAATTTAAAAAATATCACTACAAGGATGTCTATTTTCAAAAATACCATTAGAAGGAGTCAATTTTTTGTTTATACCACTATAGGTATGTGTTTGATGAATTGATTTTAATGAAAATCATGATTAATTATTGGGCAATTTTCAAAATAACACAAAATTAAATTTTTATTAAAATGCAATTCTCTTATATAATTTTTTTTTGTTAAGAGCAATTCTTTTATATATCAAAAAATCTCATATCCTCATAATTTTAGAGTTAATGATTTAGGGTTTAAAACCCCTAAACCGTACCTCTTAACCCTAAAATCTATACCCTAAATCTTAAAATATTTAACCCAAACAAAAATATTAAATTAATACTTTTGACATACTTTAAAAATAGCTAAAAATGAGTATAGAAAGTGATATGACCATAGTGGTATTAGTGACAATTTAAATTTCAAAAATACCGCTACAAGAGTGTCCATTTTCAAAAATATCATTGGAAATAGTCAATTTTTATTTATACCACTATAAGTATGTATTTGATCAACTGACCTTAATAAAAATCATGATTAATTTTAGGATTTAGGATTTAGGTTAAAACCATAAACCCTAAATCGTACATTTAAACCTAAAATAAATTTTAGAATACTTAACCCAAACTAAAAAAAATTATTATTTTTGACATACTCCATAATGGTATTTTTGAAAATAACAAAAAAATTAGTGGTATTTGTAGAAAATGGTATGACCATAGTGATATTATTGACAATTTCCCTATTTTAATTCTCATATGATCCATCACTCTCACTTATCTATCTTCATATAAATTAAATTGTAGTAGATGGGAGAGATCACTCTATATCTACACAACCTCACATGCTTCTTTATCACTTGATTCCATGTGCTTGTCCCTTTTCCCCCTATATACTTCCAAGATTACATGCATTTTACATTATACTATTCCCCAAATTTAGTTTCAATTTTTTCTAATCAAATCCCATTAGATTGGCTCTTAATGTATGTCTTATATCTTCTTTAGGCCATTTAACTAATTTTATATAAATTTTATTTTGCAGAAAAGTTGTAAGGGATAAAGGGAAATAAATGTTTGATTTGATCACTGAAACTCCTTAATAAATTGAGTTTATTGCAATTTGATTGAGAAATGTTTACCTAAAAAAATGTAGTAATTGCAGCTTCTAAGAAAAATCTAGTCTATTTTTGCTAAAAGAGCTAAAATAAAACTTTTTTTAAGATACCCACTAAAAATACATTCTTTTTGTTTGCATTTCACCAAAGTTAATTAAAAAAAGAGAGAATAACTAAAAGAAAAGAAAAAGAAATATTTTAAAGCTATATTAATATTCTTGTAGTTGAATTTGGATCATCTTCTTCAATCATAAACCTCTTGATCTCTTCAACACCAACGAGATTCCTCAGAGAGACTTTCATGGTCGTCTTCAGAAACTTGTTCTGAACTAGATTCATAGCTTCTATAGCTGCTTATGCTTCCGTCAGTTTCTTCCGTCAAGATCTTGACACCACATTGGATAATGTCGATGTCTTGGGATGATGTGCTGAACTGGAACAATATCTCGGTGTCCGACTCAAACCTTACATCGTGGTCGTCAAGCAATTTAGATTTAGATATAAATAGATGTTCTGTTAGCATATTGGGGAGACGCCGAACTATTACTGTGTCAAAAGGTAAACCGTTTATGCTCAGATGACACAGTAAGTCGATAAGTCCTATATTCTTGTGTCTAGGAGAAATCAGGACACAAATCTTAAAACGGTAGACTTTTGAAAGGATGGTCACGGAACTTCCTGTAGCTCGTTGATCAAACTCGGCAGGGCCGGCTCTAAGCATAAGTACGTGAAACATTTGCCTAGGACCCCCATTTTAACCTTTTTTTTTAAGAAATATTATTAGAATAAAATTTAATATATATATTATTAAATAAAAATATTTTTAATACACATATTTTATGTATTTCAACAATATGTTTTATATTTTGGAACTCTAATTTGTATAAATAAAAAATATATTTTATATTTTGAGATCCCAATTTTTGTTTTACTAAGATCTCCATAATCTCAGAGTCGGCCCTGCGTCGGCAGGCATTATTCTTCCAGGTACGGACACGCTCATGTAACCTGATTGTTGTATGATCACTCTCTGAGCTTCTGGACCCAATTTGAAACAGTTGGGGAAATAGAGATCATCAGTGGGAGATTCAACAAAGAAAGATACAGTCTCTAGTGATTCACAAGTGTCAACTACTAGTTCTCTGAGAGAGGGAGGGAGCTCCGGCAGTGATGCAATGTTTGGATAACCAACTATACTAAGCCATGATAAACCATGAAAATCTTTTATCCAATCTGGAAGTATCTCAATATCTGCGGCACTTACGTCTTGATAACTTGTCCAGGTAGTGACACTACCATAAATACTGAGCCACTCAAGGCGAGACCAAAGCCTAATTGATTCAGGAGACTCTTCTAGCATTGAGGCTGCGATTGAGAGTTCTGTGATATTCTGGGAAATATCTAGAAGTTTTCTCATGTTCCAGCATCCCGCCATGCTGACTGATTGAAGAGATGCCAAGTTGAAGTGGGTCGGAACAACTTGCAGATTTATACATAACATCATCTCCAACTCCTCTAGTTTATGAAGATTTTCAAAAGAGAAAGGAATCTCTACCAAACTTTGGCAACCAGTCAGAATCAAACTCTCGAGATTTGTGGCATTTGAAAGATCCGGGATTTCCTTCAAATTCTTGGACCCTAACAAATTCATCTTCTTGAGATTTCTAATTGGCTGAATGTAAAACAATGCAACAAAAAGGAAGAACATCAAAAACGTGATGAGAAAGTACATGCATATACTTCAAATATTCAAAATAACCAAATTCAGATGAGAAAAGAAAAAGAACAAAAAAAACCAACCTCGGTTCCTTCCCAAAGCTTCTCCAGCCAGAAACCATTCAACAAGAGTTCCACAAGATATTCCGGATGCAATGTACGAGGAAGACTCTTGCCTGGGTATGCATTCCAATCTAGTAACCTTAGACGACCCGGAAATTCCATCTCCTCATATATATGCACTCTACCATTTCCATCATCTTTACTTTGGTAAACTTTGAGGAATCGAACATTAGGCATTCTCCTAAAAGCTCTCTCGTTGATGGAAACTTCATTGATATCAGATGTATCAAATAATATGCCAGACACAGCTCTAACCCTATACCAATATTCCGAATATGAAGATATTAGCATGATTGATAGGATTTCACTTATCTTCACCAAAATGCCTAATTTAACGAATAAATTAAATGAACAAAGAGTATTAACATATACAAGAGGAAAAACTTACTTCGGCATGTTCATGAATATCACAAATCTCTTGAGCATCAACTAAGATCCTACGTTTCCATGGTTCTTCCCTACGAACGGCTTTTGTAGCCATTTGTTGTAGTAATTTGTGCATCACTATTTCTCCACATGTAGATTTATATATGAGAGATTTGTTTGCTAGGATTTTCAAGCCATGTTTGATATCCAAGTTATTGTCAGCAAATATGGCTTCCACAATGACACTATCTTTATAGTTAAAGAAAAGTGCAATATGGATAAACATAGATTGCTCAATTTCATCTAAACTCTCATAACCGACTCTTAGTACTTCCTCGATATCTTGATGATCAAGAATAGTGTCTAGCCTGCATATTACTTTTTTCCACTCCTGCTCATTTTTCCCACGTAAAGATGAACCCACCACACGTAAACCCAGCGGAAGGTTACCACAAAGCTCTGTTACGCTTTTTGCAAGCTCTTTGAAACCATGAGGTGAAAAGGTTTCTCTAAAAAGCATATCTACATAAGATCTTGAGAGCGTCTTCATGAGATGGAAACTCCACATGGTATGTACTATTAATACCATGTTGCTGCAAAAGCTCTTGGTTTTCTGTGGTCACTACAATCCTACTTCCAGGACCAAACCAAGAAATATCTCCAGCCAAAGCCTCTAATTGCTTTAGATTGTTCACATCATCAAGAACGATAAGCACTTTCTGATCGCACAGATTTTCTTTAATTGCACCTAAATGGTGTATCTTCATACCTTTTTGGTTCAAAACCTTTGAAAGAAATTCCTCTTGTAAACACAGCATCAAACCATACTCATCAAAACCAGTATGATGGCTTTCTCTAAGGTTATCCACAAAACAAGAAAGTTGAAACTTATTAGAGAGTAGACTATGTAAAGCTCTGGCAATGGTAGTCTTACCAATCCCGGCAGGACCAGAGATTGCAACCATTATTACTCCTTCATAACCAAAATCTAGCAAAGACTGCATTTTCCACAAATGAGTCTCAAGTCCAACCATACCATCAAAATCCCTAGATGGTGTAGCATTCAATTTTACTAAAACATCTTTTGCAAAATTTTCGATCATTTTTGCTTCATTTTCCCTAACAAAAGAGGGGAAAAAACATTGATTACCATCAAATAGTCACATAAGTATAAATTAAAAAAACTTCGGACTCTAACATTTTATTAATTTATCTTATAGAGAGATTAATTAGTTTCAATTTGTTTACCATTTAAAATTTTCTCAAAATTTTGAGTTGATATAATTTGATTCAAATAAAGTTAATATTTTGGATGCTATAAATTTAAAATTTAGAAGATGGAAATGGTAAACTTTGTTAATTTATCAAGTACTAATTTATAAAGGTTTTACTATAGATAATATTCCTTTGTTCACAATCATTTATAACATGTTTTTCTATTATTCATTCAATAAAAAAAAACATTCCCCTGACAATATAAATTCCAATCATGGTAACTCCTATTCATTAAACACCATTTACTGTATATTTTCTTAACTTTGTGAATACCAAATTAATAGAATCTAATTATCTAAGAAACAACTCAGATTAATGAAAGACCAACCATCTTAAGAAGTCTTCTCCAGCAATGTTGCCCACTTCGTTCAAAGCTTTGCTCCATTTATGCCTTTCATCATCCGTTTTATGGGCACAAGTTTCATTGAAAGCCATCCCGAATTCTCCCGTCTGTTTCCTTACATTTGATGGCTCCACTCCATAGAAGATGGTCATCACTATCTGTCCCATAGATTTTTGGCACTCCAATATCTCCACCAATTCATCCAAACATCAGCTTGACGAAGCATATTTCTTGGAGATAATCACGATCGAGATCCTCGATTCTTTTATAGCTTCTATAAGTGAAGGGCCGATCTTTGCGCTTCTCTCAATATCTTGATCATCAAACATAGTGATCCCTTTGCGTTTGAACAGTTCCCGCATGTGACTAAGAAGTGTTTTACGGACATCCGGCCCATGGAAGCTCGAGAAGACATTGAATTTGTAGTTTGCGAGACGTAAAAGAAGAATTTAAAGCCATGAGAGACGGGCTGTGAAAGATGGAAATGGATACAACGAGTAGTTGAAGAAAACTTAAGTAAAGTCATAAAGACACATTGAGTGTACCCATTTTAGTGTTTTCCAAAGCAAACGCGTTATGACTTTACTTTACTTTTCTTTTATTTTTCATCATGACTTTTGTTTTTAGGTATGACAAACACGTTATGACTTATGACGGAGAGGAGACATTAACTCGTAATGTGCCTCTCTTCTCTAGGCTTCCAACTTCCCACCTCGTCAGTCGTCATATATTGGTTAATGGGCTCCAGACTACTGTCTTTTGGGCCGACTTACCTCGTTGGATAGATTCGATACCAACACAAGCTATTGACATCAAACATCAAACAAGTAATGCCAATGCTGACTTCGACAATGGATCATCCTAAGCGAAGTAGCCAACACAACCAATGTCTGTATTGGACACAAGCGATGAGGATTCTCCTCTTTCTCAACGTTCCAGTGATCTCTTCTCTGTTGATGAAAACAAATCTTCTAAGGAGCTTAATGATTCTCATGAATGTTGTTGGCCAATTTGATTCTTCCGCGTGGACTGGCGTGTATTCTCTAAAATTGTGAAATAAATCAAGGCTTCATATTCCGTGAAATTTACATTTACCCTTCTCTTAGTTAAAAAAAAAGTTTTGGAAAATGTGAAAAACAAAACCTCAGTAATTTGGTATAGAGTATCAATTGGTTGTACATGTAAAGTCATTTTGCTATAGAATAGAAAAATGTGTTTGTCATGTATTTTCTCTTTATAGAGCCGATTATACATATGACTTTCTAAAGTAAAAAATGTCTGCAGTCAAAATTCTAGATAAAAAATAAAACTTACTGCTACAGTCTCAAGTCTCAACCATTTTAATCCCTAAAACTATAATAAACTGATTGAAATTTAAAATAGCCACATCTACTTAGGAGTTAGGACCATCGCTTGGAGAGTTACTAGGCTGTGTCATTAACCGAACAAGTGTTAGCATAAGCATATTCATATGCCACCAAACGCACATGGCCCCCAAATCTTACTCACACAACACTATAAGTTATAGTAACAAAAAGACACATATTTTAATTCTCATATGATCCATCACTCTCACTTATCTATCTTCATATAATTAAATTGTGGTAGATGGGAGAGATCACTCTATCTCTACACAACATCACATGCTTCTTTATCACTTGATTCCATGTGCTTGTCCCCTTTTCCCTATATACTTCCAAGATTACATGCATTTTACATTAAACTATTTCCCAAATTTAGTTTCAATTTTTTTCTAATCAAATCCCTTTAGCTTGGCTCTTAATGTATGTCATATCTTATTTAGGCCATTTAACTTTCTAGATTGACTTTTATATAATGTTTATTTTGCAGAAAAGTTGTAAAGGATCATTGCAACTCCTTAAATAAATTGAGATTATTGTAATTTGATTGAGAAATGTTTACCTAAAAGTGTACAAATTGCAGCTTCTAAGAAGAATCTTTAGTCTATGTTTTGCTAAAAGAGCTAAAAGAAAACTTTTTTTAAGATACCCACTAAAAATACTTTCTTTTTGTTTGCATTTCACCAAAATTAATTAAAAAGAGAGAATAACTAAAAGAAAAGAAAAAATAAATGTTCTAAAGCTATATTCATATTCTTGTAGTTGAATTTGGAGGTCACATGGAATTGAGATTGGTATTAGTGGGAAGATAACTAACAAAAACACTTTGTAAAAAAATATACACTCAATACGAAAAAAAACTTCACAAAAACTATTAAAATAAAAGAAAGAAAGAAAAATAAATTAAAATTAGGAATGCCAAATACCATTGAGTATGCTGCGGAATCTGTTCATAGATAACTTCTTCACAAGTTTCTTAGCATCAGAACCTTCAGTTTCTGCTAGCTTCTCTATGCTTTTCAAATACCCTGAACTCGCAATCTTCCTTCTTGCGCTATTGCAGCTCGTTAAAGACATCAAGATCGATATCAAAAACTTGGTGTTACCCGAATCATTGCTCACATTGCTCCCATCTTCATGCTCTAACAACTGGAGAATGTAGCTAATGTTAAAGTCGTCTTGCGCAAACTTCTTCCTGTTCCTTGGAACCGAGATCAAACCGTACAGCGCCACGCTCGCCATTTCCCTTACATCAAACGATTTGGCGTCAAGAAACTTAACTAGCTCAGGCATAAAACCAGCTTCTCCCATTATCCTCTTAACCTCTTCTTGTAAACTACATAGCCTAGATGTTACCTTCAAGGCTGATTCTTGAACAGAGATCTCTCCATTCCTTAGCAAATACAGCAAATGATCTAAGAATTTGCAACTCATCAATGTATTCAAACAACCAGTAGACCCGAAACATAAGTTATCAATTGCTCTTAATGCTATCTCCTTAGATTTCGAAGAAGACAACGAGTTAGGATCTGATAATACACTCACTAGCTCATGGATTCCACCTTCTCTAACCAAGACTCCTCGAGTTTGTTCATCTTTAGAACACATAGTTAACAAAAGATCAATGGAATTTACCTGAACAATCTCTTCCTTTGATCCAATAAGCTTGATGAAAGTGGCAACGGTATCATCTTCTTCAATCATAAACCTCTTGATCTCTTCAACACCAACGAGATTCCTCAACACTCCACACGAAGTACCTATCAATTCTCCACCAAATTCGCTGCAAGAACATATCTTTAACAACGCTGAGACACCTCCATGAGCTGAAACAGACCAAGCATTCTCCGAATTCTCTGTTAATTTCATCAAACACCTTGCAGACGCTTCTCTACCAAGATCATTCCCATTCTCAAGAACTCTAACCAAAGGACCAATCACACCAAATCGAATCAAAACAGACCTGTAACAACCAAACCCAGAGATAAAATCCACAGCTTTCGCAGACTCTTCTTGAACTCCAATCTCAGAATCAAGAAACACAACAAGTATATTAACCAAATCAGTAATCTCAACCACAATCTTAACGTATCTATCATCTTCTTCCATAGCTTCATTAAGCTTAACCAAAGCTTGTTTCTTCATCTCCAGATCTCCAATCTTCATCCTCGTCAACAAATCCCTAATGTAAAACCTCATATCATCTTTACAAGCATTAAGATTAGGCTTCGAAACAACGATCGCAAATCCATGACTGAGAATCCCAGCTGAGTAAATCCGAGATAGATTCCTCGTATGTCGATCGAATTTCCCCGCCATAACATCTAAATCGCTTTGCATCAGAAGCTTACCACTAAACGAGACGTCGACACAACGAGTAGCGAGATCGTAAGTGTCTTTGAGAGAAATCAGAATAGCTGAGATTAAGCTCGAGAGAGAAGGGTCAAATCCAGAATTGAGATTCTCTAAAGCGGCGAGGCCAGAGTAAAGCTCTTCGAGCTTGGTTCTTATGAGTTGCCATTTGATGTTGAAAGATTTGATTGAATGAGAAAGTGAAATCAATGAAGATATTGCTTCGATTGCTTTCTCGATACTTGCTTTTGATTCTTCACTCGTTTCTTCGCCCATTTTCGTTTGATAAATTCTTCTTTTTTTTTCTTCAGAGGTTTTAAAAAAGCAAACCCATCTCGAAATGAAATCTCTTTCTTCAGAAAGTAACGAAATTTGGTTGGTTTTCAATAGGGAAAACGATGGAAAGACGAAGACTTTCGCAGGTAATCTAGTTGGGTTATCTTTAATGGTTAATGGGTTAGAGGGAAAGAGGGACAAAGAGAGGGAGAGAGAGAGAGAGGAGAGTTTGGCAATTTGACGGAGGTGGCTTTCTCGGTGGGGTTGGAGGGAGGGAGTGACATGTCGAGGAAGATGAATGTAAGGGTATAATGGTCATTTATTTTGAGGAAGATGGATGGAAGGGTATAATCGTCATTTACATTCTTTTTTGGAGGCGGTTAGATGAAAATGAAAAGCGTATTTTGGGAAAGGTTAAGTTTGATTCTTAAAATGATTTTGTGACGAGCACGAGGAGAGCACCTCGAGAATTCGATTCCTTTCTTTTTTTTTTCATTTCCCATATAATTGTCGTTTATTTGTTTTTGTTTACTATTTTTACATGAAAATATATCAACAACAGAACTTGGGAATTACTCATCATTCATATCAAAATCATTTGTATAATATAGTTTTTGATATTCATAATATTAGTTAGAAGCTTCACTCTAAATTAAGGACCAACCATTCACCAATACTTGCACGAGCACGAGAAACCCGGAAATAGAAATAGTTGTGGACGGTGAAGCTGGTAGACAACAACTATAAGTAATCCTATTGCTTATTTATTATTTTATGATTTAAAGTTTCTTATAAGTAATAAACAAATATAAACACAATATATTTGTGTAAGAATATTTTTTTAACAGAAAAAAAAGAAAAAACTCGCAAGTACTTTATTGATCCCATAGCATTTCTCTCTCACCCGACTAAGCAATAATATATTAACTTATCCTAATTAAAGGTAAAATGATATTTTCATTTTGTATGTACAAACTTCTATGACAACGAAGACAAAAGGATGGGGGAAATGTTTTCTTACAAACCTCAAAATAATAGAATGAAGTACAATGGTTTAATTGTCTTATGGATTTTCTGACATTTTATCCTAGGATGTTTTGAATAGTCAGAAGCAGTTAACTCTTTGAAAATTGCTTTTGAAGTGGACTTTTGGAGTTATACAATGGCTTGAATGTGTTGGAAAATATATTTGGTTTTTACTCTATTTGATGGTTATGCTAAATCAAATAATGGTGTGTTGAGTATAAATGGTTTCTTGATGATGTTGTAAATTTATGCTGTAACTTGTGTATCATCTAAAATATAACCAGATTTACAAGCTTTTTCATTCATCTACTTTAGTATTAAATTATAGAATAAACATATATTATATATGTGCAATACTATACATTTCAAACAATTGATCTTGTACTTGTAGTATATGTCTAACAATTGACTGCTCAACGTATGTATTATGTATATTAAAGGAAACAAGAAATGGTCCGTGACGAAACATGAAGAGCCAAAAAGTGGCTAAATTGAATGTAAAGCAAATGTATTGGCTACCTTTCACATGAATCCATATTTTGATCGTATTTGACATATTAATTTTCCCTTGTAAATAACATTTTCAGTTTGATTTTTTTTGTTCATGCAAAGCACCCACATCTAGCTTTTTTGTTGGTACCACCCATGTTTTTTTTTTTTTTTTGGTATTAATCCGATCGGAAATGTTCATCCATCGAAGAAGTATCTTGAGTATCGATATCATCCATAAATGCTACTATTTATATCTATCACATGAAATTATGTTGACTTTCTGAGTTTTCGAATTTAATGCGACTCATAGATTGAACACACCTACATATAAAGGCATTGGAATTTTTGAACATTTTTAGAATTTTTAAAATCGATGTTAAAAGATATGCATGCGGAGTATGTGTGATCAAGAAGATACAAAGTTGCATATTAAGATAAAATTTAGTGGAATTCAAGATTAACCAGATATTTAAATTTCCAAACAAATAAATGATAGTAGTTACATTTTATTTGACTAAGACTTCGAATGGATACAAAGCAAACCAGAATTGGATAGACACATAATAAACGAAATGACATCACTTTCTAATAAAATTTAATATTGTTTTGTTTATTTAGCGCTCATCCCCTACTACATGTTTAACTCTTTAAACTTTTCCATCCATAACCTTACAAAAATAAAACTAAAACTAAAATTAATATTTATTTGTATATTATAAACACGTACATATTAAACTTGTAAATATATATATGCCATAAAATAGGAACACGAAAATATATAAAACCCACTAAATTGCATATGCAAGGAATTCGTATATGTGTTTTTGTCATGTTCAATACCACATCACATGCATGTGGTTTTTATAACATGCACATTAATAGATGAAAAAAAAGACACACTAATTTGTACTTTTACATGGTAGATTCTGCAATTATAGAGCCATAAATAAAATATAGTTAATGTTAAAAAAAAAAACAAAAGTTTGGTGTGGAAAGACAAAAAACAAGCAAAGAAAGTGATCTATGATATCGACGTTTGAGTAGTTGAGAAGGGAGATATTCATATGTGCAAACGCATTACAACATATTCCTTAGTTTTCACGAAAAATATAATAATCAAGATATCAAATTATTATTCAATAACAAAAAGGTACATTTATATAAAAGCCCTAACACTGTTTTACTTAAATCATCATCGTTTTACTAGATCGAAACCAATAATCATTTTCTACCAAGTGTTTTATCATATTCGTAGCCTTGTAGAGATTTCAAAGAATATTTTTTTTTTTTTGATAAAGAAGATTTCAAAGAATATTGAAATGTTTTCTATATTTTTAAACTAGAAACACGATCATTTAAACAATAAAACCCTAAATATGTATACAACAATATTGTCGAGGATATAGTGATCCCGTGACGACCATGATATAATGTTCTTGCAATAGAGAATTCATTTGGTGAAACATCATTTTTTTATACTTTTATCTCTTCTCGATATCACTATGTATATATTGTTTTCAAAGTTTGGATGATATAAATTTTGATGCTACCCAAATCTTTTGTAGATTATAACTCAACCGAATCATTAATCCGAATATATCCGAACAACTACACCAATTCAAGATTATGAGCCAAAAAAAAAAAAAAAAGTAATTATTTATGAACTCGTGGAAGGAAAAGTGATAAGAACTTGAGATCGCTTGATGAAGACATGTTGTAATTTAGTGGCACGACATAAAGGTCCACATGGGAGTCATCTTTGCTCCAAGCTAGGCTGATATAGTGATATAGGATTGATAATAAGTTAACGGGAAGCCTTGACTTAAGCTCCAACTAATCATATTTTCATATTCAAACAGTTGAGCTGGTAATGATAATTGAGTTGAAGAGTACCCAATTTTTTTCACATTAACATTAAAATTCGTTATAACCATCATTATTTAGTCTCAAAATCATAAATCGCATGGACTGGAAGTTGTGTTTGAATTAACAATTTGGAGTTTTGGGTATAAAATTGATAGGATTTGTAAAATTTCAAAAGCAAACATAAAAAAGTATGAGAATATGAAACTGGGCTTAATATTTATGGGCCCAGTACAACCCAGCTCATTTCTGTCCAAATAATGTTTGTTATCCTTCTCGTCTCTTGGATTAAATATTTCGATCGATCATTAATGCCCAATTTGCTTGGTTAGGTTAGCTAATCGTTTGAATGTAGTAAGTAGGAAAAAGAAAATGGGTACGTGGAAGCGACCGTAGAAATAAAAAATAAAAATAATAATAGTAGTAACTAAGAAACTGGTATATGTTGGATAAACTAGGATATATATGTATTTATCAAATTAATATATAGCAAAACACCAAACAATATAGCAAAATATTTGAAACAATACAAATCTTTACTGTATATTTAGTCATTTCACTAAATATAAAATTGTAATAATTAAAATCAAAGAAAATATCATATATATATATATATTTATATATCTTGTATTTCTAAATTATTTATTTATGAGTTAAATATTCAATTAAAAAGGGCAAGTTTTTCTTATTGTTAAAATATTATAATTCAATGCCTTTGTAAGTTAATTATTCAAAAGTTAATTATTCAAACAGAAAGAATAAGGCAAGTTATTTTTATTTAAATTATTTATCTGTAAGTTAATTATTGAGTTATTCAAACAAAACCAATAAGGCAAGTGTGTTAAAATATTATATTCCAAATTATAAGTTAATAATTCAAACAAAACAAATAAGGCAAGTTTTCATCTCGTTAAAATATTATATTTAAATTATTATTTGTAAGTTAATTATTAGGTTATTCAAACAAAAAGAATACAGCAAGTTTTCCGCCATATCTCTAAAAATATATATATACTTTCCAAGAATTGAGTGTTTACTAAAGTTTTGATTTAAAAACAACAAAACAGATATCTCTGTGCAACTTAGGTTTGAGCAGATCTTTGTTCCAAAAAAACAAATGAAGATAAATATTTGCTCTCTTATTTATTCACTGTGTAAAACCATATAACCTATGTTTACATCATACCTCAACATACAGAAATAATATAGACCCTCCCAAAGAGGTTTGTGACCTTCTAAATAAGCTAGCCTTTCCAAAACCCTATCTCTCCTTTTATCTAACAACAATTTACAGAGACTACTATCCAAACCAAAACCCAAAACATATAACTTTAAACCTTTCTTCAACTAAAGAACTTGAAGAAACAGCATATTTTCGATCCTCGGTCGCAATGAAGAAGTTAGCCTCAAACCAACTTGTTAGATTTAGTTGAACAGAGCCACTGAGACTCCAGAATCATCCTTGTTGCTGCGGTTTATCCGGGAAGACCGATACCTTTTCTGCAATGGAGCTCCTGGAGCTTCAACCTCATCATCACAATCCTCTAAATTGAACGGTTTAGTCAAACCGAATCCACCATATTGGAAAACCGAGGTTTTCCGAGGTGTATTATACGCGAAATGTGACTGCTTCGCAATCAATGCCTATAATAAAAAAAACAAGGAACAATTAGATTCAAACAACAATAAATGGTGTATCATTCAAATCTACTAACCATGAAATTTTTACTTACAGCTTCTCTTATAGTCTTTGAAACATGAAACAATTGTTTCAGGTCTTCATGTTCGACCCCACAGATAATTTTCACCTGTAATAAATCATAAGATCTCTTATTAAATGTCTGTGAAATGTAACAATCTATGCACAACAACAAAAGTTTTCCAGAAATGTTAAAAGTATTTAGTATTTACAATACAATTTTTGAATCTAAAAAAAAAGCAAAAAGAGTTGAACTTTCAGCTAAATCTAACCCGTTAATTAACTAGAAATCTGAACTAATTAACAGCTCCAGAAATCATAATAAGATTAAAATGAGTTCCTAATGAATCTAAATAAAATTAACCAAAACATAAAACATTTTCTTATTCCAATAAGGTGGATTCAACTTTCAGCTCAATCTAGTTAATATTCCGTAAATTAACAACAAATCTCAACTAATTAACAGACCCAGATATCATAATAAGATTAAAATGAGTTCCTAATGAATTTAAATAAAATTTGAATCTCAGAGAGCAACAACAAAAAATCTAATTGTCAGCTGAATCTAATTTAAAACTCCGTAAATTAACATGCAATCTCAACTTATTAACAACACCCAGATATCATAAAAAGAGTTTGAGATTTTAAAAACCTCAAATAACAAAAACAGAATTAAACTTTATGCTAAATCTGGTTAATTCTCTGTAAATTAACATAAAATCTTAATAAATTAACAGAACCCAAAAATCAGAAGAAATTAAAATTAAAATTTATGATGAAAACGAACCAGAATATCTTGTGGGAGATCTTCAAGTTCTCGACTTTGACCATCTGCAACCAAATTTTTACTGCTACGGAGCTTTTTCGATGAGGTTCTCCCCAATCCTCTCTCGTACTGACTGAAATCAAATCCTAGAGCAACGATCCTTTTGTTCCCCAATGCCATTTTCTTCAATCTGCATCAGAAAATAAAAATCAGATCTTTAACAATTTCAGAGGCCCAAAACCAGAGAATCCAAGAACATTAGGAAAGAGAAAGAAACAAACCTATGAACGATGAATTATAACTTCCCAAAGAAAACAAAAAAGATTTCAGAGGTTTATTGATTTGTCTGAACTAATGTTTGCGGGAAATGAAGAAACTTGAGAAAAATGAGTAATTTTTCTGTTTTTTGTTTTTAAAATTATGACAACAAGATAGCTAATTTCTCTCCTACTTATAGTAGAGAAATATTTATTTTATTTCTATTTTTCTTTTATGTTAATATAATAATTTATTTGAACGTAGAACACACTCGAAATTTCCTAAGGCAAAAATATCTTATATTACTTTAACTTTAAAATATTTTATGCCATCTCCCTTCTTTCTGGTAGTAAGCAAAAGACGGCTAAAACAAAAACTAGCCGTTGGGATAAGACACGTGGCAATCTCTGAGCCGGAGAAGGAACCAACGTGGGTGGTTCATGTGCTGATGTGGCGACAAGTTGTTCATTTGACGGTTTAGTCTTCTTCACACGGTTTTGTTCTTAGGATTCCCCTAAAGTAAGAAACAACAAATCTTTTCGAGTCTCTGACACAAGTCTTTAATATTCTATGACTCTAAGTCTTATCAGCTATCACCGACCACAAGATTATACGATTAAGTTTTAATTTTTATTGATGACTCTTCTTTTTAATCCAAAAATTATTATTATTGAGTTTTTGTGCCATTTAAATTTATGGCATTGCAATTGTGTGTTGTTATTTATGCCAATTGTTGTATTATCAAGATCCAAAAGATATAAATCCATCATCACTATATTTTCTATATTTATTTCCACTGTCTTATTGAAAAATAGTGCATGCCATTTGTTAAGAAGTTTACTAGCATGCTAATTTGTAATTTCTTTTTACTGTTAGAACTTCTTAACTGGAATGTAACTGACTGGAAAATTTAAGGATATGCTAAGTTATACAAAAATTTAGTCTATGTGTCTTTCTCAGTAAAATGTATAAACATATTTTTAAATATCTTTATAGTAATTAATCATTCAAATCTATAAACATATTTTTAAATAAATTAAGTTATATATATATATATATATTATCTAGCAATGAGTTTTTGTGTCTAAGTATGGTTTATGCAATTGTATGATACTATGACTCGAAAATATCTTTAAAGCATATGAACATAGTCAATTATTTTGATACGTTGAATTATGAAAAAAGTAAAATTGTTATTACGTTGAATTATAAAATAGTATATTTGTTATTGCATTGAATTATGAAAAAGTAAAACATTCATTACGTTGAATTATGAAAAAGTAAAATTTTTATTATGTTGAATACACATTTATATTTACCGGTCTGCAAAAAATAAATGTATTTATTTTTTTGTTATAAAATTGAAAACGGTCAACAAAAATTCATCTCTTCTTAAAAAAAAATATTTTTATAAAATAATGTTTTTTTTTTTGATATATTTTCTATAATTTTTCATATTCTGTTAATAATCTTTTACGAATGAGACCGTTATAATTTGTTTATTATATCCCTATCATTTATTGAATAATCAAAATCGGAAGATACACATATATTTATATCATTATCATTATTATATTTCTCTATATTTCTACAATCATATTAATGCCATTCATTGAAAATTTTATTTACATTTATTATAAAATACAAGTCACATACCTAATAAAAATCTGACACATACATTTTAATTTTATATTAAAAATTTTGATAAAACTTTTAAACCAAAACTAATAACTCCTATTCAACTTATTTATAACTTTATTTTTGTTTCTTTATATTCTTCTTGTGTAACTCATATTTCTCTCAATTGTTATTGCAAATTTTTTCTTTATCTCATCTCTATTTTAGCACTTTTAAGTCGTCTTCATCTTATCAAAAGTCAATTCAGATATATGACAAATCAATTCATTCATTTTTTTTTCTTTACCTCATACTAATTTTTTGTGATTTATGCAGGTTTAAAATAATTTTGGATTATAGTCATGTTTTTTCAACTAAATTCATCACAAAAACAAATGGAAGATTAAACTTTTAATATCTCGGATTTGAGATTTTCATCCCAAAATAAAGCTGCATCAATTCTTAGCATGGAATGAAAAGGTATTAAACTAAAATAAAATGATTTTATTTGATTTTGCAATTAAATTTAGTTGACTGATTCAACAATTGTTATGATCATAGAATTAGTGATATTATTCTCGGTTCATATTGAAGTTTACAAAACAAAATAACTATTTTAAGTTTCTTTTATGTTTAAAATAATGACCATTGAAATAGTATTTATTTAATATAGTAAATATATGTTACATTTAGAATATTATTTTAATTTAAACAAAAAAATATTTAGTAAAATTTTAAGAACACCATGCGGAAAATATACTAGTCTTCTCTATATTAAAGGAATCACTGGTGTATATATGTCAAATTCAAAATTTCTCATTTAAATTTGTAGCGGTATCGTGTTAGTTTTATTTCAAACACTAATAACTACATTGATTATTATTAGTAAAAAACAAATACATATCTACAGTTATTTTATGTTGTATATTACTATCATTTACACATTAATTAATAAAGTTGACACTGAACATTTTATCATTTACAATGATTTATAGAAGATATCTTTTAAAACACTAAAATATGGACACTGAACATAAAAATATTAACAAAACAAACAAAAGCTATATGATCTCTCATCACTGAATTATACATGAAAAAAAAATGATATATATATATATATATATGAAATTTACATTGAAAACATATATATATATATATTTATATTGAAAATATACATGTAAATTGACAACATATTAAAATTTCTAATATATTATTTAAAATTATATATTGTAAAAAAGTCATATTGACACATGTTCTTTTCTAGTATTGACTAATTTTAATAAAATCTACTTAACTAAATGATATTAGTATTTTTATTATTTGAAGTTCTTAATATTAGATTATGGACTTTCAATTTTTGTTTTTTACGTCTTTCATATAAAATTCTAAGAAAGAGTAAATAAACGAGTATCAAAAATTTAGGGAAACAGAATATAATCGCTAGAAAAAATATCAAATAGACAATCATAACGAAAGCATTAAGAGTCATTATTGTCTTCAATGATTGACTATAACCATTCAGACCTCCTAACCGAAATAAGACCGGAATCTTCCTTATTTTGTATTTTTATTGGCAATACTATCCATCTTCTTACTATAATTCTTCAAGCTGCAATCAATTTCATAGAAGTTCAACCAAGATTCATCTTCCAATATGCAAATTAAAAAACTTATCGAACAATTCGCTCCAAACATGCTCTTGTATATCGACGAAGAAGATTAAGTCGACATGACTTTAATAAATCATTTAAGGTTCATCAACAAATATTTTTGACAAACAATGTCGAATTTCACTAAAAAAACTTACAACAAACAATCTAGAATTTTGCTGACAAGAACAAACAAACAATCTAGAGCTTTGCCGACAATGACTGAGTAAACAAACAATCTAGAGTTTTGCCGACAATGACTGAGTGAACAAACTCAAGCATATGAAAAATAATTAATGATCTTCCCGACAAGATTTTATAACAAATAATATAGGACTTTTTTTTTTGATAAAGGGTATTCCATATAAAACATGGGGAAGTGTTACAACATGAGAAATTATTACAAAAACAACATTAGATAAAAGTAAAATGAAGGATACTAAAAGAATATGCATATACTCAATAACAAATTGACAATGAACCATGTGATGTCGGAGAGCCAAGAAACCATCTCACCAAAGACGAATGTCGGCATAGAGAGAGTATTGCCACAAGACACTCCCTAAGAAGACTGGAGATCACACCATGCCCACAGATAACCAATCTTGGAAGAGGGCCAACCTAATAGCTTAAACACTCCCTTCCATGGCATTTGATGGGCAGAAGATCACGGACAACCAAGGCAATGACTCCACCACCAAGTATAGGCGAAGAGAAAGAACGAAGGATGCAAAGACGAGAAAACCCAAATCAGAAGGGAGATGCCCAAAGCAAAGATGGAGCTTCACTTATCAAAGAAGGAAATGGTGGCTACGGAATGACGAGGAAGATAGAAACCCTTGAAAGATCAATGAGTAGCAAGCCAAGCTAGACACCGAGTCCAACAGACAATCAATTACCCACAAACCAATCTATGTCGACATATTGCATTCTCAAAGTCCAGTTGACAAGCTAGCCACCACAAAAAGCTGGAATCCCAAGGTCCATCAAGGAAAGACAGACAACCAGAACCCTCCACCTAACTCAAAACCTAAGCAAATACTACCAGCATCCATGGAAACAAAGCATAGCCTAGAGAAATGCTGAAGGATTTTGCCGCAAGATTTTACAACAAAAAACAAGGATTTCAACGACAAGATTTTACAAAAAACAAATCTAGCATTCTACTAAATATATTTTACGACAAAAAAGAATTAGGGTTTTCTTTTGACAAGAATTTACAACAAATAATCTCGGATGTAACAAATAATCTAAGGTTCACCAACAAAATTTTACAAGAAAAAATCTCAGACTTCAACATAAGAACTTAATGCAAACAATCTAGGATTTTGCTGACTAGAATTTACAAGAAACAATCAAGAGTTTCGCTGACAATGAGTGAGTGAACAAACTCCAACATATGAAGAATAAAATGTTTTATGAAAATCAATCATATGTTATTGAATATGAAGGAGACTTCAATGTTTTTTTGTAGCCCATGTTTAGTGTGCTCTATATCTCGTAACCATCGATTTTAGAAGATCACTATATAATTTTTAAACAAACGCTGTAAATTAACACTAAAATTAACTAAATAAATATGTATCTATTATGTTATTTATTATACCTTCAAGTATATTTTAATAATTTCAAAATTTAATATAATTTTTAATAAAGTGAAAATTTTAGATGAATTATAGCACTAAAATAATAAAGATTTGTTTGAACAAATTGTGTTTAAAAGCAAGAAAATAAGTTTATCTTAATTGGGTAAAAAAAAAAGCAAATGAAAATTAAAAGTAAATTGAGATATTGTTCCAGTAAAAAATTAATATATTATAATATGGAAAAACATTATATAGTATTTTATTACATAAACTTGGGTTACACTCACCAGAAGCCGACATGTGTCAAAATTATAACTCACGAGATCTTAACATATGTCACTAATCATTCACATTTTGCCATATATCAAATTATAAAAGAAAAAATTTAACAAAAAGAAAGAAATTCAGTAATTGCTAATATATATAATTATCAAATAAAATTCAGAAATCCAAAAAACAAAAACAAAAAATGAAGTTTTTTTAAAAAAGGAAAAAGAGAATAACAAAAATTTTAAATTATCTAATCAATAGCTAAATTTTAAAAAAATACATTTAAAACAAATACAAAATAAAATGTTGTTTTTCTAAAAATGAAAAAAAGGAAATCACAAAATTGTTAATTTAAATAATCAATAATTAGACTTAAAATATATTTAAAACAAAAAATTTAACTTAAATTTAGTTTATTTGCAATGTTAGTTTTCCAAATTTAATGATTTTCTACTAAATTACTAATACTGTTGTTACTTATTTTTTAGTTATTTTATAATATTAATTATACATATCGATATTTGTATAGCATAATGCATATTATTGTGATATAAAATTTTTGACTTCGATTAATTTATATAGAGTATACATGAGATTAGAGTAAGATTTTAATATGAGTGAAAATTGAATTAAATTGTATAGCAAAATCAAATGTGTATGAAAAAACTGATTTAACAAAGAATTAATAACCTAGGTCTTTCTGATATTTTGGTTAAGTTTATGTATTTTGGTTATTTGATATAAAAATGACTGATATTTTTATATTTAGAATTGTTGGGTAATTGAGTTATATCAAGTCTAAACATTATTAATATTTTTTTGTATATAATTATATTTCGAGTATTTTGGGTATCCATTCAGTTCTCGGTTCGGTTCAGTTCATGTTGTGTCTTTCGGATATAAGAGTTTAGGATCCATTTGGATTTTTTTGGGTTAGTACCTCTTTTCGGATTAGATTTGATTTAGTTTTTCAGGTTGTGATATTTTGTCCATGTTATCTAACATATAAGTGAAAAAAAAAAACAACAAGTGAGAACCAAAAGCTTTCAGACATTATATAGATTTTCAATATTTTTATAAGAAATTTTCTTTTCTAACAAAACATAATTTTTGTTTCTTTTCCTAATTTTTTAGATATATTATTAATAACAAATATTTAACTACATAAAAATATTTATTTTAGTTTAGTTTTAAATTTAAAACCCGCCCATCGGATGGGTCATAATCTAGTAAATATCTAAAGATATCTAATATAAATAAGTGTGATATGGAGTTTCTATGAAAGGTTGAAAAAAGGGCAAACCAATCTATGTTTTTTTTTTCTAAAAATAAAATTTTCCATTAAAGTTAATAAAATTATATATCGTAAAAAGAAAGAAATTAACTTTCATTGAATTTTTCATAATGATTGACTTTAGATTGCCTAAACTAATCATTGACCCCATTCATTAAAAAATAATTATATAAACAAGCGAAAACCTATTTTTTTTCTTTTCATCTACATACTAGAGATCTATATTCTGTGAAGAATCCAAATCTCCTCTGACGAAAGTTTGAAAAATGTATGAATCCTCATGTAAACAGATAAAAAAATTTAACAGTCTTCTTAAAGATTTGGTAGTGTGAATCTCCTTGTTTCTTCCCATTCAATCTCTTTTACAAAATTGTATTATGTCTAAAAAATTTAGGCACACGGAAATAAAATCTCTTGACCTCGATTTCAGTGGAATATTTTTGGTGAGATGCAAAAAATTAGATGTCCCAAATATCATTGATACCATTTTTTACCAAGAATGAAGGATCGGAGATCAACCGATTTGTTTTTGTTCGCAATCATATCGGCGTAGAGGATATAATAATATCGTGGATCAATACTTACCTTGGTAAAAAATATCCAAGAACTTGAGTTAAATTTCCCAAAATCCAAGAAAGTTCTGAAGATCCTGATCGATTTCTCATCCATTGAAACTCTAACAGTCTTGAAGCTACGATGGTGTAACTTTGAAATACCGGATGATTCTCTCAAAGGTCTGAATCGCTTGAAGACACTTTCACTTAAACAAACCCAGGTTACAAAAAATTGATAGATGCAAGTTTCAGCAACTGCATCCATCTCGAGTCACTTGAGCTAATTGAATGCCGAATGTACGAGATATTGAGCATATATGCTCAGAGTCATAAGAATTTCAAATCACTGGTTGTATCTTCTATGTCAAATATCTTGCACATCATTTTTAAGGCACCCACTCTCAAATATTACAAGTATGATGGATACTTCACAAATGTTATCCTTTGGAGCCCATATGCACTTGAAAAAGCAAGTCTTCATTATAAATGTAATAGGCATAATTACATTTCATCTGATCTGGTGGTTGCTAATATGAATGCCTATATAGACGTTCATGTCTTCGAAACGACACACATCATCCTTGAGGTACACATTTTTTGAATAGTGATGATTTGTTGTTACCACCATTGACAATATTTTTGCAAAAATCCTTTAAATTTATTTAAAAATTCATCTTCCTTTTTGAAGGTGCATAACTTAAAAATCAACTATTTATATTGCTAGTTTTCTTTAAATCACAGTTTAAAAAAAACTATGGAACCTACAACATAAGTTTATAATGAAGTATAATATGATTTTACAATCATTATCAATTAGTTTTAGAATACTCTTATGAAATTATTTTAAAACAAAAGAATATACTCTTATGAAATTTATTCTAAATAGTATCATTTAAAAATAATACTTATACAGTCTAGCTTTTTAGGTCAACATAGAATGTATTTTCATCTTCAACCATATACTTGATTTGTGTTACTCTATTTATTTGCCAATTGATTTTGGATTAAGATTTATTATGAATTTAAAATGGTATAAAATCTAACAAAAACAAAATTTCAAGTAAGGTAATTGATCTATAAAAACTTAGATGAAGTTCAAGATAGATAAGGTGAAGTATGATAGATATGACACTGAAAAACTAAATTCATTAAAACATTTTATGTAAAAAGGGAGAGTACAACATTTCAAAAATATATATAGTTTTTTCTTCTTTGATATTTTATATACTTTTTCAAAAATAAAATTAAAACATTTTTATTTAAGTGGTTGGATTTTAGAGTATCATATTTGTACAAACTCTTAAGATGATCAATATAGAGAATGTTCATCATATACATAATATGAAATTCCACATGTTTGTTTTTACTATATTTGTCCCCATGTTATCTTTTGTTCATAATATTTCGTTCTTGGTTTAGAGTGAGTTCTGATGGTGTCTTTCACACATATATAGGCTCTCACATACAAATACGATGGAGCAAAATTTGTAAAGTCGTCTTTCGAGTTTAACAACTTAAAAGAATTTCGGATTGTCTTTGAAGGTCCAACATTTTTCACTCTTTTTGATATCGCTGAATTCCTCAAAGATTGCCCTAACCTCAAACAGGTCTTGATCGATGTATGTATCTTTCTGATACCATTTAACAGTATTAGTTAACAATAATTAGTGATGACATGAAAGGCGTAGAGACTCTTTACAAGAGGCTTCAAAAAAGTCCACTTTTATTAACGAGAACAAGTAAGATTGCGATACAAACAATGAGTTAACCAAGTAGGTGGATAAATACAACTAGAGAAGAAAATATCAATAGGAGGATCACGTTTGGCTAAAAGATGAGCAGATTCATTTGAAGATCTTGATGTGTACTTAAATTTGATAGATTTATATTTCGAACTCCATAACTTTATATCCTTGCAGATATTGGTTACAGAAATATCAACTTGATTGTCTTTAAGCAAGTTTATGAGTACTTGACAATCTCCTTAAAACTGATCCTTGTATAACCGTTGTTCCAAAAGCGTTGTAAGGCCAACAATAAAGCTTGATTACGTATTTGGATCCATTCCAAGTATCTGCAATTGTATAGTCCAACTTTCATTGGAATGGTCTTCTTTTTACCAAAAATAAAATTATTTGTAGATTTCCAAATCCGCCATAATAACCAAAAAGGTAAGAGCTTTTGAAAGTATGTTAATCTGTTATCTGATTGCACATCCTTAACTCATAAGACGGTGAGAAGAGGAAAATATAAGGAGGTTGTGACAGTCGCCAAGTAATATTCCATATAGGACAAAGAAAGAGGGTATGATTTATTGTTTCTTTGTCCAAACAACAATCTTGACTGTATCGTCTATATTGATACCACGAGAATACGAGATGTTGTTACTAAGGCTTTGGATAAAACTTTCCATACAAATGTTTTATTTTAGGCATAATAGGTCATTTCTAGATCTTTCTTTTTAGCACATGCTCTCCGTATGGTGCGTGAGAAATAGTGTGTTGATTGTTCAAATGTTTTATTGCAAACCAATATCCATTACGAACTATATATATATTCCTGAGTTGGGATCCAGTTGTTTCGAAAGATTCTTGCATCCCTTTTTTATCAGTTCAAGTCCAGCCAGAGTTGAAGACCAACCATATGATTGGTACTTTGTTTGTTTAGCTTCAAAGAGATGATCATCTCTATAAACTAATTATCATTAACTAATACTGTTAATTAGTATCAATAGTTTATTCTGACAATTTATAAGTGTTGCTAATTGCCTTTTCGGGTTTTTTTGTAGTGCATGATCATGGAAATATGTTAGCATATTAGTCAAAGCACTATGATACCAATGACCCCAAATATGTTCAAATCTAAAATAAAATAAAATAGATAGAAAAACAAAAGGAGTTCAAATCTAAGACAGAAACAAAGAGAGTTCAAATCTAAGAGAAGATCATAATTAAAAAAAAAACAGAGAATTATCATGGTTCACTCTTTATGATGTAAAACATCAAAAGAGCTTTGATAGCTTGCCATGCATGGACACAACCTGAATTTAAACTTCAGTTACCTTAACCCCTGGAAATATGCTTTTTATGAAACTAGTCCTTTCATTATCGGGTTCATAAGCTTCACTTGTTGCGTTTTTAAGCATCTCCAACTCCAACTCCTTTAGAGATGGTGCATTCTCTGCAAAGAACTGTACTATATCAAGCTCATGACAATGACCTTTATAGCCAATGATCGTGACTTCCTCGAAACACTCCAAAAGGTAGTTGTCATTCCGAATTTGTTTCTTATGATGGATCTCCCAAAACATATTATGTTCAAATGTGAAATTCTTAATCTACAGATAACAAATGAGAAATTTTAATAAACCTAATCAATGGAAGAGAAGTATTGAGAAAGAGAGAAAGAAAAATGAAGAAGAAAGATACATACATTGATCACGACCTGTTTGAGTTTAGGGCAATCTTTGAGGAATTGAGTGATATCAAAAAGAGTGCAAAATGTTGGACCTTCAAAGACAATCCGAAATTCTTTTAAGTTCTTAAACTCGAAAGATGACTTTATGAATTTTTCTCCATCGTATTTGTATGTGAGAGCCTATACATGTGTGAAAGACAACATCAAAACTCCCTCTAAACCAAGAATGAAATATTATGAACAAAAGATAACATGGGGACAAATATAGTAAAATCAAACATGTGGAATTTCATATTCTGTATATGATGAACATTCTCTATATTGATCATCTTAAGAGTTTGTACAAATATGATACTCTAAAATCCAACAACTTAAATAAAAATGTTTTAATTTTATTTTTAAAAGGTACATAAAATATCAAAGAAGAAAAAACTATATATATTTTTGAAATGTTGTACTCTCCCTTTTCACATAAGATGTTTTAATGAATATAGTTTCAGAGCCATATCTATCATACTTCACCTTATCTATCTTGAACTTCATCTAACTTTTGATAGATCAAGTACCTTTTTTAAATATTGTTTTCGTTAGACTTTATACCATGCTACTTCACAATAAATCTTAATCCAAAATCAATTGGCAAATAAATATAGTAACACAAATTCAAGTATGATTGACGATGAAAATACATTATATGTTAACCTAAAAATCTAGAATGTATAAGTAATTTTAAATGATACTATTTAGAATAATAAATTTCATAAGAGTATATTAACCTTTTGTTTTTAAATAATTTCATAAGAGTATTGTAAAACTAATTGATAATGATTCTAAAATCACATTATACTTCATTATAAACTTATGTTTTAGGTTCCATAGTTTCTTTATTACTGTGGTTTAAAGAAAACTAGCAATATAAATAGTTGATTTTTAAGTTATGCACCTTCCAAAAGGAGATGCATTTTTGTATAAATTTAAAGCACTTTTGCAAAAATAGTTGTCGATGGTCGTAACAACAAATCATCATTATTAGAAAATGTGTACCTCAAGGAAGATGTGTGTCGTTTCAAGGACATGAACGTCTACATAGGCGTTCATGTTAGCAACCACCAGATCAGATGAATCGTAATTATGCCTATTACGTTTATAATGGAGACTTGCTTTTTCAAGTGCATATGGGCTCCAAAGGATAACATTTGTGATGTATCCATCATACTTGTAATATTTGAGAGTGGGTGCATTAAAAAATGATGTGCAAGATATTTGGCATAGAAGATACAACCAGTGATTTGAAATTCTTATGATTCTGAGCATATATGCTTAATATCCCGTACATTCGGCATTCAATTAGCTCAAGTGACTCGAGATGGATGCAGTTGCTGAAAATTGCATCTATCATCTTTTTCGTCACCTGGGTTCGCTTAAGTGAAAGTGTCTTCAAGCGCTTCAGACCTTTGGGAGAATGATCCGGTATGTCAAACTTACACCATTGTAACTTCAAGACTGTTAGAGTTTCGATGGCCGAGAAATCGATCGGAATCTCCAGAACTTTCTTGGATTTTGAGAAATCTAACTCAAGTTCTTGAATATTTTTACCAAGGCAAGTATTGATCCACGATATTATCATATCCTCCACGCCGACATGATTGATAATCAAAAAAAATCCGGTTGATCTCCGATCCTTCATGCTTGGTAAAAATGTTATCGATGATATTTGCAACATCTAATTTTCTGCGTCTCAACAAAAATATTCTGCTGAAATCGAGGTCGAGAGATTTAATCTCCGTGTGCCTAAATGTTTTCGACACAGTATGATTTTGTAAAAGGGATTGGATGGGAATAAACAAGGAGATTTGCACTACCAAATCTTCAGGAAGACTGTTAATAATTTTTATCTGTTTACGTGAGGATTCAGACATTTTCCTAACTTTCTTCACAGGAGATTTGGATTCTTCACAGAATATAGATCTCTAGTATGTAGATGAAAAGAAAAAAATGGGTTTTGGCTTGTTTATATAATTTTTTTTTAATGAATGGGGTCAATGATTAGTTTAGGCAATCTAAAGTCAGTCATTATGAAAAAAATTAATGAAAGTTAGTTTCTTTCTTTTTACAAATATTTTTTATTAACTTTAATAAAAAAATTATTTTTAGAAGAAAAGATAGATTGGTTTGCTCTTTTCTTTTAACCTTTCATAGAAACTCCACATCACACTTATGTATCTTAGGTGTCTTCATATATTCATACTATATTATGTATTTCCATATATATATATTATCAATATTAATTTTTATTTTCATTTGCTTTATACTTTTACCCATTAAGATAAACTTAATTTATTGCTTTAAACACAATTTATTAAAAACTATTCTTTATTATTTTTGTGCTATAATTGTTTATAATTTTCACTTTATTGAAAATTAGATTAAATTTTGAAATTATTAAAATATACTTGAGAGTATAATAATTAATATATTATATACAGATTTATTTAGTTAATTTTAGTGTAAATTTACAGCTTTTGGTTAAAAATATATGATCGTCTAAAATTAATGGTTACAAGATATATTTTCAGAAGCTGGATGAGACGATATAGAGCACACTAAACATGGGCTACAAAAAAACATTTATGTCTCGTTCATTTATATTCGATAACATACTATTGATTTTAAAAACATTTTATTCTTATATGTTGGAGTTTGTTCAGTCACTCATTTTCGGCAAAACTCTTGATTGTTTCTTGTAAATTCTAGTCAGTAAAAATCTAGATTGTTTGCAATAAATTCTATTGTTAAAATCCGAGATTGTTCCTTGTAAATTTTTGTTGGTGAACCTTATATTGTTTGTTGTAAATCTAAGATTATTTGTTGTAAATTCTTGTCAGCAATAACCCTAAAACTGTTGTTGTAAAGTCTTTTTAGTACAATGCTAGATTTTTTGTTGTAAAATCTTGTCAGTGAATCCTTCTTTTTTGTTGTAAAATCTTGCTGCAAAAACTTAAATTGTTAGTTGTAAGTTGTAATATCTTGTCCGAAAATCCTATTTTATCTTTTTATAAAGTCTTGTCGGGTAAACCTTAGATTATTTTTCATATGCTTGAGTTTGTTCACTCAGTCATTGTCGATCGGAAAAACTCTAGATTGTTTGCTATTGTCAGCAAAAGTCTCGATTGTTTGTTGTAAATTCTTATTAATGAAATTCGAGATTATTTGTCGCAAATTTTGGTCGATGAACCTTTAGATTATTCATTGTAAATTTTTGTGAGCAAAAACCTAAATTTATTTTTAGGCTTAGACACTAGGTTTTGTTCAATAGGTTAGGGATCCTGAAGGCCAGAGCGTATTCAATAGGTATCTGGACCATCTACTCTATCCGTTCGTGTTTAGCTTCTCTAACGCTCAAATGTTCGCAAGGCATACGAAAAATATACCAATGAAGCCGACCATTAATGACTAGTTCAAACTCCAGGAGTTGATTTGCTTTGATCAAGAAAAAAACCCAGTTAGCCACCAACTCAGTACAGGTCCCGTGACCTACAGCTCAGCCTTCACTTTTTGAGCTTCCTCTACCCACATCTCTAAGTGCTTGCAGAACTAGCTAAGAGATATATCTTTCTGTTTTAGCAGGTTGAACCCTTCGATCAAGAGATACCTTAAATAAAAATATTTGGCGGAACCCTAGATTTTTTGTTTTATGAAATCTTTTTGGTGGAACCCTAGATTTTTTGTTTTATGAAATCTTTTTGGCGGAACTCTTGATTTTTTATCGTAAAATCTTGTCGGTGAAATACTAGATTATTTACTCTTTTTACAAAAAAGAAAGAAAGAAAAAAAATACTATATTATTTGTTGTAAATTATTGTCTGTGAAACCTTAAATTCTTTCGTCAAAATCCTAGTTTTTTTTTGATAAAATGTAAATTATATTACCAATGAAACTTTAAATTTAATTACAAAAGCTTTAGACTAATAGCTTCTTTGGTTTAAAAAAAAAAACTAAAACACTAGAGAGAGCTTTACAAGATAATAATAAATAAATGTAGTCCTAGTTTTTTTTGCTCCAACATCTTGTCGAAAAATCATATATAGTTATGTTATAATTGGATTCCTTCGGGGTCGGAAACTTTCGTTATAACTTGATTCATACATAGGCTACATGATGTATTGTATTGTTGTATTGTATAAAAGTATAAGTTTTAGTGAAGCCGGTGTGCCATGATCTTCAATTCTTCATTTAGTTTAGTTTGAAACAAAACAATTGACCGCGGTAAACCTACTTTCCTTCAAAGACAAGATCCTTATAAAGATTTTGGAATAAATAAAGTGATCTTAAAAGGTACAAAAATCTAAACTTACGATAAGATGACAACAAACCATTGTAAACAAGATTCTATCCAAAAAAATCACTTCAACAAGAGCATGATATGAGGCAAGAGTGGTATGAGAAGTAACGCAAAGACAACTATGAAGAGAAAAATGGCGTAACAAGTCCATTTCCTCGAGCTCTTTTGGTACTCTCTAGCATCTTGAAGCTGATCTGTCCCTCTTCTCACGAACGAGCTCGCCTTCGACACGTGGCTTTCTATGTCATTTAGTTGTTGGCCTTGTGATTCCACCAAAGCAGCCATGTCTAAGAACACTTGGTGAAGCTCTATAAGATTCTTCTCTATCTCTTTTACCGCGTCATGTCTCTCTTGAATCTCTGATATTGTGTCCAATATTTGACCTCTCCCTTGTTCTTGTATTGCTTTCTGGAGAAAATTCTCGCTTTCACCGCTCGAAATCAAGTTTTCAATCGTTTGTTCATCAGCCTTTTCTCCGGTTATTGTGAAATACCTAAAAAAATTCAAATGTTGTTACGTCAAAACACCAAACTTCTTTTGCTTGTACAAGAAGCAAGACAAAAAAAAACAAGAACAATAACGTATCATACAAGAAACAAGGAACAAAGAGAAAGATCTTATTTAACCTGCGTTCTACGGTTTCTTTATACTCATCGTTCATCCGCGCACGCAAACCCTGGAAACTATCCATCAAGTCCTTAAGCTTTTTCCCGAGTCCGCTAACCACAGACGTCCTGGTCCTATCAGTGGAAGAGCCAGGTCCACAACCAGGGACATTACGGCTATTAGCATTCGCCTTTTCAAGAGCCTCGAGCTTTTGTTTAATGATCTTGACTCTCTTGAGGACCTGAGCAACATCTCCATCCATCTTACCTCGAAGTTCCTTCACCTTCTTAGCATTGTGGACTGTTTTGCATTCTTCATTCGAATCCTGAAGCTTTTTGTAAAGAGTCTCTATACCTTTCATGTCATCTTTGACATTTTCTACATCCTCGAAGAAATTATCGAGGTTCATCGTCTCTTTACCTGCCTCAATATCATCATTCTGAGCCTGTTGTTTCAGGTCTGTGTACTTCTTGAACGAACTAGAAAATAGATCATTCATTTTTTTCCTATTTTCTTTGAAAAAAAATAAAACACAAAGTTTATGCTATATTAATTATGTACAAACTTTTTGGGTTCAAGAGACGATGATCTTGATGAAGATCATCATCATCCTTTGCCTGTGTACAAAGAAGAAAGAGGAGAAGATTTTTTTGTTCCCTTTTTTTAGAGTAGATTCGATTTGGTTTTGTTCAACAAGTTTGTTTTGTTTCGTTTGGAGAAGAGAGACTAACAGTTTTGGGGATTAACCAAATTTAGCCAATGACAGAACATTTCTTAACCAAATTAGGAAATGTACTATGAATAGTATCCATGAAGAAACAATACATGCCATACCAAACTACATTTTTTATCAAAACCCAATAAAAAATCAACAATCAATTACTACTAACTGACTGAAACGGCTTAATGACCTCAGCCTAATTTCAACAAAGACAAAGCATCATCACTTGGAATGACTTGAACCAAACATAAGATCATTGATTCTTGTAATATCAATGTCAGAGATTGGATCTATTGGCATGTCTTCCTCTTTCTTCATCAAAAGAACAAAACTCTCAGCTTCTCTAATATACTCATCTGTCACAACAAGCAAAATAGTCAAAAGAATGTCATCATTACAATCAAAATCTAGCTAGCAATTACAACAGCAAAGAGATCTAAAACAATTTTTGAGTTTTCAACAAAAGTGAAACAGAGCAGTGGTGGTGACTGACCAAACAAAGTATGAAGAGAAGTTGGGGTTGAAGTAGCCATGAAGTTAAGACCAATGTAAAACACTAAAGCTAACAACACAGTCACCATCAGATAAGTAGGCATCGCTATGGCCCAGTATTTGCTTGGGAAGTAGTAATGGATCTCTATAGATTTCAAGAACTCGTCTGGTAAATATGCCCAAATCAAGAATATCACAGTGGTAACAACAATTAAAATGGATCCTACAAAACCATAAACCTCAGCTTCTTGATTCTTTCTTAAAACTCTTCTCGGACTATTGATGACTAAATGAGCTTCTTCTTCCATATTTGAGATAAAGGAAGAAATCACAGTAAAATCGTTGAGAAATTGAAGACGAAAATGTGTTTTTTTTCCAAGAAGGGAACACTTTGAAGGACGAAATTGCAAATACTCGAGAACATATACCAGAACTGAGAAATCTGACGAATCGACAATAAGCGAATCCTTCAACTATCAGAAAATATGTAATCAAAGTCTCAAATCACAAATTGTTAGTCTCATATTTGAGATAGAAGAAGAGGAAGAGAAAAATAAGTAGTTCCGAGGGACTTAGGCTTCGTCTGCTCTCAATACTACTGAAATCGTTGATAATAGACGAAAACAAACTAGTGATGTGCTTTTCAAGAAAAGACTAACTAGAAGGATGAAATTGCAAATATTCCGGAAACTGAGGAATCTCTCGAACCCACAAGCAAAGCAAATCCTTCAACTATCAGAAAATATGTAATCAAAGTCTCAAATCACAAATTGTTAAGTCTCATATCCATACATATTAATAAAAAATTTGCAGGATTACCTCACCGATTTGGGATAGAGGTAGAAAGACTACAAAAAGCGTTGTAAATAGACGAAAACATAACTAGTGGTGTGCTTTTTCAAGAAAATATCAAGTTGAAGGACGAAAATTGCAAATATTCGAGAACAGAACTGAGAAAATCTCTCGAGCAAGCAAATCCCTCGAGAATAGATTAATCAGAGTTTCAAATCAAAATATTAGAACTCAAATTTGGCTTATTTCTGCACAAAATTCGCTTATAATACTTACATAATCTCTTATTGTTTCGCCGATTTCATCTCACAATTTACTAAACGTAAGGATGTATATAACAATTTCTAACAAAATTTAGAAACTAGGGTAAATTAGGGGATGGTTAGGGAGGCCCGCACAAGTGAGTTCTGCAAAAGAGGCAGCGTCAACACATCGGCCAGCCTATAACCCCTCCATAAATTCTTGCGCCATCTTAATGTTTTACAATAAGCGCTGCGACCGGTTCTCACCGTTCGCTTTGTTTTCCTTACTCATTAGTTTAAGGCAAGTTCTGACTGCTGATGGTCATGTCTATTTTATAGTAGTCTTGATAGGTATTATAATGCTCATTGTTCCGATGTGGGACAAAGAATAAAAAGTTACACTTATGTATGGAAAGCCCAATGTAAAGCCCATTTTCATTTATCTTGGTAAAGTCCAGTCTTGTTGAGTCGATAAGACTAAATGTCTCTCTACTTCGAGACAATTGCTAGGCTATTGACTTTGAATTAGTCCAATAGGTTTTTCACCATCAAGAGAACAAGAGATTGGACACCGGCTTCAGCTTCATCTTTGTGGCCAAGAGGTTATGAACATGACACCCAATGTTCCATTTTGCTGGACATCAGAAAGCATAACCTTCCTTGTCACAATTAGACCCACCTGAAATACATTAATATTTGGAAGGAACCATTGACATAACCAAAGGGAATAAAAGACATTTGGGAACAAACCCAATAATGTTAAGATTTCTTGAATTATCGTCAAAATGTTAGCTCGAATATGATGCCACAAAAGTACTCATTAGTTTAAGGCAAGTATTTTATTAGATGATGGCCGTTACTATTTTATAGTAGTCTTGATAGGTATTAGAAAGCTTAATGTTTCGATTTGGGACAAAAACTAAAACTTACACTTATGTTAGGAAAACCCAATGATAGAAGGCCCATTTTCAATTATCTTAGAAAGACCAGTCGAGACATTACAACATGTCTCTCTCCCTGACTACTTCGAGACATCAAACCATTATGAACTGATTGGTTACAGATAGTCCGAAGGTCTAGTTCGAGTGGAAGCCCAATAAACACACATAATTTATAACCAAAAGCCTAGTGAAATAATTCGACCTATAAATCAGTTAAATGGAATTCCACTAAATACTTAGGGGGGATGTATTGGATTCAATATTTGGGAGAATTTGGTGGGATTTTGATTTCAAGAGATTTGGGTGAGTTTTGAGGAAATTTGGTGAGATTTGTGTTTTTTTTATAAATAAAATAAAATTGACTGATCATTTGGTGAGATTTGTTATTGAAATTTCATAAAATTTGGTGAGATTTTCAAAACGAGAAAAAGGAAACAAAGTATCATCGACAAGTTCCACTGTTCCAGTTCTAGAATTCTGATCCTTGGTCATGTAGGTAGAAATGATGGATTGGTTGGGGATAAAGTTCCTCTAATGAAGGGAAAATATCTAACAAAAGCAAAAGCAAATTATTCAAACTCATTGCTATCTCCTGGAGCAAGGGAAATGGATTGCAATGTCTCAAGTCAAGCAGATTCTTCTGAAACTTTCGGGAAACATAATGGTGATCATCTTGTCTGAAACAAAGTAACATGGTGTAGATTTGAATCACTACTCTGATCACTATCACAATGCATATGTTCTTTTGTTTTTGTTCACATACTGATTTTGTATATTTACTTGATTTTGTGACTCTAGCTAGCTCTTAGCTGCTCGAATAACTGATAATGGCACCGTTGTAGACACTAGGATTGTCTGCCAGTTAGCACGTTCATCACCTTCTCCTTTAGGACCAGCCCCATATCTCCTTCCCACATATATGCTCTAGTTTCTGATGGATATCTTCACAGAAATTAAATGACAAAAGCTCATCGAAATATACAAAGAGTGCCTTTCGTTCATGTACTCTATATATATTCATAAACTCAAGTGACGACGGAGCCACAAGCATTTATGAATCTCTGTCCTCTTCTCGCTTTCACCGTGAGAGCTTCTAGATTTTCCTGTTAGTGGACCAATTTCAGATAATATTGGAAGTAGATAAGAAACAAGAGAGAAAGAAAGAGACCTATGAAGATTATAATCAATTGCAGCCAAATATTCAACTAATTCATGTCGTTCTTCCCATCTCGAATTTTATCAAGGAGAAATGGTGGAAACGGGAGGAGAAGAAGAGGAGGCAATCGGGTGACGATGAAGAACTCATCGAAATCTTTCATTTTTATTTTATTTTTAATTTCCACCAAATACCACATTTGGAAGTGGGATTTTTTCATCCTTATTTTTCAAGTAGAAAGTTATCAAAACCTCATCAAATCTCATTCAGTAAAATTTTCAGAAAACACAATTGTGTTTTAAATAATACTTTATTTGATATAAGTTTAACAAATGATTAATTGAATAACATGAGATTATAAATGAGAAATTTGATTTTACTCAAATTCTTTATTCAATAACATAAAATTTGATAAAATATTTGTAAATCACTAGTTGAATAACAGATGATTTAAAAAAAATATCAAAATTCCACCAAATCATTATTTTAATACACCCCCCTTAATTTACAGTATAACTAATTCAGTGGAAATTATGGTCCACATTACTCCACACCCAGTAAAAAAAGATTCAGCAAATAGAGTAGTCAAAAGCAAGTCTTGCTCGCATAGTGGAGGAGTCTTCTTCGACATCATCGATGCATGCAACTATGCAAGACGATGTGTAAAAGTGTAAAACTTCGCCAGTCTGAAATCTTCACTTTTGCCGGTTTGATCTTTGGAGTAGCACATGTCATTAGTCTTGTGATAAACAATGTCACAACTCACCACCTAGAAGGCTAGAACGATCGGTTTTTTTACAAATAATCTGCTGAATTATTACAATAATTGTAAAAGCTTTTTAGCAAAATAATTAAAGAACTATTTAACTACCTCGTACGCGTATTGACTTACCAAACGGACGTTTAGGATAATTTTAGTTGGTAAGTTATTCTATCTACCGAATAGTGTCGTATGTTTTGGTGAATTAATTATTTAAACAAAGTAGTATTATTTTCCTCTCTTTGATTTTAATAGCAGCAGTCAAAGATTAGTATGTACATATCACCACCATTCACCATTTATTATATCTGTCTCCTTACATACCTATTTATCCATTTCCGTGATTTATTCACATTATCTCTATCGACCAAAATAAAAGAAGAACCGTGGAGATCTAAGACCAAATTTTCAACGCTTTTAACATCGACACGTGTCGTATCTTCTATGCTCTGGCCGGTGAACAAAGGAACGGATCTTCACATAGATTCTCCTTAAAACCGTTGTGATGCTCGAGAAATTACCGGAATTAGATGGCATCATACATACTCGCGAACTCTTGCGCGTGACTCCCACGTGGAGTTCTTACTCTTCAGAACAACTAAAATAGTAGCGCGTGGATAACAATCAGTAGAAACAATTGTCAACTTGACACTTGAACGCAATTTCTACGAAATTTCTAGCCAAAGACTCTGATTCAGTGATGTATGAGCTTATGGTACAACTTTGCAGCTTTTATTGTTTTGGGTTTTTTAAAAAACCATTGGCAGTTTCACACCGACGCAAGTTTATTATCATCAAACCGTACGTGTCTATACTCTATAGTAGTATTTTTTTTTTAAAGGTTATGCGAGTAACGTAAATAGATTATAGTTTACCATATTTTTGTGGTTTAATTACTTGATGGGTGATAACAAAGATGGTTTCGTTTTGTCATTGTTGTGCCACAATATAGCTATCAATATTACTTATATCGTCATTACACTTAAATGTTAGAGATCAAACGTATATTCATTCACTAGGAATTGGATTAGAGAATTAATGATTGGTAACATATTAGTTTATTTCCTAAGGAACTGTCCTCCTCCCAAGGGGAGTAAACTAAGAGTACAATGAAACCAATTTCAAATGCTAATCCACTAGTCTATCATATTTTTGGTTAGTTAAAACCATTTTGGTTATATATTACTGACCAAAAATTATATACTACAAAAGAAATGAAAAAGATATATAATGGATGAAAGCCCTATCTCAAGCTGTTTTGGTAGACCGACCATAATTTTATCTTTTAGACCAAACAACTAAAATAATTTAACGATACAAACAAAAACTAAAATATTGTCTTCTCCAGTTTATAGTAAAAGCAACAAAATCTAAAATACAATAAAATAGTCGGGCTTTTCACGCGTTTGCACTTCCCAATTTTCATTTCACTTTTAAAAATACAAGAACTCAAAAGCATCAATGACAAGAAGAAAAGAATCAACAAAAATGTTGTGCGTGGAGAATCAAGTTACTTTAAACTACTGTATAATTTTTTATTTTTTTTTCCGTAACTTACTGATAGTGATGCCTTTTAGGATCAATACCACGTACGACGTATCATATCAAACAATGCTATTCTCAGAAGTAACTATTATGTGAGGTGAAAGCTTGAATCCAATATATTTACTGAGTAAACAGAAAACACTCACAAAAATTGGTATTCATCCTCTTTTAACAAAAACAAATTCGTTATACATGATAACCCAGGATTCCCCATGTTTTTCAAATTGTTGATAAGAAGACACATACACTAGTAAATAAATTACAAATTGACTGATTAAAAATTAAACACAAATAGTTTATACATCGACTAGTTAGTCACATTCAAGGACATTTGACCTGAAAAAAAAAAAAGCGATTTCTTCTGTTTTTGGTCGATATATGCATAACGTATTCAATAATTAAATATTAAGGAAATTAGTGTATATTGATTATTGGTAAATATATAGCAATTAAAAAAAGGAAAAAGTTTGTGGTGCCACTTGCGAAGTAAACTTTGGAGTTGGAATACTGAGGGCTACAGCTGGACACGAGCAGTGGGGCTGCAGCTGCTGAGTGCCGACCCAAATGGGCATAAACCTTTCTTGCCATATAACGGTCCAATATATGACCGTTACTTATTATTAAGTAATTAATATTTTCTTTTCCATCTCATAAAAATATACTTTTTAAAAGTCTAGGAATATTTACGGAACCTCCGAAATTCATCATAGAAGTCTACGAATATTAACGCTCCGTGAGTTCTGCCAGTTTTTCTTTTCATTTTTTCCCCCATTTTCAATATTTTGTAAGACATGGGAGTTGTAAGACACACACACATATTATATATATACAGAACTAAAGAATAAATTAGGTCTTATGATTTATAGTCTTTTGGATGTAATCACTAGTTGATTAATAAAGTGAAAGGAAATACTAACAAGTATATATGTCTTACAACTCCCATTTAACAAATTTAAACAAGTGTTATCGGTCAACATAATATGGTATATAAATATAACATACTTAGTCCATAAGCTATATTAGTACTTTTTCCTTGATAAGACTCTTCTTGTCCATTTAACAATACAATTAAAATGAGTAGTTTAATTTAATACTGCATTTAGTAAGTAAATGCTTTCCCCCCACACGACACTCATGTCATTAATACACACCACTTTACTGTTCGCTAGACTAATCTGGTTATATGTGACTATCACTCTTCCTAATTCGATAACTTACGTAAGAATATCACCCTTTAAATCAACATTTAATTTTAGAAAATCGACAACGTCGTTATTAATTTTATAATATACGTAACTATTGCTAAAACCATCCCCTTGCTATAATAATAAACAAAAAAAAACTTTTTTTTACTATATCTTTCGTGCCATTGATTTAACCATTTAAATATCATTGAAGAGCGAGTCTGATTTGGTATTGGTGATGGTATTATTGCTGTTCTACGTTTCTATGATGGCCAAGGGGCCTCTACTTGAACTCAGAATCTACGTTCCTATGATGGTCAAGATATTGTAATGAATGTTGTAATTTTTATTTTGTTTGCTATGATTTATTAGGATTGGAGAAAACTTTATTTCATATCTATAGTCTTTTTATAACACATCAAACCAGAATTTAAGAGTTGTAGCCTTGTAGTGGATATCCAAACTTAATTTTGTTCACGTTCATGTTCCTTGTTCGAAATAAATATCTTAAATGTTTAGATACTGTAAAATATTTTTCTTATAAACGCCAACATAGATTCTATTACCTCGCATTCAATGATCCAAAACTACAAAGAACTAACGTTTTATAATTCGAATCACTTATGGTCACTAATAAGAATTAAAATTTTAGCTAGATTAAGAAATAAGGTTCTAAATTACTTAAATGACGTCATGAAATCTTTTAACGATTTTCACATATGACAATGAAAATACGAGTTTCACTGTAAAATAGTAGTAATACATCTATATTAAACGAAAACAAACAACATATATACTGTACTAGAAAGTTATACGACAATCCCCCTTTTCTACCAAAAAAAAAAAAGAAAGTTATACGACAATCATCTATTAGAAATTAAAATTTTACATTATGTACATAAATGCGATGTAATTGTAAGTGATGTGTAAGATTAGCGGGAAAAGTTCGTGGAAAGTACTGAAATTAGATATTTCATTAACAAAATGTAATCTTGAATTCTTGATTGACGTCCGTATCTAGTTCTTGTATTAAAAAAATAATTCCTTTGATCCTTGCTTATCATCGATAGAATTCTATACATTAGAATATTCTTATAAATTCCACCAGTAACTTTCAATAGAGAGTTTATCATACATTTTGTTACCCATATTTTTTACACGTTAGAGATAATTAGTTTTATGGTCATCCTTAAATTATGGGGATAATGTAAACTAAAATCGGGTGGATTTACCCGGACCCATTTCGCCATCGCTCTCCACAAATCCCATCCGTCCATTTAACTAAGCGTAGATCTAACGACTTATATCAAATCTTAGTCTTACTTCCCTCCCGTATATAAATTAGGAAACGATCCCAAGCGTGTACCGTACACACATCCCCACACGAACACTAACAAATCCTGAAAGAGAGAGAGAAGATTCAAGAGATAAAGAGAGAGCTGAAATCGGCAAAAAAATGGTTTCGTGGATGATGACAATCAAGGCGGTGCTAATCTCTACCACCGTCGCCACCGTGGCTCTGTTACTTAAATTCTCTGTTCCTGTAGCTGTTGATTTCTCCGTATCGCGAGCTCCGATCCTGTGGAGTTCCTTGCTAACATGGCTGAAACCGCCGTATCTATACGTCGTCACCAACGGAATCATCATCACTATCGTCGCTTCTTCTAAGTATTACCGAAGCACTGGCCGGGAAGAAGAAGATGAGATCGTGTACGGTGGCGATTATAAGATCCATACGGAGCAGCCAATTGTGATCCATCAAGCTTCTCCGCGGATTATGGAGGTGAAGGATTTGGATACTGGTGCGCAATTCGGTTTCGTGGTTCCGAATTTGGAGACGGAGGAGCTGGAACCGGAGGCGGTTACGGCGGTTGTGTATGACGATGAGGAGGAGGAGGAAGCGGTGGAAGAGAAGATAACAGATCCAGTGGCGATGGCGGAGGTTGAGGATGAGAATGAGGATGAAACTGAAGAGAAGCTTAAGAGCGTGATTTTGGTGGAGAATTCAAATCAGGTGGATTCCGATGTCATGTCGCCGCCGATTTCAAATCGGAATCATCTTCCGTTGAGGATGACAGAATCGGAGAATCTTCCTCCAGCTGAGAAACCTTTGGTTTCTTCAAGGTTCGGCCACCGGAAAGTGGTGAAAGCAAGTCAAGAAGGTACTCATTTGATTCTTCGCTTTTTTCAATTTAATTATTAAAAACAGAGGAAGAGAAAATGACGTCATGTTAAAAAAAGAAAAAAAACCGTTAGGTAGAATTTTTATTTATTTTTTGAAAATTCAAATCTGGCGTCGAGAACACGCGTCGGTGGACCAAAGGGTAAATTTGTAATTATCCATACTTTTTTTCTTTTCAGGTGGGAGAGCTTTGAGAGTGACGAAGAAGCCGAAAGGAAACGAGACACTGGAGAATACATGGAAGATGATAACGGAAGGAAAGTCAACTCCGTTGACTAAACAGTTATACCGGAGATCTGACACGTTTAGCCGTGGAGATTCCGGCGGTAGTGACCAGGCAAAGCCGGTTTACAAGAAATCGGAAACGTTTAGGGACAGAACTAATTATTATCAGTCGCCGGAGACGGCGAAGATGAGGAAAGAGCCGTCGCTGAGTCAGGATGATTTGAATCGGCGAGTTGAGGCGTTTATAAAGAAGATCAATGAGGAGATGAAGATGCAGAGAATGGAGTCGTTGAGACAGTACAAAGAGATAACTAGCCGTGAGGTTTAGTTTTTTTTTTTCTTTTTCCGTTAAAAATTTTTTATTGGGGTTTTTAATACACAAAAATAGAAAACAAAAACAAGATTAGTCACAGTGGGTTTAACTTAAAATTTAAAAATGAAAAAAATAAAATTATAGTGGAAAGAGTTTCTGTTTTATTAATTTGTGAAGCTTGAAGTTTTTTTGTTTTTTTGGGTTTGTGTGTAAATGTAGTCAGCTATACAATTGGTTTGTGAATATTATGTATGGGTCGTTTTACAAGAAAAAAGTGATATACTTACATTAGATACTTTTTTTCGCTCTAACGTATAGAAGACTGGAACTGATTTCTAACACAACCAACTAGAGTCAGTTTGGATCTTAATTCAAAGTAAAATATATTTGCGTGATAAGTTTTCTTGTAAAGTAGTAAGATACGGACTCAAAATCAAAGACATTGCACAATATCAAGTAAAAAAACTAGAAATTGAAAATCACAATATCAGTATGAGATTTCACACCAAATATCAATAAGTAATAAGTTAATAACTATAACAATTCAGTTTCATTGACATATGATTAGGGTCGGCCTGACGTTTTTTTATACCATATGCATTTCTAAAGTTGTCAGGTTTTGAACTTCTTGATCTGGTTATCTTGTCCCAAACTCACATACTATTTTATTCCTAAACAAATTTTTGTTACTACACCAGGACATCATCCAGTCTCAAGCTCACATATTATTTTATTGTTAAACAATTTTTGTTACTACACCAGGACACCATCCAAGCTAAAGTAGTAAGGTCTGAGATCAAAACTTGATGGTGACGGTCGAATTCTAGAAAGCCTTGTGTCTTCTATACAACCTCCGAGAAAATTGTATGTCAAACATGTAAGTTTGAAAAAAAAATTACCTAAAAAATTACTTTTAAATTTCTATGTTATAAGTCATTATTTTATTTCATTTGTTAGGACTTGGACTGCATAAGCTACTACTACGACTGGCATATATTAGGAATGATATAAGGAAAAAACAAGATCTCGCCGGTCCAAACATTCAAAGATGATAGTCATTCTTTGCAATATCAAAAGCTATGTTTTTATTTGTTTGTTATATATATATATATATGAACCATTTTATCTTTAATTATTAGTTATAGAGTATGTGATTTCGTTACATGATAGAGTTATATCATCAAGTTTTGTTTCCTCTGCATGCTCTGATTTGATCCCAATTTTGAATATCCATCTATACTAGAGTTGAAATTCAGCCTGTTTATTGTTTAAACTCATTAGTATATATGATATAAGAAGAACTATTTTCGCAAGTTTCTTGAAGGAAAAAAATTATCTTGTAAAAGCAATGCTATTCAATCCTAACAATATTTTCCAAGGAATAAAGATAAGTCTAACATATTCCATGAACTCATTCACACAATGATTTCCTAGTGGTAGATCTGATCTCTTCACGCTTATACCCTTATATTTGATTATGTGGTTTATTTTTTTCATTTTCTAATAACATGGTTATCATAAAATTTGAATGTATTTGCTCAGTGCATCCCCTCTAGCATTATGAACGATCTATGATATAATTATATAGTATAATATTATTTTGTAGTCATAACCCTTCAACATCAGTTTATCAAACATACATACAATAAATATCCAAATATTTGCACTTTTTTAATACGTACAACGTATCATTAAGAAAATACAGAAATAAGTATTTTAACGAACAGAAATTAAAGGAACAAATACGAGAGTTCCATATGAAAAATCATTTTCATGGAATACGGTGGGTGAACCAAATACACTTGGTAGACATGTGGGGTTTTCTTGTGAATGGATTTTCTTTTTCAATTAGACTTTTCTTAGAAAAAAAACACAGAAGAAGGTCCCCAACAAGTTTGTAAATCGTTGAAAACAAACTTCAACTATTATAAGAAAAACAAAGAAGATAATAAGAGATAATTAACCTTTTCTACAAAAACAATAAGAGATAATATGCTAAGTACTGTATCATGCATATACAAAAATACCCAACCCTTTAACTACTAAAAAATTTAGTTGAAAAAAATCTAAAGTAAATTAAATGACTTTTTATATTACTTTGGAAATTTTAGTTGGATTTAGAATTCAAATATTTATAAAAATAATGTTTGTTTAAGAATAAAAAAAAGTAGGTGATACTTGTGGATCTTGGCACTATCTCTTCTACGTGAAGTGGGGAAAATTATCTCTCGACATTTATAATTGTCTTCAATAAAGTAAGTTTTTGGGTTTGTATTTGCCAAATTGCAATAAGACCATCATGAAAATGGACCGACCAGATTCGGATTACAAAGTGAGTAGAGAGACTTTGAGATAGAGACATAAATCCTTTTTCCTTTTAATTATTAAATAATTTTATAAATATTTAGTATATATATATATATTCCCCAATTTTTATGGTACTTTGCTTTTGGCCTTATTAAATTCTCAAATGGTATCATAAACATTTATCTCCAAATTTAAAACATAACTCAGATATTTTAGAAATATTTTAAAAAGCAATTCTCATAAATAGCATAAAATAAAGTTTTTATTCCAAAATAACACATATTTTCATTTAGAACAAAAATAATATTTTTATTTAAAAACACTTTTCTTATAAAATACAAATCTCCTAACTTCATTTTTTTAAAATTTATGATTTAAAGTTTAGGATTTAGATCCTGAACGACACCTCTCATCCCTTAAAACCCTAAATTCTGAAATACTTAACACAAACAAAAAATTAAATTATTATTTTTTATAGAAAAGTTATTTTTATCCTAAATAAAAATGTGTGTTATTTCTGGAACAAAAACCTATTTTAATACTATTTTAGAGAAATTTTCATATTTAAAATCAGTTCCTTTACCTTTTCTTAATTATAGGAGATTTATCAACCCACTAAAGGTTACATAATCAAAGAAATATATAGTACATTAATCTGAAATTTACTAAGAACACAAAATATCGCAAAACAATTAAAATTGAAAAAATGAATTTGTACCAATACTTTTATACCACAAATCACTACAACAAAAACGTGTTTTAACGTCACTTACTTTAAGTCATTTAATCAACTCTCCAAAATTTAAAAAGGAAGGAATTTTGCGTCAGTTAAATAATGACTTCAAATTTAATAAAGGCCACCTAAAAATGTCATAAAGCCCATTAATTTCTAGAATATCATTTTCTTTTTTTTTAACATCACTCTCTAGAATATCATCTTAGCACAAACTCTTCTTCTTCGTTTCGTAACTGCAAATTTGGAATTGTAATTTCTATTTCTTCCATTTTCAGTTCTTAAGTAATCTTTATTATTCATTAACAATAACGAGTACTGTGGTATTATATGAAGAGCCAAAGCTTTCTTCCATTTTCAATTCTTAAATAATCTTAATTATTCATTAACAATAACGAGTACTGTGGTATTAGATGAAGAGCCAAAGCTCATCTGATACCAGAATACGCAATGTTTTATGCAATATTTTTTTTCTAATATCAGAATAACGTGTATTCTGGTGTCAGAGCCAAAACTTTTACACAAGCTTTGGCTATGGTTCTATCATCGGCAATGTTCTTCATTGAATACACAATGTCTCATGCAATGTTCATTTCTTTTACAAGAAAGATCGTTTTTTGTTTTTTGTTTTCACTCAGTTGCGGTCGGTATTTGTTAACACAATAGAAGACTTGTACACCAAAACCCTATACATCTCCTCATTAAGACTGCAATAGCTTCTTCCAAATATCGAACCGGGGATTCAAGTACGACAACATTGAGAAAGACCTAAAATAACGTCACTAATCTTTATATATTAATCCAACATTTCATGTCTTTTGTATGATCTAAATCAATCTTCCACGTTCAATCTCTATAAGAACTAAGAATATGTAATTAAGTACGTTCATAAACCCATAACTTCTGAAATATCCATATTTGTCTTTGGTCACGACAACAGACTATCACATTTTCATGAGAACCAGTCGATGATGCTGATGAAAAGAATTAAAACAAAAACGATTAAAGTAAAATTATTAAAGATTTTTTGTCATAAATTAGATTAGAGGTTGGAGAAATGCAGTCCAAGCCTAAAGCTTCAAAGACTTAGCCGGCGGATACCAAACTTAAACTTGATTGTACACCGCGAATGCAAAAATCAAACACAAATCACTATTATATTTTTGTCTTAGTTCGTAACGTTTATGACATGTGACTTTATAATAGTGAACTAAAAATGAAAACTTTTCAACTACTACTGTACATCACCAACTTCTTTTCCAATCCATTAAAGGCTCTCTGTGAAACCTCTTCTCTATAAAAATAAAGAATTCTCTTTTAAACCACTGAATCCAAAAAAATCAATTCAAACTCTTCCCAAAAGAATGACAACAAATCTCAGTCTCATATATTATAAATTGCAAGATATAAATAGCGTGCATATGAAAACAAAAACAAACGCAAAGAAAGAAATAATAGTATGGTCCATATGGATTCTATCATCCGTGAAATGATTTCGAAAATGGTATGAATCTTTGATTATATACACCGCTAATGCAAAAATCAAACAAAACTCACTAATTAAAATTTTAAAAATTCGTAACATATATGACATGTGACTGTTTTCAACTACCACCAACTTCTTCTCCGAAAGCCATTAAATTCTCTTTGTAAAACTTTTCTCTATAAATAAACACTTCTCTTTTCTACAAGAAGTCACGAACAAAAAATAATAATAATCAAACTCTCCTCAGAAGAATGACTACAAAACTCAATCTCCTCTTCTCTATTTTGCTTCTTACACTTACACTCTCCCACTCACGCCTTACCCGACCCGAACCATTATCACACTCAACCGGATCCTATTCGGATCAGCTCAAGAATAACAAGAATGACAAGGGATCAGAAGTTTACTCTGAGCCAATAGCATCCGAAGTTCACTCTGAGCCAATAGCATCCGGTACGCTTATACCTGGTGAAGGAAACGGTGGTAGTTACACCGGACTTGCCGGCGGATACAGCGTCGCAGGTATTGTTTTGTGAAACATTGACCTAAGTCCCCTATTTTTTAAAAGCAAAATTTATATGTATATATATTTTTTCCCTTATATCTATATATAACTAATTATTAAAACAAAGAAGGAAACAAAATAGATAATGATGTAAAAAATTTTTAAATTCTAACATAATTCTAGTTAGTTTGTTAAATAATTTTTATTTATTAGATATTGTTTTTTTCGACGTTTAGATTTTTAAAGGTAAGTACCCCATTTTTTTGTTTTGCTTAGTGCCAAGGCCCCCAAAGTATTCGAGCCGGATTGTCAGACCGACGGTGGTGTGTAAAGAGAAAAATCATTGCTACAACAAGAAGCTGACGTGTCCGGCGAATTGTTTCAAGTTTGGTGGCCACTCCGGTGAAAGATACAGTGGTGGTGGTGGTTGCACCATGGACTGTAAGAAGAAATGTATGGCGTATTGTTGAAATGTGTATAAGTGAAAAAATTATCTATAATAAAAAAATAGTAGTATTTTTATTTTGTTTTTCTTGATAATTGGTATGTTTTGATTTGATCATAACAAATGACATATCGTATGGTTTAACTTACACATTATTCCTAATTGAGAAACCGAAGCCATCAAAAATATTTTTATCAAATATATCAAAACCAAAAGGATATCCATATATGTATACGTATTTTTAAAAAGAAAATTATAGAAACTAAAAATGCAAGAAAATAAAATTAAAAATAACAACTTGAAAAGTAGTCACAGTGGAAAATATTATTTTCAATTAAAAACATGTAAATTAACCATGGTTGTAATCACAGTGAAATTTTTTGTTAACACTTACAATAGTTTCAACATACAATTACATACAGTATATATATAGTCTCTGCATATGATGTAATTATTTTGATATAGAAAAATTATGTGACGGTGTATGCAAACTATTATTTGGGCGTTAGTTTTCTAAATGCAAGAAACTAATAATAGAATTATATTTGAAACTGAAACACATACTAATCCATAAATAAATCTGTTACATAAATAGCCAGAAATAATAGTGTGGTGTGGTCCATATGAAAACAGAAAACGCAAAGAAGAAATAATAGTGTGGTCCGTCCATATGGATTCTCATCCGTGAAATGATTTCGAAAACGGTATGAATCTTGAACTGTGACTTTTGAACAAACAAATTTACATGAGATAAAAAGTACCAACAAAAAAACTGAATCTATTTTTTTTGCTTACAGAGCAAATAGAGAAGGATTTAAAGACAGAATCTGGCAAAAGAAAGAAACAGTGAAGATTACATACACAAACCAGAGTGTTACAATGAGAGTGAGCTTCTCATACAGCGGCTCCCAAAGCTGCTCTCGCTGCTTCTTGTCTCATTTGATCATTCAGCGGCTCTAAAAAAAATGTAAATTAACCATAATCAGTTCTGAAATTTTGGGGTCCTAAAGGAAAAAAAGAAATTCATGAGGTGTATTTACATGAATATTGTATTTAATAAAAATTGGGGCATATATTTGTATATAGAATTTGATGTTAAAATTTTGGAGGTCCTTAGAAATGTTTCATCATGTTATGTCCAAAACCGGCCCTATTAACCAATGTGTAATCACAGTGAAATTTTGTATTAACAATAGTTTCGACTTACAATCATATATGTATTGTCTCTGCATATGATGTAATCATTTTGATATAGAAAATTATGTGACAGTGTATGCAAACTGTTATTTGGGCATTAATTTCCTAAATGCAAGAAATTATCAACAGAATTATATTTCGAAAACTGAGAAACATAATCTAAAATATATAACCGTTAAATAAATAGCCAGAAGAATAGGTATAAAAAAACAGTGAACGGAAACCAAACCATAAACTCAAACAAATTTGTCTTGCATGCATGATTGTACACCGCTAATGCAAAAATCAAACAAAATTCACTAAACTCAAATTCTAAAATTCGTAACGTATATGACATGCATGTGACTTTGTTTTCAACTATCACCAACTTCTTCTCCAAATCCATTAAATGCTCTTCTTAAAATCCTTTTTTCTCTACATATAAATAAACAATTCTCTTTTCTACTGAATCCAAAAATACAAAACACAAAACACAAATCAAACTCTCACCAAAAGAATGACAACAAAACTCAAACTCCTCTTCACTATTTTGCTTCTCACACTCACACTCTCCCACTCACGCCTGACCCGACCCGAATCACCATCATCATCATCAACCGGATCCTACTCGGATCAGCTCAAGAAAAACTCCGAAGATAATAATAACAAGAATGACAATGGTTATGGATTTGATTTTGGGCCACCAGCAACCGGTTTACCGGGACGTGAAGGAAACGATGGTAGTTACAGCGGACTTATCGACAGAACCATCACAGGACTAGGAGGCATTATGAGACCGACGGTGGTGTGTAAAGATAAAGGTCATTGTTACAACAAGAAGCTGACGTGTCCGGCGAAGTGTTTCACGTTTGGTAGCCGCTCCGGTAAAGGATACGGTGGTGGTGGTGGTTGCACCATGGACTGTAAGAAGTGTGTGGCTTATTGTTGAAATGTTTGTCAAGTGAAATTTTTGTTACAATAATATAAAGTAATAAATGGTATGTTAGTCTTTTTATTTTGCTTTTCTTGATTTGGTGATAACAAATGATATATCATATGGTTTAACTTACACAAATTATTCCTAACTGAGAAACCGAAGCCATCTAAAATACTAATTTTATCAAATATATCAAAAACCAAAAGGAATTCTACTGATTTGTAAGTTTTAGAAGAGAAGTTAATCAGTTTAGATGCTCATTTGATACATTTATACGTATTTTTAAAAATAAATTGAAGAAAGTAAAAATACAAAAACTAAAAATTAAAATAATACTTGTGTACATCAACGGTTACAACAATTTTGATTATATTTTCGATAAAGGGAGTACTCGGAGCCAAATGTATTCTTCATGTCCTGTGAAAAAGTATTATTTTCAGTTAAAAAAAGATGTATAAATTAACCATGATTGTAATCATAGTGAACAAGATTTTTGACAATAGTTTCAAGTTTCAATTTACAAGCATGTAGTGTCTCTGCATTTGATATAGAAAATTATTTGACGATGTATGTAAGCAAACTATTACATGAGCATTAATATCCTAAATGCAAGAAATTATCAACAGAATTATATTCCAAAAGCTGAAAGATATACTAATCTAAAATATATATAACTGTTAAATAAATAGCCATAATAGCTGTGGTCCATATGAATTCTCATCCGTGAAATGATGATTCCGAAAATGGTATGAATCTGAACTCCAATGTATTTCGTTAGCCAATTTGAACTCCAATGTTTACACATCTTCCTCCTTTTCTCCGTTGGTTGTGTATTTCGAATAAAAATTTAATTAATTCTATCATGCTTGTTCATTTTCATCTACTCATCTCTTTTCTAAGGTAATGTTATCGACTAGAGAAGAGTTGAGAACTAGGGAAATATATTAGAGTATGGTTTACTCTGGTCTGATTGGTTTATATTCGGTATGGCATATTCCTTATACAGAGTCCGAATATCTAAGTGTAAATGCAAAATTCAAACAATATTTTCACTAACTCAAATTCTAAAATTCGTAACGTATATGACATGTATGTATTTTTGGTTTTTTTTTTATAAGTCTGGTTTATATATAGTTAATTACAGTTATAAGTCACCGACTCACTGTGTTAATAATTTCATTTAAAAAAATATAACCGTTGCGTGTAAAAAAACGCTGGACTCTAAAAAGAAAAGAAATCAATCTTCTTTTTGTTGAGAAAAAAGGAAACTCTGTTTTTCTTTTATCACCAAAAGAAAAAAGGAAAATCACTGTCTATATATTTCTATAAATTACTTATTACCAAATCACACTACTTCTTTCTTGTATTGTAAGTCTCTAAGTGTTTTCGTGAGTATCAAAATCAGCGATTTTTTCCACCTGGCGAGATTCGGTGATTTCGAATTTCATTGTTTCGGTTTCTGTAAACAAATCCTCTAAACCCTAATTTTCTTTGTGCTTTTACACGATATGGAGTGTAATAAGGAAGAAGCAAGAAGAGCAATGGAGATTGCAGAGAAGAGACTATCGCAGAATGATTACGACGGAGCCAAGAAGTTCATTAACATGGCTAAGAAGTTTTATCCAAAACTCGATGGTTTGGATCAAGTCTTGATGATGGTCAACGTTTACATCTCTGCGTCAAACAAGATCAACGGAGAAAATGATTGGTACGGAGTTCTCGGTGTAGATCTTTTGGCTGACGATGAAACAATGAAGAAACAATACAAAAGATTGGCTCTTTTGCTTCATCCGGACAAGAACAAGTTTATTGGCTCGGAAGGTGCTTTTAAACTAGCTTTAGAAGCTTGGTCTACTCTATCTGACGAGGTTAAGAGAAGTCGTTATGATCAAATTAGGAGCAAGTCTAAAGAAGCAAAGAAGCGAAAATCGCATACGCCTCCTTGTTCTAGTAATAATAATGGGAATCAAAATCCAAGTGGTACGGATTCATCAAAAAAGAGGAAAGACGACACAAGTGGTTGGTTTCGGACAAAGTGTCATAATTGCAAGACAGAAGAATATCTGAGTGATCATTATTTTAACAAAGGCCAAATTTTGTCGAAAGTGTGAGCATTATTACATTGTAACTGATAAATATGCAGAGACAAGTGTTAAGAAGCCAAGGGCAGATATGTGAGGTAAGAAAGTTGTAGGTTCCTGCGTTTATATATACCTTTATGATGTGTTTTGTAATCCATTTTTCAACTAAAATAGTAGATTGTGAATGTTGTTTCCTAACTTCTCTTTAAACATTGTGGTGTAGTTTCAAGATTTGTAGTCGATCTTTTTTTTTATTCAATAAAATTAACTTTTTCATGGTCAATTTTACGAATTGAGTACATCAACGGTTACAACAAATTTTAATACATTTTTATTTCAGAACCAAATGTAATCATAATGGCCCTGTGAAAAAGGATTATTTTCATTTAACTATGGGGTTAAATTACAGCGAATTGTTTTGTTAACAATTCAACTTTCAATATGATATAGTTATTTTGATATAGAAAATTATGCAATTGCAAACTATTATTTGGAACTGATTCCCTAAATGCAAGATATTATCAACAGAATTGTATTCCAAAAACTAAAACATTTACTAATCTAAAATATATGTAAATGTTAAATAAAATAGCCATATTAATAGGTGTGGTCCACATCCGTAAAATGATGATTCCGAAAATGGTAAGAATCTGAACTCTTGACTTTTGAACAAACAAATTTACATGAGATCATAAAATGGTCCAAACAAAAAATTGAATCCTTTTTTGCTTACAGAGCTGAGCAAAGAGAGAAAAAGATTTAGAAGACAGAATCTTGGCAAAAGATAGATTACATACACAAACCAGAATGTTACAAAGAGAGGAGATCAAGGCTCTCTCATACAGCAGCTCTCAAAGCTCCTCTCGCCGCTTCACGTTTCATTTGATCTTGTTTCCCGCTCCCTCGGAAGTACATATACACTTGCTGCTCATACCAAAACCATTACACAAAACGATTACAGATTTATAAAAACTAAGTTCAAAGAATATATATAGTGATGGGAGTTGAAGGAAGAGACCTGAATAACCCAGATGCTAACCACTGACTCGAGGCAGAAGAAGGCAAACCCAATGAAGTAGAATATCTGTAAACATAATAGGATTAAGATCAAATCAAGAAGATCCTGGAAGATGATCAAAGGGTTGGGAGAGAGCTTACCCCGACCAATGCTTGACCGCTTAAGACATCTATTGCAGGTAAGATCCCACTGATACAATAAAGAAAAATAGATTAGAAATAAAAGAAGAAGACAAGTTTTCAAGAACTACTTATGCAAGAAACTTACGCAAGAGATTTTCCTTTGAAGACAACAGGTGGAGCAACTGCAGCAAAGACGCAGAAAAGAATGTGGAGCTGCACCAAGAACAAGAATTTCAGAATTGGTTACCAAATCAAAATGTTAAAAAAAAAAAAAGCCCATAGAAGCTAATCATTGCTCACCATATAGAACAAGAAAAACCATCCAAAGCTCAATGCACTATCAGTTCTGCAAACATTTCAACAAAAAAATGTGATAAAAGTCAGTAACATACAGTAGTATTATAAGAAAAAATCTAGAGTTTGAAAGTTGAAAATTTTCAGACCTGAAGGCACGGTATAGTGGGCGATACCATAGCACATAGCCTCCTGGGACACCAGCTATGAAGTAAATTAGGGCAAGAAGCCATATCGTCACTCCTGAAGAAGATAAAACCAAACTCTTGAGTCTGTTATATATGCGGTTAAGGTCTACTAGAGAAGAACAAGGAAACTGTGAAATAAGACTTTAAGATACAAACCTTCCCCTTTGATCCAAGCTGTCATAACGGCAATGATGTTCCAGAAAAGACAAAGAACCAACCCTGCAAAACAAGAAGCAACATCCAAAATGTATAAGCCTAACGAATAAGAAGCAACGAACATAGAAATCTCATACATACCCAAATACGTTGCAAAGGTAACGTATTGCAGTCTTTGGAGATGAACTGGGATTTCGTTTGCAATGTCATGGTGGATAAGTGGGAAGAAAGGTGGCCAGTTTTTCACTTCAAGAACAATTCCAGCTGCGTAGAGACAACCACAAAATTAACATTTTTGAATTCAGAACAAAAAAAAAATCAGTTAATAACACAAGTGTGTTGAAAAGAGTACCTCTAGCAGCAGCATCTTCTCTCCGTTTCACGTCCTACATATAACCAAAATATAATAAACATTCAAAACAGCAACCACTTTAGAAGCAAATGAAGGACAAAGGAACAAACACTAAGATACATAAAACTCAATTATTAATCTAATTTCAGCAGTCAATACCTGCTCTCGTCGTTTTAGCTCAGTTTCTTTGGCTTGAAGTTCCTTTTCTTTCTTTTTCAAATCCTGAATTCTCAATAATTAAGTAACTCCAAGTTCAACCTAATCACAAAAAAATATTCAATAATTTCTAACTAACCTGTGTACTACCGGTTCTTTCCCTGTCAAGAGGAATGTCTACGGTTCGACCATAATTGAAACCAACTGGCTCTGGAGGTAAAGGTGAAAGTCTTGAATTCGATGCAGCTGGAACACCTCCAGGATTCTATATCATGTAATTTGGATTCATAAAACATTAACCAAATCAGTTAAAAAACCAAACTTTCTTGCAAAGAACCACAAACCCAAAAAAAAAAACTGACTAAATCAACGAAATTTCAATTTTTTGTTAAAACCGAAGTTTTAGGAATAAAAAGGTACAAAGTTTATCAAATCCATGAAACCCTAAGTAAAACCCAAATTTGTTACAAGATTGAGTTAATCCAGTAAATTTCTAAGAACCCATTTCGGAGAAGCTTTAGATTAATTCATAGTTTTGAAGCGTTAATCCAAAGTCAAAAAGCTTACCGCGAAAGGATTGACTTCTTCTTCTTCAGCAAAAGGATTCGGATCATAACGATTAGCCATGCCTAAGAAAAATTAGAACTTTTGGAAGATTTCAACGAGCTGTAAATATCGGAAGAAGAAGAAGAAGACTTGAAATCGATCTAAGATCTTAAGCACGGAGACGAACGTTGAAGACAAGCTTTATATACAGACATATATACACAAAAGCGTGTTTTATTAATTTCGTTTTTATTGTTGTTGTTGTTTAATATTATATTTTTTGGTTATATTTGTTAAATACCTCTGATCTGATCTGATTTATTCTTAATCTCTTTGGTACTTTACAGTTAATATTTCAGTTTTTAAAATTAGTTTTAAGATTAATCGATTTTAAAAATATAAATGCCATCACCAACGTAAGCATAAATTTAAAATGAAATTAGTTTATTATTATTATTTTATTCAAGAACTCTAATTTTCAAAAACAATTCAAACAATTTGAATTTTCTAAAGAGAGAGACATTTGTTACATTAGAAGAAAATTGAAATTGTCCTTTAGTCAACGATATTGTCTGCTTCTAAGAACGTTTGAAAAGTAATCCATCACATACGGCAACATTTCAAAAAAGACATATTTTAAAAAGAATATATGAAAAAAATAAAAACATGCTCTGGTTTGGTAATGGTATGATCAGAAATTTAGAAATTTAGAAAACAAACCGTTAATGTTTTTGTGAAGTAGATACATTTTTGTTTTTCTCATAATAAATTAAAAGTTATCAAATTCACTATTATAAGATGTTTGAAATCAAAAAACAAGAAATATGTTTCAATCTTTTTAAAAATATTATATGAAAATGATGGATTTAACTTTTTAATGTGATATCATCTCATCTTTATCTCTTTTTGTCAGCTTTTGTCAACTTTATATCTACAAAAAAAAAAGGCCTATTGATAAATTTATTTTACGAAAACCCAAATTTTATATGCAACCCATTTTTTTTGAAAAAAAACATCTCAAAAGAAGTGAAATTTAATCAAAAATAGAGAGAGACCGAACTACATCTAAATTAAGAAAATGATAACTACACTAATCAAAGAGAGTGATGACTGATGATGATTAACTATTAACTTATATATATATAACAAATGAGGAAAAAAAAAAAAACTTTTCTATATTTAATCTGATTAAAACTGTAGTAAGTGTTTTAGTTAGTAGTAGTCTCTTCAGCTTTTCTCTGCACAACAAAACTTGGAATCACACTACTACTCCTCTTAACTCTCCGCTTATTATTGCCTATTCGATTCCTAGTTGATGAAGACCGGTCAAGCCAATTCTTATCTTCTTCAACCGCTTTGTTCCACCGTTCTTTAAAAGCTTGAAGCTCCCATGTTGATTGTCTCCTTATCTACTCACAAAACACACGCTTGCTCAATAAAACAAACACATTACAAAATCAGATTAATCAGTAACAAACAAACTCACCTCAGTTCTTGGATCAAAGGTCGCAGAACCACGTCTCTGTACATAAAGAAAGATCATCAAATTTTTTGTTTTACAGTCTAGAAAATGAGGATTTAGATGGTAAAAAATAGCTTACTCGAGTCACTCCTCCGCTGTTACGAGCTGAGTTCTTTATCTTCTTATCAGGATAACCACTTCCACCTAGAGTTTGAATGCCTTGATGGAAGATATATTCACTATCAACAATTCCTACTTTCTTGCTTCGGTCACCCTATAAATAACATTTTCAAAATCCGATTCATCTAAGTCACAATGCTAATGATGTTGTAAGGAATTTACCTGAGCACAGTAACCAAGTTTCATATCCATTCCCCATCCATGAACAAGATCATTCTACAAACCGCAAAACAAAAATCAACAAGAGTTAGATGCAGTTTCATTATAAGTAAGAATAAATGTTAAATCTCTTACTTGTATTAGATTCCAAGTGCAAAACCAGGCAGCTCTTGAAAAAACTGGAGCCATTCCTTCAACAAATCTGGATAAAAACATATAAACGTAGACAGTATTATTAGCAACAAACTAAAATTTCTTCTTTTGGTATATATATGCCTTGAAATTGTACCCGGTGCATGGAGGCCCTTCGCTAGCATTTGAGCACTTCATGTTACCTCTACTGTCGTAAACTCGTCTGCGGTTTGGTAACCATAAGTAATAGAAAACACAAATTTATCAAGAGGAACTCCTTAACAAGTGGCTCACCTATGGAATGTTTTTGTTCTAGACCGGACTGTAATTCTGTGGTGAACTTCAGTTGAGTTTGGATGCAAAGCCGGTTGAGATATCTCTAGTCCTGCTGATTTAACTATCCTTAGGTATCTGCACAGAGAGACTATTTTAGGAACTAAGATTTTATCTTTATAGGTTGTAACTTTACAAGTGAAATTTTTACCTTTGTGGGTTGAAATTCTCAACTCCAAGATCTTCATCCCAAAGAAACACATAATCATAGATGGAGACAATATCAGGATGGAGAAAACGTTTCGCAAACCACCTGAATAAAATCGAATACTTCTTTATCAAACCATCCTCAACCAACTTCAAGATATGATCTTAATGGATTTTATATCACTATACCATTTTGTTTGGTTATGTGCAACAATGTGTATGGCTTTTGAGCTCCACTCAAGATCCCACCATTGATCCATGTTTCCATCATAATGAAATAGAATCACAGTGAAATTTGCCGGAAGAAACTGAATACAACAAACAAAACTATTCACACACCAGCCTCGTTAATTTCACTATTTCACTGATATTGACAAAATCATGCTTACCTTCTTTACAACAGCGTCAACGTTATCCTTTTGCTTAAGTCCTACTGGCATTGCCAACAAGTTACGGTTTGTCAATTCGCCGCTCTATTGTAAGACAACAACAAAGATTAGAAAGTTCCTCTACCAACAAAAATATATTTTGATTCCTAATAGCTATGAAAAATTCTAACCTTTGACCTCAAACTACTACTTGACCAAAGTGGCTTTAACTCCAAATCTGATCTAGACTGTATGATACCAAAAGGTAAGCCTTTTAACTCATCACTGACCGGTTCAGATTCCTGAAAACAAGATCACATCACAGAATAAGAAACCAAAAACATCAACTTGGCAATGCAAATACAACATTAGTAACAAAGAGATTCAAAAATGTTACCTTTGCCATCTCAAATGGATAATCTGTTTCTTCTATCTGAGCCAACGCATAAACACAAACAAAAGAGAGTTAAAACCGAAAAATTCCTTTAGATAAGAAATCATGATGATATCTTTCACCATACCTCTGTCTGTTCATATTGAATATTTGTGGTTTTATACCAAAAGATCACAAGTACTATACACATGAGTGCCACAATTGGCTTCATCTTCCACCCGGATTTACCCTGCAAATTTCCAGCATTCCCATATCAAAATCAAAAGCTACATACAGAGGAAAAAAAAACCTTTACTTAACTTTACTTGACTTACCCCTTCTTGAGCATTGTTTCTTCTTTTAACAAGTGACTTCCATGATTTAATAGAAGGTAAACCATTTTCCATAATCTATTTACCGAGCTACACACAAAGCAAAAAAATTCAACAATTTCCATACAAAAAAAAAAGAAGAAGGAAATTTCAAAGTTTTCAACAATTAGAAAACTCACCAAAAGCCACCGTCTTTGTGTTCTCTTACACAAGAAGAACAGAGAACAAAGAAACGAATTCAAAGCTTAATAGAATAGTTTCACCAAATCTTCAGTTGTATATAAGTCTGATCTACGCACATGCAAGAATGTATCTCTCTGAACAATATACACGAAACATAATAATCAGAAGCTCCAAATACCTAAATAAGCTTTTTATACAGGGAGAAAAAGAAAAAAAAGGAAATAAAAATCGAAACTTTATAGAGATTATGAGAAGATAAAAGCTTAAAGAAAGAAACAAAGATGGGTTGTTTGAGAGATTACTCACTCTCCCAGAAACAGACGAACAATCTCTGGGCCACTATGAAAGCGAAACGGCTAACGATTCGAAAAAGAAAGAATAAAAACAAAGAGTTTTTAATGGATTATTTATGATTTTCTTGGGTTTTTTTTCCAGATCTAAGGGATGTAAATAACTACAAAACTGATGATATGAGCTGATAATTAAAAAAAAAAGTTGCTTTGGTTAACACATTAATTAACAACAAAAAATAGTCATTAAAAGCTTATATTTAGGAAATCTAGATAGAAACTGTTCAACAATTAAAATGAAATTTAATGGCGGTGCAATAAATTTCAAAGGTGGGATCTTTAATTACATGAGAGAACAACATTTAGAGTAAAATACAGAGAAATAAAGACGAACCTTAAAAAGAAGAGAAATCTGAAACTTACAGATTTTAGAAACAGTGTGATGAAAGAGCCAAACCAAGAACTATACGTTTAGAGAGAAAGAAAGTAAAGTGTTTTCACTTTTAAAGCTGAGATTTTATCAAAACAAGTTTTTATAGAATCAATCGAAACCAAACCCAACACAAATTTTCAAAGAGGAATCAGAAAAAAACAAAAAAAGAAAGAAAGAAAAAAAAGCATTGGTGGAGTGATTCGTGTCATTATCTTGCTGAATCTCTCTCTTTCCTCCTCAATAAAAAAACAATTAATTTAATTGTTTATTTTGAAAGCTGGATTCTGCGACCGAATACGAGAATTAGAGGAACAATATTCTTTTAATTATTTATAGTATATACTATAACAAAAATATTAACAAAAGTGTTTTCCATGTTTTGCGTTCCTCAACTATTTAACAACTTTAATAAGAAACAGAACATGTCTGTGGTTTGCTCCTAAAGCAACTCCACAAAGCACCAAAAAGTGTTCTACTTCTCGAGTTGTTCAACTAGAACATGGACTTATTAGTCTATAACTCGATTTCGATTGGCTTTGTTTTTCAGTTTTGTCCAAAATTTTGTTCGCTCAAGATTGCTAAACTCTGAACCGGAGTAAACCATTCTTGGTTTATTATATTATATTAAAATGAAGCATGGGTCAATTATATGGATCAAACTATACTCATCAAAGGGACTCTACAACTTAAATCAATTAGCTAAACATGTGTAAATTTATATTTCGAAAAACTTGAATCAACCATTATGAACAAAATATACAACCCATTAATTTAAATAAAAAACTGATTAATGAGTTTTATTGTTTTCATAATTTATATGATGATTTAACGTTAGTGTTAGTGTTATTGTTGTTATATAATCACTGCAATCCAAATTCGCATCTTACATTAGGCATGGACAATTGGGTATTCGGTTCAGATTCGGGTAGAAATCGGTCAGCCCGGAACATTCGATTATGGATCGGATCCGGGTACCCTAAGTATCGAAAGAAAAAATTTGGTTAAATTTGAATAATATTTAGTTATATCTTCATAAATATAACTAAAAACTTTAGGACATTTCGGCTATTTTGGGTATTCGGGTTGTTGTGATCTAAAAATAAATGATAGCGTCGAGTTAATAATTGTAATTTTTGAGGTTTATCAGATCTAAATAAAATTCATTTATTTAGATCTATAACTTGTATTTCATATCTTTTGGGTAACCATTCGTTTTTCATTTTGATTCGGTTCAATTCGGTTATGTTTTGTTTTTTCTCAGATATAAAAATTTATAACTGATCAGAGTATTTTGTGAGTACAGAGTTCAGTTTAGTACTTTTTTTTTGGGTCAGTTCCGGTTCAATTCTTTGATTCCAGATATTTTGTCCATGCCTATTTTGTTATATAAAGAGATTCAAAATTAGTAATCCGTTAGATCGTGACATGTATCAACTAAAATGATAAGATTTTGATATATGTTTAATTAAATAAAACCATAAATTATTTGAAAAAAAGAAACACAATTATAAAAGGAAAAATAATTCTTATTTTTTTATCTATATAGTTAGTTATTAAGTAAAAAAAGAAAGAAAAACAATTGTGTTGAGCTAAATTAAAATTATATTTTGGTAAATTTTTATTTTAAAAGGGAAATTTTAAAATTAGTTCATAATCTTAAAATTTAAACAAAAATGGGAATAAAGCCATATATTATTAAAGAAAATGAAAATTTTAAAAGGAACATAATTCTAAAAGAAAAAAAGAATTCTAATTTTCCAGAATAAAAATATAAGCTTTTCTTTTTAAATTTATATTTTTAGATTATTTAAACTCCAATAATTAAAAAAGAAGGCTCAAAGAGTGTTTCTTTCTTATGTGGAGCTAAGTCTCATAGACTAATATGGATCCAGATGATTCTAAACACAAAATAACACAACAAGGTTTTCGACAGATGGTGAGGGAATAGCTGAGCAAGCGAATGTTGTTGGAAATGTCAAGAGCCAAGAAATGATAAAGGTTTTTGGTGAGTGGTACGAAAAGAAAATGATATTTTGTTGGGAACCAATATAAGATCTTAAATAAGAAGACATCAAAGAGACAACAAAGATCTTGCCAGAAAAATATCTCGCATTTATATGAGCGAAATTATAGCTGCTGGTCATTTGATCCATATTTTTTAGTTATCACACTAGGGCTGGGCATTTAGATTTGCTTCACGCCTATCGGGTTTAGAAGCCTATGATATATTTGGGTATACATATATTTGGTTAAGTTCAATTCCTTCTCAGTTTGAGACAATTTTAGGTATAAAAATATCAGAAAAATGAATAAAACTTTGCTTAAATATAAATAACGTTTGATTTAATTTTCAAGAATATAACTAAGAATTTTCAAACATTTTGATTACTTTGAGTATTTTATTTATTTTAGTATAAAAGTAATATATATTTTTGGGCTTATAATTACAGGGTAATTGAATTATATCAAATTTATGTTATTTATCTTTTTTATATATAGTTGTATTTTAAGTATTTTGGCTATCCCCTTTGATTTTTGATTTAGTTTTTCGGATATAGATGTCGACAATCCATTAGGATTATTGTCGGTTCGAATTTAAGTTTGGTACCTTTTTCGGATTGGATTCTCTTTTGAATTGGATTCTGTTCGATTATTTGATTTCTGGTATTTTCTCAAGACCTATTTCACACGGTGATAAAACAAATAAACAACAAAATTGAACCAAAAGCTACTTGATATGGTATAAAAATTATATTATTATGTTAATAATATAGTTGTAATATAGAAAGTTAAATTAATTTATTCATATAAATAAATTTATGTAGATAATTATTTTCTTTATGGAAAAATGCTTTATAATTCTTTTCCTAAAATAATTTAAGATATTTTGAGAAAAACAAATATTTAATTTATTAATTTTACCTAAATTTAATTTATTTATTAAATTTAAGAAACCCGACCATGGGCGGGTCCTAATATAGTGTTATATGTTGTTGAAAAAATAAATTATTGATAACTTTTATTACATGATAGATTGCAAAATTAAATAACCATAGGATGACAAGAAAACGATCAGTGGGTGATCGGCACAACATGAACCCCAAGCTGATGAATCATGTTACTTGCTTTTCCATGGAACCCAACAATTTTGCGACCTTCTTTGTGGAGTAGAAAACTTGATCTAGATATGAATCCAAAAGATATAGATGTTCGTTTGTTGGTCTTAAACCTAAGCATTGTTATAACTTCGACTTCACTTCCAATTCCTTTATCGTAACAACCCTCCACCGCTGTGATATATTCACCCGGATACTCAAGCTCCAACTGTGTCAGATAAACACAAATATCAAACTAACATGTAAATTCTAATGTAAGTAAGTACACAAACAAAAATTGATCAATATAATCACCTCTTTGACTTCAAGTGGTGTTTTGTTTCCATGATCGTCTCCAATAACCATTCTACTGTCCTTGTCATACACAAACTTAAGCAATGCAATACCATTTTCACTTTGTCCTACATAAATCTTTCTCACATTGTCAAATGCACCATCGTTCCATGTTGCTCCTCGGTCATAGCCTCGTGCTTCTAGTTGCTCCACAGTAGGATGAAGAGGCAAAGGAGAAAAGTACACACCAATAGCAGAAAGAGAGTTAAAATAAGTCCATCCATGGAACCCAACCAGAGCATAACCTTTGTTCTCTAGCACGAATCTGGTCCCAATCATGCTTCCAAATGTCGGAGATATTCTCCCTTTTGATGTTTTAAAAACCAAAGACGTAATCTTTTTGATAAGTCTAACGCCTTTGAAAGTCCCTTCCACTGCTGTGATAAACTCATTTGGATAGTCTAGCTCAAACTGCAGTAGAATTAACTTCTTTAGATAATAATCATCAAGAACAAAACTCATATAGTTGACAAGTATTAGCTATTAAGGAACTATGACCTCTTCTTGTAATGATTTACTCCACCCATGTTGACGCTTTACAACTGTGTGACCATTGTTGTAGTCAAACGTGACACACTCTACAAGATTGATTGTATAACCAATATACACCCTTTTTATGCCATCGAAAACACCATCATCCCAATAGTAGTCACCAGTACCACCACAACATTTCGATTTAATAATAGAAATTGTTGTGAAATATGCTCCAAGGGAAATAAGGTTCTTCTCAGCATATCCATGAAACCCAATGATTTTCTTTCCCTTCTCAGCAAGTGAAAACTTCTTACCATTTTCATATCCCATCAGCTCAGAAATCTTTATGTTAGTTTTGAATTGAAGTGCTTGAATGATATTAGACTTGTCGCCGTAGTAACCCTCAACAGATACCAGATGCTCATTGTTGAGATGGTCAATCTCAAACTGAAAGCAATAAGGAAAAAAGAGGGGTTGCAAGTCAAATTTGATAAGGATTAAATACAAAAAATAGATCAATTTAAAATTTATTTCTAATAGGGATCCCTACTGCTTTAAAAATCACTATAGGGAGATTCCGTTTAAAAATAAAATTTTGAAAGATTTTATTTTAGACAATTGACCAATTAATAATGAGGATAAGGGATACTCGAATACATACCACCTGCGAGAAACCTTTACCCGAGAGGCCGTGGACTGATCCTGATGTAGGTTGTCCATTCTTGACATAATCGAACTTGATATACTGAATGCCTTCAAAACCACCTCGTACATGAATCTTTGTTAGACTTTCGTAGTCTACTCCCTCGTCCCATTGTGTACCTCCTCGTCCACCTTTTGCTTCTAATCTAGCAGGAGAAATCCATGTGAAATGTGCTCCAAGGGAGTTTAGTAGTGGACTAGTCTCTTCTTTTATATATCCATGAAAACCGATGATAATCTTTCCCTTGACTAAAAGTGAAAACTTGGTACCCTTGTGATATCCAATCAATTCAGAAACCTTGAAATTGGTTTTGAATTGAAGACCGTGAATGTTACCGGATGTGGTATCATAGTAAACCTTAACAGATTCGAGATGTTCATTGTTAAGATGGTCAATCTCAACCTGCATTATCAAAAAAACTAGAAATAATATTACTTACTACTTAGACAGTAAAATATTATATACTCCATCCATTTCAAGAAAAGTGTAGCTCGAAATTTTTTATTTTGTTTCACCAAAAGTATTGTCTTATATTTTCAGTCTAAAGTCCTACTTTAATGTTAACCAAAAACTAGTTTTATTTAAACTTAAATCATTAATCACTTATTATTTTATTAATAAGGGTATATATGTATATATATATATATATATAAAATTATTTTTAATTTGTGTGAAATGTGTCAAAAAGTAAAAGAAAGCTATTGCAAAAAATGGATTGTTGTGTTCGCTCATATTTCAAAGACATACCATCTGGGTGAAACCTCCGTCCCAAACACCAAAGAGTTTCCCACTTTTTGGTTGTCCATTCTTAATATACTCGAAATGGATGGATTGAATGCCACCATGACCACCTCGTACATAAATCTTGGAGACACCATCATGGTCGGAACCATCATCCCATTTATAGCCTCCTGGTCTTCCTATCGCTTCCAATGTTTCGACCATTGCCACCTAATTTGAATCTTCATTCATAGAGGAGGTGTATTGTATTAATTCCCCATTTCTTAACTTGCATCATTTCCCACATTTGCGTTCTTTAATCAGGTTGGGAATTCAACCACAAAATTACCCTTTCAAGTAAAGGATCTAACAATTACGCGTAAAGAATGAAAAAGAGCATTTGAAGATACCGAGGAGAAAAAAATTAGTTTAGTAACAACATTTGGAGATATTTCTTGCTATACAAGTTTCAAAAAAAAAATATGGCTTATCGTATATAATTAGATCATAAATAACTGGTAAGACTTTAGGGCAAAACAATAAACCAAATCTGCATGGGTGAAGAGAGAGAAAGAGAGAGATGACCTCTGGTGTTTCTGGAGAGAAGAATTCTTGACGAACTGGTGGTTTTTAACGAGACATGCTCATGCCACATTCTAAATTTTGTGTATAAGTGTTGGATTTTCCACAAATGGTTTCCGTAATATCTTAGTGGAATTATAATATAATTAAGAATAGAATAGTAGAAGAGTGCAGGCCTTTAAGAGCGTGCGTTCACGAAACAAAATAGATGAAGGAATATTACACTTTTTAAAAAAACCATGGTTGCCAATGGAAATAGAAAACCTATGTTACATGTTGAAAAAAATTAATTTATTTGATGACTTTTATTACATGATAGATTGCAGAATTAAATAACCATAGGATGACTAGAAGACGATCAGTGGGTGATCGGCAGGACATGGACCCCAAGCTGATGAATCATGTTACTTGCTTTTCCATGGAACCCAACAATTTTGTGACCTTCTTTGTAGAGTAGAAAGCTTGAGCTAGATATGAATCCAAAAGATATAGATGTTTGTCTGTTGGTCTTAAACCTAAGCATTGTTATAACTTCGACTTCACTTCCAATTCCTTTATCGTAAAACCCTCCACCGCTGTGATATATTCACCTGAATAATCAATCTCCAACTGTGCCAGATAAACAAAAATATTAAGCTAATATCTAAGTATTAATGTAAGCACACATCAAGAAAAAGAAAAAGCAGTCAAGTTCGATCAATATGATTTATAATCACCTCTTTGACTTCAAGTGGTGTTTTGTTTCCATGATCGTCTCCAATAACCATCCTGGTGTCCTTGTCATACACAAACTTGAGGAATGCGATACCATTTTCACGTTGTCCTACATATATTTTCCTAACACCATCGTACAAGCCATCATCCCAAGAAGCTCCTCGATAACAACAACCTTGTGCTTCTAGTGTCTCCCCAGTAGGAGGAAGAGGCAAAGGAGAAAAATAGGCCCCAATAGAAGCAAGAGAATTACAAAAAGTCCATCCATGAAACCCAACCAAAGCACAACCTTTGGTTTCTAACACGAATTGGGTCCCAATCATGCTTCCAAATGTCGGAGATATTCTTCCATTTGATGTTTTAAAAACCAAAGACGAAACTCCCACACCTGCAGTACTAAAAAAACTTTTTAAAGTCCCTCTCATAGATGTGATAAATTCATTTGGATAGTCCACTTCAAACTGCAGTAGAATAAGACTTATTGTAAGAGACTAATTAAGAAAAAATAAAAAAATATATATATATATATAGGCAACGAGTATATATGTGTTATTCAAGAACTTCGACCTCTTCAACTAGTGACGTGTTCCATCCGTGTTGACGCTTTACAACTGTGTGACCGTTGTCGTAGTCAAAGGTGACGCATCCTACACGATCTAGATAATAACCAACATATACCTTTCTTATGCCGGAGAAAACACCATCATCCCAATAACGGCCACCATTACCACCGTGCCATACCGATTTAATAACAGAAACTGCCATGAAATATGCTCCAAGAGAAACGAGGTTCTTCTCAGCATATCCATGAAACCCAATGATTTTCTTTCCCTTGTTTGCAAGTGAAAACTTCTTACCCTTTTCATATCCTAGCAGCTCAGAAGTCTTTTTGTTAGTTTTAAATTGAAGTGCTTGAATGACATTTGACTCCTCGTCATAATAACCCTCAACAGATTCAAGATGTTCATCGTTAAGATGGTCAATCTCAATCTGTATTAAAAATATATATATATATATATTATTTAGTTTAGTGTGTCAAATATTATATTGCAAAACTTGTTTTTTTGGCAAAATACCGTCTTTGTGAAACCTGTATCCCAAACACCAAAGAGTTTTCCATTTTTCTGTTGCCCACTCTTCACATATTCGAAATGGATGGTCTGAATGCCTTCATGACCACCTCGTACATATATCTTGGAAACATCGTCATGGTCGGATCCATCATCCCATTTGTTGCCTCCCGGTTTGCCTATCACTTCCAACATTTCGGCCATTGCCAACTAATTTGAATTTTCATACATAGAGAGAAGGGTATATTGTGTTAGTTCCCCACTGTTTCATGTACACCATTTCTCATATATCTGTTCTTTAGTTAGGTTGGAAATTCAAATAAAGAAATTACCCTTTGAAGCGAAGGATCCAGTAATTAGTTTAAAGTTGAAACAGGAAGAAGAGTATTCAAATATATCGATCGAGGAGAAGTTTAGTACTAAATTTGGAGTTATTTCTTGGTGTCCAAGTTTCAAAAATATATATGTCCATTACATTAACAATTTATCTTATATTTTTCTATCATAACTAATAACTAACAAGATTTAAGGGTAAAACAATAAACCAATTCTGCATTGGGAGGGAGATGGAGAGATACCTCTGGTGATTGTGGAGAGAAAAACACTTGATAAACTGGTGATCTTTAGTTAATCGAGACATGGTCGTGTCTTTTTAATCTTATACAAAGTATTGAGTTTTCTACAAATGTTTTCCATTATATCATAGTGGTGAAAATAATAAATATAATTTAAAAGAAAATAGTCGAAGAGTGCAGGCGGAAAGGTTCAATAGCGTGTGTTGACGAAACAAATGGATGCCAAGTTATTTTCTTGAAACATTTCAGTTGTCACCTCTTTTATTTAGAGTGAGTTACACTATAATCAAGGAGGCTGATTATAAATTAGTTGTAGTTTCTGGTGGCATATGATACGAGATAAACGATAGTGAGTTTTTATTATTATTTTAGCTATATCAAATTTACGTCCAAATCAATTATGCTAACAGAACTAAGTAAAAGATGCAGCTCTAATGGCTTCAACACGTAAATATTTCTGAATTATATGAACTGTGCAAGGCTGCTATAAGCTACATGGCATAGCGCAACATGATGAGACCTCAACCATCCAATGACACACCATAATCTGTACTAAAGAAGGAAGAGCATGAACCTTGTCCGCATCCTGCGTCAAAAGAGCACAAATGCAAGATACTATTATGTTACAAATTTTGGATGGTTCAATATATAGTGGCATCCTTAAAAGTTATGGTTCAAAGAAATCTGACCCCCTGAAGAAGAAGCATACACAAGACAAAGGAAATAACTCTTGAGTCTAATCACAAACTTCTTATGATTTTAAAATTGGCAATAACATCCTCAAGGGAAGACAGTGCTTGATAGGAGTCTTCAGGGTCCAACCAACTTCAGAATCCCCAGAACAACGAAGAGCACAATAGCCAGCAAGACATAGGTTGTCAAAACTTTGGAAGTATATTGTTCAAGCTATCTTAAGCAGATGCAAAAGCTTCTCAGCTCCATTTCTGCCTTCGTCCCTACTATTTCATGCACACATATCACTGAACAAGCAGAAAAAAGTACTTATTATTTGCACATGTATTTGTGGATGTGTAGGACTCCGTAGTTCAGATTACTGAAAATTCACTTTGATATCATAATAACCTACTTTCTGTTTTAGGTATACTTATTCTACTCTCTCAATAGGTTATACCCTCTAACTAAGCCACTAATTAAATAAACCCTCTTTCTCTCTCTCTCTTTATCCATTATCACTTTCTTATCACTACTTTTCTCTTTCTCTTATTCTTTCTTTTTTTTTCTATTAATTTCATTTGGATGCAAAACAATCTCTCATAATTTCTTGTTTTCAACTTCCAACGCTGGTGATTCAAGTTGGAATTAAGCATTTTTAATTTTGTGTGTGACAAAAATCAAAGCCATTAATGATTGCTTAAGATCCAAGGCTTAAGATTCAACAAAGAATGAGAAGTTCTCTTACAAATGAATCGTTTATTCATAGTCCATTACATCTCCATAATAAAATTGAGATCTATCTCAATTTTTTTCTTTCTCTTATAAGTATTGACATTTATGATTTTTGGGTTTGTTATAAATCTTTTGGGTTTGTCAAGAAGGTTTTATAGTTTGATATTTTATCTTTAACTGTTAATTTAGAGGTGAAAAAAATCTGAGAAGTGGTTTACATTAGAGCTGTGGACGAATTTGGTTTTGTTGACATAAGAGGTGACCGTGTGGTCACTTTCTCATGTACATGAGTGTATTGAACATTGTTGTAAGGTGGTTTAAAATCCATAGACAAGCTTGCAGGTTTTAAAAGAGAAGATCAAAGAGAAGTTAACAAGCTTGCAGGTTTTAAAAGGAAAGATCAAAGTTTAAAGTTCAATCAAGATAATTTATGCATACCAATAAGTTAATCACGACCTTGTATTGATAGTCAATCTCAAACTGAAAGAATTAAGAAAGAAAATGGTTGAAAAAAATAAGTTAGAAATCAAGTTAATAATGAGAAAAAGGGAAATTCGATTACATACCGCCTGCTAGAAACCTTTACCAGAGAGGCCGTGGACTGAACCAGCTTTAGGTTGTCCATTCTTGACATAATCGAACTTGATATATTGAATGCCTTCAGAACCACCTCGTACATGAATCTTTGTTAGACTTTCGTAGTCTGCTCCATCATCCCATTGTGCATCTCCTCGTCCGCCTTTTGCTTCTAATCTAGAAGGACGATTCCATCTGAAATGTGCTCCAAGGGAGGTTACTAGTGTACAAGTCTCTGCTCTTATATATCCATGAAACCCAGTGATAATCTTTCCTTTGACTAAAAGTGAAAACTTGGTACCCTTATCATCTCCAATTAATTCCAAAACCTTTAAATTGGTTAGAAATTGAAGACCTTGAATGGTACAGAATGTGTCATCGTTGTTATCATAGTAACCCTCAACAGCTTCAAGATGTTCATTGTTAAGATGATCAATCTCAACCTGCATTATAAGAAAAATTAGAAACAAACATAACTTAAGACTGTCAAATATTATATACCTGAAATCGAATAATTGTTATTTTCGCTTATATTTCAAAGACATATACCGTCTGTGTGAAACCTTTGCCCCAAACACCAAAGAGTTTTCCACTTTTCAGTTGTCCACTCTTCATATATTCGAAATGGATGGTCTGAATGCCACCATAACCACCTCGTACATAAATCTTGGAGACACCATCATGGTCGGAACCATCATCCCATTTATAGTCTCCTGGTCTTCCTATCGCTTCCAACGTTTCGGTCATTGCCACCTAATTTGAATCTTCATACATAGAGGATGTGTATTGTATTAATTTCCTATTTCTTAACTTACATCATTTACCACATTTGCGTTCTTTAGTCAGGTTGGGAATTTAACCAAAAAAATTAACCTTTCAAGTAAAGGATCTAATAATTACGTGTAAAGAATGACAAAGAGCATTTGAAGATACCGAGGAGAAATATTTTAGTCTAGTAAGATCTTCAATGGTCTCTTACTTTAAGTAAACCATAAAAAATGAGGAAAATAGTTCTCCAATGATGTATTATTTTGAAAGGAAAAAATGACAATATAAACAATATTTCTTTAAATTTGAGGAAACACTATTCACAAAACCTTATTTTTGTCTTATATATTTTTATTTATAAAAAATAATCCTAAAAATTCTATATGTTTTAAGCTTATACAAAAACGTTTTTATTTAATATTTAAAAGTTCAATATTAATTTTATAATTTAAACTAAATTAAAAATATATTAGTTTTAGTTAATTAAAAATATTAAATAATATTTATAGAATAGAAAATACAACAACATAAGCAAGAATACAATTAAGAATACATAACTACTACTAAACTAAAGATTGAAAAACAAACAAACAAACTTAAAACATAATAGCATAATGACATAAAATTGACTTAAAAAAACTCACAACAACATATATAAATGACTTAGTGATCTGATATATAAATGACTTAAAAGTAAAATTTGTGGATAATTAATAATAAATAGAATGAATAGAATATACTTAGAATATTCTTTTTGAGAGAAGAAATGAGAAAAGCTATTGGAAAAAAACTTAAACTTAAAATGAGTTTATATTATTTTAAGAGCAAAAATGATGTAAACTATTGAAGATGCTCTAACAACAACTGGAGATATTTTTTGCTATATAAGTTTCAAAAGTATATATGGCTTATCATACAATTGTAGATCATAAATAACTGGTAAGACTTTAGGGCAAAACAATAAAACCAAATCTGCATGAGGGAGATTCTTGATGAACTTGTGATTTTTAAACGAGACATGCATGATCATGCCACATTCTAAATTTTGTATATAAGTATTGGTGTTTCTACAAATGGTTTCCGTAATATCTTAGTGGAACTATAGCATAATTAAGAATAGAATAGTAGAAGAGTGCAGGCCTTCAAGAGCGTGCGTTCACGAAACAAAATATAAGGAGTATTACACCTTTTTAAAACCATGGTTGCCAATGGAAATTGAAAACCTATTTAACCATATATCAAAAAAATGGTTAACTGAACAAGTAGCTATTGGGAAAATAGCATGTCATACTCGAAAATTACTGGCTCCCTAAATTTGAGTGTACTTGGGAGGAGGGGTATTTCCTGAACTCCATGGTCAACAAAAATCACCTCAAAAAGTTGGTGAAGTTTGATTTCCTAACAAAAAGTCTCTCTAACAATAATATTTTTTATAGTCCATTGTTTTATACCAACCACCCAAATCATAATCCATCTTTTTTATTGTAGTCTGTCAGGCACGTAGAGAAAGAGAGAGACACAAGAATTTATTTTTTGTACTTTTTTATATGTGGTCTTCAAATTAAACATGACAAATATAAATTTTACCATTCAGAAAAGTGACCAAGTTAAGATGGTTATTTTTCACTAACTTCTAATAACATTTTGAGATTAATCATTTTCAACAGTGACCACGAGATACATGTAGAAGGTTGCTGTGACGACGCATCTGGTATCATTCAAGCAGTTCAATTCAAGACTTTCGAGCTGATGGGATATGACAATAAGTAAGAAAATTTTCACTTGTAGCTAATGATCGCAACTTTTCAGGTTTCAATCTGGGTGTTTCTTATTACATGAAAGATTAGAAGGATCACTCGGTGAAGGGCACAACATGGACCCCGAGTTGATTAATCATGTTACTTGCTTTTCCATGGAATCCAACAATTTTGTAGCCTTCTTTGTAGAGTAAAAAACTTGAGGCAGATTCGAATCCAACAGGTATAGATGCTCGTTTGTTCGTCGTAAACCTAAGCATAGTTATAACTTCCACTTCACTTCCAATTACTTTGTCGTAACAACCATCCACGGCCGTAATATATTCACTAGGATAGTCAATCTCAAACTGTCAAAAAAATAAAAAAAATCAATGTAAAACATAAACATAAGAAAATCAAAAAGAACTGCCAAAAAATAACAATCTATAATGTAAACATAACCGCAAACCCCCAAAGACAAAATATGCATGCAATAATATTGGTTAGTCACCTCTTTGACGTCAAGTAGTTTTTTGTTACCACGATCGTCTCCAATAACCACCTTAGTGTCTTCGCCGTACACAAACTTAAGAAATGCTACACCATTGTCAACTTGTCCTACATATATCTTTCTCACACCGTCAAAAGCACCATCCTCCCAGTAGGCTCCTCCATCACCACCTATTGCTTCTAACTTGTTTGTAGTAGTGAGAGGAGGTAATGGACAAAAATATGCTCCAATAGCAAGAAGATCAAAATAACTGTGCCGTCCATAGAACCCAACAAGACCACAACCTTTGCTCTCCAACACGAATTTGGTGCCTGACACGATTCCAAATGTTCGAGAAGTTCTCTCTTTTGATGATTTGAATATCAATGACGTAACCTTTACATTTTCATCAGGACTAAAGCTGTTGAAAGTTCCCTCCACAGACGTGATAAATTCATTTGGATAGTCTAGCTCAAACTGCAATAGAATAAGGCTTCTTATAATAGGCTTATATATAATATAGATACTGTATATATATAACGAAAAAAATTATGACCTCTTCTTCTTTCTCTAATATCTGCTTCCACCCATGATAACACCTTTCAATGTCGTTGTACTCGAATCTTATACGCCCTACACTTTCTTTGTTATAGCAACATATCACCTTTTTTATGCCAATGGAAACACCATCATCCCAAGGGCTACCTCCACTACCACCGTGACATTCCGATTTGGTCAGAGGAATCGTAGTGTAATATGCTCCAAGAGAGTTGAGGTTCTTCTCAGCATATCCATGAAACCCAACGATTTTGTAACCTTTCTTTGTAAGTGAAAACTTATTACCCTTTTCATATCCCATCATGTCAGAAGTCTTCATGTTAGTTATGAACTGAAGTCCTTGAATCACACCTGACTCATCGTCATAATATCCCTCTACAGATACCAGATGTTCATTGTTGACATGGTTAATCTTAAACTGCATATAAAAAAAGGATTGGTAAAAAAACATAAAAAGTAAAAGAACCGGAAAGTTAACCCATAATGGAAAAAAATTGTAAATATTTTTAAATACATACTGTTTGAGTAAAACCTCTACCCGAGAGACCATGAAGTAATCCATCTTTAGGTTGTCCACTCTTGACATAATCGAACTTAATGTATTGAATGCCATCAGAGCCACCTCGTACATGAATCTTTGTTATACCTTCATGGTCTGCTCCATCATCCCATGACGTGCCTCCCCGTCCGCCTTTTGCTTCTAATCTACTTGGAGGAATCCATGTAAAGTATGCCCCAAGGGAGATGACCCTCTCCATATATTTTACATAACCATGAAACCCAACGATTTTTTTGCCCTTGACTGCAAGTGACGACTTGGTATCTGTTTCATATCCAATAATCTCAGAAACCCTAAAGTTGGTTTTAAATTGAAGTGCTCTAATGAAACCAATTTTGTCGTCGTCACAGTAAACCTCAACAGATTCGAGATGCTCATTGTTAAGATGATTAATCTCAAACTGCAAGAAACACAAAGAGAATTTAAAACAAAAAGTACAAATTAAAATCAACCAAGGTAATCTAATTTAGTATATTTCCAAGACATACAATTTCTGTGAAACCTCCTTCCCATTCACCAACGAGTTTTCTAGATTTCAGCTGTCCACTCTTGGTGTACTCAAATTTTAAGAAACGAATTCCTTGAGAACCACCTCGCACATAAATCTTGGAAACATCATCATAGTCTGATCCATCATCCCATTCTATGCCTCCCGCGTGGCCTACCGCTTTCAATCTTTGGGCCATCGCCACCTAATTTAAGAATCTTCATACATATATAGAAGAAGGATATTTTGTTAATTTATCTCACCCTTTATCAAGCCAATAAGATCATTTGAAGATATAGAGGAGAACGACAGGTTTAGTTCAGTAATATTTGGATCATTTCTTGTTACACAAGTTTGAAAATGTGATCATTACATTAACATAAACATATGACATATCAAAACTAATTTACATTTTAGAAATACATTAATGAATCAAGTCTGCATTGGGATCGAGAGAGAGATGACCTCTTGCGGCTGAGGAGAGAAGAATACTTGATGAACGGAGAACTTATGATCCATAAACGAGACATGATCGTGTCTCTTTATAAATTAAATACATGTTTTAGATCTTCGACGAATTTTTCCTTTAATATATGTTTTTTTAATTTAGAAAATAATGCAGGCCGAGAATGTGCGTTCTGCGTTGACATATCAATGAAGGCCAAGGGAGAGAGACTTTTCTCGAACCATGCATGTTGTTGAAAATGAAAAACCTATCTTACTATTTCATCCAAAAGCTTTCTAACAACAACTATGCTGACTATTCACATCGTAACAATATATACACTAATTAACTATTAAATCATGCTAAAACTTAACAAAAGTACTTACGTTAAAAGTGTCTTAGAAAAACTTAACTAGTAAAGGTAATAAATATATGTCGACCGCGTCTGATGTGGGACAGTGGGTGGCCGATATAATCCTTGTGTGTGTTTCTTGATATCTTTATATGCTTAGAACAGGATCAGTGAGAGATTTTCATCAATAAAATAAAATAAAATAAAATAAAATAAAAGAAAAGAATAGAACAAGTTCTCAAATGAGAAACCTGAAAACCTCTAACAATTTTATTTCTCACACATGTTATAAGTCACTATTTTTGTTAATTTTTATTATTATTTAAAATCTAAATAAATAATTATATTATATTAAATTATTTAAATAATATATTTTGAGAAACAGTCATAATCTTTAGCACTGTACATGCTCTTATGCTCTTATGTCTAATGTAGGAGGTCAGTATGATTTCTGGTATAAATTTTTGTTGAGCTTCTTCTATGTGCCATAGTGACATATATTCACTAAATTTGTGATATTTTTTGAACCGTTCGTTGAAATGACTTGAAACAGGTATCAGATGAAATTTGACACATTCTTCTATATTGTGTCCAAATTTGAGTCTGAATCTATAGTTAATGCTTCCATCAACACAAATGTTTAGACGCCTATGCATAACCCTTCATTATCATTTGGCTTTGTTTGCATCCAAATAAAGGTTTTTCATCAACCAAAACTGAAATATCTTAAAATACACCAAATAAGTACACCTAAACCAAAAAGGACAGAAAACAAAACGGATAAATGATTCAAAAGACGTTAAAAATGAGACATATCAGATATATGTCCCAACGTGACAAAATCTCTGAATTAGTATTGATATATCATTTCAGTTCCTTTCGGACATTTATATATATATATATACTAGGATAAGACCTGCGTATCGTGTGGGAGAGAGGTTTAAAGAATTATTGTTGTTAGTAATTATTAAAATTTAAGTTATAAATTAAAATGTCAGAAAAAATTATATATAATATTTATTATTTATTATTTGATATTTTATATTGTTATTTATATTCTTGTTATACACTCTCTTTTTATTGTTGTTTTTTTTTGTTTTTAAGATTATATTTTGTCTTCCTCTACACATATTATTTTTTATTTTTATCTCTTTTATAGATTTTCTAATTACTTATTTTTTTCTTTCTCTCTCTTTCTCTCTTTTTCCCCTATCTTGATGTTTATCTCTTGCTTTTATGATTGTCTTCTTCTTCTTACTCATATGCTTCTTTCTTTTTATTTATTTTATAGGTTTTCAAATTACCTATCTATTTTTATTATTTTTACGGTTGTATTTAGTCTTCTTCTTTTTACACATATACTTATTTTCTTTTAGCTCTTTCATAACTTTTCGAGCTACCTCTATGTCTTTCTCTCTTGATTTTACCATTGTACTTAAAATTATTCTTCTTAGAGATATGTCTTTTTTTTCTTTCAGCTATTTTACAGGTTTTTGAATTATCACTCCCTTTCTCTTTCTTTCCCTCTCTCTCTTTTGTTTCCTCTCTCTCTCTCTCTTGTTGTCTCTCTTACATGTATGTCTCTTCTTTCATCTCTTTATTGATTTCTCGAATTACCTCTTTCCCTCTCTCTCTCTCTCTCGTTCTCTATCTCTCTTTCTTGCTTTTACAATTATATTTACTATGTAGTCTTCTTCTTCTACTTCTTCTTCTACACGTATGACTCTTTCCTTTCATTTTATAAGTTTTTGAATAAACATAATCTTTACTTGATTGTTATCCAATATTTTCTAAAAAGAAAAAAAATATATTGTATGTAATTATTTATCTTTTTATTTTATTTTATGTACCTTGCATAATTTAATATCTTTCTCTATCTCTCTCTCTCTCTTGCTATTAAGATTGTGATTACTCCTCTTATTCTTCTTACATGTATGCCTCTTTCTTTCATCTCTTTTATAGGTTTTTTGAATTATCTCTCTCTCTCTCTCGTTCTCTCTATCTCTCTCGTTCTCTCTATCTCTATCTCTCTCGTTCTCTTTATCTTTCTCTCTCTCGTTCTCTATCTCTCTCTCTTGTTTTTACAATTATATTTACTATTTAGTCTTCTTCTTCTACTTTTTCTTCTACACATATGACTCTTTACTTTCATCTTTATAAGTTTTTGAATAAACATAATCTTTACTTTATTGTTATCCAATAATTTCTATATAAAAAATAAATAATAATATTGTATCTAAATTATTTACCTTTTTTTAATTTTATATAACTCGCATGATTTAACATCTCTCTCTCTCTCTCTCTTGCTAATAAGACTGTGGTTAGTCCTCTTATTTTTCTTACATGTATTCTTTTTTCTTTCATCTCTTTTATAGTTTTTTGAATTACCTATTTATCTCTCTCTCGTTCTCTATCTCTCACTTTTGCTTTTACAATTATATTTACTATTTAGTCTTCTTTTTCTACTTCTTCTTCTACACATATGACTCATTCATTTCATTTTTATAAGTTTTTGAATAAACATAATCTTTACTTGATTGTTATCCAACTTTTTCTATAAAAAAAACATACTGTATCTAAATTATTTACCTTTTCTTTATTTTATGTAACTTAATGATTTAACATCTCTCTCTCTCTCTCTCTCTTACTATTAAGATTGTCGTTAGTCATCTTATTCTCTTACATGTATGCCTCTTTCTTTCATCTTTTTTATAGGTTTTCAAATTACCTTTATATCTCTCTCTGTTGCTTTTACGGTTGTATGTTGTGTTCTTCTTTATAAAAATATGTCTTTTTATTTTCACCTATTTTATAGGGTTTCGAATTACCTCTCTCTCTATGTTTCTTACTTTTATGATTTTGTTTATTCTTATTATTCTTAAACATATGTCTTTATTCTTTCATCTATTTAAGTTTTCGAATTACCTTTCTCTCATTTTCTCTTTTTCTCTCTCTCTCGATGTCTCTCTCTTGCTTTTTCGATTGTATTTAGTCTTCTTCTTCTTCTCCATCTTACACATATATCTCTTTCTTTTCATCTCTTTAATAGGTTTTCAAATTATTTATCTTTCTCTCTCTATTAGTTTTATATATGCTTGTATCTAGTCTTATTCTTCTTACACACATGCCTATTTTCTTTCATCTCTTTTATAGGTTTTTGAATTACCTCTCTATCTATCTTGTTTTTACAGTTGTATTTAATATTTTTTTTCTTACAAATATGTCTCTTTCTTTTCATCTATTTGATAGGTTTTCAAATTACCTCTCTCTCACCTTTTTATTTTAGGACTGTATTTATTCTTTTTCTTCTTACACATATGTCTTATTCCTTTCATCTATTATATAGGTTTTCAATTATCTCTTTATCTCTCTTTCTATCTCTCTCTCTCTCACTGGTTCTTTTTTTTTTTTATGATTGTATTTAATCTTCTTCTTCTTCTTCTTACAAATATGACACTTATTTTTCACCTATTCTATAGGTTTTCGATTTATCTCTCTCTCTCTCTCTCTTGCTTTTATGATAGTATATACTCTACTTTTATTTTCTTACACATAAGTCTTTTTCCTTTCATATATTTTGTAGGTTTTCAAATTACTTCACTTTCTCTCTCTCTCTCTGTCTCTCTCTCGCTCTCTCTCTTTCTCTCCCTCTCCCTCTCCATCTTTCTCTCTGTACCTCTCGATGTCTCTTTCCTGCTTTTACAGTTGTATTTTGTCTTCTTCTTCTTACCCATATGTATATTTTTTTTCATATCTTTTATAGATTTTTGAATTACTTCTCTCTCTCTCTATTGCTTTTACGGTTGTATTTAGTTTTCTTATTCTTACATATGTCTCTTTCCTTTCACTTCTTTTATAGGTTTTCAAATTATCTCTCTCTCTCTCTCTCTCTCTCTCTTGCTTTTATGTTTGTATTTAATCTTCTTATTTTTACACATATGCTTCTTTCATTTTACCTCTTTAATTGGTTTTCTAATTATATTTCTCTCTCTTTCTTTGACTGTTTTATTTAGTAATTTTTTTCTTACACATGTACTTTTTTCCTTTCCACTCTTTCATAGATTTTCAAATTACCTATCGTCCTCTCTCTTTCTCGCTTTTACGATTGTATTTAGTCTTTTTTTTCTTCTTACACATGCCTTTTTCTTTTTTATCTTTTTATAGATTTTTGAATTACCTCTATCTTTCTCTCCCCCTCTCTCTCTCTATTGCTTTTACAATTGTGGTTTAGTCTTCTTCTTCTTATAATATGTCTCTTTCTTTTCACATCTTTTATACATTTTCAAATTACCTCTCTATATTCCACTTGCTTTTACGATTGTATTTATTCTTTTTCTTCTTAAACATATGCCTTTATCCTTTCATCTATTTTATAGGTTTTTGAATTACATCTCTCTCTCTCTCTCTCTCTCTCTCCTTTTCTATCTCTTTTTCTTTTATGATTATATTTAGTCTTCTTCTTCTTACACATATGCTTCATTCTTTTCATCTTTTTATAGGTTTATGAATTACTTTTCTCTCTCTAGAAAGATATATAAAGAGATAGAGAGGGGTTTTTTAATGAGCAAGTGATTCGTATTGGAATCACATCAGTAGTGACAACTTTATAATATACCATACCTTTTAAACATGTTTTAAAAATTCTCATCAAAGAAACGTAAGGTCGGATCATATCCATAGTATTTGAATTATTTGTATGGATGATTATAAAAGAATTAAAGTTATAATTGATTTATATGATCTTAAAATTATTCGATACTAACAAAATTATTCAAAAAATATCCAAAAAATTATAGAAATTATCCAAAAAAATTAACTATCAAGAATTATCTGCTTGGATAGTGATTTCAATGACAAAATTATCCATTAGCTAGTAATTTTAACTATCAATCCTACTTTTTCCGTTGTTATCTGACCCTTATATTAGTGGATATGCTTGATGTAGTATTTTTTAAGATTCAAACTATATGTATATGACTGTTACTGGCTATTACATTACCATATATTTTTAAGTAAATACACAATGTTATATTGTTGGGCTTTTTGAATGCATGTATTTTTTTTGTTCAAATAATTTAACAAAACAAACAAAACAAAATAAAAATTTATAAAACACTATTATATGTGATGACTGAAAAAGTAGACATAAAACTTACTGAATGTCATCAGAAAAAAAGATTGTTATTTGAATTGAATATCTAATAATTTTTAATATTTTGTCTACTTATATTCATTTAATGTGAACAAAAGAAAACATAGCTTTATTTCAACTATAAATAAAATAAATTTGTTTAGTTAGTATTACATACCTAGTATAAACTAAATAACAAAAAAAAATCAGCATTAGATAATATTTTAAAATTTTGTATTTATTGTAGGTATGTTATTTTCCTAAGACCTCGATCACACTTATGGAAGATTTGGTAAAGTGGTTAACGTAAATAATCAATAGTAGAAGTCTTTGATGATAGGAAAGTTTAAACAAAAATGTTTTGGTTTAAAACCATTAAATTCAGTTAGTTTTTAAATTGACTTTTTGTTCTGTTAAAAAGGTTAATTAATTTTAAAAAAAATAATTGCTGACTGAAAACATGGTAACCACATCGAACATCAACGTTGCACATAAATGTAAAATTATGTTAAGCGATTATTTTGGGTTTGTATATTCATATTTGCCAACTTTTTTTGTTTACTGAAATTAATATAAACAACATTCAAAAATTGGAAACTTGGGATAAAAGAAGACAATAATAACATTGATCAAATGGCATCCCATCGACAAGGGCATAACCTAACTTTTCCATAGGAACAGGCAAACATCTCGTCTTTTTCACTTCTGAAAATGAGATTGTAGCACATGTTCATATTGGTTTTATATCTTATCTTCATGATAGTTCTGTTTTTCTTTTGATATTTGTATTATAATAATATATCATAGTAAATTATGAGATCCACTGTTCTTGTTTGTTACCATCAAAAATAATAATATGTAATTAAAGAAGTATAAAACAGAGAAACATTATCCAAATATAAGAAAATTTGTTAGCAACTACTCATCAAAGAACAATTTTTTCCGATGATTTTTATCAACTAATCATCAATGAATACAAAATAAATGAAAATTTAAATAATTACTTTTTAGAACCTAACCATATTTGTTGGTCTAATAACAACAAATATAAACAATTTAATAACAACAATGGTAGAATCAATATACGTACTACTAACCAAAAAAGAAAGAAAAAGAAAAAAACTTAAATACATATCAAACTATAGATTAAAAAAATTACCCTTGATTCCATCTCTGTTGAAACCTAAGAGTTTCCAACAAAAGAAACATAATGATTAACAAAATTAAGAAACATCTCAATTAATTAAATTATTTACAAAATAACCAAATAATCATACAACAATTGTTATAATTTATGATATTGGTTGGGAACATGTAAAATACCAATAAAGAACAGTAAAATAAGACAGAACAAAGAATATAAACTCAAAACAAAACAACAAGTAATTTGTTGTTTTTGTGTATACAAAAGAATCAGCCTTGTTGATATACCATTCAATTGGAATGTGGAGCTCTTTGATCGGACATTCTTCGTTGCATTTTGAAGATTTAGCTTGAATAAAATAAATTGACCTGAACACATAAACAACAAGAAAAATTAATCTCTTAGGCAATCAAAGATTCATAATAAAAATATACATCAAGAATAACTTATCTTATAGAGAAAGAAAATCTCTATACAAAAAATTTGAGAAAACAGAAAAAAAAAACTAAATTCATATAAAATATAAACAATATCAAATGGTAAAAGTGTTTGTGGATGAAGATGATATTGTTGGGTTATTTATGAGGAATTAGATTTATAAGTGATTCATTATAAATTACCAGATTTAAAATATTCTAAAATATTTTGAATTAATTATTGATATCATGATTGCATATTGTTAGGAATTGGTTTTGGAAACAAAGTAAATTAAAAAAAATAAAATCTTAGATTAAATTTTTGATGCCAGCAGATATTAAATTAGGGAATCCTATAATTTTGTATAATCGTATATTAAAGGATTCATATTTTTGTTTAGTCGCTAGCGTTATTTTTGTATAATCATATAATTTTTATCAGTTATGCAATCTTAAAAACTATATAATCAAAGAAATATTCAAAATATAGTTTGTTTCCATAAATCAAAATTAACAGACATATGGCTAAATTTGTTCAAATTTGTATCAAATTTGTATTGCACAAAAAAGTTGTTAGATTTAAGAGATTAAAATATGTGAAAATTAACCTATATAATATTATATAATTGCTTTAATAAAACAAAATTATTGAAATTTCATAAAAAATATTGTAATTTTTACAAAACATGTCACATATATGGTGGTTAAGTCAACATTTGAGAAAATCTTGGAAATCAAGAATAATATCTAAGATAAGTAAAACAAAATTTGATTTTTTGAATACATTGATTGTTATGATTTTACTTCCAAAAAATTTGATTAGTAACAAATATATTTCTTTTCCAAAATTTTAAAACAATACCATATATGGTTAAATCAATATTTAAATGATTTAGAATATTTCTAATCTGTTTTAAAATAGCATATATCAGTTGCTTAAATCTAGGTTAATTTGTTAATAAAATCAATTAAGTTTCTATATTTGAATATCTTGATTAATTAAAAATATATATTTGGTAAATTATTAACTCTTATCATACAAAATAAATATGTAGATATTTCAAATTTGAATTTTGTGTGTTCTTATTGTAAATCCGTGTATTTTATTAAAAAAATATACTAAAAAAATATATTATATAGTTAGAATATGTTAACACATATAAATTTGTACATGATATTTCCTATAATAAATTTTTATCAGTTTAAATACAAATAAATTTGTATCCATTTTAATTTTTTGAATCATAACGTATGTTAAAATCATACATAAGTTTATTGTAAATATAATGTGATGATATTATTATTTATAAAACATATGATCACATTTAAAATGAGGTATAATTAGTATTAAAAATCATTTGTAAGATTTAATTAAAAAAAATCGGGAGAGAGAGAAAAAAAATTAGTTTATTAATATTTATTTAATTAATGAGTGATTAAAAAAAAATATAATGTGACAAATGATAAATATCCAATGGCATAATTTGTAATTAGTCTAGTAATGATGTCTTGTTTTAAAATAATCTGAAAGGCGTTGTGGTGATAACACATCAGCAATAACACTTATGTAATATTTCATGTCATTGTAAGGTTACTTTTATAAGTGTGTTTCTAAAATAATATATAGGAGATATATATTTTTTAACCTATATTTATCTTTTCTTTTGGTTCCCCCAATAAGGACATCATTTCAGATATTTTACATTTTTGGTTTACAACAGTGATATTAAGGGTTATACGAGAAAAACTTTCAATACAAATATAAAAATAGTATTTTCCCTTTCTTTTTTTTAATAGTTCTCATGGTGATTATTATTACATGAAAGATTAGAAGATGATCACTCAATGAAGGGCACAACATGGACCCCGAGTTGATTAATCATGTTACTTGCTTTTCCATGGAAACCAACAATTTTGTAGCCTTCTTTGTAGAGTAAAAAACTTGAGGCAGATTCGAATCCAACAGGTATAGATGCTCGTTTGTTCGTCTTAAACCTGAGCATAGTTATAACTTCCACTTCACTCCCAATTACTTTGTCGTAACAACCATCCACGGCCGTAATATATTCACTAGGATAGTCAATCTCAAACTGTCAAAAAAAAAAAAAAATCAATGTAAAACATAAACATAAGAAAATCAAAGACAACTGCCAAAAAATAACAATCTATAATGTAAACATAACCGCAAACCCCCCAAAGACAAAATATGCATGCAATAATATTGGTTAATCACCTCTTTGACGTCAAGTAGATTTTTGCTTCCATGATCATCTCCAATAATCACCTTAGTATCTTCGCAGTACACAAACTTAAGAAATGCTACACCATTGTCAACTTGTCCTACATATATCTTTCTCACACCGTCAAAAGCACCATCCTCCCAGTAGGCTCCTCCATCACCACCTATTGCTTCTAATTTGTTTGTAGTACTGAGAGGAGGTAATGGACAAAAATATGCTCCAATAGCAAGAAGATCATACCTACTGTTCCGTCCATGGAACCCAACAAGAGTACAACCTTTGCTCTCCAACACGAATTTGGTACCTGACACGATTCCAAATGTAGGAGAAGTTCTCCCTTTTGATGATTTGAATATCAGTGACGTAACCCTTACATTGTCATCAGGACTAAAGCTTTTGAAAGTTCCCTCCACAGACGTGATAAATTCATTTGGGTAGTCTAGCACAAACTGCAATAGAATAAGGCTTCTTATAAGAGGCTTATATATATATTGGTATTTTGACGAAATGTTTTAAGAGGTTTTAGGAGCTATGACCTCTTCTTCTTTTTCTGATATAAATTTCTCCCCATGATAACACCTTAAAATGTCGTGGTACTCGAATCTGATACGCCCTACATTTGTTTTGTTTTGACTACATATCACTCTTTTTATGCCAATGGAAACACCATCATCCCAAGGGCTACCTCCACTACCTCCATGGCATTCCGATTTGGTCAGAGGAATCGTAGTGTAGTATGCTCCAAGAGAGTTGAGGTTCTTCTCAGCATATCCATGAAACCCAATTATTTTGTTTCCTTTCTTTGTAAGTGAAAACTTATTACCCTTTTCATATCCCATCATGTCAGAAGTCTTCATGTTAGTTATGAATTGAAGTCCTTGAATCACACCTGACGCATCGTCGTAATATCCCTCTACAGCTACCAGATGTTCATTATTGACATGATTTATCTTAAACTGCATTAAAAAAAAAAAAAACATTGTCAAAATGTACTTTTCACAATTTTATTGTAAAAAAATAAATGATATGTTCTAATTTTCACACTTAAGGTAAAATGGTCCATTTTAAAAAATACAGAAAAATGTTGAAAAAAAACCATTTTTGGAAATTTAGTTCATAATGGAAAACATAGATAACTTAGATTGTAAACACATACTGTCTGCGTGAAACCTCTACCGGAGAGACCATGCACTGATCCAACTTTAGGTTGTCCATCCTTGACATAATCGAATTTGGTGTATTGAATGCCTTCATAGCCACCTCGTACATGAATCTTTGTTATACCTTCATGGTCTGCTCCATCATCCCATGACGTGCCTCCCCGTCCGCCTTTTGCTTCCAATCTACATGGAGTAATCCATGTAAAGTATGCTCCAAGGGAGATGACCCTCTTCACAGACGCTAGATAACCATAAAACCCAACGATTTTCTTCCCCTTGACTGCAAGTGAAAACTTGGTATCTGTTTCATATCCAATAATCTCAGAAACCCTAAAGTTGGTTTTAAATTGAAGTGCTCTAATGAAACCAATTTTGTCGTCGTCATAGTAAACCTCAACAGATTCAAGATGCTCATTGTTAAGGTGATTAATCTCAAACTGCAAGAAAAAGAGAGAGTTGAAAAAAAAACAAAAGTACAAATTAAGTCAATCAAGGGAGTCTAATTAATTTAGTATATTTCAAAACATACAATCTCTGTGAAACCTCCATGCCGTATACCAAGGAGATTTCCAGATTTCAGCTTTCCACTCTTAGTGTACTCGAATAGTATGAAATAAATTCCTTGACGACAACCTCGCACATAAATCTTGGAAACATCATCATAGTCTGATCCATCATCCCATGTAAAGCCTCCCGTTCGGCCTACCGCTTTTAACCTTTGGGCCATCGCCACCTAATTTAAGAATCTTCATACATATATTTTGTTAATAAATCTCACCCCTCTCATTAATTTGCATCGCAAAACCTTTTTTCAAGCCAATAAGACATTTGAAGATCTAGAGGAGAGCTTAAATTCAGTAATATTTGGAGAAATTATCTAAAGACTCAAGGTATTACACCTAAAAAAAACATTATAAAATACTCATTTAGAGATGGAGAAATTAAGGAAGAAATAATCAAAATTCATTATCAAAATCAAATCTAACGTTGAAATTACTCAAACAAGCCAAAATTTAGAAATAAAGTTTTAAGCAAGGATGTTTGCTTAAACCATAAAGCAATTAACAAAATATATGAAACCTATATTTTGATGAACTCAAATTTGCACTTTTTTCATGAAATTTAAAGATTTAGAGAACAACTAACAAAATGTGACTCACTAGAATTAGATATTTAGAACGGTTAAGTTTTATGATCTTCCAACTCAAAATTAATTGACAATAAGTAGATTGACCTAAATCTTTTGTATACTAGTGTTATTTACCTCAGGTGGGATTCTAACAATAACCCCCAAAAAAAAAGTATTGCAAGAGGGAGAAAGGATACAAAAAAAACTAAAACTCATGAAGATGAGACAAAAATGTGATCATTACATTAATATATCAGAACTAATTAAGATTTTATAAACACATGAATCAAGTCTGCAATGGGAGGGAGAGAGAGAGAGAGAGAGATGACCTCTAGCGGCTGAGGAGAGAAGAAGACTTAATGAACGGAGAACTTGTGATCCACACAAACTGACACAAACGAGACATGATCGTGTCTCTTTAGAAATTATATATATATATATATATATATATATACTTTTTGAACGTCTTGTATTAATGAAGTTCAAAAAACGTTTACATAATAGTTAAACAAAGAAGACTGTAATATATGCGGAGGGTAAGTATATATATGTGTGTGTTTTAGATCTTCGACGAATTTGCATGGTTCGACAAAAGACTCTCTTCCTTGTCCTTCATTGCTTTGTCAACGCAGAACGCACGTTCTTGGCCCATTCTTTTCTAAATTAATTTCTTTTTTATTTTCACTATGGTCATTTATATTCAAGGAAAAATTCGTAGAAGACCTAAAACATGTATATAGTTTATAAAGAGACACGATCATGTCTCGTTTGTGGATCACATGTTCTCCGTTCATCAAGTATTCTTCTCTCCTTACCCACTAGAGGTCATCTTTCTCTCTCCATCCCAATGCAGACTTTATTCATTGACGTATTTCTAAAATCTTATAACTTCTTATATGTTAATGTAATGATCATATTTTTCAAACATGTCTAGCAAAAAAAATAACTCTTCTTCCTTTTAAGTTTTAACTTTTTGGATCATACTATGATTAATTTTGACACAATATCCTTCTTCTATGTATGAAGACTCATATTAGGTTGCCATGGCGCAAAGGTTGGAAGCGGTAGGCCACAAGGATGGCATAAAATGGGATGATCGATCAGATTATGATGATGTTTCCAAGATTTATGTGCGAGGTGGTCATCAAGGAATTCATTTCATAAAATTTGAGTACACTAAGGGTGGACAGCTGAAATCTGGAAAACTCTTTGGTGTATGGGAAGGAGGTTTCACAGAAATGGTATGGTCTTGGAAATGCACTAAATTAGACTCTCTTGATTGACTTTAATTTGTACTCTTTATTTTCTTGCAGTTTGATATTAATCATCTTAACGATGAGCATCTCGAATCTGTTGAGGTTTACTATGACAACGACAAATATGGTTATATTAATGCACTTCAGTTTAAAACCAACTTTAGGGTCTCAGAAATTATTGGATATGAAACGAGTACCAAGTTGTCACTTGCAGTCAAGGGCAAAAAAATCGTTCGGTTTCATGGTTATGTAACATATATGGGGACGGTCATCTCCCTTGGGGCATACTTTACATGGATTCCTCCAAGTAGATTAGAAGCAAAAGGCGGACGGGGAGGCACGTCATGGGATGATGGAGCAGACCATGAAGGTATAACAAAGATTCATGTACGAGGTGGCTCTGATGGCATTCAATACATTAAGTTCGATTATGTCAAGAGTGGACAACCTAAAGATGGATTACTTCATGGTCTCTCGGGTAGAGGTTTTACTCAAACAGTATGTATTTAAAAATATATACAATTTTTTTCCATTATGGGTTAACTTTCCTGTTCTTTTACTTTTTATGTTTTTTTACCAATCCCTTTTTTATATGCAGTTTAAGATTAACCATGTCAGCCATGAACATCTGGTATCCGTAGAGGGATATTATGAGGTTGAGTCAGGTGTGATTCAAGGACTTCAATTCATAACTAACATGAAGACTTCTGACATGATGGGATATGAAAAGGGTAATAAGTTTTCACTCACAAAGAAAGGTTACAAAATCGTTGGGTTTCATGGATATGCTGAGAAGAACCTCAACTCTCTTGGAGCATATTACACTACGATTCCTCTGACCAAATCGGAATGTCACGGTGGTAGTGGAGGTAGCCCTTGGGATGATGGTGTTTTTATTGGCATAAAAAAGGTGATATGTTGTTATAACAAAGAAAGTGTAGGGCGTATAAGATTCGAGTACAACGACATTGAAAGGTGTTATCATGGGTGGAAGCAGATATTAGAGAAAGAAGAAGAGGTCATAAATTTTTTCGTTATATATATATATATATACAGTATCTATATTATATATTAGCCTATTATAAGAAGCCTTATTCTATTGCAGTTTGAGCTAGACTATCCAAATGAATTTATCACGTCTGTGGAGGGAACTTTCAAAACATTTAGTCCTGGCAACGTAAAGGTCACGTCATTAATATTCAAATCATCAAAAGAGAGAACTTCTCGAACATTTGGAGTCGTGTCAGGCACCAAATTCGTGTTGGAGAGCAAAGGTTGTGCTCTTGTTGGGTTCCATGGACGACAAAGTCAATTTGATCTTCTTGCTATTGGGGCATATTTTCATCCATTTCCTCCTCTTAGTACAACCAAGTTAGAAGCACGAGGTGGTAATGGAGGAGCCTTATGGGAAGATGGTGTGTTTGACGGTGTAAGAAAGATATATGTAGGACAAGGTGATAATGGTGTAGCATTTCTTAAGTTTGTATACGGCGAAGACACTAAAGTGGTTATTGGAGACGATCATGGTACCAAAAAAATACTTGACGTCAAAGAGGTGATTATTCATATTTTTGTTTTTTGAGGTTTGCCGACGTTATCTTTGCGTCTTTGCATTTTTAAAGTATAATTTTGGCAGTTCGAGCTTGAGTATCCAAGTGTATACATAACAGCTGTGGAGGGTTGTTACGACAAAGTTATTGGAAGTGAAGTCGAAGTCATAACCATGCTTAGGTTTAGGACAAACAAACGAACATCTATTCATGTTGGATTCGAATCTAGTTCAAGCTTTCTACACAACAGAGAAGGCTACAAAATCGTTGGGTTCCATGGAAAAGCAAGCAACATGATTCATCAGCTTGGGGTCCATGTCGTGCCGATCACATAGTGATCTTTAAATCTCTGATGTTGCTTTAACTGTGCAATATTCTCTCATGTAATAAAAATCATCATTTAAATTATTTTACCATAATTAAAAATCACAACTCATTTCTTAATATATTTTTAATTAATGGATTGTTTTCGTCATTTTTTTTTAACTAGACATGCTTTAAGCTTTTATTTCCTCGAAGGAGAATTTATAGATAAATTCTGTATAACATTTTTGTTTTTGTTTTTAGGTTAAAAATACAGTACTATATAACGTTCAAAATCTTAAAAGACGTTAAAAAGAGATATATATCAGATTTATTTGTCCCAACGTGACAAAATCTGTGATTATATTGGTATATCATTTCAGTGCCTTTCAGATATTTTAGATTTTTGGTTTCTACAACAGCGATATAAGAGATATACTTAAGAAAGAGATTATTACAAAATATAAAAATAGTAGTTTAGTTAAAAAAAAAAAAATAGTTCTCATATAGTGTGATTCTTATTACATGCATGAGAGATTAGAAGATGATCACTCAGTGAAGGGCACAACATGGACCCCAAGTTGGTTAATCATGTTACTTGCTTTTCCATGGAATCCAACAACTTTGTAGCCTTCTTTGTAGAGTAGAAAGCTTGAGGTAGATACGAATCCAACAGGTATAGATGTTCGTTTATTCGTCGTAAACCTAAGCATGGTTATAACTTCCACTTCACTTCCAATTAATTTATCATAACAACCATCCACACACGTAATGTATTCACTTGGATAGTCGAGCTCAAACTGCCAAAAAAAAAAAATCAATATAAAATGTAAAACCAAAAGAAAACCACAAAAAAATTAAAGTGATAGGTAATAACTTCTTTGACTTCAAGGGGTGTTTTATTCCCATGATCCTCTCCAATAACCATTCGAGTATCCTTGTCATACACAACCTTAAGGAATGAGACACCATTACCACATTGTCCTACGTATAACTTTTTAACACCTTCGAAAACACCATCGTCCCATGAACTTCCTCGACAACCACCTTGTGGTCGTAGTTTCTCTGCAGTAGGAGGAGGCATAGGAGAATAATATGCTCCAATAGCAACAAGATCACGATCATTATGACGTCCATGGAATCCTGTCACAGCACAACCTTTGTTCTCCAACAAGAATTTGGTACCTGACACGGTTCCAAATGTAGGAGAGGTTCTTCCTTCAGATGATTTGAAAATTAGTGACGTAACCCTCATATCGGTTGCCCCAAAGCTTTTCAAAGTCCCTTCCACAGAAGTAATCAGTTCATTTGGATAGTCCAGCTCAAACTGCAATAAAAATAGGCTTTGATAAGAATCTAAATCAAGATAATTAGTCCCCGGCCTTAGGGGATGTACGGACCTAGGCTCAGAACCTTTTAGTCATCAAAAATAAAAAAGTCTAATCAAGATCTTAGTTGAAGAGTTTTTGGGATCTTTTAACCTCTTCTTCTTCTCCTTCATCTTGTACACTTTGCCACCCATGTTGACGCTCTACAACTGTGTGGTTGTGGTAATGGAATGTTACACATTTTATGTTAGTCGTATTATAATTAACATAAACTGTTCTTATGCTTTCGAAAACACCATCATCCCAAGATATGCCTCCAGTACCACCATGACAATTTGATTTGGTAATGGGAACCGTTGTTAAATATGCTCCAAGAGAGTTGAGATTCTTGTCAGCATATCCATGAAATCCAATGATTCTTTTACCTTTTTCTCCAAGTACAAACTTTTTACCCTTTTCATATCCCAACATCTCTGAAGACCTGAAGTTAGTTTTAAATTTAAGTGATTGTATAACACCAGATGTAACGTCGTAGTAACCCTCTACATATACTAGATGTTCATTGTAGAGATAGTTTATTTCAAACTGCAAAAAAAAAAAAAAAAAAAAAAAAAAAAAAAAAATTGGTCATGATCACACAAAAGGACTAGAAATTAAGTAAATATTTTTTAAAAATTTGGAATTTTATTTGTATACCGTTTGCGTGAAACCGCCACCCGAGAAACCATGGATAGATCCATCTAGGGGTTGGTCATTCTTGACATAATCAAATTTGATGTATTGAATGCCTTCAAAACCACCTCGTACATGAATCTTTGCTATACCATCATGATCAGCTCCATCATCCCATTGATGGCCTCTCTTGTTTCCTTTTGCTTTCAATCTATAAGGATGATTCCAAGTGAAATATGCTCCAATGGATATGATGTTTCTGTTCCTCATATATCCATGAAACCCAATGATATGTTTTCCCTCGACAGCAAGAGTAAACTTGTTACCCTTTTCATATCCAATCAGTTCAGAAATCCTGAAGTTGGTTTTGAATTGAAGTCCTTGAATGTAACCAGATTCATGGGCATAGTAACCCTCTACAGATTCAAGATGTTCATTCTTGAGATGGTTAATCTCAAACTGTAAAAAAGAAAGAAAATATTATAAATTAATACAATACAATTCACATATATAAAAAAAGGAGTTTAAATTAGTATAGTTGAAAGACATATACCGTCTCAATGAAACCTCTATGTCGACGACCAACGACTGTTCCAAATGTGAGAAGTCCATCTTTTACATATTCAAACTCCATGTAATGAATGCCTTGAAGACCACCTCCAACAAAAATCTTGGAAACGCCATCATGGTCAGATCCATCATCGAATGTAAAGCCTTTCGTGCTGCCTATTGCTTCCAACTTTTGTGCCATAGCCAACTGATTTAAATCTTCATACATGGAAGATGAGTATTTGCTTAATTATCATTGCATCATTTCCCACATGTGTTTCTTTGATTAGTTATGTTGAGAATTTACTACTTTTTCACGATAACAAGGATCCAATAAGTTCAAAGTTGAAAGAAAGAGATAAAATAGGTTTGATCAGCAACATAATATTTTGTATTTGGACAAGTTCTTAAGAACATGCTCATTACGTTCACATTAAAAAAATCGGACTATATAAGATTTTTAAGGCTAAAACAATAAAGAAGTTTGCATTGGGAAGGAGAGAGAAATATAATTAACCTTGGTGGCTGAGGAGAAGAAGACTCTTGATGATCGGAGATTACTTTGTTGAACAATCGAATATGGTTATCCGTAAAGGGATGTATTTATAAATAATGGGAGAATTTTTCTTGATAAGTTATACACAACTACATAAAATATGCTATGTGATTAGTATATTTGAATTTATTGAATTGTTACAGATAAGATTGTGGAATGATTCCGGATAGTTTTATAAATTTTCATACATAGTGTGAGAAATTCTGATTGGGGCTTACAAGTCATTTCTTGGTCGATCAAATAGTTCAAAAGCAATGGAATCCGTACGGACGTACCCATTCACTGAAATACATTACAAAATAAAATAAATAAATCGACCTTACAAGAAAAATTAAATAAATGATTTACTCATAAATCCATTAGAAACACTTATATCTTAAATACATTAAAATAAACTGAAAATATTAAAAAGGCATGAAGCCGTTGACTGTGTATTTTTGGGACGGCTGGACCTGGTTCCCTAAACACTATAATACAAGTTACAACAATGTCAAAAAATTAAAAAAAAAAATTAAAAAATAAGAAATTGCATTTCGTGGACCTCTTCATAGTCTTTGTGTGATCTTTACATGTGAGAGTGGCTAATGATACACATACTAGCTCTTAAGAGGAGTTAAGACCATCAAGATCAATAATGAAGGAAACACAATTATTCTCACAAATGTGAGATATGTATCTAAGACGTCAAACAACTTTGATATATCTCTTGGAACCTTACAGAATCAAGATTACTTATTTCAATCCTAGGGTAAAGACGTAACCTAGCTACACCTTTAAAAGACATTATCAAATCTAGACTAATTAGCGCATTACTGTAGTTTGAGATATTTGATTAACCCTGTCCCTTGATGGCTTTGCTTTCTATGTTTGGTAAATAAAATGAAAGTTGAAAAACAGAGAAAACAAACAAAAAGATTAATGTACATTTTTTATAACAATTAGTTTCACTAATGATCATGATACATCCTGCAGATCACTCCTAAAATTAAATAAGCTCTCTCTAGCTAACTACATACTGAAACAAACTCTTAACATGAGAAAATTTTAAAAAAACAACCCATTAAAATCATCTAACCCGATTCCGCTTTCTCCCTGTAACCACAGGAGAATCAAGAACTCGATTCGCTTGTCTACTGTCCTTTCTTCTCTCTACCGCTGTTCCTTTCTTACCTGAGGATTTCACACCAGAAACTGGTAAATCCGTAACAATCCTTTTTTTACCACCACTTGAAGTCTTTGCCATATCCTGCACAACAGTCTTAAGAGAGTTCGGTCCAGTTCTTGGTTTCTTCGCTGCCACGCTTGTTCGGATAGTAGATTTGTGAGGAAGAACTTGGACCTTTGTGCTTGTAGTAGGATGATGATCTTCTGTCATGTAACATCTCAGAGACTTTGTAACAATGTCTCTAAGACACACCGCGGATTTATACTCACGAGTGTTCTTAGAGTAAAAAATGGCTGCATTGTTCGCCACCAAAAGAAAATCCCTAAAAAGCTCTTTCGCTGAAGATATCGAACAACCATTGATTCTTGATTGTATAGTATCCAAATCCATATGCCTCTGTACCAATTTCTTGTATCTTCCCCTTTTCTGTTAGTAACAATAAAGAAAAAGAAAAATAAGCGAAAATAAGACTAAAGGATTATTATCATTAGCATATAATATATGATCATTACTTGGCTATCAAGGCGTCTACGAAAGACGAGTGCACATTCGTTTTGTGTGATATTGTTGTATATCTTCATAAGCTCCTTTGGTAAAGCTAAACCATGACCTCGGCTTTGACTATTGCTAGTAGAAGAAACGATAGCAATATCCGTAGAAGAAGAATCTAACAAATCGCTAACTTCAGTCACTTCTTTACCAACAACACTGCTACAATCTTTTCGTTTTCTTTTGCCTCGTTTCTTCCTCATACTCGGAAGCACTTGTCCTCCTCCTCCTCCTCCTCCATAAACTGATTCGAAAATGTCGTTGTGTAATACGCTCTTCTCCTTCTCCTTCTCTTGCTCTACAATGACCGGAGCTTCTGACTTAGCTTCTGGTGACCAGTTTGTTGTATTCAGCTCTTGCTGTGTGAAACTACCAACTGATGATAAATCTTTAGATGTGTCTTTGCTTGTACATTCTCCTCCGCCTTCGGATTTTGGTGAAGGTTCAAGTGATAACGTTCGACTAGAATCGTAATTTTTTTGATGACATTCATCGTTACTTTCTGATTTCAAACTTTGTAGCTTTGATTCCAACGACCTGAAAAAAACAGATTATTATAGTAACCGTATTTGAAACGATTTAAGATATTAGCAAGAACTTGGTTATTAGAAGTAAATGCTAACCCAATGGAGTCTTCGGATTTAAGTAAAGCTGCTTTAAGTTCTGCTACTCGTTTCTTCTTAAGCTCTTCAAACCAAGCTCTATAGTAACATTAAACATATGAAAAATTAAGACCGGTGAAATCGCTGTCAATATAGAACAAGAAAAGAAAAACAAATCTTTACTTGCATCCCACATAACGTTTTCGCAAGTCTTTGTACTTAGCCTTGCATATCTGAAAATAAAAGTAACGTTTTAGCAGATTCAGAAATGAGACAATAATGTCTGAATTAAGCTTACTCAATCTGCAATTGTCACAAACCACAATAACATTTTAGAATTTCTAGCATATGTGAAAAAACCTATTGAGGAAACTTGGAATTCAATGTGGTTTATATACAATTGTCTAAACAAGAACAATACATCTAATTTTTTTAATGAACCCTAAACATTTCTTGACACACAAGTGAGAATCTATGCTTCTAAATTCACCGACAACAACAATGTGTTTTGCCTCAAGCTTTTATCCTCTTTTATTAATTTTTAAAATCAATTTCACAATACATAATAAAGTTTGCCTAAATTAAATGACCTCTTTTTTTTTTTATTTTTTTATTCTGATATTAATCTGATCGAAAATTTTGAAAATTTCAGGGAAATGAGGAGATTGGGAGAGACGAAACCTCAGGAGTGAAAATCTGAGGAAGAGAATGAGAACGGAGTTCGTCAGCGACGACGGTCCAATCTCCGGTTCCGTGACGGAGAACGGCACCGCCGAGAAGAAGCTCTTCCCATGTTCCCCAATCAGTCTCCATCATCGTCGTTGCCGTCATCATCATCATAATAACCATTAAAAATCAATCACGCGTGTGCGTTACGCGCTTCTCGATTTTGAAAAAGTACCCAAAATTAAACTACGCACCCTAAGCGCACGTTAGCGCATGTACACCTATTCTTTCCTCTCTCCGACCACTCAGTTTTCCCAAAAAAAAAAAAAAAAATTCTGGTAAGATAAGACAAGAAATTTGAAAAAGCCGTCTCGAGTGGGTTGGTGTCGGAGATAATTACACGAAAAGCTGTTTTCCGACCAGAAATGGAGGAAAAAAACAAATTAAATTCAAAAATAGAAGAATAAAAAAATCTGAGGTGGGAGAGAAAGAGGTTGACGAAGAAGGGTCTGGCTTTGTTCGACGCTTGTAAATGGAAATTGAAATTGATGGTTCTGTTTTTTTGTTGAAAAGGCAAAGAAGATGGTTTGTTTTTTGAACAAAGACTTAGACTAGATTTGTGTGCCTTTGTTTTTTTTTATTTTGGCTAAATAAAGTGATTTGTTTAACAGAATTTCTTTCTTATCATTTCTTTATTTATTCGATTTTTCGTCATTACCACAACTTGTTAGAATATTTATCTCTTATTCCTCCAAAAAGATTTTGTTTTATTTTTAGATAATGTGTTTTCTATGCCCAAATCTAAACTAATTTTTAAATTGATTGTTTCACCGAGATATAATAATGAATGATAACGGACATATATGTTTAAAAACATAGTATATCTCTTTTGTATCATTATAACAAAATCAATATACTGTACATTCCATTTGTTATATAGTTGTTGAAAATAGTACAAAGAAAATGAACATTTTGTCCATTCGTTAATCAATTGGCTAATTTGGGAATCATGACTATGTCTATATTTTAAAATAAGTAAGTCTTCCGGTCATAATAGAATTTAAGGAATTCGATTGCTTAACAAAATTTCAGAATTATTAATTGAAATCCAAATTTGCTACTTCTAATATCTCATACTTTTAAAAGACAAAGAAGTTTCTTCGTACATTCGTTAATCTATTTCCTAATTTAGGGAAAAGACTTGTAAATCATGGATGCTAAATTGCTAATTAGTATGATATTGAAATATGTAACTATCACATTTGGTAGATTAACAATCTTCGATAAATCCATTTTCTTAACCTCATCCACATGATCATTTCCAAAGATTAGATATTAGTCAGGGGACCAAAAAGTAGATTGCCAAATGAAATTCATTTACCGATGTATCTTCTCATTAGATTGCACATTACATTCACATGGAGAGAGACATTGTACTTTCACTTCAGCTAAACATTTGAGAATCAATCATCTGAAGCACAACTTTAATCCCATAGAGATTTGATTTACAGCATATACCGATTTTTGCTCAGTGTTTTCCGCGCTCTTCCCGGGCGATTATATTCGCAAAATCCGGCACAAGAAACTGCAACTTTTCAGAGAATCTTCAAAGCAACAGATGCAAAATCGCCAGAAGGAACATGAAGACAGTTCTTCATAATATACAGATTGGAAAACTCAAAGGGAGTGGCCTGAATCTTAACCTGGAGCTATGGTGTTTGAAGAACTAGGTTTAGTTCTTGAGCCTTTCTTGATATGAGACCACCTCGTCTGTTTTCAGATGGAAGAGAACGAAAAACAAGAGGGAAAAATATTACACAGCCGAAAGCAAATACCGATCAACAAGAGATGCAATGCCTCACAATGCTTCAGAACTAAGTTTTGGATGTTTTTAAAAAATGTTCTTTTTACCTTGTGAGTAGTGGAAGAATCTTGTGAATCTTGTGCAATTCTGCAGAACAACTTTGGCAGATCTGTAACCTGCATTTTCTCGATTTGTTTTACTTTCCGGTATAAGAGAACAAGTATGGCAAAATATGTCAGATGTAAAAGAATAAGTACCTTTCTTCTGCATGAAGATCTACGCCAACAACTCGTCGTGCTGAAACAGTTGATTGTATAACAGTACCAAACACTGCTACAAGCTTCAAGAGCATCTCCAAGGAGACATTTACAGGCCTATACAAAATTCAAATCATATTCTCGATCATAAGTCACTGTTGCTTTCTTCTGTTTAAGTCAAAGGCTCATAAGTTATATCACAGGTACAGAGACTGTAATTAACAAATGGATTTTCTAGCCAAACCCTCATTCACAAGCCAAATCATGGAGACGACTTAATATCTCAAACTTAAGGTCGAATATAGAATATAGTAATTTACCTCTCAGTCCTGCTGCCCAATAAGCCTGTGAGGACAGGTGCTAATTGAGAAAACAGATCCAATGTTAAAATCTCTGTTTTGTCTGTTAAAATACTGATCACATCTGCTTGAACCTGTTCCAGATTAAGCGAATTAGCTTTTCTTAACGTCTAAGTATAAAATAGACAGGTAAAAAGTTATATTGTGGGATACTTACAGAGTGATCTGACAGCTTTCTCAAGGCCATGATTGCGCCTTTAATATCGTTACGCTCCCAAAAATGTCTTACAATCTGCATGTTTGTGGTAAATCAACCACTTAGCTTATGCTTAAAACCAAATAAAAAGAAAGATGACAAAAAGAATAGAAAGATAAATTTACCTGTAATTTTGTCAACCTTGATTGAAGAGTGTTTAAGACCTCATTATGAGGTTGCATTAAAGTCTCACTGATGTCACCTTCATTCTCCCTCCCAGATATCTGAGGCTCTTCCTTCTGCACAAGCCAAACAAATCAAATACTTGTTATATACATTAGGAGCTTTTCCAACTCTGGAATCCTAGTAATTTCGTATTTTTTGTGTAGCATTGGTGCCTACTAGATTCATTTATCGAACAAGCTGCATTTCAAATCTGGAGAGAGTATGATGTCTATTAGTTTCCCAAAGTTATCATTTGAAGCTTACCTGGGTCAAAATATCACAAGCTGGTTGAGTTTGTGTAAAATCTGCCTCATCCAGTGTCATATCAGTCACCTGATCAAGTACCGCAGGTGTTGCCAGCGTTAGAGTTGGGCTAAAACGCTGCCTGGATCTTATATGAGATGTATCGGATATCACGTTATTTGCTTGATTGAGTTTCATGGGAATTACACGGGAGGGAGAGTTCCTAGCTGATCGTGTTAATGCAGCTGGAGGCTCATGAGATGGCATATTATCTGCTTGATTGTGTTTCATAGGCATTACACGGGCTGGAGAAGTTCTGGCTGATCGTGAGGATGATACAGGACGCTCATCATACGTGTTAGTTCCTTGATTGAGCATCACAGGCATTACTCGCGCCGAAGAGGTCCTAAGTGGTCTTGTTGATATTACAGGAGGCTCATCAGATTTCATGTTAGTTGTTTGACGCTGATTGAGAATCCCAGGCGTAACTTGGGCTGGAGAATTCTTAACATGTCGTGTTGATGTTACAGGAGACTCATCAGATGTCAAATTAGTAGGCGAAGGCCTATCAGGTCGTGTTGATGTTACATGAGGCTCATCATATTTCATTTTTGTTGTCTGATTGAGTATGACAGGTTTAACTGGGGCTGGAGATGTCCTAGCTTGTCGTGTTGCTACACCAGACAGATCAGATGTCATATTAGTTGCCGAAGTCCTATCTGGTCGTGTTGATGTTGCAGGAGGCACATCAGTTGCCATGCTAGTGTCCCTACCGAGTACCACAGGCATTACTCTGACTGGAGTACTTCTAGTTCGTCGTGTTGATAGCACAGGAGCTTCAACTGTCGTCAAATTAGTTGCCTGATCAAGTTTAACTGGCAATACCTGGGTTGGCGTCGTGCTAACTGCCTGTATCGATGTTGTCTTGGGCTCTTCTTCTACAGCACTAGCGCTCTGAACTATTGTTGTACTGGCCGCTTTATCTTCAGAAGGAGTAATTTTTTCTCCTCTTTCAAACCTCTCAACCAATGACCGTGTCCTCCCTGAAACAACTTTTACTGCAAACATAAATTTTTTTAACGAATCAATACATAGATGACTCTACCAAAGAACACAATGACAGAAAATTTAGAATGGCTAACCTCCTCTAACAACCTTCACAGAGTTTGATTCTTTGCTACCTCCAGGGGATTCAAGGCCTACATAACACAATATTATAACCAATTACAAACTGATTGTCGCCCGAAAACCAACTAACTTGACCACATCCAACAAGAAAACTGTGAAGAAAGTCCTAAAAGTATCCAAGGATTTAGAAAGCAACATAAAAGCTAATGCTATTATTTTTCTGCCGGCTCATTCTTCCAAATCGATTTTTTCTGGTGTTGTAAGCTGTCTTTTATTTAATAAATCATTTCTAATAAGTCAAACACATAAATGTTTACTTTAGTTTTAGTATTAACTTCAGAAGCAAAAATCTCAATGCTAATTTTAAATCAAGAACTTACTTTTTACTTCACCACCAGCTTTCTCTGGTGATAGAACTCTTTCTGAACTGCTTGAAATGCTCTTATTATTGATACTGTCCTCACATGGGTTACTACCTCTGTCGTCCTTAAACCCTGTTGGCAAGTCTATGTCTCTTGCTAACTCTACCCCATTCTTTTCGCTGTCTAGAGCTACAGAATCAACAGCTGCCGCCAATTTTGTCTCATGATACTTAGTATTTGGTGAAATCTGTACACGAGGCGGTTTCAGCAGCGTACCTGAGTGAAAAATTTCAAGGGATTTTCAAAAAGGTAAAGATTAGATAATCCGAAAGCTCAAATCTGATAAAACTAAAGTATGAACTGGGAGAACATACATTTTGCTTCATCAGTTGGTGATTCTGCTAATAAAGTTTTTTCAAACTTGTTGGTTATACTCTTGATGATAGAGTCATCCACATCAAATGGTTTCCCACGATTCTTTTTATAATTAAAGGCCGTCTCAGTATCTACCTCTTTCTCACTGTCCGATCCACTTTTCTTTGTAATCCCAGGTTGAACAGCCAATGACTGCTGCTTTGTTTCATCAAACTTTGTTGGTGTCTTTCTTACATGAGCAGGCCTCAGCAGCATGCCCGGCTTTGTTTTAGAGAAAGTGATAGATTCCCTTCCCAAATCAGAAGACTCTTTCCCAATATCATTATCCCGTGGTGCAACACTATGCACTATCAAAGACTTATTATCCCCTGCTTGTCCAGTAGATGTTGCCTTGATTTTCGGAGTACTTAGTGATCCTGGTTTGTGTGCAACAGTCGAGTTTCCACCTGTAGCTTTGAAGAGAAGAGAGAATATTATTGCAAACATAAACAATAAGCATTAGAAGTGAGAGAAACAAAAATACATTGTGGCAGCATAGAAACTGACACTAAAGACTGAAAATCACAGTCCAGATCACAATGGCCATGGCTAGCGATATTTAATTCATTCAGAAACGAAGACCATCATTTCAGACCCATTCAATCTCAATAGCTACAAAATTTAAGAATTAACACGGACTTATGTATGGTATGATTAGAGCAGGCCTTAATGATAAGACAGCTTTCCTATCACTCGCACAAGCAAACTAGACTCAGTGATTTCTCTTAATAGTCTATAGCAATTAATCGGAGTGTTGATTCGAATTTTATATACAGGTGGCATGACAGCAGCTAGTAAGCTAGTGTCCAGGGACTTCTTAAAACCTAACCATAAACCTGCCATACCCCTATAAGTTCAAGGTAGAAAATGATCTAGAAACATCGAATCAAAATTAACATTCACTCACGGTCGATGTATATGTTTTTTATCTCTTTTGTCTCGTAATCTGGAGATGAGCTGCGCCTCGGGCTATCCCTTATTCTATCGGAGGATTGATCGTCTAGAGCACTGAGTATTTTCTCCACGCATTCCTTTTTATCCGCAGATCCAACACCATATGGCTCAATTTGCTGTTTTAATAAAAGGATAAAAGGGAAAAAAAGAAAGAATGAGTAACACTTTCAGTTGCAAGCTTCACATAACTTTATAAAGGTATGGACAATCACAATAGATGACATACTGATATATCTGAGACCCAAATCCCTACGGAATTTTGGTAGTATGAACAACCCAGGAGCTTCCCTTCGCTGATACATAAATCACCAAGGGTTGACCATCCCATATCAACACCATCATGGCAAACTACTGGTTCCCATGAATAAACCTGAATTGTGAACATCAGCTTTTGGTATCAATGTTTCGACTCTGGAAAACCCACAATTAAGGTAAAGCTCATTACAAAGACAAATCAAAACCTTTAAGCCATCATCCAAACCACAAAAAAGGGTTCGCCCATCCGGATGAAATTTGATTGAACGAACTCCACTAGCCTGTGAAACAAGGAAAACCAGATGCCACAGAAAGGCAGTGAACAACTAGTTAAAAGACAAGACCACAAAGCCAGCTCAACGCCAAAACATTATTTCATCAGAATGCTGCTTTGTTGACTCCAGTTACTTTTATTTACACCTACATCTTTTTAGGAAGAACTAAATTATCATTTGGCATTTCTCTAACACACTACAGAGCAAAACCAAGAATAAGCAGATTTCAGAGGTGATCACGCTAAAAGGTAAAAAACAATTTGCAATGGATTCTCCCGGAAAAACAGTATCTAGTGACACAACAGGTTAGTACCTCTGGTCGGGTAGATCCAATCAATTCAAACGTTTCCAAATCCCAAAACTTTACAGTCCTGTCAGCAGAACCTGAATGATGAATAAGAAGAGTGTGAAATCATAAGACCTCAACATAAAACTTGCGATTAAAAAGAGTTCAGTAGTTACTCTACTAGTTAAAAGATACCACCAAATTACCCCTAAATTCCTGAAAACAAAGAATCACAGACTAACCTGTGGCTAGGAGAAATTCAAGTGGGTGGAAGTCTAGCGAACGGATAGCTCCTTCATGAAACTTAAATTCATGCAAAAGCTTTCCAGCAGTCAAATCCCATACCTATTGGATATGATAGATAGTTAAGTTCATTGTTCTAAGATCAAAAGTTGGAAAACAAAATTATGCACAAGATCCATATGTGGACACTGCTGTTCTTACCTTTACAACATTGTCAAGTCCTCCTGACACTACCCAACGACCATCAGGAGTAAATCTGATAGTGTTAATTCCACGTGTATGACCCTTGTAAGTCTGTATGCATCCCTTCTTCCTGTTGTCCCAAATCTTTAGACTCGCATCATTTGATCCCGATGCCAGAAATTCACCAAACGGATGAAATTCAACAGCAGAACAATTGGATCTATGTCCAGTAAAAGCTCGAACCACTACACTTCAAGAGCAAGAGTGAAAATGTTAGACCTCATAATTCCAAACAAAAGGATAGATATATTCAGGTACACTGCTCAAATAACCCGACCCATAGCCCACATCACCGATAGCTCAAATGGTATTTAATATGTTCTCATTAGATGAACTGGCTCCGCATATAAAGAGCATTAAATATACTAAAAGAAAGCAGAAAATCAATAAACTAACTCTTTGCTTCTTCTACATCCCACAGCTTTATCACACCCGAAGAAGCTCCAGCAAGTACCAAAACTTCAGCGGAATCAAAAGCTACTGAATCCACTGCACTAGTATGTCCACATAGACTCTGCCAACAAGAAAACAAAGTTTTTGTTCAAGACATAAGTAGAAACAAAACACATAATGGTCAAACTTTGATAGCCAAAGATGAAGCAGAACAATTTAAGGAAGAGATAAAATGTGAAACAGACCATTAAAGAAGTAGGCTTGCCGATGGCCCAAAGGTTGACTTTGTAATCATCACCGCCAGTTATAAGGAGCCGTGATGTCTTCTTTCCAATACTTAAGCAATTAACATTTGCAGAATGAGCCAAGAACTCCTCTAAGTTTTCGAAACCAAGTTAAGTTATAAACAAGATAAGAACATATCAACAAATGAACACCCTTTTGAAGCAAGACGACAGGAAAACATAAAGCAGGTCAACAATGGATTCATATCATTTCAAGAAAATTTCTCATAGAATATATTAATTGCATTCTTTTATATCATTTGCTCTCAGTTTGATTAACCAGACAAGAATGGAAACATTTGACCATGGAATTAATATCTGCTAAAATCTTGAAATGCTGATAAAACTCATCAAATAGCATATTACCAACAAATATGAAGAATAAGCTAATAAACCAAAGTTTGTTCTATAAAACCCCAACGATTTAGTGATAAAAAAGACTAAAAATATTTCAGAATGGAGCGAAAAAAATCAAGAGTATATTCAATTTTATTCAGCTTAAGAATCAAACAAAATCGCCCGAAATTTTGAAGGATACGGAGCTTATATCCACGCTTCGCCATTTTCTACTCGATTTCCAGCAAATCCGTGAGAATAAAAAGAAATCTGAATCCAGAATCGAATCTGTAGCTTCCTCAATCGATTAAAAATCGGCGAATCGGAGATACGAAATCCCAATTGTCACTAGACGACAGAGCTCGAGATTTTTGGGAGATTCAAATGGAGAAGCATGAAGAAGAGGTTGCTTCCCGTTGCGATTTCAAATCTAAGACGTGAGAAAGAATCAGATTCGTTGAAGGAAACGAGACAATCAGATTCAAATAGTGACACGGAAGCAGAAAAGAAGAAAGAAACAGAGGAGAAGAAGAAGAAGAAATTTTGATAAAGTGAAGAAGATGTTTTCTTTTTATTTCTTTTCAGAATTTCACATTTTTTATTTATCGGTCGGTCGTGTCGTTTTTTTAATTTTTAATTTAAAATATTTAAGCATTTTTCTTGGACAATGGACCTTTAGTTTCTTCAACGTTCGTTCTTCTCGGTCTGACGGAAATACCCTTTGTCTGGGTATTATATTGAAGTAAAATTATTAAAAAACCCTTATTTCCAATTGAATTCTATTGGTACAGTTTTTTTCTACCACTCCATCATATTTGTTAGTTTATTTTGTCGAAAATATATTGTTGGATAGGTGGGTGAGGGAACACGTCATACTCTCTTGGTTCTGTTTGTTTCTTGAAGACATTTTCAACCTTAGGAATAAATAAACGTAATTAGAAATAATTGAAAACTTATATTTCTACAAGTATTTTTGCAAGGCAATAGATATGTGATAATATTAGTATTATCATCCATTGAATAATGATGAAATTATAAAGTTTACAATTGGCACCATCTTTTCTTGCACTATTTTGTCTTTTTTTGTTTCTTTTCTAGAAAGCTTGATATTTTCGGATCCAAATTCATTGACCAACGTACCATGTGATTTGAAATCTATCACTGATTGAAATGGTCATTGATAAAAATGTTGTAGAAGCTACCACTGTGGAAAGAGGCTTCATCGTCACAGTTTGGCTTTGAAATCATTTGCTAACTGCTCATCAGTGATGAATCATCACTCATCACATGGATTGTTAGATGTAATCTGAGGATATCATGCGAAAGTGTAACAATCTTAATCGTTTTTAGTTCCTTATGTGATCATATCTCCTTCTCTGCCTTTCCCATTGCATGTGAAAGTTTTTTACTCATGCGATGGAGTTGAAGAGTGAATGTGCTTAGATTCAGAAAGAACTATAACATTACAGGTTATGTTTAGGAAATTCACATTAAAGAATCTTAATAAAAAATCAAAACCTTTCATCTTCATCATGTTAAAACATCACCCAAATGAACAACACAAACAGTCACACATTATAGAAGCGTGGATTTTGATTTTAGTGAGATGCATCTCATACTCTCAAGTTCCTAATTGTAAGCATAAACTCTTAATTGAGTAAATATGTAGTTTGAAAAGGATTCAATCCGTTTAAAGTAATAAAAAAGGAAAATGGAAAACGTAATCCAAGTGAACAACACAAGACACTCACACTACACAAACAGTAAACCGCAAAGTAAAAGCAATATTACAATCCAAATGAACAACACAGCATAAGAAGGAGAAAGCAACAGCAGAAGAAGCTTTGACTAAAGCTTTTGACAGTGATGAATCCCAATCCAGAGTAAATGATGTTTTAGAACCGATGGAATTATGAATCCTAAAGAAAAAAAAAACAAAGTTAGTGAAAGTGCCACAACATATTTTTCATACCTCATGCTAATTGAGCAACCATGAAAGAAACCATGAAAGAAACTCAATTATATACCCAAACAAAAAATGAAGCAAAAAGATAATAACAGAAATAACTATTACCTAATAGAAAAAATTAAAGGCAACACAATTACACAACCAAGTATACAGATTAGTTATTAGGCATGAGAAATAAATAAAGAAACTCTGTGCTTAACCAATAACATTCAATAGATCGATTCTTTACAATTTTTTGAAACATGAAACAGAGATTTGATGATTTTCCAATTTTCAGAGGTTACCAAGAAAGTAGCAACATAATTGATTTAAAGCTAAACTTAAATCACCAAATTTAACATGAAATAACCAATTTCGTTAAACTAATTTCATTATCAGCGAATAACAATAATGCTAATTGCAAACCCTAATTTCAATTTTCAACACGCGCCCAGTTCATAAACTCATTCTTAAACTCCCAACGAACACAAATCAACATCAACATTAATAGCTTAAAATCACCAAATCTAGGTCAAAACCAAACGAGAAGAGAATTAGAAAATGCCTAATTTTAAAAATAGTATTCTATTATGTGATCCAATTTGTGATTGGTTGGGTTTCATGATGCAAATGGATTAAAGAGAAAGAAACTCAATGGAAAAAAAAAAAATAACTGCGAAAGAGATTAAGAGAAATGATTACCCGTTTGATTAAAGGCAAGAAACGATTTTTGGTATCTTCGTCCTCCCATTCAAGCTCATTTTTCTGTTCTTGAGGATACATTTCTATTACAAATTCCTCAAGTCGTGGGACACTTGTAGCATTAAAAGGAAGCTTTCTCAGCTTTGGACAGTATCTAACCTCTATCTTCTTCAAAAATGGAAAGGGGAGAGGACTCCAGTAGATACTCTCCAGCTTAGGCAAATAATCCAAATGTAACCTTTCTAGTTTCAGAAATGGAGTAATTCCTGTAAGATTGGTTGCTTTCTCTTTGTTTATAATTTCTTCCAAGTCATCTGAACATGCAATGGTTAGGATGACAAGATTTGGAGCAAACAGAAGCCAAGTCAGATCCTTAACGCCATCGCAGTCAAATATTTTCACTTTGGAGAGGTTTGTAAAGCATGGTCTTGTCGGATTCTGTAAATCAGAAAACTTCGTATTAATCTCCAAGACATGACTATCGGTCACCCAGAGATCACTTAGATTCTTCATACTCGCAAGCAATGATATATCAAATGGCTTTTGCGGAAAACCGGCAATACCCAGACCCATGGTGCAGTTCGCCAAACTTTGATCATCTAATAATTGCTTCAAACCCAATTCCGTAGATATGGTCATGGTTAAAACTTGTAGATGCTCCAAGAGCTGCAGCTCCTTCACTAAGCTTACATCTACATCAACTTGAGAATGTAGTAGTTTCAAAATCCTTAAACTCGACAACTTTTGGAAACCAACAGGCAGTTGCTCTATTCCTGTAAAAGACAAGTCAAGATACTGCAAAGAGGCCAGCTCTGATATCTCCTCTGGAATTTCATTCAAGGCCTTATTAAATGATAGATCCAAAACAACTAGCTTTTGCATAGACCGGATGAATTCACCTGACAGATTCTTCAATCTATTTCTTTGGAGGAATAGAGTTGTAAGTTCAGAACACTTGGAAGCGCAGGTTATCTCTCTAATATCATTATTCATTAATGACATCCTTCTCACAGCTCCCCAATCTTTGACTTTTGGTATTTCACGTAATCCAACTCCTGCTTGCACAACAAAAGCCTCTTTCTGTTTCCCAAAGTCAGATGCAATCCACAGAGCCATTTCGCGAACCACGTCATGCATCATAACCTTTCTTGTATCAACCTCCATCAGTAGATTTGCACGGATTAGGGTACCGAGTACATGATAACCCTTATTCATTGCTTCTTTTATAGCTTGGCCGTCTTCCCCGATGAACCCCTCGCAGATCCAGTAGTCTATCAAATTTTCTTTAGATATTATATAATCTTCCGGAAACAGAGCACAGTAGGGAAAACACGACTTGATATGTTCATCCACCAAGCTATCGTAGCTGAATTTGAGAATTGGAAGAATTCTATTTTCCATGTCAGAAAATTGTGCTGCGGATCTAGTCAAAATATCGATTGCATGATCCCATTCTTGTACTGTAGTTTTAGCTGCCATTGTCTCACCAATGACATTGAGCGCCAATGGCAGACCACGACACTTTTTAGCAACCATTTTCGCTTGCTCGACAATGTCGGGACTCAGTTTCTTGTCTCCGACTTTGTTTTTAAACAACTCCCATGCTTTGTTCCATTCCAAACATTTGACCTCCATGGGTTCATGATCCCCCATCCGCCCACATACATCCCGAGAACGTGTGGTAAATGCTACTTTGCAGCCACTTTCAGTTGTCGGAAATGGAACTCCGATGGCTTCTAAATCCACTTTCTCCCATATGTCATCTAGCATCAAAACAAATTTCTTCCCTTGCAACAATCTGTATATATCAGCGGCCTTGTCACTTTCATCTTTGTTCTTCCATTCCTCCCCACAAAGGTTTAGCTTTTTTGCAATATCGTCTTGAAGCTTTGAAATCTTTGCGCCTTGAGACACCACGACCCAGATCACAACATCAAAAATACCAGCTATTTCAGCAATTATGTTGTTGATTTTCTTGAAAAGGGTAGTTTTGCCCACACCACCCATACCGTGCAGACCCATGATTCCGACTCCATCTTCCATAAGGCGATTCCATGCCGTTTCAAGTATTTCTTCCTGACCAACCGTAGGCTGAGTAGGCTTCCTCTCCACTCCAGATGTGGGAGTCAACTCCGTAACCACTTCAAAACTAGTACTCTCCAATTTGAGAGTCTTAACATCTTCCAACAACAAATCTACCTTTTTCCCATATTTGTAGCTTGAACATACATTTTTTGAACATAAACCACAGAAACACAACTTTTGAAGCTCAACGAGACTAGTACTAAGCACATCTTGGAACTGTATATCAGTGTTATCGACACGTTCAAGCCATACCTTGACAGTTTCAAGCCTCTGTCGATGTGGTGGCTCCATCTCTCTCGCTACTCTGTTCTGCAACTCATTTTTAATTGCTCTGAGATTTTCCATTTCCCTCTGCAGAGCTCTGAGGTTCTTCTTGAGATTTCAAATATAACCTTTACCACTTAAACATCTAATGATAGGATCCAGAATTTGATTACCAGAAATTTCGATATTCAAAATATTACCCATGGTGATAGTTTGATACAGAGAAAGAGAGAAGTTTTTATTCCATCGACGAAGCTAAAGCTGAAGCTGAAAAGTGTTTTCAGTGAAGATATATTTTGGATAATATTTTGTTCCAATATGGGTGGTTGGGAGATTTTCAAAGAAAAATAAAAAAAAAGCAAATACGTTATTTAAACAATAAGTTTAAAGACAAATCGCATACGACAACACTTTGACTATTCTAATTTCAGATCACGCCTTCGGAGACTTACCACTAAATTCACCCCTTTCTAAGAATATTGAAGACAATTTGATATTGCAGTTCTAAAACTGATTTACAAATGGATATGAGAAGATGGAAAAATCTTGTATTAACTTTTAGTGCTTCTGAATAGAGGAAGAAGATGAAGAAGATCTTACAAACTTTGTTGTGTTCCATGGATTGGCTAATGCTGAAAATTATAATGATCCAGAAAATGAAAACGAATATTTTAATGAAGAAACCAATTACAACGAATTGGGTTTAAGATGAACATGAGATTGCAAGAACAAATTTCATTGGCTGCTGATAATTTAGATAAATAAAAGGAACATTCTTTTACACTAAAGATGGTAACTTCTTGATGAAGGTATATTTATAGTATAACTCTGTATTGCATCTCTTTAAGACTCCCACTTCGATTTAGACATTTGTCAGTTTGTGATTTCACATAGATTCATATTTGAGGATTTATGATGCTTCTGTTTGCGATAACTGTGTGTTTGAGTTCTTCAATTGTTGAGATAACTGTGTGTTTGAGTTCTTCAATTGTTGAGTTCTGGTGAATTTAGGGATTGGCTGAAAGTGATGTCTGGTTTAAACATCCATTCACCAAGCCGGTTTAAGTATAAGTATGGTTTAATCATTAAAAAAAAAAACTTTAATGCATGGTTTTGAAAACCGGACTGGCCGGTCGGACCGGTTCAATCGGGAACCTGTCACCTAGCCGAATCCGGTTTGAAGCAAAATCCGAATTTGGACAAAACCGGTAAAATCGGTGAGCTTGTTCAAAACTAAAATTCGATTCAAAAAATTAAATTATATTTTTAATTAATTCTATATTTTGAGTTAAAATTTAAATTATAATTTAAATTCATATTTTTATTTTTCAATTTTAATTCTATTTTATAATTTTAATAGAAATAAATTGATTATAAATTTTGATATCTATAATTTATCAAGTTTTTCTCCTCTAAATATTATTTAATATTAAATTTTTAGATACAGTAATCATGTTTGATTTTTGGTTATTTTTGTAAATTTAAATGATCAAACAATAATAATTTATTTTGAATGATATTTTATATTTTTTTAAGTTCAATATTAAAAATATATATATATATATATAATTAAAATATAAATATTTAAAAATTCGGTTCGGTCGGTTGAACCGATTTTACCAGCCATCTAGTGATGATGCTGAGCTGGTGTCCGATTTATAGCCTCACATTGAGTTATTGAGTCTGTGGAATCACAGCTAAGTTAAATTGTCTTTGGAGGTTCAAAAACCAGTAAATGATAGCGCAAATCGAGTTTCAGAAATTTTTTTATTTTTTATTTGTAATGGTCAACTCATTCATTTGCAGGGGAAAGCAATGTGGAAACTCTGAAAAGTAAGAAAACTCTGTTGAGGTCTTCTTTATTGAAACGAAAAACATGAGCTGTTGATTGTGCAAATATAAATTCTGAAAAGGAATGCAATGCGTTTTAAGTGATACAATAAGAAAATGAAAAACATAATACAAGTGACACGCAGCAGAAAGATAAAACAATGATACAATCCAAATAAACAACACATTCAAGCTTACTTCTCTGTTTTCGAGGAATCATTACTATTCTAAACCTGCCAACTAGTGGGACACTTGTAGCATCCAAGGGAAGCTTTCTCAGCATTGGACAGTATTTTACTCTTATGTGCCTCAAAAATGGAAAGCTGAGAGGACTCCAGTAGTCAGTAGATACTCTCCAACTTAGGCAAAACTTCCAACGATCACTTTTCTAGTTTCTGAAATGGAGCAATACCTTTAATATTTGTTATAATAAGGAAGACAATATTTGGAGCAAACAGAAGCCAAGTCAGATCTTTAATGCAATTGCACTTGTTTAAAACCACTTTGGAGAGGTTTCTAAAGCATGGTCTCCTTGGATTTTGTAAGTCACTAAGCCAACATTTCCATGAACATTAGAAATTGAGTAGTTTCAAAATCCTTAAACTGGACAACTTTGATATACCACAAAGTCTCTCTGTTAGCATCACAAGTCTTAAGAATATGAACAGCCTTTTAGTGATTCTGAATCAGAAGAAGAAGAAGATCATTCAAACTTTGTTGTGTTCCATGGATTGGTCACTACTGAATGACAAGGATGAGAATGATTCAGACTATGAACACAAAAAAATTAATGAAGAAACCAGCTACCAAAAGAATTGGATATGAGATTGCAAGAACAACGTTCAAGGGATGCTGATGATTACGAGAATAAAAGGAACAGTTCTGTAGACTAAAGATTAAGCTCCAAGAGACAGTGCATCTAATTGTGTCGAAGTCACTTCTGTACAGTAAGCTTTCATGGCAAATCTGCAGTACCAAATTGGGTAGTTGCGGGAATGGTGAGCCGATTAACTTAGGTTTTGAAGGCCAGACAAAAGATTCTGATACAAACTCCACATGTTTGCCTATCATTGACACATTGCTCATCAAGACTGTTTGTGTAACACAGGTCAAAACTTCCCATTGGAGAACAATGGGACTGGTTATGGTGAGAAGTTTGGGTTAGTGATTGAAGCAAACAAAGCTGCAGTGGAGAAAAGTTTCACCAGCTACTCAGTTACAAAGACAAAAAAGGATGTTCTTTGTGGTCATGTGGTTGATGTATTCGAAATCTATATTTTTGTGGAGTGAAAAGGAATAATGTACTGGAGAAAAGATAAAATTGCAATTTGGAGTTGGAGATGGTGTCTTAGACACCTCTTCGGTAGGCTCTCTTTCACGTCTTCTCTGGTGAAGTAAAATATAGTTTAGAATTACATCTAAAAGGATGAACTCTTAACAAAGTATGTCATCTGAAAAGTATTCAGTCCGTTTAAACTTTAAAGTAATGCAAAAGAAAAAAACGAAAAACATAATCCAAATAAACAACAAGAAGCAACGCAAGAAGAAGTGTTGACTAAATCTTTCGGACAGTGACGATCCCAATTCAGTGTAAATCACCCCACATTTTGGAGAAACGCTCCTAAGAAAACCAACATTAGTGACACTTGTGAAACGCAATGAAAGTTAGCAAACAGATTTATCATATATACGGAAGAGAAATTCCTTCAAATAGCAATAGTTGAAGTTTTTGTTTCATAAATAGCACTCTTCATTTTGGATAAAAGTTTTAAATTTTTTGTTTGGGTTAAATATTGTACAATTTAAAGTATAGTTTGTTTGTGGTGAAATGTATGATTTAAGGTTTAAGACTTAGAAAACTCTAAACTCAAAAATTTTAAACTCTATATCCTAAACCCTAAAAATATGAGGGTAAGAGATTTTGTGCTATAAAAAGAAAATAATTTTTAGTAAAAATAATATTTTTGTCCAAAATGAAAATATAATGTTATTTATAGAACAAAAATTCATTTGGTGCTATTTTTGGAAATTGCTCTATACAGAAAGACTACCCGTCAAGAAGCAAACAGGTTGATTCCTTATGAATTAAAGCTTTTTTAATCATGAAACCGAGATTTGATAATAGCTCAAAATCACCAAATCTAGGTCAAATCCAAACGAGATTAAGAGAAATGATTACCTGATAGAATAAAGGCAAGAAACGATTTTTGGTATCTACGTCCTCCCATTCAAGCTCATTTTTCTGTTCTTGAGGAGACATTTCTATTTCAAATTCTTTAACGTGTGGGACACTTGTAGCATTTAAGGAAGTTTTCTCAGCTTTGGACAATCTCTTGCAACTCTGCTCTTCAATAATGGAAATGGGAGAGGACTCCAGTAGATACTCTCCAGTAGATATTTTCCCACTTATGACTCCAACCGCTGGAGAAGCTCGTGTGAGTCCGATAATCCAGTAGCCAGACATCGGAAATGGGTCTCCCTTCTATACATCCACCAATTATATAAATACCCCAATCCAACACCACCACGGAGGATTCTTCTGGAGCCTGAGAAGGTAATGACGGGATCGGGGAAAGCGGTTTACTACGGCGGTGGATGAACCAGCGTGGGCTTGGATCGGGAGGGGTGAGCAAGCATACATACAAGAAATTCTCCACGCAACCTAATACTGATCTCGTCTTGTATAACTCAGGCGAAGTCATTAGCGATCGATAACTCTTGGAGACTAGAGACATAGCCGCTTGATCCGATCTCGATACTCGAGCCAGACAGCTCATAATCATTTCATCAGGCAACGATGATAACAGAGACAACTTCTCATCAGCAGGCTTCTTCTTTTTATGCGGTGGCTCTGAATTCGACATCGACTCAAAGTTTTTTTCTTTGGTTTTTTTCTGAGAGATCTTCTTCTAGCTTTTTTATAGGTAAAGGAAATGTATATCAGATATTGCTCACAATAAGAAATGAGGACTGAATGATTCTCTGTGTTTTTCAATCGAGAAAAGGAACTCTGGCTTTATAATAGCCTTACAACGATGATGAGAAACTTACGGAACAAAAACAGGAAACAAATTGAAACGGAACAGATACTTATTCACCTCCTAAAGACTCGCTTAACTTATTCAGCTTTGAACTTTGTCAAATACCCAACAATAGGAACAATCTGTTACAAACATATTTCAAATAAATAAAGTTTGTTGCCGTAGTCTGCTACAAATGGGGCCATAGTACAAGAGGAATGTGTCATTCTTCAAGTGTGATATAAGAAGAATGAAAAATCTTTATTTTACCTTTTTGTGATTCTGAATCAGAGGAAGAAGACGAAGACGCTCTTGCAAACTTTGAAGAAAAAGATGAGAAGTTTCAGACAATCAACACTGTTGGAGGCTAAGCTGCATTGAATCAGAGTGCTAAAAAAAACAGAATTCATATGAAAATAACAAACATACAATGTCTAAATCCAAGTGAAGACATTGTCTGTTTCTGATTTTGACATGGATTCATGTTTTTTTTTAGCACTCTGCTGGGTTTGAGGATTTGTGATGTTCCTATTTGGGACAAAATCTGGGTTTGCGTTCTTCAATTGCTCTCCTTCATGGAGTTTTGGTGAATTTAGGGATTTAGAGTTCTCTCTAGTACGAAGAAGATGGAATTAGCTGAAATTGATTTCTGGTTTGAACATTAATTCTCCGAACCGGTTTAAACGTAAGGATGGTTCTGTTTTAAAAGCTGGTTCACTTTGGACTTGTAAACACGGTTTGCTTGATACTTAGTTGAACAAACTTTTTGTGCCGAATAAATCATTCAAGCTTTGATCCACAGCTCAAACTTCACAGTGGAGAGCAATGGGACTGGCTCTGGTCAGTGGTCAGAGAAGACAGAGCTGATCCACATGGCTGCAACTTATTTTCGCTTTGTTATATATTGTTGCACTTCTCTGATTCAGTTTGTTATATTTTCTCTTATTCTAGTTACTCAATTTTTAGATTTACAAATGAAAATATAATAATACACTCGAAATAATTTTTTGAGAACGATGAAGATGATGCAGAAGTAAAGAATGAATGATGAGCATAAAAGGAAACAACACACAAGGTTAAGTTTGCTTACAAACCCTCTTTGTCTTCGAGAGTCTTCTCCTTTTTATCTTCAAAATGAAACCTTTTGAAGAATTGAAAATAATCTTCAATTCTTTCACTCTAAACCGAAACTTGCATTTGATCAAAGAAGAACTTGAATTCTCAACATATACAGTTTAGAATTAGATCTTCAGGTTACGTTTAGGAAGTTCACATTAGAGAATCAGAGTACAACATCAAAATGATTTAGCAAAATCAAAACTTTTCATTTTGATCATTCACCAAATGAACAACACAAAACTGTCACACACTACAAGATGAAAGAGAAAAGAAAAAGATGTAGTGTGGATTTTGATTTTAGTGAGAGGCATCACATACTCTGAATATGATAAACTCTTAACTGAGTAAATGTAGTTTGAAAGGGACTCAATCCGTTAAAGTACAATACAAAAGGAAAATGAAAAACATAAACACACTGCAGAAACTTATCAGAATGCAAAAGAAAAGAAATAACACAATCCAAATGAACAAGTAAGAGAAAGTAACACAAGAAGAAGCGTGGATTCTGATTACAGACAGTGGCGAATCCCAATCCTAATGATGTTTAGACCTGAAGCCCCAAAATAAGAAGAAAAAGAATAAAAAGTTAGTGAAACGCAATGAAATTGAGAGGCACAACATATTCTGTAAAATCTATCTTCTGGGTATATTCTGCAAACCCAACAGAAGAAAGACGATACATTTGTTATTAATTAGGCAATGAGAAATAAATAAAGAAACTCTGTGCTTAACCAATCATACGTATATAGAGAAAGACAGAACAATTAAGAAGCAAAGGCAGATTCATTTGTTGTGCTTTAAATGTTTTGAGTCATGAAACTCAGATTTGATGAATTCCCAAATCTACCAAGAAAGTAGCAACACCCTAATTGGTTAAACTTAAATTACCAAATTTAACATCAAAACCAATTCGTTAAACTAATTTCATAAATCAAGGAATAAGAAGAATGCCAATTGCAAACCCTAATTTCACAAAGTCCCTAGTTCTATTATGTGATCCAACTTTTGGTTTGTTGGGTATCAGTCTAATAACGAACATGAAAGAAAAAATAACTGAAGCAGAAGAGATCGAAATGATTACCCGTTTGAATAAAGAAGGCAAGAAACGGTTTTTGGTATCTTCATCCTCCCATTCAATCTCATTTATCTGTTCTCCAGGATACATATATATTTCAAATTCCTCAAGTCGTGGGACACTTGTAGCATTTAAAGGAAGCCTTCTCAGCTTTGGACATTTTGTTGCAGTTATGCGCTTCAAAAATGGAAAGAGGAGAGGACTCCAGTAGATACTCTCCAGCTTATCCAATGATCTCAATTCTAAGAATTCTAGTTTCAGAAATGGAGTAATATCTATAAGATTGGCTGCTTTCTCTTTGTTTATAATTTCTTCCACGTCATCTGAATAACCTATTAATAGGTAGAAAAGATTTGGAGCAAACAGAAGCCAAGTCAGATCCTTAACGCCTTTGCATTCATATATATGCACCATGGAGAGGTTTGTAAAGCATGGTCTTGTCGGATTGTGTAAATCAGAAGAACCCGTCTTGCTTTCCAAGACATGACTATTTTTTACGTGGAGATCACTTAGATTCTTCATAATCGCAAGCAATGATATATCAAATGGCTTTTGTCGAAAATCAATAAGCAGACCAGTGATGCAGTTCGCCAACCTTTGATCGCCTGATATTAGCTCCAAACCAGACTCTGTAGATATGGTTATGGTTAGAACTTGTAGATGCTCCAAGAGCTGCAGCTCCTTCACTAAGCTAACATCTCCATGAACTTTAGAATACGTTAGTTTCAAAATCCTTAAACTCGACAGCTTTGATATCTCACTGATACTACAAAGACTCGTTGTATATGTCAAATTCAGATGAGTCAGCTTTTTCAACTCATGGAAACCAACAGGCAGTTGCTCTATTCTTGTAAACGACAAGTCAAGATACTGCAAAGAGGCCAGCTCTGATATCTCCTCTGGAATTTCATTCAAGGCGTTATTAAATGATAGATCCAAAACAACTAGCTTTTGCATTGACTGGATGAATTCACCTGACAGATTCTTCAATTTATTATTATCCTGGAGGAACAGAGTTGTAAGTTCAGAACAATTGGAAGCGCATGTTATCTCTTCAATATCATTATCCATTAATGACATCCTTCTCACAGCTCCCCAATCTTTGACTTTTGGTATTTCACGTAATCCAACTCCTGCTTGCACAACAAAAGTCTCTTTCTGTTTCCCAAAGTCAGATGCAATCCACAGAGCCATTTCGCGAACCACGTCATGCATCACAACCAGATGTCTATCAACCAGATGTGTATCAACCTCCATCAGTAGATTTGCACGGATTAGGGTACCGAGTACATCATAACCCTGAGTCATCGCGTCTTTTATATCTTGGCCGTCTTCCCCAATGAACCCCTCACATATCCAGTAGTCTATTAAATCTTCTTTCCTTATCCTATAATCTTCAGGAAACAGAGCACAATACAGGAAACATAACTTCATAGGTTCATCCACCAAGCTATCGTAGCTGACCTTGAGAATTGGAAGAATTTTATTTTTCACGTCAGAAAACTTTGCAGCGGATCTAGTCAAAACATTGACTGCATGATTCCATTCGTGTACCGTTGTTTTAGCTGCCATTGTCTCACCAAAGACATTGAGCGCCAGTGGAAGACCACAACATTTTCTAGCAACCTTTTTTGCTTGCTCGGCAACGGGACTCAGTGACTTGTCTCCGACTTTGTTTTGAAACAATTTCCATGCTTCGTTCCATTCCAAACATTTGACTTCAATGGGGTCACGATCCCCCATTGACCCACATACTTTTCGCGAACGTGTGGTGAATGCTACTTTGCATCCATTTTCTCTTGTCGGAAATGGAACTCCGATGGCTTCTAAATCCACTTTCTCCCATATGTCATCTAGCATCAAAACAAATTTCTTCCCTTGCAAAAATCTGGTTATATCGGCGGCCTTATCACTTTCATTTTTTTCCTTCCACTCATCGCTACAAAGGTGTAGCTTTTTTGCAATATCTTCTTGAAGCTTTGAAATCTTCGCACCTTGAGATACCACTACCCAGATCACAACATAAAAAATACCAGCTATTTCAAAAAACTTGTTGTTGATTTTCTTGAAAAGTGTAGTCTTCCCAACACCCCCCATACCGTGCAGACCCATGAATCCGACTCCGTCTTCCATAAGGCGATTCCATGCCTTTTGGAGAATTTCTTCCTGACCAACCGTAGGCTGAGTAGGCCTCTCCTCCACTTCAGGAAAATTTCTGTTGATGATCCCACATAAGAAACTATAGATACGTACCAGTGTTTGATCATCAAGAGAAAGTTGGACAGAAAAACAACTCCCCATGGTGATAGAAAGAGAGAAATTTTTCAGTAAGCAACAAAGCCAAAGCTGAAGAGGTGTTTTAGGAGAAAAGCATTTTACAAATGACGAAGGATGAAAGTTGGAAAGACACACAATTCCCCATGGTGATAGTCTGATAGTGATAATTTTTTTAGTAAACAACTACGAAGCTAAAGCTGAAGAAGAGTTTTCAGTGAAGATATATTTTGGATAACAGTTTGCTCCAATACGGGTGGTTAGGAGATTTTCAAAGAAAAATATATATAGATTGATGCTATTGAATTATTGTCAGTGATGAAAGACTTTGACTATTCTAATATTAGGTGAACTAGAGTCCAAAGGACCATTACTTTCTGGCAATAATATGGCATCTAATTAAAATCATTTGCATCTATTCAGATCACTCGGGATAATGGTTAGCCACACATGATACTACGGTGAACAAACAAGAACTCTAAACAATGATTTAGATATTGATATTCTTCTAAAATTAAAACATTTTTTTGGCAAGTCCTAACAAAAGCTATAGCACTAATATGTACCCTAAATGTCAGAAATGGTGTTCAAAGAATGAAACTGTTCAACCACACGCTTTTCGACAATGACGTGGCGAATGAAAAACTTGCCTCTAAATTCACTTTCGTCTCCTTCTAACAATATTGAAGATAATATGAAATCTCTTATTCACTTCCAGGAAATTCAGATTTCAGAACTAAAGCTGATTGTTCAAATCTAAGTGGCTTCTTCAATGGAGTCTATTAAGAAAAAACTTTATATACCTCTAGTGATTCTGAATCAGAGGAAGAAGATCTTACAAACATTGTTGCCGTTCCATGGATTGGGTACTGCTGAAGAGTGAAGACAAAATATTAGAATGATTTAGAATTATAATTGAAACTTCTGTACTTGGCTCTAAACAAGATATACTTAACAGATCACTCAACTGCAATCATGTCAGAGCTACAGTCATAACTTGGGTAGTTAGGGAAATGGTGAGAATGATTAAGATGATAAACACTACAAATTTAATGAGAAGATTAATGAAAATCTAAAACTTGCAAAAGAGAATATGAGATTGCAAATTACAAGAACTGATCATAACGTAGAGGAAGAAAAAATTCTTAAACTCGATACTACGAAGGCTCTTTCCCTGTATATGTCAAATTCAGATGAGTCAGTTTTTTCAACTCTTGGAAACCATCAGTAAATGTGAACGGAAAAGGGTACCGAGTACATCATAACCCTTATTCATGGCATCTTTAATATATTGGTCGTCTTCCCCAATGAACTTCTCGCATATCCAATAGTCTATCAAATTTTCTTTAGATATCTTATAATCTTCTGGAAACAGAGCACAATACAGGAAACATAATTGGACATGTTCATCCACCAAGCTATCGTAGCTGAACTTCAAAATTGGAAGAATTTTATTTTCCATGTCAGAAAACTCTGCAGCGAATCTAGTCAATACGTCGATTGCATGATCCCATTCTTGTACCTTTGTTTTAGCTGCCATTGTCTCACCAATGACACTGAGCGCCAATGGCAGACCACGACATTTTTTAGCAACCATTTTCGCTTGCTCAACAATGTCGGGACTCAGTGTCTTGTCTCCGACTTTGTTTCTAAACAATTCCCATGCTTTGTCCCATTCCAAACATTCGACTTCCATGGGTTCATGATCCCCCATCCGCCCACATACATCCCGAGAACGTGTGGTAAATACTACTTTGCCTCCATTTTCTCTTGTCGGAAACGGAACTCCGATGGCTTCTAAATCCACTTTCTCCCATACGTCATCTAGCATTAAAACAAACTTCTTCTCCTTCAACACTCTGTATATATCGTAGGCCTTATCACTTTCATTTTTGGTCCTCCACTTGCTGTCACAAAGGTTTAGCTTTTCTGCAATATCTTCTTGAAGCTTTGAAATTTGTGCACCTTGAGACACCACGACCCAGATCACAACATCAAACCTACTAACTATTTCAGCAAACTTATTGTGGATTTTCTTGAAAAGGGTAGTCTTCCCCACACCACCCATACCGTGTAGACCCATGATTCCGACTCCATCTTCCATAAGGCGATTCCATGCCTTCTCGAGCATTTATTCCTGACCAACCGTAGGCTGAGTAGGCCTCTCCTCAACTCCAGATGTCGGAGTCAACTCAGTAACCACTTCAAAACTAGTACTCTCCGATTTGAGAGTCTTAACATCTTCCAACAACAAGAATACCCTTTTCCCGTATTTGTAGCTTGAACATACTTTTTTTGAACAGAAACCACAGAAACACAACTTTTGAAGCTCAACAGCCCTAGTCTCAAGCACATCATTTAACCGTATAACAATGCTATCGAAACGTTCAAGCCATACCTTGACAATTTCAAGCCTCTGTCGATGTGGTGTCTCCATCTCTTTCGCTACTCTGGTCTGCAACCCATGTCGAATTGCTCTGAGATCTTCCACTTCCCTCTGCAGAGCTTTGAGATTCTTCTTGATGCTTCGAATATAACCTTCATCACTTAAACATCTAACGATACCATTCACGGTTTTATCACAAGAAAGTTGGAAAGCCAAACAATTCCCCATGGTGATTGAAGGAAAAAAGCATTTTACAAATGATGAAGGATGAGAGGATAGTTATATTTCAGCCATTGTTCCAAAGGACGTTTACTTTAAGAAGATACAAAGGCTCAATTATTAATCGCCCACTTTGGATTACAGTAATCACTTTTGATGCAACTTTATATACAAAATACAAAGGTCAATGCATAATCGCCTATTTCTGATTATTATAGTCACTTTTTTTTTCTTTTTATATATAGTCACTTAAGATGCAAAAGATTATTCGCCCAGTTTGGATTAATATATAATCACTTGCAACTATGTTTAAAAAATTATTTATACAGAGGTCAATGATAGATCGGATTGGATTGTTATAATCACAACTATGTTTTATTTTAAAGAAACACAACTTTTGAAGCTCAACGAGACGAGTACTAAGCACATCTTTGAACTAGATATCAATGCTATCGACACGTTCAAGGCATACCTGGACAGCTTCAAGCAGTTGTTGATGTGTTCTGCACCTCATCTTGAATTGCTCTGAGGTCTATATTTCCTTTTGCAGATCTCTAAGATTCTTCTTGATGGTTCGGCACATAAGCATCTAAAAAGATACCATTCACCCTTTGATCACAAGAAAGTTGGACAGACAGATACAAATACAGAGAATAATTTCATCCCAAGCAACGAGGAAGCTAAAAGAGAGAATAATCACAATTTTCATGAGACGTTTTATTCTTCATCATAAAATATGGAAACAAAGAAAAAAGCAGACTATGGTGCGCATGAACTTGATTCCTTGAACCGCACATGTAAAACACGCAAACTATGGAATGTTTGAACTGAATATAAGAAAAAATGAAAAAATCTTTATATTGCCTTATAGTGTGATTCTGAACCAGAGGACGAAGACGAAGACTCTTGCAAATTTTGTTGCGTTTCATGGGTTGGTCATTGCTAAAGAAAAAGATGAGAATGATTTAGACAATGAACAGAAATGTTTTAGTGAAGAAACCAGCTACAAAAGGAAGAGTCTTTGTATAGATTTATCAGTTTTTGGGAACATCAAAACCCATATGAAAAAAACTTTTTGCATCTAACTGCCACTTCGATATAGACATCATTGTCTGTATGTGATTTCCACATGGATTCATCTTTCTTGTTGAGCACTCTACTGGGTTTTAGGATTTATGATTGTTTCCATTTGGGATTAGTTTGGGTTTTGAGTTCTTCAATTGCTCCTTCATGGAGTTCCGGTGAATTTAGGGATTTTGAGTTCTCTAATTTGGGAAATTCGTGGCTTTATGTGTGAAGAAGAAGATGGGATCAGCTGAAATTGATTTCCGGTTTTAAACATTAATTCAACAAACCCGGTTAAGTTTAAGCATAACTATTTACCTTGCATCGTTTTGATTCAGACAATGAAGATTTTATTGAAGAGCCCAACGACAAAGAAATGGGTTTAACATGACTAATGAAAATAAAATAAAATAAGGACATACTGTTCAGCTTGGTGAAGATTCATTGCCAAAAGGTAATGAATTGAACTATATCCTCACATTTCCACATGTTGGCACATCATTGATACATTGCTTAGCATGACTGCTCCAAGATAGTGTTAAGTTACACTTCCTTTTTCGTTCCCCTTTTTCTGCTTTCTTAAGTAATCAAATCCGAGAAGGCTAAAGCTGAACTCATAGCTCAACATGGAGAATGCAGAGACAGAGCTTTGTGAGAACGATGAAGATGATGTAGAAGTAGTGAATGAATGATTAAAGGAAACAACACACAAGGTTAAGTTTGCTTTCAAACCCTCTTTGTCTTCTCCTTTTTATCTCAAAAATGAAACCTTGAATTCATTTGATCAAAACAGAGACCTGCATTTGATCAAAGAAGAACTTGAATTCAAAACATATACAGGAAGTTCACATTAGAGAATCAGAGAACAAAATCAAAATGATTTAGCAAAATCAAAACTTTTCATTTTGATCATTCACCAAATGAACAACACAAAACTGTCACATACTACACGATGAAAAAAACAAAAAAAAAACAGAGTAGTGTGGGTTTTGATTTTAGTGAGAGGCATCACATACTCTGAATATCCCACTTTTACCTAAAAACATAAACTCTTAATTGAGTAAATGTACTTTGAAAAGGACTCAATCCGTTTAACGTACAAAATAAAAAACACATCACACTGCAGAAATGTCAGAATGCAAAGTAAAAGGCTAAAAGCAATAATACACAAAACAAATGAACAACTTTGCACAAGAGAAATCAACAGAAGAAGAAGCATGGATTCTGATTACAGGCAGTGACGAATCCCAATCCAGAGTAAATGATGTTTAGACCTGAATCCCCAAAAGAAGAAGAAAAATAGTCGAAGTTAGTGAAACGCAATGAAATTGAGAGGCACACAAATATTCAGAAAAATCTATATTCTGGGAATATTCTGCAAACCCAATAGAAAGAAAGCAACACAACCAAGACGACATATTTGTGTTTTTAGGCAATAAGAAATTAATAAAGAAACTCTGTGCTTAACCAATCATATATACAGAAAGACAGAACAATCAAGAAACAAACAGATTGATTTGCTATGATTTACATGTTTTGAATTATGAAACTGAGATTTGGTGATTTCCCAATTTTCAGAAATTACCAAGAAAGTAGCGACATCATAGGCTTAAAGCTATATCTTAAAATCACCAAATTTAACATCAAGAACCATTTCGTTTAATTAATTCCATAAGCAACGAATAACAAGAATACTAATTTCAAAAAGTCCCCAGTTTCAGACTCATTCATAAACCTCCAACATCAACGATTCAACATTAACATTATAGCTCAAAAGTTTTCAAAATAACATCCAATATGTGAGTCAAAACCAAAGGAGAGGAGAACAAGAAAATGCCAAATTTTCAAAATAATATTCTATTATGTGATCCAATATGTGGTTTGTTGGGTATCATGATGCAAATGGATCATATCAAGAAATTCAGTGAGGAAAATAAAATAAAATAACTAAAGCATAAGAGATTAAGAGAAATGATTACCCGTTTTAATAAAGGCCAGAAACGATTTTTGATATCTTCATCCTCCCATTCAAGCTCATTTTCCTGTTTATAAGGAAATATTTCTAATTCGAATTCCTCAAGTCGTGGGACAATTGTAGCATTTAAGGGAAGTTTTCTCAGCTTTGGACAGTCTCTTGCAGATATCAGCTTGAAGAATGGAAATGGGAGAGGACTCAAGTAGATACTCTCCAGCTTAGGCAATCTCTGCAAAGATAAGAGTTCTAGTTTCTGAAATGGAATAATTCCTGTAAGATTGCTTGCTTTCTCTTTGTTTATAATTTCTTCCACGTCATCTGAATAACTAATTCTTAGGTTGGCAAGATTTGGAGCAAACAGAAGCCAAGTCAGATCCTTGATGCCTTTGCATTTAAATATTTCCACGCTGGAGAGGTTTGTAAAGCATGGTCTTGTCCGGTTCTGTAAATCAGAAATATTCGTCTCGCTTTCTCTGCATTTTATATTCTCCACCAAGAGCTCAGAAAATATTATCCATACTCGCAAGCAATGATATATCAAATGGCTTTTTGTTGAAAACTGTAACATCCCGGTTTCAGATATATAGTGGTGCATAAGGAGAGTTTAAGAGATTTGATTTTGCTACCTATATCACCAAAGTGCATTTATCTTTTCTGTTAATCATCCTGAGAGATCTCCAAAGTTAAGCATGCTTGAGCTAGAGTAGTACTAGGATGGGTGACCTACCGGGAAGTGATTGTCGGTACTGTGTGAGTGAGGTCAAAATACGAAAAAAAATCATGTGGTGATTTGTACGGATAGTAAAAAAAATTTAAAGCCACGTAGAAAATTAATCCACCTACCGTCGGATAGGAGTGGAGCCCACAAGTCCAAGAGAGGATGTGGGTGCTCACTGGTCGGGGCATTACAAAAACCATCAATACTTAGACCCGTGGTGCAGTTCGCCAACCTTTGATCATCTAAAAATTGCTTCAATCCCAACTCCGTAGATATCGTTATGGTTAGAACTTGTAGATGCTCCAAGAGCTGCAGCTCCTTCACTAAGCTTACATCTCCATCAACTTTAGAATACATTAGTTTCAAAATCCTTAAACTCGACAACTCTGATATCTCACTGATACTACGAAGTCTCTCCGTACAGGCAGTTGCTTTTTCAACTCTTGGAAACCAACAGACAGTTGCCCTATTGTTGAAAACGACAAGTTAAGATAACTTTTTAAGCTCAACGGGACTACTACTTAGCAGATTATTGAACTGTATATCGAGCCTTTCTACACGTGTAAGCCATACCTGGACAGCTTCAAGCCTTTGTCGATGTCCTGTCTCCACCTCTCGTACTACTCTGTTCTGCAACTCATGTCGAATTGCTCTGAGATTTTCCATTTCCCTCTCCAGCGCTATGAGAATCTTCTTGAGGGTTCGAATATAACCTTCGCCACCTAAACATCTAAAGATATCATTCACGCTTTAATCACAAGAAACTTAGAAAGACACACAATTCCCCATGGTGATAAAAAAATAATATTTTCACCAGGCAACAATGAAGCTAAAAGATGAAGCTGAACAAGTGTTTTAGGTGAAAAGCATTTCACTAATGACGAAGGAAGAGAGACATTTGTTAGATTAGAGTCCACTTTACGTTCTAATTGCCACAACTTTTCCAAACGAAGATTACTTTATATGTTTTAAAATCAAATAAAGCTCAATGATTAATCGCCCACTTAGATTATTATAATCACTTCTTTTTATCAATACAAATTTTCTACCGACAATCATTCACTTTGGATTTATGAAAATAACAGTTTTCATGAAGAGTTTTTATCTTCACACTAACATATGTGATGGATCCGGCCGAACACAAGCAATGGGTCACTTGGTCCATTAGCGATTAGACCACATTATTCCTTTAATTCGGTCTATTTAGAGTAGAATTCTCTAAATGATTCTAGAATATGTAGACCCTATAAATAGTTCATTGATTGGATTTTATAGGGACAATTACTACTCTACAATAGGTAGGGCATAACTATTATTCCTTTTGTCTCCTGTTTTTTATCTCTACTTCAATAACATTTGACCGGGCGCAATCCGACTTCAAACCGAACTCTCAAACCGTCCTCATTAACACTTGTTGCATTCACTTACAACATTTGGCGTCATCCGAGCTACAAACTGTCCAAAGGTATTTTCGCAATCACCAACCTGTCCGACCCGAAACCTAATAATGACACCAACCGACATCCCAGACTTGAGGGATGAAATCCGAATGTACCTAGCAGACGGCACGGTCCCACGAGATCGATGGGCGGCACACTGACTAAAAGCAAGAAGCGCGCACTACGTTCTCCTGGATGGATCCTTATACAGATGGAGCACAAACAGTAGCCTACTCACCTGTATCGGAAAAGACGAAGCCAAGATCATCAAGATCGAGACTCACGAAGGACAGGTGGAAACCACTCGGGTGGAAAAACATTGGCAATCAAGGTTCGGCGTCAGGGCCACTACTGGCCTACGATGAAAGCAGACTGCAAGATCTGTGATGCATGATATTGCTAGTCGTCATTTAATTTATTTTATTTATTTATTGCTTATTTATTTATGGGATTTTTGCGTGGAGTTTTATTTTGGGGTTTTAGAAGATCGGTGGATGACTAACTGATAAAGTCAGTTATCCATGTCGATTTTAGTGAGTCTAGAGGTTAGGTAGGTAGAATAGGATTAGGAGGCCGAGTGTGGATCCTCTTTTGATCTTTGGATTTCTTGAGAGGTGGTTGATGCATGCCGAAGATACGGAAGCATAACCATGTGGGGGTTATCACGTATAGCTACCGGGTTTGCAACCCCTTGGCACCGTAGTGTGTCCTTGTGGAAGTACATTCGCCAAAGGACGGGGGACCAACCAGTGAGTTAACACGTGACATCCTGACACCGACTGTAGTGCCTAGGTCGATCTGTGAGTCTCTGGCTGAAAGGTGGATCGAGGAGGAGGTGTGCAAGCTGATGGTCTGCGTGATATCAGTGGTCGTAGTGGAGTGTGGAGTTAGAGTGAGTGTGGTGTTGTGGTTTCCCGAGTGTCGTTCGGGAAACGTGAGAGTGTTGTTGTGAGGTGTAGTTGTGTGTGTAGTTTCCCGGGTGTGTTCAGCAAGCTTGTTGTGTGTTGTGAGTAGTAGTGGTGTTTCCTGATTGTAGTTCGGGAAATCTTTGTGTGCTGATTGTTTTTCGTGTTTTCTGGGAGTAGCCCGGAAGATTCTTGTGTGTAGTTGTCAAGTCTTCCGCTTGCGTGTTGTGTGAGTGTTGATTGTGCTTTTGATGTGGTTGTTGAGTAGGGTGAAACTAACGTTTATTGCAGGTATCCCCGATGCCATTAAGTAAACCTGGATTTACTTATGATTCTATCTTTTTGTTCAGGTAACCTTAGGAGACAGTAGTTGTGCGTGCGGAACGTTAGGCTACCGGAAAGTAGATTCGGCACCTCTTTGCATAAGATGTATGTTATGTTTAATAAGTTTAAGTACTGCTTTATTTTAGCCTTAGGCTCAGGCCTGTGTTTGTTTTGATGTGGTAAAGACATATTTCGTATTTATCAATGAAAGTATCATTTTACAAAGTAAATTAAAAACCAAAGTCATGGCTGTGAGATATCTGGTTCGGGTCCTCCCCAACGCCTAGGTTGCATATAAGGGTTGCAAAGCCTGATCTATGTGCCAAAGTGGGTATGAAGGGCTTGTGAGCCTTGGTTTGGGCATGGTTTTTTCTTGGCCTCGGGTCAGGTAACCATGTTCTTCATCGTAGTCAGCCTTCTCGGAACGCTTCGTGGATTGTCCGGCTATAGAGAGGTCCGGGGGCGCTACAGCTGGGCTATCTATTGTAACCTGTAGTTGATCTAGACAGATAGGTTGACTGGTGAGTGAAATTTCATTCTGTTCGCATGACACCTCTATTATTTGAGTAACTTTCCAGCTGGAGCATTCTGAGGCAGCTAGTTCAATTGTTTCCAGAGGAAAGATTTCCTTTCCATTAAAAGCTTTTTCATTTCTAGCTTTCCAAATGTTCCAAAAGGAAATGACTTCAATTGTGAATCCAATGCTCCATTTTCTTTTGCTCTCCATAACAAGTAATCAATATTAGTATAGAGAGCATTGCACGGGAAGACATCTCGGAGGGTATGGATTGAAGAAACCGCCCAAGCCTGGATAGCTGGTGGACATTCAAAAAGGAGATGATTGATTGACTTATTTTCAGCTCCACATCTAGGACAAGCTCTATCTGTACCACAGTGGCGGTCTACTAGCCGACCATAAGTCGCTAAACATCCCGATATAGCCTGCCAAATAAAATGGTTTATCTTCCTTAGAGTCTTTAATTTTCAGCTATGGGCTTTTAATTTGTTAATACTTGGTTCCAGCACCTCATTGGATTCCTTTTTCCGTTCTCTGGCGATTTTATACCCGGATTTCACGGAGGACTGGCCTGATTTGGTATAACACCACACATAGTTATCCACCTGAAAGACTTTACTTGGTCTTAGCTCCAAGATCAAAGGTACATCGTTTGGTTCAAACAGTTCATGTAAGAGATCTACTTTCCATTCTTTTGAATCAAAGTCAATGAGATGGTTTACATATAGATGCTCATACCTGTATGCTCTATTATCATTTGCTGGTATTGGTGGGATAGATGGGATCCATGGGTCCAACCAAACATGAGTACTAAAGCCCGATTTTACATTCTTTCTTAGACCTTCAAGTAACAGTGATTTTTAGGCCATTATACTTCGCCAACAAAATGAAGGTGAGTTTGCTGGCCTAGCGTCAATAGGATTAGAGTAGCGAAAATATCGGCCCTTTAAAACACGGCTGAGAAGGGAGTCGGGGAAACGCAATAGGCGCCAAAGTTGTTTGGCAAGTAACGCCATATTGAAATCCTGCAAGTCCCTAAACTCAAGGCCCCCATCTTCTAAGGGACTACACACCTTTTCCCTTGCAATCCAGTGCAAACCTCGACTATCACTCTTGTTGCTCCACCAGAACTTAGTTATGGCATTGCGTAGTTTATTTATAGTATCTTGGGGTAGTAGAAAGCAATACATCACATAAGTGGGGATAGCTTGGGCTACCAATTTTAAGAGAACTTCTTTCCCCCCTTCGACAAAATTTTTGCAGACCAAGAGTTAATCCTATTATTTAGGCGATCTTGAACATAGGGAAAAACCTGTTTTTTAGACCCGCAGATCTTTTCTAGGAGACCTAGATGCAACTATGCTTTTTTTTTTTCTTTTTTTTTTTGTCATCAAACCCCAGATATTAAGTGATTGGTTTAATGGTTCTCTTTCGACGAGAACCAAACAGGAACCAGTGAACGCACATGGGAAAAACAGAAATCACGTGCTCTTGCACATTTCGCAAGCTTATCAGCACAGACATTCTCACTACGCGGAATATGTGTAATCCTGAAAGAACAAAACGAATCTCTAAAAAGTAAGAAGTCGCGTAACTCTGAAGCAAAGAAAGGCCAATCCTCCGGACTAGCCGTCATCCTGACTAGATCAGCGCAATCCGTGAGAAATATAACCTCCTTATATAACTTGGCAATTAAGCATTGCGTAGCCCACACAAGAGCCTCCAACTCCGAATGGAGTGGGGAGAGGCATCGGCATGATCCCCTCAATCCTATATGCTGCATCCTAGATCCTATAGTGACTATCCAACCTTGACTGCTCCTTGGGTTGGTACTAAGCCATGAACCATTTGTGTAGCACAGTGGAAATCGGTGGGTAGACTTTCCTCATGCATTCCCTCGTCCGCTATCTCGGTAGTGTCTTCCTTGTTGTTGGCGTTCTTCCAAGCTTCTTCTTCCACGGTGGCTAAACTGAGGATATCTTGGGGGAGTTCACGAACATCCTCATATATCTTGTGATTCCTTGCCTACCAAATATATCACATGACCCATGGAAATACACTCAAGATCTCCTCATCCGCCCCGTAATCCTTACCCCTCCAGAATAGGTAATCAATATTACCAAATATTGACTCTGTAGGGAAAATACCAGGAGCTGAGGGAATGTTCGATAATGCTCACACTTGTCTTTCTGAGGGACATTCGAAAATAATATGATTAATTGTCTCTTCTTCCGCACCACATAGTGGGCAGGATTTGTCTCGACTAATGTGTCGGTAAAAAAGACGTTGACTTGTAGCAAAATAGCCTGAGATACATTGCCACACAAAATAATTTAGTTTTTGTGTAGTTTTTAATTTCCATGCATGTGCCTTTAATGTCGTAACATTCGGCCCCTAAAGAGGGGATCACATGCAGGAAGAGAGAGAGCTCTCGCTGCCCAATAGTTACCCGACTTTATCAGGGACCAACTATATCCATCGCTAAATGCCTTCTGACTAGGTTTGATCCCTAAAATCAGAGTAATTTTGTCCGGGGGAAATAACATTCGGAGACATTCTATCTTCCATCTCTTGGTCTCAAAATCGATCAAGGTGTTAACAAAAACCAGGGGGTTCCTCTCTCCTCCTAGATCCTTTGGGGATCTACCTGGTTTGTCTGGAATCCATGCCTCCGTCCAAATTCTTGTCTCAAACCCCGACCCGATCGTCTTTCTAATTCCTGATTTGAGAAGGGGTTTAGCTGCCAGTATAATCCGCCATCCGTAAGAGGGGGGGGGGTTTGATACATTAATCTCTAATGGACTGCAATATCTGAAATATCTCCTTTTCAAAACTCTAGCTAGTAAAGACTCGGGGAATCTGAGTAGTCTCCATAATTGTTTTGCTAATAGTGCAATGTTGAATTCTTCCAAAGTACGGAAGCCTAATCCTCCATCTGCTAGCATGGTACACAGCTGATTCCATGCAACCCAATGGATTCCCCGGCTATCTACTTTCTGACTCCGCCAAAATTTTGCTATCGCATTACTCAGTTTGGAACAAATAGTCTTTGGTAATAGATAACACGACATAACATGTGTCGGAAGGGCTTGTGCTTGTGACTTAATCAGGACTTCATTTCCTCCCTTGGATAGGAACTTAGCAGTCCATGAATTTACTCGGTTCTGGAGGTAATCTCGAACAAAGGCGAATACTTGGATTTTGGACCCATGTATTTTCTCAGGGAGACCCAAATAAGTTCTCATTCCCCCCCCCCCTCTTGGTTAATACCAACAATGTTCTTGATCTCCTGTCTCAACAGGGTTGGAACATCTGCACCAAACATTATCGAGGATTTTCCAAGGTTAATTTCTTGTCCCGAACCCTTGCCATATGAGCAGATAATATTGATGACTACCTTACACTGTAAGATGTCTGCTTTGCATAAGAATAAACTATCGTCTGCAAAGAGTAAGTGAGAAACTCTCAGGCTTGCACACGAAATACGAAGTCCCTGAATTTTCTCCTCGGTCTCAGCTCCTCTAAGCTGGGCTATAAGATCTTCCGTACACATAATAAATAAGTACGGAGAAATTGGGTCACCTTGTTGAATTCTCCTCATCGGTTTAATTCTCCTTTTTGGGGCCCCGTTAATCAATACTTGATAAGAAACTGAAGTTATACATTGCATAATCCATTCTACCCACTTCTGATGAAAACCTATCTTCTCCATAACCGCTCTTAAGAAGTTCCATTCAACCCAATCATAGGCCTTGCTCATATCTGTCTTGATTGCCATACACTTCTTTCTATTTGCCAGATTGGTTCTGAGTGCATGAAATAAAAGAAATTGGGTTTTGAGTTCTTCAATTGCTCATTCATGGAGTTCTGGTGAATTTAGGGGTTTTGAGTTCTCTACTCTAATTTGGGAAATTTTGTGGATTATGATGAAGAAGAAGATGGGATCGGCTGAAATTGATTTCCGATTTTAAACATTAACAAACCCGGTTGGGTTTAAGCATAAGTATAGTTCTGTTTTATAAAAGCTGGTTCACTTAAACTGAACCAAATCCAAGGGATGGAGCTTCAAAGCTGCTTATAATTTCTCCACTTCACTGGTATATGTGGTCTCTGTCGTAGGCATGGCCAAAATCTAACCGTAACCGTATTTTGAACTATAATCATATCGTTTTAAACCGTAACTGTATATAATAGTAAAAACCATAACCATAAAAATATACTAATTAAGGTTAACCATAAATTATTAACTGTAACTGTTAATTAACCGTAATCGTATAAAAACTGTCGGTTAACCGTATAATATAACCGTAACTGTTTTAAAATATAATAATCTTTTTCTATCATAACCTTACCTTTCCATTTTTTCAGTAACTATATATTTTTTCTTTTCAAAATAACTATATTTTCTATAAATAGTTTTTATTCATTATTTTAATTTATTTGCTTAGATAACCGTATATAACTGTAATCGCTTTAACCATAACAACTATAACCGTAACCGTGTTAACCGTATAATAAATGGTTAAGGTTAAAGAAAAATTATAATCATAATCAATGGTTAATTAACCATAACCGTGTTAACCGTAACCGTGGTTATGCCTACTATGTGGGTTTCATTACATTAGAAGAAACTAAAAGCTTTTATTATGGTTGTGTGTTGAATCTTTTTGACGCAATCTTCATTTTACAATAAAAATCAGTTTCTCTATTAGAAGGGATCTACCTTGCATCGTTTTTAAATGTTAAAAACTTAGAGAGGATTGAGGTTACCACAATACTCAACAAGATTGATACTGATAGGCCCTTCATAGAAAGTTATTATGTCTGAACTCGGTGCTAAGTTAAGTTGTCTTTCGAGATAATCGATGAACCAAGGCTCAAAACTAGTGAATGATTAAGCGAATCGAGTTTAAATTAGAAAACCGACGTCACAATGCGGGATGAAATAGAGAGAGATTTGGCTTTCCCTATTGCAACACAAATCACAATGCAAGATGAGATAGAGAGAGAGAGAGAGAGAGAGAGCAACAGAGTGTAAATATGTAGTTCAATCCGATCCAAGTAATACAAAAGGAAAATGGAAAACATAATTCAGGCAAACAACAAAATGCAGAAATATCAGAATGTGAAGTAAAAGCAATGATACAATCCAAATGAACAACACAACACAAGTAATAGAAAAGCAACAGAAGAAGCCTTGACTAAGTCTTTCAGATAGTGCCGAATCACAGAGTGATGTTTTAGAACAGCCCCGGCTAAAGAAGATAGACGAAAAAGAAAAGAAACAAAGTTAGTCACAGTTGTGAAACGCAATGAAATTGAGAGGCACAACATATTTTGAAAAATCTATGTTCTGGGAATAATGAAAATGAGATTTGATTGATGATTTCTAAATTTTCAGAAATTACCAAGAAAGTAGCAAAATCATAGACTTAAAAGCTAAACTTAAAATCACCAAATTTAACATAAAAAAAACAATTCGCTAAACTAATTTCATAATCAACGAATAACAAGAATGCTAATTGCAAAACGAGTCCCCAGTTCCAGACTCATTCATAAACCCCCAACGAACACAAATCAACATCAAAATCTTGGTCAAAACCAAAATTATAATATTCTATACTGTGATTCAATTTGTGGTTTAGCTTTTAAGTCTATTAAAACGCAACGAACACAAGTGACTATTATATATCTTCTGGAAAACCTATCTCACTCATCATTAAAATCTAAGGAAACTGAACCATTAATACAGAAAGACGAACCATCAAAAAGCAAATAGATCGATTCGTTACCATTTATATGCTTTGACATCACAGACTTGAAAGCTTAACTTAAAATCACCAAAATTAACATGAAATAACCAATTCGTTAAACTAATTCATAATCAACGAATAACAAGAATTGCTAATTGCAAACTCATTCATAAACCCCCAACGAACACAAATCAACATCAACATTAATAGCTCAAAACTACCAAATCTTGGTCAAAACCAAAAAAATATTCTACAATGTGATCCCATTTGTGTTTTTGTTGGGTTTCATGTGCAAATGGATTATATCAATCTAATAACTAATAACGAATATGAAAGAAACTCAATGAGGAAAAGAAAAAAATAACTGAAGCAGAAGAGATTAAGAGAAATGATTACCTCAATCTTAATTAAAGGCAAGAAACGATTTTTGGTATCTTCGTCCTCCCATTCAAGCTCTGTTTTCTGTTCTCCAGGAAACATTTCTATTTCAAATTCCTTAACGTGTGGGACACTTGTAGCATTAAAGGGAAGCTTTCTCAGCTTTGGACATTTTGTTGCAGTTATCTCCTTCAAAAATGGAAAGGGGAGAGGACTCCAGTAGATACTCTCCAGCTTAGGCAATCTCTGCAAAGATAAGAATTCTAGTTTCTGAAATGGAATAATTCCTGTAAGATTGCTTGCTTTCTCTTTGTTTATAATTTCTTCCATGTCATCTGATAAACTAATTGTTAGGGTGCCAAGATTTGGAGCAAACAGAAGCCAAGTCAGATCCTTAATGCCATTGCAATAAGATATAAGCACGAAAGAGAGCCTTGTAAAACATAGTCTTGTCCGATTATGAAAATCAGAAAACTTCGTATTAATCTCCAAGACATGACAATTTTCTACCGAGAGATAACTTAGATTCTTCATACTCGCAAGCAATGATATATCAAATGGCATTTTTTTAATTCCCAGACGCGTGGTGCAGTTCGCCAACCTTTGATCATCTGATAATTGCTTCAGACCTAACTCCGTAGATACGGTTATGGTAAGAACTTGTAGATGCTCCAAGATCTGCAGCTTCTTCACTAAGCTAACATCTCCATTAACTTTAGAATGTAGTAGTCTCAAAATCCTTAAACTCGACAACTTTGTTATTATCCCACTGATACTACGAAGGCTCCTTGTAGATGTCAAATTCAGATGAGTCAGCTTTTTCAACTCTTGGAAACCAACAGGCAGTTGCTTTATAATTGTATACGACAAGTCAAGATACTGCAAGGATGCCAGCTTTGATACCTGCTCTGGAAGTTTATTCAAGCTCTGATTCCATGATAGATCCAAAACAACTAGCTTTTGCATTGGCCGGATGAATCCACCTGACAGATTCTTCAATCTGTTTTTCTGGAGGAATAGAGTTGTAAGTTCAGAACACTTGGAAGTGCAGTTTATCTCTTCAATATAATTATCCATTAATGACATCCTTCTCACAGCTCCCCAATCTTTGACTTTTGGTATTTTACTTAATCCAACTCCTGCTTGCACAACAAAAGTCTCTTTTTGTTTCCCAAAATCAGATGCAATCCATAGGGCCATTTCGCGAACCACATCATGCATCACAACCTCAACCCCATATTTTTTATCCTTCATCAGTAAATGTGAACGGATAAGGGTACCGAGTACATCATGACCCTTATTCATTGCATATTTTATATCTTGGTCGTCTTCCCCTATGAACCCCTCGCAAATCCAGTAGTCTATCAAATTTTCTTGGCGTATCGTACCATCTTCGGGAAACAGAGCACAATACAGGAAACACAACTTGATGGGTTCATCCACCAAGCTATCGTAGCTGAACTTCAAAACTGGAAGAATTTTATTTTCCATGTCAGAAAACTCTGCAGCGGATCTAGTCAATACATCTATTGCATGATCCCATTCTTGTACCGTTGTTTTAGCAGCCATTGTCTCACCAATGACATTGAGCGCCAATGGCAGACCACGACATTTTTTAGCAACCATTTTCGCTTGCTCGACAATGTCGGGACTCATTGTCTTGTCTCCGACTTTGTTTCTAAACAATTCCCATGCTTTGTCCCATTCCAAACATTTGACTTCCATGGGTTCATGATCCCCCATCCGCCCACATACATCCCGAGAACGTGTGGTGAATGCTACTTTGCATCCATTATCTCTTGTCGGAAACGGAACTCCGATGGCTTCTAAATCCACTTTCTCCCATACGTCATCTAGCATTAAAAAGAACTTCTTATCCTTCAACACTCTGTATATATCAGCAGCATTATCACTTTTATCTTTGTTCTTCCACTCCTCCCCAAAAAGGTGTAGCTTCTGTGCAATATCTTCTTGAAGCTTTGAAATTTGTGCACCTTGAGACACCACGACCCAGATCACAATGTTAAACCTTCCAGCTGTTTCAGCAAGCTTGTTGTTGATTTTCTTGAAAAGGGTAGTTTTGCCAACACCACCCATACCGTGTAGACCCATGATTCCGACTCCATCTTCCATAAGGCGATTCCATGCCTTTTCGAACATTTCTTCCTGACCAACCGTAGGCTGAGTAGGCCTCTCCTCCACTCCAGATGCCGGAGTCAACTCAGTAACCACTTCAAAACTAGTACCCTCCGATTTGAGAGTCTTAACATCTTCCAACAACAAATCTACGTTTTTCCCATATTTGTAGCTTGAACATACATTTTTGGAACATAAACCACAGAAACACAACTTTTGAAGCTCATCGAGACTAGTATTAAGCACATCTTTGAACTCTATATCAATGCTATCAACACGCTCAAGCCATACCTGGACAGCTTTAAGCCTTTGCTGACGTCGTGTCTCCTCCTCTCTCGCTACCTTGTTCAGCACCTCATCTTGAATTGCTCTGAGATTTTCCATTTCCCTCTGTAGAGCTCTGAGATTCTTCTTGAGATTTCGAATATAACCTTCGCCACATAAGCATTTAACGATAGCATTCACGGTTTGATCACAAGAAAGTTGGAAAGACACACAATTCCCCATGGTGATAGTCTGATAGTGATAATGTTTTAGTAAACAAATCCGAAGCTAAAGCTGAAGAAAAGTTTTCATTGAACATATATTTTGGATAACATTTAGCTCCAATACGGGTGGTTAGGAGATTTTCAAAGAAGAAAAGAAAAATATATATAGATTGATGCTATTGAATTATTGTCGGTGACGAAAGACTTTGACTATTAAAATTGCAGTGTGAACTAGAGTCCAAAGGACCATTACTTTCTGGCAATAATGTGGCATCTAAATTAAAATCATTTGCATCTATTCAGATCACACTCGGGCTATTGGTTAGCTACACATGATACTACGGTGAACAAAGAACTCAAAACAATGATTTAGATATGGATAATTTTCAAACATAGCACCATATAAATTTTTTGTTCCACAAATAATAATCTATTTTCGTTTTGGACAAAAGTAATATTTTTACTAAAAATTATTATTCTTTTATAACACAAAATCTCTTATCCTCATATTTTTAGGATTTTTTAAACCTCAAACTCTAAGTTCTAAACCCTAAATCATATTTTGTACTCCAAACAAACTATATCTTAAATTGTACTATATTTAACCCAAAAAAAAAGTTAATATTTTGTCTTTTTTAAAATTGTTATTTTTATCCAATATAAAAATAAAATATTATTTATAAAACAAAAACTTTAATTAGTATTATTTGAAGGAATTTCTCTTTAAATATTAACATTCTTCTAAAAAGTAAAACATTTTCTTTGGCAAGTCCTAACAAAAAAGCTATAGCATTAATATCGACCCTAAATGTCAGAAATGGTGTTCGAAGAATGAAACTGTTCAAACCACACGCTTTTTGACAATGACGTGGAAAATGGGAAACTTGCCTCTAAATTCACTTTCGTCTCCTTCTAACAATACTGAAGACAATTTGAAATCTCTTTTTAACTTCCAGGAAATTCACATCGGTGTGAAACAAATGTGTTCGTCTCCTTCTAATCATTGACCTCTGGATAATGGACACACTAAAGCTGATGTTCTAATGAATATAGGAAGAGAGAAAAATTTAGAGACAATTCTTAAAAATAGCACCAAATCAATTTTTTATTTCATAAATAACATTTTTTTTAGGACAAAAATAACATTTTTATTAAAGATTTATTTTCTATATAGCACAAAATCTCGTAATTTCATACTTTTAAGTTTTAAAAATTAAAATTTAGGGTTTATTTAAACTCTAAACTACAAGTCATAAACCCTAAAAATCAAAACTTGTATTTGTTGCCTCTGCCTCGCATCTCTTTGACTCTTTGCCATGTAAAAACCACAAACAGTCAATGTCTAAATCGAAGTGGCTTCTTCAATTGAGTCTACTAAGAAGTTACCAGATTTGTCTCGCATCTCTTTCTCAAGAATCCACTGAAGCAAAGTCGATTTAGACATTGGCGGTTTGTAATTTTCACATTGTTGAATCCAAGATTCAATAAGGGTAAAATCATATTTATTGATGATAAAAAGAGTTTGTTACAAAGAGATTTCTAGAGAAAGAAAATAGAGAGAGAAAGGCATAGCTGCTTTCGGGAAATTTCTCCTGATTTTTTCGTGATGGCTTGCTCGTGAAACCACCCCGCTATGTATATGGGTTTGAAGACATCGTCCCGGTCCAAGGGGCCCAATTCCGCACTCTTTTCTCTGCTTTAACCGATCCATCCTCTGGTTCACTTAAAAGATCTCGGTTATGATTAACCGGTCTCCGCGTCGTCCCTCCGATTAATTAGATCTGAATACAAAAATTGGTATCTCATTTTGGGTCGAACTATGACAGGTCTTGTGACGATCGCTTTTTTTTTTTTTTTTTTTTTTTTTGAACATGGAAATAATGAACTAATGCCCATACATTAAACATTCAAAACCATACAATAGCAACCATTTACATAAACGACCACGAAGGTCAACAGTTCTACCGGTTCTTGCAATCCTTCGAAAGCTAGCAAAAACCACAAAACTACCGGGTCCTAATCATCCCCTCTTCACTGCCTCGATTCCACGATCACGCCTTATCTTTACCTGCATCAACAAAAGTGATGCATCAACATTTGGTAAACCAAACGCTGAGTGAGATTGATCCTCCCAACAACAGGTTATATGAAAGCCACAAACAATTTCAAACAACCACAACAACAAGAAATCAAACACACCACGCGTTAATTTCTACTCGATCAAATTCACGCATGAAAATAATCCACAACCACAGCCCTATCAATTCCTAATCATCAACCCATGAAAAGAAAATCAATAGCATATATGACTAACCACTTAGCAATTTAAAACCCATGAAAAGCTAAAACTCACAAGTTTAGTAAATACACACTAAAATTGCACAATGACCCATGGAATTCACCAAGAACCCACGAAAATCACCATCAACAAGCCAAGCAATAATACAAAATTAAAGCTTAACAAGGCACAACAAGCAACAATCCATGCTTCTCTAACTACCCCACAAACCCCCACACAAGGCTTAATGTTAACCTTTGGTCACAAACTCACCTTGAAAACAAAGATGATTTTCTGAACAAAAAACAACAATCACCCAACCAGCAGTGACTTCCCACTCACCAACAATAGCTCAAATCACCCTACAGCCAACCACAACAACCAAAAACAACATTTAAGCTAAACTGAAAAAACTTCTGGAAACATTACAGAACAGTCAGTCTGAAAGATGGGATCACGAAACGAAATTTAACCGTCCACCTTCAAATCCCACCGTTGTAAATCTTTCCCTAGATGTCATGAAGCTACCCACAAAATTTCGTAGCGATCAGACCGAAGGTTCACTTGCGATCTTCCTTTGAATAGGCGCTGGTCCAAATCGCGTCTGAGACAGAACAGTTCATGAAAACGCCTATAACTCTTTGAATATTGACTCAAATCAATATCCGCAAAAGGTCACATCTAGATATAGGTCTTAGTTACAATCCCAGAAAATTTCGTTACCTTTGCCTACTATTTGCTAGGTCGAAACTCTTTTCTACCAGACTCTGACAGTTCTGTCTCTCCCTCCCTTCACCAAAGCTATGAAGGATCTAGCCTTAGATGGACTCCCCAAGCTCAAGAAAGATCTCTCTTCCTCCTCCAAGCTCCACGCCACAAAGCCTCACTCCAAACCTTCCATCTTCCAAGCTTCACAAAGCTCCACACCCTTGATCTCGCAAGATCCAAGCTCACAAAGCCTTCCTCTTCTTCTTTTCTTTTCTTCTTCTCTCTTCTTTCTCTTCTCTCACAAGCTCAAGAAACTTACTCTCCCCCCTCACAATGGCGAGCTCAAGAAGGAGAAGAAGAGAAAACCAATTTTGTTTCCCACTTGACACTTTTGAGAAAAACCCCCACAACTTTCGAACCAATTTATGACACCCCCAGAACAAATCCAAATTAACTATTTCAACCCCATAGTTAATTTCTCGAGACTTGTCTAAGCTTCATAAACTCGAAAGAGTTTCTAAATTAATTAAATTAATTAATTTCCAGAACACGGGCGTTACAATTCTCCCCCACTAACATAGATTCGTTCTCGAATCTTACGTTACCGTTCATCTCCAATGAACTCTAATCGTGACAACGATTACTCAAGCCTTGGCCAACCCGACCAACTCAACACACACACGAGGTCTACTACCAACCTCCGAGGTTTTCCCACTCAGTCACTGTGCTTATGACACCGCAGCATCATATGTGCTTATTGGTCACACGCAGACCAAATCCTATCACTCAAGACACTGCAGCATCTCCGAGTTTCGGGCATCTGCCATACCCCGCAGGATATCCACCATACCTCGCAAGGTATTACCCATACCACAGGACCCAAGACACCGCAGCATCTCCGAGTTCTGGGTATCTTCCATACCACTCCACTCGGGGTAATATAACCTACATAAGTCTTGATATCCCATACCTCTCAATTCTGGGCAATATATCCTACGTCTAGGATATACACCTTACGAATCCACGGTATCACATATCACTCTAGGCTATACACCTTACGAGTCTGGGTACATCGCCAGTCACACTCTCAAGACACGCGGTCCTTTGAGCTATCGGCACTAGAGGAACTAGTCCACTCATCGAGCAATAAGTCACACATCTATAAGCACCTCGACTGAACTACCTCCCATGATCCGTGTAAATCCTCGCAAGGTAACACCGGCATCACCCATATTCTGGCGCGGAATATCTGCCGTGCATAACCAATACCAAGGCTATCGCACCTATACTCAGTCACTTCAGGTACACCATAATCTCTTCCCGATTATGAACCAAACTTTTAAAATTCTCATAAAAACTTCCCATGACACTCGTGCCATCAGTAATAAGAACTACCATCTTATTACTCCCATGCATTATCGCTTTTTAACACCAAAACGAAATACATAATCATGACTCCCAAAGTCATCAATAATAATAAATACTCATCTTATTAAACACTCATAATGTAACATCGTTATACACAACGAAAATACAAAATGAAAACACATAGCATACAGCTACACCCCAAAACTGGAACCTCTCGATGGAACTCAAGCCGCAGGTTGCTTCTGGAACCACTTCTGAAACCTCGTTTCCATCCTAGCCTCTGGCTCCCAAGTTTCCTCCTGAGCCCACTCACAGTCCCACAGAACTCGCATCATCAGAATCTTCTTCCGACGAAGCTCCTTGACCCTCCGCTCGAGAACTCTCAAAGGTCTTGCCTCAACGGTCATATTGAGCTGGAGATCTGACTGAATCTCAGCCAATACCTTGTCAACTCTATGCAAACACTTCTTCAGCATCGAGATATGAAAGACCTTATGAAATGCCTGCATAATCTCAGGTAACTCCAACCGATACGCTACCGGTCCAACACGCTCTACAATCTGGAACGGCCCCATATACCTCGGACTCAACTTAGTCGCAGTAATGGACCTGTTCGGACCTCTCAGCAAAGCCATCTTGAGATACACTTTATCTCCCACCTCAAACACAAGCTCTTTCCGCCTCTTATCGTCATAACTCTTTTGCCGATTCTGGGCTTCTTTCATGTTCAGCTTCAAAACCCAGATCTTCTCCGTGGTTTCCTGAACAAAACTTGCACCCAATGTGTTCCTCTCCCCCACTTGAGTCCAACACAAAGGTGTACGACATGGCCTCCCATACAGAGCCTTGTATGGAGCCATCCCACTACTCGCCTGGTAGCTATTGTTATACGCAAACTCTACCAAGCTCAAGTGATCCACCCAATGACCACCCCAATACAGCACGCACATCCTCAATAAATCCCCCAGAGTTTGGATAGTCCTCTCGGACTGCCCATCTGTCTGATGATGATAAGCCGTACTCATATACATCCTCGTGCCCATCTCTGCCTGAAACACATTCCAGAACTCAGATGTGAATTTAGGATCTCGGTCCGAGATAATGCTCACCGGTACTCCATACAGTCTCACAATCTCCTGCACGTACTTCCTAGCCAATACCGCAGACCCATCTGTCTTCTTAATGGCCAGAAAACGCGCACACTTGGTCAATCGATCAACGATGACCCAAATAGCATCCTTGGTCCGAGAAACTGGTAAGCTTACCACGAAATCCATCGTGATCATATCCCACTTCCACTCTGAAATAGGTAAACTCCGCAACAACCCACTCAGGACCTGGTGCTCTGCCTTCACTAACTGGCACACGTTGCACGCCGCAACCCAGTTAGCAACATCCTTCTTCATTCCGACCCAATGATAATACCGCTTAAGATCATGGTACATCTTAGACGCTCCTGGATTAATCGAGAACATACTCGCATGAGCTTCACTCAGGATCTCGCGCCTCAAATCCTCGTCCAAAGGTACGCATACCCTCCCACTCACAAGGATAGTGCCATTCGCAGATACCTGATACTCATAACCCGTTTCTCTCGAAGCCTTAACCAAGCCCTCATCTTTTTCCTGAGCCAGCCGAACTCTGCTCAAAAGATCCGCCTGATTAGCTACCTCTAAGCCTAAAGGTTTCTGAGATACAACACACAAACGCAATGTGCTAATCTTGCTCACCAAAGACTCAACCTCATGCTTCCGAGCTAAAGCCACCCGCTTCCGACTCAACGCATCCTCAACCAGATTAGCCTTTCCAGGATGGTAAGCTATCTCCAGATCATAATCGGCCACTAGCTCCATCCAGCGCCTCTACCTTAAATTCAACTCAGACTGAGTGAAAATGTACTTCATGCTCTTATGATCTGTGAACACCTGCACCTTTCCGCCATAAAGATAAGATCTCCAAATCTTTAAAGCGAAAACCACCGCAGCCATCTCAAGATCATGGGTAGGGTAGTTGCCCTCATGCTGCCGTGAAGCATAGGCAATAACCTTTCCCCGCTGCATCAACACACAGCCTAGACCAACCCCCGACGCATCGGTATACACCACGTAAGGCTCGCTCGGATCAGGCAACGCCAATACTGGAGTACTAGTCAACAAGGCCTTCAGTTTCGCAAAACTCTCCTCACACTCCGAGGACCACACAAAAAGAACATCCTTTCCTGTCAGCTTCGTCATAGAGTTAGCCAAACTCGCGAAACCCTTAACACACCACCGATAATAACCTGCCAACCCGAGAAAACTCCTAATCTCCGTGGCATTCCCCGCCCTCGGCCAAGCACTAATGGCCCGAACCTTCTCCAGATCCACCAAAACCCCCTCCGCAGAGATAACATGACCCAAAAAACCAATCTCATGCTGCCAGAAGTTACACTTGCTTAACTTAGCAAACAACTTCTCTTCCCGCAGCTTCGCAAGAACCACACGCAGATGCACGTCATGCTCCTCCAGGCTCTTCGAATACACCAAGATATCATCAATAAAGATAATCACAAACTCATCGAGATACTCTTGGAAAACGCTGTTCATCAACCTCATAAATGCAGCTGGTGCATTTGTCAACCCAAATGGCATCATAGTGGTCATAACGAGATCTGAAAGCCGTCTTCCGGATATCTATCTCATTGATAGGAATCTGATGATATCCCGATGCCAAGTCAATCTTGGAGAACCAAGTAGCCCCTCTCAACTGATCCAACAGCTCATCGATCCGAGGAAGAGGATACATGTTCTTCACTGTGACTCGGTTAAGTCCTCGGTAGTCAATGCACAACCGAAAACTCCCGTCTTTCTTCTTCACAAACAACACCGGTGCTCCCCACGGTGAAGTACTCAGGCGAATAAATCCCTTACTCAGCAACTCTTCCAGCTGCCTCTTCAGCTCTGCCAACTCTGCTGGAGGCATCCTATAAGGAGCCTTGGATATCGGTGTCGTCCCCGGTTCCAACTCAATCGTGAAAGGATCCGACCTAGACGGTGGTAATCCTTGCAACGACTGGAACACATCCTGGAACTCTCGAACCACTCGAATATCCTGAACCTTAGCCTCTCCAACAGCCTCCGGCAAGGAAATGGTAGCCAAATACGCCTCACAACCCCTCTTGATCATACGCTCGGCTTGCATAACCGAGATCGTGAGACTCCCGGAAGTCGGTCTCACCCCCTGATGCACTAACTTCCCTTTGCCTCTGTGGAACTCGACACGACCTCGGTGACAATTCAGATGCGCTCTGAACTTCCCGAGCCAATCCATGCCCAAAATGACATCGTACAGCTCCACGGAGCAAAAAATCAAATCGCCAGGCATAGACTCTCCCGCTACCTGAACATCCACGTCTCTAGCCTGACCGTGAATCATCAGGAGCTTCCCTCCAGCAACCTCCACGAAACCCAAACTCACACCGGGCTCGCTTAGAACATTAGCCTTCTCAGCTAATTCTGGAGTAACAAAGCAATGCGATGCTACCGTGTCAAACAACACATGACACTCAACACCCCCAATACACAAGGTCCCTGCACATACACATGTGCCGAGAACCTTAACACCCCAACAAGCAACCAAATTCCCCAACACATGATTAAATTTAGATAACTCTAAGAAAATACATGTGATCGGTCTAGAACTCGGCTCTCCGGACTCAACGATGGAATACACTCGAGGCGCTGCTGCCACCTGCCTAACGGGCTGCACCACTCGAGGCGCTGCTGCCACCTGCCTAACGGGCTGCACCACTAGCAGCTTGGGACACTGAGGTCTAATATGCCCCACCTCCTTGCAGTGAAAGCACACCCGAGAATCCACTCGTACCCCAGCCTTCTTAGGACAGCTCGCCAGTCTGTGATCCATGCTCCCACACCCGAAGCAACCCTGACCACCCCGACTGCCACTCGAACCGCCATCCCGCTTCCATTTCTGTCCTTGCATCGGCTTACCACCTCTACTCAGACCGGACTGCTGTGGCATGGATCTCGCCTGAAGACTTGGTGTAACCGCGACAACCTCGTCTTTCAGACCCTCCTCAAGCAATGCCGCAGTCTCCACCAACTCATCAACCGTGCAAAAAGCCCTAACCATGCAACGGTTCCGCAAGTCAACTCTGAGACCCATCAGGAATCTCTGCACACGGGCCGACTCACTCTCAACTGCCCATCTAACATAGGACCCGAGCCGGTTGAACTCCACCTCATACTTGCGTACCGACCGATCTCCCTGAGTCAATCTTGTAAGCCTCGACTCTAACCGGTTGAACGCCTCCTGAGGGAAAAACATGGAGTTAAACGCCCCCACAAAATCCGCCCACGCCATCTCGGCCTGAACTCTCCAGGCTGCCACACCCCTCCACCAGAGATGCGCATCACCCTCCAGATAATGGACCGCAATGTCCACTTGGTATCCCGCGAGACACCTACTCGAGACGAAATTCCTCTCTATCCTCCTCAACCACGCATCTGCGTCCTCAGGATTAGCACCTCCAGGGAAAAACCCCGTGCCTATCCTCTGCATCTGCTCCATCATCCTGAGGTAGGATGGGAGCACCTCAGCAACCGCAGCTGCAACCTGAGGCTGAACCTCAACAACCACCGGAACCACAGGAGCCTGAGCTGGTATCCTCTCTGAAAACCGCTCCAACAACCTCGTCAAAAGATCCGCAATACGGTCATTTCCAGCATGAGCAGCACCTGCTGCTAAACCCGCAGCACCCGCTGGAACACCAGCCACACTGGCACTCACACCGGCCACACCCTCAGACCCCACCTGACTCGCATGCGACTCCTCGACCCGCTCATCCAACACACGGCCACGACCTCTACCCCTGCCATGATCTCTACCACGCCCTCTAACCATCTGCATAAGTAGAAGCAAGGACTAAGAAACCCTAAAACACAATCATTACAATAAAGATAACTAACTGTGGAATCCCACAAGGCTCGAAGAGGATGATTCTATGACCCCAAGCAACACCCAAACTATCCTAGAACCATATATGCTCCTAGAACCGTAAGGCTCTGATACAAAAATGTGACGATCGCATTTTTTTTTTTTTTTTTTTTTGAACATGGAAATAATGAACTAATGCCCATACATTAAACATTCAAAACCATACAATAGCAACCATTTACATAAACGACCACGAAGGTCAACAGTTCTACCGGTTCTTGCAATCCTTCGAAAGCTAGCAAAAACCACAAAACTATCGGGTCCTAATCATCCCCTCTTCACTGCCTCGATTCCACGATCACGCCTTATCTTTACCTGCATCAACAAAAGTGATGCATCAACATTTGGTAAACCAAACGCTGAGTGAGATTGATCCTCCCAACAACAGGTTATATGAAAGCCACAAACAATTTCAAACAACCACAACAACAAGAAATCAAACACACCACGCGTTAATTTCTACTCGATCAAATTCACGCATGAAAATAATCCACAACCACAGCCCTATCAATTCCTAATCATCAACCCATGAAAAGAAAATCAATAGCATATATGACTAACCACTTAGCAATTCAAAACCCATGAAAAGCTAAAACTCACAAGCTTAGTAAACACACACTAAAATTCCACAATGACCCAAGGAATTCACCAAGAATCCACGAAAATCACCATCAACAAGCCAAGCAATAATACAAAATTAAAGCTTAACAAGGCACAACAAGCAACAATCCATGCTTCTCTAACTACCCCACAAACCCCCACACAAGGCTTAATGTTAACCTTTGGTCACAAACTCACCTTGAAAACAAAGATGATTTTCTGAACCAAAAATAACAATCACCGAACCAGCAGTGACTTCCCACTCACCAACAATAGCTCAAATCACTCTACAGCCAACCAAAAACAACATTTAACCTAAACTGAAAAAAATTGTGGAAACGTTACAGAACGGTCAGTCTGAAAGATGGGATCACGAAACGAAATTTAACCGTCCACCTTCAAATCCCACCGTTGCAAATCTTTCCCTAGATGTCCTGAAGCTACCCACAAAATTTCGTAGCGATCAGACCGAAGGTTCACTTGCGATCTTCCTTTGAATAGACGCTGGTCCAAATCGCGTCTGAGACAGAACAGTTCATAAAAACGCCTATAACTCTTTGAATATTGACTCAAATCAATATCCGCAAAAGGTCACATCTAGATATAGGTCTTAGCTACAATCCCAGAAAATTTCGTTACCTTTTCCTACTATTTGCTAGGTCGAAAGTCTTTTCTACCAGACTCTGACAGTTCTGTCTCTCCCTCCCTTCACCAAAGCTATGAAGGATCTAGTCTTAGATGGACTCCCCAAGCTCAAGAAAGATCTCTCTTCCTCCTCCAAGCTCCACGCCACAAAGCCTCACTCCAAACCTTCCTTCTTCCAAGCTTCACAAAGCTCCACACCCTTGATCTCGCAAGATCCAAGCTCACAAAGCCTTTCTCTTCTTCTTTTCTTTTCTTCTTCTCTCTTCTTTCTCTTCTCTCACAAGCTCAAGAAACTTACTCACCCCCCTCACAATGGCGAGCTCAAGAAGGAGAAGAAGAGAAAACCAATTTTGTTTCCCATTTGATACTTTTGAGAAAAACCCCCACAACTTTCGAACCAATTTATGACACTCCCGGAACAAATCTAAATTAACTATTTCAACCTCATAGTTAATTTCTCGAGACTTGTCTAAGGTTCATAAACTCGAAAGAGTTTCTAAATTAATTAAATTAATTAATTTCCAGAACACAGGTGTTACAGGTCTGATCTTGGTCGGGGTGCTAAACCCGGTACCAACACACATGGATTCATGTTTCTGCAGTGATGGGGTTTGAAGATTTATGATGTTTCTAATTTGGACCAATCTGGGTTTGAGTTCTTCAATTTCTCATTCATGGAGATTTGGTGAATTCTGAGGTTTTGCCATTTTGAGTTCTCTAATTTGGGGAATTTCGTGGCCTATTATGAAAAAGAAATTGAATTTCTGGTTTAACATTAATTCTCCATGCCGGTTTAAGCATATTTATGGTTCTGTTTTATATAAGCTGGTTCACTTAAACTGAACCTTGACAAAACCAAATCCAAGGGATTCTAAAGCGAGTTTACGACCTTTTTTTAGTGTTCACGAAAGTGGTTTAGATGACACCTTTAAACCACTTAAATCTTACGACAACAGTATTATTAGACAGATTTAATGGAATATCTATACTATTAATTGGAGAGCGAAGATTTCTATAAAGCCTCAAATTGAACTATTATTACGTAAATTGTCATTCAATAGTCAACTTTCTAAAATGAATTCTGAAGTCAGGTAGGGCAGTCTAAAAAAATATATCAATTTTGATATCAATTGTATATCCTATAGTACATTTAATCAATTCAAAGAAATATCAGATTGGGTAAAACCAAACAAGATCTGACCCGATTTAAAAAAACACGGACCTTAGGATTAAATGTACTATACATAGTAATATTCAATTTAACCTGTAATATTCAAAATACCTAGATATTCAGAATTTTAAGAACCATATTAGGATATTCATCATATATATTATTCGATTCATATTAACTACTAACTTAATTATAGTTAGCGAATCTCATAAATCTCGAGTATATACCAAATTTTACTCAACTACTAAAGACGTGAATGCAAACGAAGGTAATTATGCCTTTCTACTCAAGTAACCAAATATTCGAGATATTAAAGGTATATTTTTAAACTTAAAAGATATTTGTTAAAATTTTGTAATGTCATATCTTACCTATAATATTTGGTAATCTAAATATTCACAATGATTACTTTTTAACCTAAATTTTTTCATCATGAATTTCATATAAATACTCTAACCCGTGTTTCTCAAAAAAAACATTTGTAAAACCTATTTTGTTCAAAATATGAGTATTCCAAATTAGATTACACATTTGGCCGATCTTAAGCCAATCCAGTCAGAATGTAATGTCAGAGTGAAAGTCAAAGTGATCCATTCGTGGAAAGAATACAACACATACTCTGGTGAGACGTTGGAGATGGTCTTGGCTGATGAATCGGTATGCATAGTATTCTTACCAGAATAATGTTATCAAAAATATAGCATTTTTTATTTTCATATGTTTGTCAAATTGTAGGGTACTCTAATTCATGCTTCAATTAAGAAAGCACATATGACTCGACTTGAACGACACATTTGAGTAGGTGAATGGAGAATCTTTGAGGATTTCCAAGTGAACAAAGCAACTGGAATGTATTGTGTTACTAAAAATCCTTTCAAAATGTTGTTATGAGAGAAGTCTTCAATTAACAGATGTCAACCGGTTTCGGATGATATCTTTTTGGATCCTACAAGTTTTACAGATGTTATTGATGGTAACTTGAGTAAAAAAATCCTCATTGGTAAGTCATTCCAATTGCTTTGTATTCCTACTTATAGAATCATATAATTCTTACAAATATTTATGTATGTTTTAGATATCATTGGACAAGTTATTAATGTTGGTGAACTTAAAACCATGGAAGTAAACAACAAAATAACTGTGAAAGTTGACTTTGAATTGAGAGACACTACGTACGCATTCTGATTTCAATTTTTTTTATTTCTAAAGTAAAAATATATTTGGTATTTCAAAGTTAAAGTTATTATTTTCCAATACTATTGATTTGTAGTGATGAGCGGATTCCATGTAGCCTGTGGGAGTGTTTGCTCAAAATGTTAGCCAATCATGTTTAAATTCTGATGGGAAACCAGTTATTCTGGTAATTAAGTTTGCCAGAATAAATGAATTTAGAGGTAATTAAATTATCTCTCAATAATATATTACTATGATACGTATCTATTAAGTTTGCGTTAATGTTACATAATATTTCATAAAACAATCGGTTATTGTGTGTGACAGGAACAAAGCAGGTATCAAACGCCTGGGGTCAAATATCTCAAGTATTTGTAAATCCTGATTTCAAGGCTGCTGTCGACAAGTGAAACTTCCACTACTTCAGGATTGGCCACAATTACTAAAAGACTTGCTAAGAAAGGATGATGCACTTTCCAAGAATTTTAGAGAGAATATAACAGCCTATAATATGATTTTCTCTTTCACATCCCTTGGTGGAAAAGTAGATCAGTGTTTTGCCAAAGGAAGAAGACCTCAAATGTTTCAGATGCAAGGAGAAAATTATCATCTAATGGGCAGTTTGAAGCCAGAGGTTGAGGATTTTCCGAAATTTATGCAACTATATATTGTTGACACTGAAAATGAGGTTTTAAATATAGAAACTGTATTGAAATACACATTATTTCATTTAATAGTATGGTCTATAAAATTACATATGTAGTTTAATTATATCAACTAAAATAATGCTTTAATTACTGCAGCAAAGGTAAATCAGCTGGAAAGTATAAAAAGAAGGATTGTTTGAAAAGTGATCTTATTGAGTCTATTATAACAATGTTATATGAAGTAAATCCATACGTGGCAAGTTTTAGGCATGTGAGAGACAGGTTTAAGGAAAACCCTAATGAAACTTTTCATATGAGAATCATTAGTGATCGAAAACATGATGGACGAACCTATAGTTTGCCCACAGCGACTGAAGTTGCTGCTTTGATTCCAGGATATTTTAAGTTAGGCATGTCATGTCGTGATATTGTTGTTCAAGAAACATCAGGAAAAATTACAAAGGATTAATGAGGTACATCTATCTTATTTTCCATTAAAATATCCTCTTCTATTTCCTAGAGGTGGAGATGGTTATAGACCTGGAATTCAGAAAGAAGAAAAAAAAGAATAAAGATATTAGCATGAGACAATTTGTTGCATATCGTACACAAGAGAGATTGAATGAGTCTCACAATCTTATATCTTCTAGAAGGTTGTTTCAATAGTTTTTGGTTGATGCCTTTGCATCGATAGAGTGTAATAGGTTAAAGTATTTGAAGCAAAATCAGTCAAGTATTAGAGCTGCTAATTATGATTTTGTAAAAGAAACATCTGATAAGGGTAACTCTGACATGAATAATCAAGGGCGAGAATGTTATTTGCCAGCATCTTTTGTAGGTGGTGCGAAATACATGAGGAATATGTATTTAGATGCAATAATAATATGTAAGAAATATGGATTCCCTTATTTGTTCATTACCTTTACATGCAATCCAAAGTGGTCTGAGATGAAACTATTTTGTGAGGAACGGAAATAAAAGTCTGAAGATAGGCCAGAAATTATATGCAAGATTTTTAAAATAAAACTTGATTCTCTTATGGATGATTTTACAAAGTATCATTTGTTAGGGAAGACTATATGTTGTAAGTTTTATCACCTCACCACTTATTTAAATATAACTTTTGATAATTATATGATTTATATTTAACATTATAATGTTACTTTTACAGCTATGTACACTATAGACTTTCAGAAAAGAGGTCTACCTCATGCTCATATCTTATAATGGATGCATCCAAAATCTAAGATAAAAACACCTGAAGATATTGACAAAATCATCTCCGCTCAGATTCTAGACAAAGACAATGAACCTGAGCTTTACGACATTATTAAGGATACTATGATACATGGTCCATGCGGTGTTGTCAACATGAAGTCACCATGTATGGAAGATGGGGTTTGTAGTAAATTCTTCCCTAAAAAAATGTTGACACAACAGTTATTAACAAGGATGGTTTTTCAATTTACCGAAGAAGAGAAACAGGGCATTTCGTAGAGAAAAATGGTTTTCAATGTGACAACAAATATGTTATACCATATAACAAAATACTTTTATTGCGGTATAGAGCTCATATCAACGTGGAGTGGTGCAACCAATCAGGTTCTGTCAAGTACTTATTTAAGTATATTATGAAAGGACCTGATCGTGTTTCAGTTGTTATTGAGCGAGCCAAAGGAAGTAAAAAGTTTACAAATCAACAGGAAAAATCTGAAATTAACTTAGCTGATCCCAATACTGGTGATGCAAAAAAGAGAGACAAAAATTCAAGATTTCTTTGACTGCAGGTTATAACAAAATATTATTTTATTTTGAAATTAAAACAATATTTAATTTGCATCATGATCTAATAAAAGTGTTCACATTATCAAATATATTACAGGTATGTCTCTGCATGTGAAGCAGCATGGAGAATTCTTAAATATCCAATACATCATCGTTCAGTTTCAGTAATGAGATTGTCATTTCATCTACCAGGAAAGCATTTATTATATTTTAAAGATGATGATGAGATTCAAGAAGTGTTAAATAGAGAAAATGTTGAGAATTCTATGCTTTTGGCATGGTTTGAGTTGAATAAAATTAGTGCACTTACAAGGACTCTGACTTATGAGCAAATACCTGAGTTTTTTTATTTTTGAGAGTAAGGAGAAGCAGTTTAGGCAATGGAAGAGAAAATCATGTACTATTGGTAGAATTAATCATGTTCCACGTAAGATTGAATCATGTTATTATATGAGGGTACTTCTTAATCATCAGAAAGGTCCTAGAAGTTTTGATGAACTTTAAACAATTGAAGGTGTCCTTTATGACTCATACAAGGAAGCATGTTTTGCTTTGGGTTTGATTGAAAATGATCAGAGTATATTGATGATCTGGTCAGGTCGAGCCTTTGGGCAAGTGGTAGTTATCTTTGACGTGTATTTGTTATCATGCTCAAATCAGATAGTTTAACTGAACCAGAGATTGTTTGGGAAAATATTTGGGAATTATTATCAGAAGATATTGAAAAAGCTAGGAGAGATCTTTTTAAAAATCTAGGTAATATCTCATGTCTATAATTATAGTTTATAAAATTTACTTATTTACATACAAATTTTCTTGCATTGGAGAATGTTAAGAATATAAATTATGTACTGATGTTCTGTTAATCTTACAAATTATTACAGAAATCATTTTGTCGGACGAGGATAAAAATAAATATGCACTTATACAGATTGATAAACTCTTACGGAATAGAGGTACCTCACTAGACATGTATAGTTCTATGCCTTTTGTTGAAGAATATGTTGGTGAAAAGACCAATTCTTTGATTCTTGATGAGAAAGCCAATGAGTGAGAGCTTCAGAGAGATAACCATGATAAATGGATCGTCATGATGACTTCTGAGCAAAAGAAGATATATGATGATATACTAAAAGTTGTCGAGAAAGAAGAAGGAGGTGTTTTCTTTGTCAACAGATTTGGTGGAACTGGAAAAACATTCCTCTGGCAGACTATATCTGCTGCAATTAGATGCGAAGGTAACATTTTCCTTAGTGTTGCTTCAAGTGGTATTGCATCTCTATTGTTGGAAGGTGGCAGGACTGCTCATTTTTGATTTGGTATACCCCTTAATCCGGATGAATCTACTACATGTACATTACAAAAGGGAACATATCAAGCTGAGCTGATAAAAGAAGCAAAACTGATCATATGGGATGAAGCACCAATGATGAGCAAACATTGTTTTGAATCATTGGATAGAAGTTTAAATGACATTGTTGGCCGTTTTGAAGGAAAGTATTTTGGTGGGAAAGTGGTTGTCTTTGGAGGTGATTTCAGACAGATTATGCTTGTGATAAATGGTGGTAGTAGGACCGAAATAGTAATGGCTTCACTCAATTCTTCGTATATTTGGGATAAATGCATTGTTTTTTAATCTGACAAAGAATTTGAGACTCCTTACTAACAAAATGAGTGGAGATGAGCTTAAAGATGTGAAAGAGTTTTCAGAATGAATATTAAAGGTTGGAGATGGTAAAATTGCAGAGCCTAATGATGGGGAGGCTCTTATAGAGATACCTAAAGAGTTTCTTATTACAAACTCAAAGGATCCTATTGATTCAATCAGCAAAGAGATTTATGGAGATCTTAAACTTTTGGAAAAAGACAAAGATCCAGATTTCTATCAAACAAGAGCTATTTTATGTCCCACCAATGAAGATGTTCATATCATAAATCAGTATATGCTTGATCAGTTGAAAGGTTAGTATTTTAAATTACATAATATTGTGTTCATTCTTTTAAAAATGTTTTTAATAATTTTCTTTTTAGGAACAACAGGTGAAGAAAGAGTATTTTTAATTCTGATTCAATAGATCATGTAGATAAAAGTTCTGCGAACAATCCTGTCTTCACAACAGATTTTCTCAACACTGTTATGGTCAGTGGATTGCCTAACCATCATCTAAGATTGAAGATTGGTTGTCCTGTTATGTTGCTTAAAAATATAGATCCTAAAGCTGGTTTAATGAATGGAACAAGGCTACAGATTACAAAAATGACTGAGTTTATTATTGAAGCTAAAGTTATTACAGGAGATAAAGTTGGGGAAACTGTTCTTATTCCTAGGTTACTAATAACACCATCAGATGTTAAACTTCCATTCAAAATGCAAAGAAGACAGTTACCAATAGCTGTTGCTTTTGCTATGACCATCAACAAAAAGCCAAGGTCAATCTTTAAAAAAGGTAGGACTGTATTTGCCTAGGCCGTGTTTTTCACATGGACAGTTGTATGTGGCAGTTTCTAGAGTAACATGTAAAAAAGGTTTGAAGATGTTAATAGTAGACAAAGATGGAAAACCACAGAAGAAAAATATGAATGTCGTTTACAAAAAGGTCTTCAAAAATATCAAGTCAAAACTTAGCCAGGTTAGTATATATTATTCATTTAACCTGTTTATAACTTCAAAACGTTTTTTATTATTTTAACATCTGTTTTCTATTTTTGTTTAATATTTTGTAGATAACCTGACTATGTTATCCATAGCCGAAACAAAGTTATCAATTAGAAAGAAGATAACTTCCTCAAATTTTACTGTATTATACTTCTGTTTTTGATAAATTGGTTGTATTATATTACATCTATGTCTTTTATGATTAAGTACCAAATCATAGATTTCTATATTTTTATTAAATTCTGATATTTAATTTATTATACTACTGAAAAGTTTTCCACTATTTTATATTGACGTAAAAACTTTGGAATACATTTTCAAAATAATTTAGAAATACTATTATTTCAGATTTGATAAATAAACACAAACAAAATATTTTTCTCAGAAAATATTACTTGTTATGTCTAGAATGGGTCAGTTTCTTTATTAAGTGTTTTTTAGAAAATATGTTATTTTGATAAATAAATTAGGAATTATTATTATTTTAAGAAAGACGATGAACTTTAAATTAATTCTTACCTTATAAAAAAGAAATGTCATATTATATTATTTTATTATGTTATATTATAGTATTTTATTAATATATATGTGTATATATAGTTTTACTCTAAAATAGTTTTGACTGTCTAAAATCGGTTAGGCTTTAACTAGAGATTTTTAGATGTTAAATGGAGGGCTATAGTCCGTTTAACGTCTAACACTTTTTTTGAACATAGCACATAATATATATATATATATATATATATATATATATGTGGGCTAAAGCTTTTGATACTGGGGTACACGGTCATTAGGTAGGATAGACTCTAGACAGAAAATTACCACCAATTTTTTGACAATAGTTTCCACAAACATACTTATATCAAAACCCAAAGAAACAAGTGATCTACAAAATGATTTAGTTTCCAGTAGAAATTAAATTCAGGAACACTAAGATTAAAAAAAAGGAAAAGTGTTAGTTACATGTTTTTCTTGCTATTATTGATTTTTTAATCTTTGATTCCAAAAACTGAGAGTTGTGACCTTTTCATTTTGCTGGATTATTTTAGTGAGCTATTGTTCAATCTCAATTTGTTCAATCGAGTAAGCTCTATTGGGTAAACTAATTTGATAAGTCTAACCGGGTCTACTACAAAAAGAGAAGAGGTAAGGATAAATCAACTAATGAGGTATCTAAATAAGGAATGAGTGAATATAAGAGAGAAGACTCTAGATTCGGTAGAGAGTTTGCCAATTTCAGTTTCTTAATTATACAAATTAAGGACCTTCATTTTTTTTATTTGCTTTTATTTTTTCATTTTTTTTAATGCGTTGTAAAACCAGACTCTATGAGTTTTGGTAAGGCCATTGTGATGAAATCATAGTGGGTTGAGAGTAGTATATCGTGTTTCTGAGAAAAAAAGTTTGAAAGATCTGATATCTCTTGTAATCGGTAGTTGTTTTGACTTTTGAGTTCACCATTGCAATTTAATAAATAAGGTTATACAGGGAGTTTAGTTCATATCTTTAATCTTAACATAACTATAGCACAAATGATTAACTTTTTTTAGTCTCTGGTTGAAAAAAGAAAATATGGAATGCAAAGTTCAAAAGCCTTAGATTAAATTCATGCTCTTATAACCAAAAAAAAAACTCATTAAAAGCTAGAGAAAGTTATATAAAAGAAGCAACGTTCATATGTAGAAAAGTAAACTTTTGAATGAATAATGAATGACTTGGATTCTCCTTCTCTTTGAAATAACCTATAAATTTTCAAAACGAGTGTAAAAGGGACTCCACTTTCTTGCGACAAAAAAAAAAAGTATTCCATGATGATCCCTAAATGATGATCCCAGATAGGATGAGAAATTTCAATTTCAAAAGTTTATTAATAATTTTAATGATACTCTCTTAGGACATTACCAACGGTTCATTTCAACGTAAGGAAATTATAACTTAGTGGCAATGATGTAATGAAAAGTTAAGGTTATATATTATATAACTTTAGTGTTTAAAACTCTCTTTTCGAAGATCTAAATACAGTATAACAAACAAGCATATATAAAATCATAGTGATATATATAACCTTAACTTTCCATTACATGATTCAACGAAAATATACAATTTTTAATCAGCACAAAAATAGAAGGCACAAATGAATTACAGAGGTAAGGTAAGTAGCTTTACGAATGAAATTACACATTGCAAAAAAAAAAAAAAAAAAAAAAAAAAAACTCATTCCTCAGAATAATATAATTTTTCAGAGAAATATGAAACACTCTAACGAAACAAGCGGGTTATCTAACAATTCCTCAGTGGTATAACCGTAATTCTGATGCTGATGCTGTTGATGTGGCTGATCCAACCCGTTTTTATCCGGATCCAGCCTAACCCGACCCGGAGACTGATTATTCTTCCTAGTCCTTGCCCCACCCACCCGATTCGAATCCATCACGGATCTGTTCGTCGCCGGCGATCTCGACCTTCTTCCGGATCTCTCAGCCGGGTCTCTAATACCCGACCCGATTCTCGCTCCATTAGACGTAACATTGTTTCTCTTACGAGGAGATTGATCAGTTCTCCGGGTCGGATAATTATTACCCGTAACCCGAGTCCGAGATTTAGCCGGAGATCTCTGAGATTTCCTCTGCTTCACCAACTCTTCCTCATCGTAACCATTCACCACCACCGTTGAAGAAACACTCTCACTCAAGCTTAAACTACAAATCTCCGAAGCTTCTGATCCTTCTTCCGGATCAATAGAACCGGGTCGGGTCATAACCGGGTTTGAACCATGTTTTTTCTCCTCTGCTTCTCGGATCTTTGTTTTCACCGGATCTTTGATCGTTGAGTTAAGCACATTAGAGGAAGAAGTAAACAAAGTTGTCTCCGACAAGACTTCTTTGACTACTGTCTCTTCTTCCACAATGGTTGTGTTCTTGTCGGAATCGTTTTCGTTGTTTCGATCGGCCTTGCCGGAGCTGACGCAACAACCCATGAGACAGACAAAGAGAGAGAAAAGACGACGTCGTTTGGTCGGAGACAGAGACTAGTTATACTCTTTTGTTGTGTAATGACAGCAGAGGATGATTGCGAAGTGAGAGAACTGAAAAGGAGTATTTATTGTTAATACTTTGGGACAGTTGATGATACTTGATTTGGGTTAATAGTAATTACCAACTAATGATTTAAATTTATAATGATTCAATAGTAATTAAGCATTATCCCCATGCAAATTTCAATTTCTTGATATCATAACGTTAATAATAACTTTATGACTGATATATAGCCCTAATAGAAGAAGAATTAAGCGATGTTACTTTACGAGTTACGACAAAAAAAAAATGTATACTGTTATCAGATATAGTCTAGTAGTAGAGTAATTAGTTGAGAGGGGTGACTAGTGTAAACACTGTGACTTTTAGCTGAGATCCATCTACATCCTCTGAAATATGATTGGATGAAAAACTAAAGTATTTATATAAAATCTAAATTTAAGATCTAAAAAGCATTTTTTTTCCAGTCACATGCATAGAGTTAATAAAATGGCTACAGATCTAAACAAGCCCACAAAGAAATAAATTCCTTTATAAATATCATTGAACTTAACATTTTGTTTGTCAACATCCATCTACATCCACAAAGAAAGAAATAACTAAACCCTAAACCCTAAACCCTAAACCCTAAACCCTAAACCCTAAACCCTAAACCCTAAACCCTAAACCCTAAAGCATCTCCAATAGTATTTTATTTTTAGAGATTTTTCTATTTTTAAAGCAAAATCATCTCTAATGGTATTTTATATGTTGCTCTAAAAATAGAGAAGTGAATAGTGTTTTTCTATATTTGGAGAAACACTATTTATTCCTCTATTTTTAGAGAAATATTTTTTTATTCACAATATGATTCTTTAATTTTATTTGTTTATTTATTTTATATTTAAAACTAAATTATATGTTCATTTATATACTTATATACAATTATATTATTAAATTTGATTATTTAATTACTATAATATGTAACAAAAACTTATATTAAATTAGAAATACAAGTTATATGAAGATAATAAATTAAAAAACCCATAAATAAAAAAAATGAATAGATCAAATTTGTAAAATTAAAAAGTAAAGGGTTCTTGTTAAAAAGATAAAACTATTATATATATTAAATATTATTTTTAAAATAAAAATAGAGATAACCATTGGAACAAACCTCTTCTCTATTTTTAGAGATCTCTATTTTTAGAGAAAAAATTAGAATAAACCATTGGAGATGGTCTAAGTATGCTATATTCCGACAAAAACATTATAGCTCTACATAAGCAGATGATTTTTTTTGTTGTTAATCAATCAAAGATCTTTATAGTATATACCAATGTGGAGTTTTTAGAGCATTTTTAGTAGTGAAATATTCTTGTGGGTATTTTAATAATAAGTTAATAATATTTTTTCATTGATTTTGGTTTTTTATTTATTGAAAATGATTTAATTCAATTAAATGATGACAAGTAGATAAATTTGATTTCTTAGAGTCTCTCAAACGAGATATGTATATTTTTTTCTTTCTTTATTTTTTCAATTTGTTTTTAAGATTTAATAAAAGGATATCTCACTCAAATATCATGATAGGAATACTCAGTGGACCTGGTTAAAATAAAAAACGAATGTTTTTCTTTTAAACAATGAGCCAATGATAGTGATGAAGGTGAGAGATCTTTAATAAAAAATAATGAAGGTGAGAGATAAAAGACTAAAAGTTATGTCAGAGATCTAAAATCGTATCATAACGTAAGACGGATTTATCAGATCTATTTTTGGGATAAAAAAGAACCTACTATCACAGTATAAAGTCACTACTCCCTACTATACGTAATTACGTACTAAAGTATGATGACATACACATTAATCTTCCGTAAATATTGAACGCATGTTAGCAGTCAGAGTCACAAGACTTACTTACAACCATATACTTTAAATTTTGGTTAATGCTTATTGGGTCGGGCTTAAAGATTGGACAGACCTAACCCTCTAGGTATTCGGGTTTTAAATTTTGGTTAATATTTATTGGGTCGGGCTTAAAGATTGAGCAGACCTAACTCTGGGTATTCGGGTACGCGTTTAAGTTTGAATTGGATCTTTCGGGTTTTCTGGTTTTCAGGTTTAAAATTTGAAATATTTTTTGGGTACTTTATTTTTTAGATCGCATTCGGTTCGGGTTTATGCGGATTCGGTTTGGATCCGGGAAGCCAAAATATTAAGAGAAAATAAAAAAATGAATAAATTTTTCTAAAACTGAATAAAAATTTACAAATATGATTAAAGGTTTATAAATAATATTATTTTAGATATTTTGAATATTTTGGTTTTAAAATAACTGATATATCTAGGTTTATAATTTTAATTTTAGATAATTGGACTATATTAAATCTAAATAAAATTAATATTGTATATATATAAATATATTTAGGTATTCTGGATATCCATTCGATTTTTGGTTTACTTCGCGTTCGGTTTTTTTAAATTTAAGATTTGAGATATTTTTTGGCTATTTCTAAATTTTGGATCGGCTTCGGCTCGAATTTTTTCGGATCGATTCGGATTGGATATTTGGATCGATTCGGATTGAATATTCGGATCCAGTTACTTTTACCCAGAGCTAAGTAGACCGACACTAGCATTATTCATGACTACTAAAGTTCACACTGACAGAGAAACGCATTCTTCTTTGCAACTCCATTACATTGTTATAAGAAAATGAAACTTGAACAAAAACAAAAACAAATTCTGGCAAATCTTTTATACATATCTACTTTAAGTCTTTAAGCCAGGACTTTTGCAGTTTGATTTCCCTAACTATATGTACATAAAATTCTTATTAAAAACCTTACTAAATCCCAGCAATGAAGTTGAAATCAGAAGGCCAAACACGTGCAGAAAGCACAAAACACAGAATAGTGCAAAAAACTTTGAACTCATAACATTCTTGAATGAAATTTGGACTTGAATTATAACATATTTAAAGTTATGTTTATGTTGGACAATTGAAATGTGTTATGTTCCTAAAAAAGAAGTTGATGTTAGAACATAAATCACACACTTATCTTGAATTGAAAGAGGGCTTAAAGATTCACATCTTATGGGTCCTCCCATGCATGTTTGACTGATTCTAGTTTTTGCTCACATGGTATGTTCTTAGTGTAATTCTCATACGCCAATTAACTTCACAAACTCCTAAATCACCATTCATAACCCCCCCCAAACAAACAAAAAAACATTTCCAATCGATTATAAAGAAAATAAGATCAAGATTTCAACCAACAAAAACCACTTTCCAGATCAAACTCAAGTTCATATCTTTGAGTTGAGATTTGGTATTCCAATATTTCGGGTACATAGACGGAACCGAACCCGAACCAAAAGTTATAAATACCCGAATGAGTCTTAATCTCTAAGCCAGAGAAACCCGACTCAAACTCGAACATGTCCTCAAACGCCCAACATGAATCAAGACTTTGCACACATATTATGCAAAGATGAATGGTTTACAAATCCAATTCCTTTTATTAGAAACAGTAGTACATTTGGACTCTTCCAATATACAACTTATGTTGTAAACTAAGCATATAAATTTGAGTCATTTAAGAATAATAAAAAAAAAAGTTGAGTCATTTGCCCATAACATGATTAACCGTCGTTTCATCAGGTTCAAGTAAACCGGAGCCCTTGAATTTTTCTTGCATCAATCCATCTATTCGAGCTGCCATCTCCGGAGTTAGGTAGTTGTGCCAATCTCCCACATTTCCCTTCCTGCAAAATCCGCTATTCGGATAACCAACCACTGGAATGTCCTCTCTGATTCTCTCCCCTTTGTTGACTTCAAGATTCTTCAACATCTCGAAACTACAAAGGTTCACAACTTTCTCAACAACCTCTTTCTTCTCTTCCTCAGCTGTGAATCCATAACCTATAAACTGAGCCAATCTCTTCACATATGGCAAAGGATCAGCTCTCATGTTCTCGTACTTGAGGAACAAAATTTGCTCTGGATTCTCTTGATAAGCTTTCCAATACCCTAAGACATGATCTAGATAAGGACCGTAGCCCGAAAAACCTTGACAAAACATATCAAAACACTCCTCAAGACTATAGAGAGAGCCCAAATCTAAGTATGGCATTTCCTTTTGTTGGAAAGCCCACATGGAGATGGAAGTGTCCTTTGGGTCTCTCCAGATGTAAACCATCTTACATCCTGATTTCACAACCGACTCAGTAATAATCCGTACGGGATATGAGTTGAAAACAGAGTGTTCTGTTTGTCTTTGAGAACATCAACTTGAGGACAGTAAACGAATTCAATCTCAATGAAAGGAACAAGCTCGTGACGGTTACGTTTTAGGAGAGGGCTTGAGGAATCGTCAAAGCGAGATCGATTGGCGATGGAGAAAGTAAGAGCTTTGAGCCAAGTGGAACCTATCTAATGGTAACTGCAAATAAAGAAGTCAATGGTTCGTGCTTGAAAGAACTCTTGCGCGTAAAGGGTATCTTCTACGAGAGGCTGAATGAACCAGTGACCACCGTACTCGATCAGGGAAGATTTCGGTCTCCATCCTTTTACGTTAGGAAAGGTAGCGATTAGATCTTGGTACCGTTTCTGATTCTTTTTGAACTCTGTCTCGGTCTTTGTCTCTTCGTGGATTGGTGAGGTTCAGAGTTGTATTAGTAACGGTTTCTGATTCTATTGGAGATAGAAAAAGAGGATTTGAGGAACTCATGTATGTTTTTGGGAGATGAGTGCATGCTAGTCCGTGTGACTGTGTCAGAATAAGATCGGTTTTGGTTTAAGATATGTGTTAATATGTCAAAGACTGCCACGTATCATTCTTCAGTTCCAAGATATGCATGGACATAAACGTGTAGACAGAAACAGACCCACAAAAGATGAAGCTAGTGGTCCTAACTCCTAACCATAATCGATTATATTATGGTTTGGTTTAATCGATTTACACCAATTACAATGTACAAATATAAACGTTTGTTCTTTGTTTAACCGATGTGGATTAGCTAGTTTAATTTGCTTCCCCCAGCAACTAAACTTAAGTAACCCCATGCCCAAGTCAGTGCAGAAGCCCTAATTCACGTATATCCGAAACGGGGAAACCAATGAGAGATTGTCCTTTAACGATGCACCAACCAAACCTTAGTTCTATCTTAATTGATTAGAAACTAGGTATGTTATATCTTCTATATATAAACATGTATGTGAGTGGATGAGCCGCATAGACAGTCTCAACGACGATTCAAGGTTTAATTTATCCTTAAAGATGGATTCTCAAGGGAAGAAACAAAAACTAATTAGCACATCAGAAATCTCAGATCCCTCGAAGAAAAAACAAAAGTTCAACGAATCACAAGTAACTACAACTCCTCCTTTCTCAAAGATGGATGTGGGAGAAGCTATGAAGAAACAAAACGACGTATTTATGTTCCTTGCGGGGAAAGTAATCTCAACCTTCGCCAAAAACTCTAACTTCGTCTTCTCTCCTGCATCAATCAATGCCGTTCTCACCATGGCCGCTGCCGCTGCTACCTCCGAAGAAAAAAAAGTTAAATCCTTCATCCTCTCCTTGCTTAGGTCTTCTTCCACCGACGAGCTCAATGCAGTTTTCAGCCAAATCGCTTCCGTCGTCCTCGTCGATGGAAGCGAAAGTGGCGCGCCCAAAATCGTGGCTGCTAATGGAGTGTGGATGAGTCAATTACTCCCATGTAGTCCTGCTTTAAAAGATCTTTTTGTCAATTTCTTCAAGGCTAATTTCGCTCAAGTTGATTTCGTATAGAAGGTTAGTTTCTGATTTCTTTAGTAGATTAGGTCAAGAGAGTGATTATGTTGTGATTATAGGGTTTTTTTTTTGTGTAGGCCGAAGAAGTGCGTACAGAGGTGAATACGTGGGCTTCACGTCACACCAATGGTCTCATAAAAGATAAAGAAATTTTTTCAAATAGCATTAAATGAAACTTTTGTTTCACAAATATCACTTTTTTTTTTGACAAAAATAGCATTTTTATAAAAGATAAAATTTTAAAATTTTTGTTTGAGTTAAGTAATATACAAATTAAGGTATAGTTTGTTTGAGGTGAATATAATTTAGGATTTAGTGCTTAGAGTTTAGATTTAAATCATAAATCTTAAATCCTAAAAATATGAAGTTATGAGATTTTATGTTATATAAGGAAAATAATGTTTAATAAAAATGTTATTTTTGTCAAAAATAAAAGTGTTATTTATAGAAAAAAAACTTTATTTAGTGATATTTATGAGAATTGGCCTAAAATATATTCTTCCCCCTAAATCCCTTAAAAGCGACACCAAGTATATTTATGGAAACGCATTGTATTTATAAGGAGCTTGGGAAAACAAATTCGACAAGTCTTTGACAAGTGACAAAGAGTTTCACCTTGTCAATGGCAAATCAGTCTCTGTGCCTTTCATGAGAAGCTATAAAATCCAATCCATTAAGGCTTACAATGGTTTCAAGGTCCTTAGACTACCATACCAACAAGACCATAATGATACAAGTCGCCAATTCTCAATGTACTTTTATCTACCAGAAAAGAGAGATGGATTGGATAATCTTGTGGCGGAAATGACATCTACTGATGGATTCTTGGACTGTCACATTCCGAGAGGATTAGCTAGAGTTGGTAAATTCAGCATTCCAAAGTTTAAGATCGAATTCGGGTTTCAGGTTTCAAGTGTCTTCGGTGACTTTCTTGAAGGGTCATTGTACCATAAAGCTTTTGTTGAGATGGATGAAGAAGGTACTGAAGCTGTGTCTGTTACTAAAGGTGGTAGTAGGGGCCGTCGTGGGGTGCCTCAGACGATTGATTTTGTGGCAGATCATCCATTTCTTTTCGTAATTAGGGAAGACAAAACCGGAACTGTTTTGTTTGTTGGTCAAATCTTTGATCCTTCCAAATCCTCTTCAGACCAGCCTTAACCGGATCAGAGTTTGGTATCTTTTTAGATTTGGCAATTTTAGAACACCTTTATATACTTCTTTTAATTTATAGAGATGATATTTGAGGTTAAATTATCAAATTTGAGATCATAGAAAAATATTGATTTATCAAAGTATTAATTTATCTGAGTATTATAAATTAATAATAATATTGGACTAAGGTATTTTATGATATTTTATTAATCTATCCGTGTTTTTTATTTATAAAGTTGAGGTTTCATTGTACTTACAAAAACAAAAATATTTATAAAGTTTGGAACGTTCTTTTTGCTGAATAATAAGATTAGAGGCGAGATTCAAAGCTGTGTGCCATCTGTCTTGTACGAAATTCAAACACAAATATCGTCAAAAGAAACACAGATAGATCCAAAACAAAGTCGAAAACTTTATTCAAATCAAATGCAGATATGCAAAGTCATGGAATTATCTAAGAGTAAATTCATTGCCTACAACAGCTTATGATTCCCCTCCACATATCTTAACAATTGCAGGTCCAACGAATCCCAAATGCAGAAGAAAGTTGAAATGTGGTAAACATATGATGAATCTTCGAGTTATTGAGATTGAAGGGAAGAGAAGGGCACCATTTCATTGTTCCTTTTTTGCTGCTCTTTTTTTTATAAATCTGATTTGCTGCGGAATCACTCTGACGGGTCTTCGAGCTTACCAGTAGACAAATCATTTATGTGAGGGTACACTGCTTTCTCATCCAGTTGATTTTGAGCCCATATCAGCATCTTCAACAAGCTTGGAAGTTTAGGATCTGCTTGTTCACAAATTGGAAAAGTTTTAGGAATGAATTTGGATGATACATGAATAAGACATTTTATATACACTCTTAATATTTAGATTGGAAATGGATGATACTAATGATGTAATATCATTTTTGTGGCTACTAAAAATATAACAATTGAAAAGTTACCTTTTTCATGACTCTGGCTTGTAAGAATTGCTGCATTTACTTCACTTGCAGTCTTAAGGCGGTGGGAAATGTCATAAAGCTCTTTAACCGGGCAAGTAGATGCATCTTCAAAAACAAGAAGGGCTACAGTTTTTTCCAGTTCGTCCAGAAACGCTTTCTGCATAAAGAAAGATTCAACAAATTGTGTATGAATCATGTTGAGCATCAACAAGAAGATTTTTAAAAAACAGGTACTTACGTTTTCTTCGCCACATTGTGCAAGTTCGTCCTGAGCAAACTCCAAGGCCTCTTCTGTCTTCCCTTGTCGAATAAGTTCTATCAACCTTTGTTGCTGAAGATGAAAAAACAGCTCGTGATTCTTGTCTAGTATCTGCAAACACAAGAAGAAATCAGATTTTTGATTCTTTCATATACTGTTCACACAAGAAGAGAAAAAAAAAAGCATTGTTACCTCAGGATTCAAATCATTAATTTTGTCAATAGCATCTTCAACGTTTCCGTTTTGAACAGCCTTTTTAACAGCCATTCGATCAGTGATAGTCGCAAGATCAATCTCTGCTGTTTCTCGATAAGAAAATTCAGAGAAGATAGATAAGATAAGTCTCAACATCTAATACACAAAAAAACACTGAGAATTCACCCAAAAAAAGAAGGATACGTTTAGTTCCAGATTCTCTTTGAAATTTCTCAGCAGCTTCAACATATCCTTCAGTCACAAGAAAATTCATCACCAAAGTATTCATATCTTCTTTCCTAAGCTTTACAGCATTTAGTTTCTTCTCCCACTCTTCACGTGTTATCACTTTCTTTGAAGTAGCCTGTGATGATGGACCACAGCTAAATTAGGTCAACAAGATTCAATTTTTCAATGAAAGAACACAAGAACAGACTCAAAGGAATCAAATTTACCATTTCTTCGTCGTCGTCGTCTTCTTCAAGCTGATTAATGAAAATTCGAAACAATGACATTAGAACGCCATTGAGGCTCCCATTTCTTGAATCTAATCCACTCAATTCAATTTACCTGTTCGAACCCTTTACAGAGTTGTTTCAAAAGAAATTGACTTTGCGATTAGACGGAGATCGGGAAGTAATTTAGGGCTTGAATCAAAAATGGAGCTTTTGATCCAAAAACAGCATAAGAACCGTAATTCTAAGAAAGAAGAGAGTGTACGGTTATTTTCTGGGAAAATCGAGAACAATAATCCGGGAAAGATGTACCTGCGAAATCTGGGGGAAGATGATCTGCGAAAGATTCTGACGAATAAGCCGGAGATTGGGCTCGGTTGCTTCTAGATTGCCTGCGAAAGTCTCTTCCCTAATTCTACAATCTGATAAGAAAATAAAAATGGAGGTTTTCGAGTTTTCTTAGCGGAGGATTTTGCGAACCGTTGATGAACCGATCCGGTTTAAACTATTAAGGGACTTGGTTGCTTTGGCTTGGTTATTTGTATACCGGATAACATGGTTTTGGTAAATTTTCAACGTCAAATCAAATATATTGATATCTTACGCTTATTTTACTTTTAGTAAAACATATTTTATGAAGTACATCTTGATTATGTAATTACTGAAGTCGAAAATCAAAATATCTAAAACAATATTTCTAAAATTTTAGATTCAATAACATTTTAATGCATAATTTAGAGACAATAATTGAATGACAATGGATTATGATTGGATTTAGTGATTTATGTTATATTTAAAATCCATTTAACATTTTAAACCCCATAAAAGATATCATATATGTCATATTGTCATGTGCCAGTGCCAATGCCACATAAACATTTTGAAGTTCAGATACAATATCTTCCAAATATGTTTAAATTAAACCGTTGATGAACCGATCCGGTTTATACTATTAAAGGACTCGGTTGTTTTGTCTTAGTTATTTATTAACCAAATAATTTGGTTCGTTAACTTTTGAGTAACGGTGGATTTGAGATAAAAAATTTAAAACTGTTGGTTGCAATAACAAGTGATTTTCTTTTGTAGATTATTTTGAATGATTTTATATAAATTCTAAATTCAATTATATTAGACTATATACTGACTCGTATGTTATTGTTTATGTAAATTGATAAATCTACAATGTTAGTATTTATCGTTTTTTGATAATTTGATTCGCCACTCAGATTTTTTTTTTGTCAATACATATATTTTCATTGAAACTTAGTCTATTACAAATATCATAGACATCATCGGATAACTTCAATGTGCGGAAATAAAAACTAGAGTGTTCAAAGCTAACAAGAGATACAATGATAGATATACAAACTTAACAAAGTTTGATGATGCGTAAAAGGAGTCGTTGCCACGATTAAAGATAAACTCTAACAAGAGAAAAACAAACTCTAGTCCAACTCTTTCAAACGACTTTGAGGATATTCACTTTGTCATGTGACTGTGAAACAAAATTCAATACCTCGATTTTCACTGGAATGAGAACCGTTACGTCTTCTGGTCTTGTAAAGACCATCACACAAGAATGCAAAACAGTAATGAAGCTCTTTAGAGCAAGTTTCATAAAAGGTTCACCTCTCCAATAGAAGGAAGAAACGTGGAAAGTTCTCTTTTCCGCCAAAGATGAAAGTGTAGTAGGTCTCTCCATGGAGGAGGCAGCTATTAAGGAGAAAAGGACATAGTGACGTCTTGAACAAACTCATGGAATGTACCTAGCCCAGATTTTAGCTAACCCATATACTTGATTAAGGTCGAGACATTGATGGAACATCAGGTCTTGAACCGAACTCGACAGACACAACAATAGGAGTCCTCGACCCATTGTAACAAAATGTCGTTTCAGCCCAATATTAGAAATAACCAAAGGAATTTTAAAAACGGACCTGGGACTTGTTAAAAGAGCTAATGAGCCACCCTAATAGATAGACCAAACAGAGAAAGCAGATGGGCTGAAATGGAGCAAGCCCATACGACCAAACCCTAGCTCCCTTGGGTCTGCATCGAAACAGCTTTGGATCTGAGTGGTGGCCGGAGGCGAGTTTTGAATCGGAAATGAGTGAGACTGCACCGTAGACTGGAGGTATGGGAGATAGCTTGAAAGATCTGGAACAGAAGAAACGTGTTGGATCCGGTTAAACCATTTGGTCACCATCTTCAAAAACAAATCTGCTGATGATGCAGTTCATCATCATTCGCCATTCAGATTACTTTTTAATCTTTTCAATGTGTTGGATCCGGTTAAAACCTTTGGTCACCATCTTCAAAAACAGATATGCTGATGATGCAGTCAATTATCACTCGCCATTCAGATTATTTTTTAATCTTTTCAATGAATTATAGGATATACAATTGAAATCAAATTTGAAATATTTTAAAGATATTTATGCCTTTCTTGATTTCATAATTCATTTTAGAAAATAGTTAATTAAGTTACAGTTGACGTAATAATAGTAAACATTTGAGGATTAATAAAAATATCTGCTATCCGTTTAATAGTATAGATATATAGGCAACCTGAAACAAAAGATAATGTATGTATATACCAATTCAAACCAAATCGAAAGGAAAAACTTAAATTGGCAAAAGCCGCTTCCATGTGATAAAGGGTCAATCGGTTCTGACTCTTTACGAGAACCATTGACACCTTAGAAGCATTGTGGTTTTAGTTATCTCAAGACATCATTATAAGGCATTAGAAACACTAAACTACTTATAATTTTAAACAAATTTTATGAAAACAATTAAAAATAAAAAAGATCATATGTTAAATGGGTACAATTTAAAATTTTGTGTATTATAATAGAAGAAGCAATTAATTCATGTATTTACTTGGGTATCAACTAAGTTCATGTATTTTTTTTTATGAAAATCAATAAATAATTGGCATGTCTTTATGGAATTTTCACTTTATGAAATATTAGATTCAAAAACAAAGAGATTTTATTATTTTAATGCATAACTAAATTAGTCAAGAATTGGGTTACTATTGATTATGATTGGGTTTATGTTATATTAAAATATTTATTAATAGATTAGGACCCGTCCGATGGACAAGTTTTAAATATTAAAATAAATTAAATTTTAAAAAAAATTAAACTAAAATTTATTATAAATGATGTATCTTATGATATATTTTTTATCATGTCTTGAGCTATATAACTGGAAATGTTTCATATTTACAATTTTTTTCATTTTATGATAGTTAATTCTCTTATTCACCTTACCACTTTTAATCTTCAATAGAAACTCCATCATCTTTCTCCCTCCTTCACATTTATATTTGTACATGAAAAATGCTTAATTCTTTTTTAAAGTTTTCTCTAACGTCAAGAGCCAAGGAATTTAAAAGTAAAAATATATATATTTTATTAATTTCAATACGTTTAGGATTAGATGTGTTTAATATTTTAAATTTTTGGAAAAACTTTAATCTTCTCTAACATCAAAGAGTCAATGAATGGAGAAGTAAAAGTACCTAATTTATTATGTATCTAATTTATTTTGTTTTATTTTTAATTTTGCAAACTAAACAATAAGAGTTAAAATATATATTAAAGTACAAATAAAAATTATATACTTTATCATAGACTTAACTAAACAATAAGATTTAACATATGTTTATATTTAATGGTTATTAACTTTCCTTTTATATTTGTATTTATTTTTAAAATTGCCGAAATATTAATTTTCCTTTTCTGTTTTTTAATATTCAATGTTTTTTAATAGTTATTAGTTTTAGTTTTATAATTGTATGACTTTTTCAATTGCCATAAAATTTAAATTTTCCTTTCAAATTTAAATATGTATTATTATTATTTTTCAAAAGTTTTTATGGTTTGTTACTATAGAAAAGATAAATTTTATTTATATATATATATATATATATATGTAAAATTAGAATTAATCAATTTTCCTTTTTATTGATAATTAATATTTTATTTAATTAAATACATGTCAAAACAATAAGACTTAACATATATATTAAAATATAAATAAAATGATATATTTTATCATAAGACTTAACTAAACAGTAAGACTTAACATATATTTATGATTATTAACTTTCCTTTTATATTTGTATTCTTTTTTAAAATTGCCGAAATATTAATTTTCCTTTTCCTTTTTTTGATATTTAATGTTTTAATACTTCTTAATTTTACTTTTATAATTGTATGACTTTTTCAATTGGCATAAACTTTAAATTTTCCTTTAAATTTTAAATATGTATTATTATTATTTTTCATAAGTTTTTTTATGTTTTGTTACTATAGAAAAGATGAATTTAGTTTTTATATATATGTAAAATTAAAAATAATCAATTTTCCTTTTTTTATTGATAATTAATATTTTATTTAATTAAATACATGTCAAAATCTGATCGTTTATATTGACATGTGTCACGATCATGTGAGTTACTAAATTTGAATCATTCATCTTTATATAATAAGACTAAATTTTATCATGTAAATGATATTTTATATCATATATGTGTCATATACTACAACTATACAGTATCTTCTAATCTAACAATATTAATTTATTTAACTGCATTCAGAAACTAATTCCAAAATCATGGTTTTTTCACATGGCTGTTTGTGTGAAACCACAAATCCGACAAAGGACCAATGGCACATTATAGGTTTTCTAGTTGACTAAGTGTACATAGAAGCGAGGCTAAGTGGACCACTAGTTAGTTCTTTAATATTTCATATGTTTCTAAAAGATTATATTTTAAAGAATATTTTTATTTTAAAATAATCATATTTTTCCAACTTTATGCATAATTACCTCTAAATTTTTTATTATACCCTTATTTTTTAAAAAATAATTATTTCATAAAGACAAAGTTGAAATTGTCATTTTAAACAATTTTTTAAAATCCTTAAAAATCCTAAAAATATTATCCTTTAAAAACAGAGGGAATCACATTTTTCTCAATTGATTTGGAAGGACATATATAGTGAAGAAGTCATAACAACCATTTTGAGATGACATAGCAAGAACAAAATTGTTTAGATAACATAACGGATAAGCTCCTTCTCATCAAACTATATACAAAATCGTAGACTTACATGTACTATGCATGCAACAAAGCTTCATATCTACAAAGGAATGGATTCAAAATCGAAATCTTGTATAATACAAATCTAGTTTCAGGACAAGAATGAATAAAAGTGTCCGAGGAGTTCATTGCTCTCACTTCCGACAATTACTTTTTAATTGGGTAATATTATCTATTTTATGATTTGATTAGATTCATATTATTATTCTCTATTACATGGGTGGACCCACATGAGCAAAAAGTGTGTGGTATAAATATGAAAATTGTAAGGTATTTTACATATGAAAGTTTGGCTAAAATGGTTAAAACAAATCCGACATGAGTTAAAATTTGTCAAATACTTTTTTAAAATTATTTACATATTTGACACAAATAAAAAAAAATCTTGGATCCGCCCCTACTCTAGTATAAGTATATGGTAATTTAATCTTATTTTAGAAAATGTACTTCTAAGATTAAATATTTTCTTCTTACAAGTTAACTTACATATTTTAGTAATAAATTATATTTAAATTTTAGTAACATATTTAATATTTTATATCAAATAAAGATAAGACTTTTATTTCACAAAAATAATACAACTACACTTTGCTTCATTAAATGGTCTTGGACTTAATTATGGTTTTCATTTTCTTCTAATTAAAGTACTTTTAATTTCATTTGTTTAAAATTGGGAATTTGCTTTAACAATGAAACTAGATATTAAAAGGAAAAACCTTAATAAAGGAAAAAAGATGACGGCGCATCTGGAGTATTATTAAAAGTTTAATAAGTAATAACCATGCAATATGCATTATTAAATAATGGAAAATTAAAAAAAAGAGAGAAGATTTCTTCGACCGTTCCTTATAAAAGTGGACAAGTCTCTTGCTCTTGTTTACCTTTTCCAATTCGGAGAAAGCCAAAAGAGAAGGGGAAAATAAAAAGAAACCACCGGCCGCAAGAAAAGTCGCGTTTTTGTTCCGACCCAACTGCTCTCTCTCTACTTTTCCTGGAAAATTCCGTCTTCTTCATTAACCCAATTCACAATCCTTCTTTATTTACCCGAAATTTCTCGAAATCCTTTGGATCTACGCTTCCTTAAGTCTCCTGAATTCGATTTGATTGTGGTTTCCGGGAGCAAATTTCGTAACTTTTGATTTGGGTTTTCCGATTTAGGGTTTGTTTGTTCTTCATCCTATCTCGGGTTAGGGTTTTTTTTTTATAAAAATTTCGTGATGGGTGAGGAAGGTTCAGTGTTTGAATTACCGGCTGATGATTGTGATGATGGTTTTGAGTTTGAAGTTGATGATGAGGATCTCACTATTGACATCGATACGATTTATCGGATTTTAGATGAGAAACCTGATTCTGCTGAGGTATTTTTAGCTTTTGGGGGAGCTATTACGAACTTGATTTGGCTTCAATTTCGTTTTTTTTATTAGCTCCGTTGTAAAATAGGGTTAGGAAAATTGAAACATTGATTTTGAATGCTCTGTTTAAGATATTTGAATTTGTATATATATTGTTCAATGTATGTTTGATTCACAATTCGAAACTAACCTTGTCAGTGACTACTTTTAGGGTAGCCAAGATAATTCGTCATCACCAGTTGATTCATCTGCTAACGAGCTCAACAATTCACAGTTGCAAAATGGTTAGTAGCTTTAAAAGGATACATTTTTAAATAATTTTATGGTCAAAGAGGTAACATCACTTGGATTTTTTTCTTTGTTTCTTGAATAGGAGGATCTCAGATGGTTGATTGGCTTCCTTCTCAGGATTCATGTAATTTAAGAGCCTCACAACCTGGGACAGGGGTGTCTGGTTCATTCGATGACCATGTGAAAATGGACCCTGGGATGAGTCCTTCACCTGCTCATACTTGCTCTGCAAGTCTGAAAGATTGGTTTTCGTTAAGCCAGGGTGAGCAGCCTGTGGAAACATGTGGAGTATCTCAATCTGAGATGACTAGTTGTAGTATATCGTCTAGTTTCTCTGATCATGATGGCAATGTCGCCTTCAATCCTGTGAATTGTGACGTTGACACTGTTTCCAACCAGGATGAAAAGATGACCGATTCCAAATGTATGCATCTTATCTACTAAATATCAGGTTTTTCTGTGTGTGTAAATTTTGATGCTACTCATATATCTGTTGCTAATTTCCACATTCCTCATTTATTTTACATCATACTGCAGTAACATCGACTTCATATTTCGAAGATGTGCCTGGATATGGAGCGGAATTGGGAGCCAATCATAATTCCACTGTCATGTCTGGTTTTTTTCATAATTCGAATTCTCTCAGTGACAGTGCGCATAACTATGTCTCTTCTGCACAAGATTGCTACAATACTAGTGGTCCATCCTTCTCAGAACATACTCCCAATAATTTCGCTTTTCAGTTCTTTCCCAATAAAGAAGAAGCTGTAAATGATGTTGACAGTAGAGTAAGTGAGTCTCAGTCAGATGGGGCTAGCCGGATGATTTTTGATAGACATGGGAGAGTAGATAAAGGATCTTTAGAAAGGAAACTTGCTGTTGATTTTTCTAATGCAAGAGGGATCAGTGTCAAGAGTGAAAGTAATCCTTCAGTTTCTCCTGCATGTGTCAAACCGTACAACAGTTTTGACAGTCATTTAGCTGATAATAATCTTGACCGGCCTGATAACTGTTCAAGCAGTTATCAAGATAATAAAGCTGTTCATGTGATGGTTAAACCAGAAGCTGAGTCAGAAAAAATGGTCTACAGTTCGGTTCCAGGGCAAGATAGTTTCAGGGACGATGCTTATGCACCTGGAGAGACCAATCATTGGTGGTCTGGTCCATCAAGCTGTGCACTCTCTTATCAAACAGATCTTGCAGAGAGACACTCATTTATGGCACCACAAACGGCTTTCCCTAGCCAAGACAATGGCAACGGAAGCTTCAATAATTTTTATGATTCAGATGCATGTTTGCAATATGTTGCAGCAGATCCCAGCCCAGTGACACAAAGCAATGACTATTTAGACTTACAAATGCAACAAGGAGACCGTGAACATATTCAACCAAGGAGCATTGATTCTAATTTCTCAAATGCCAGCTTTGAATCAGTTCAAAGTCATTCTTCAGAATGTATATCCGATAGTGATAATGATTCTGACATCTGCATTATAGAAACTAATGGCCACTCTGCTGTCCCAATCCCATATCGACCTCTAGCTATGAAAAAGCCAGTAGTTTCTTCGGAATATTCTACAATTGGTCATAGTTATAACCAATCTACTGCCCTGAAGCTTCAGTCAAACAAAGAAAATATTATCTTTCAAGCTGCACTGCAGGTTAGTGTCTGTTAGTCTTATAAGGGAGTAGGCGTTTTACCGAATTGTCATTGTATCTTTTTGTTGATTCTAGTTTACTCTCTGCCACGCACCAACAGTCCAACACCTTCGTTTTTGCTAACATGTGGATACATATTTGTTTGTATAGAAATATCTGTTTGAAACCCTGATCATGATTAAGTCGAAAATGTTGTATGGGGATATAATGGGAGTAAAAGGTTCCTGACTGCCTGTTATTGGATGTGTCATGAGTTATAGAATGCAAGACTGCTATTAATGAAAGTCCCATATTAACCTTTATTCTTCATATTAATCCAAACTCATGACTTCGTCTTACTTGACAGGATATCTCTCAGCCTAATGCTGAAGCAAATCCGCCTGATGGTGTCATGACAGTCCCGCTTCTGAAACATCAGGTATGTATGTAATTATCAATAGTTAAACGTTCCCTGTAGATGTTCAAAATACAAGCCGTGGAAATTAAATGCGTGGTGTACTTTATCGATATACTGTCCAACTTGATGGTTGTATGTTTTGGTAAATGTTAATAGAGATATTTATTGTTGTATTGACTTGACTGTATATTACTCATGGACAGCGAATTGCATTATCATGGATGGCCCAGAAGGAGACAACCGGCTTCCCTTGTTCAGGAGGAATTCTTGCTGATGATCAGGTTATTATTATTATCTTCTGTTGTAATTTTCTCACGTCAAATAGCTGAGAAAAAGTAGCTTGAAATTTCTTCTTTTTTAATCAAATTTCCTGGTATAATTTTATTTTGCAGGGACTTGGGAAGACAATTTCCACTATAGCTCTTATACTGAAGGAACGGTTTACTCGTGCCCAAGCATGTGAAGAAAGTATTAAGAAAGAATATTTTGACCTAGAAAGCGAGAGTGGAGAATGTGCAGATAGTGTGGGTAAGGCGAAGGGAAGACCTGCTGCTGGAACGCTTGTTGTCTGTCCCACTAGTGTTATGCGCCAGTGGGGTGATGAATTAAATAAGAAGGTGTCTAGTGAAGCAAATCTCTCTGTTCTGGTATACCATGGGTCTAGCAGAACAAAGGATCCTCATGAGTTGGCTAAGTATGATGTTGTTGTTACCACGTATGCTATTGTAAGTATGGAAGTGCCGAAGCAGCCTCTTGTTGATGATGAGGACGAAGAGAAGGGTAGTGTACATGATGGTGGAGCTGCAGCTGCTGGTTTTTGCTCAAACAAGAAAAGGAAATACCCTCCCGATTCTAAGAAGAGGGGATCAAAGAAGAAGAAACAGGTTGAGTTTCTGTCTGGCCCACTTGCGAAAGTTTCATGGTTTAGAGTTGTTCTAGACGAAGCACAGAGCATTAAGAATTACAAAACCCAAGTTGCAAGAGCATGCTGGGGCCTTCGTGCTAAACGGAGGTGGTGTTTGTCTGGCACTCCAATCCAGAATTCAATCGATGACCTCTACAGCTACTTTCGATTCCTCAAATATGATCCTTATTCTTCCTACGTATTGTTCTGTAGCACGATTAAGAACCCTATAAGTAGGAATCCAGTGAAAGGATATCAGAAGCTGCAGGCTATCCTGAAAACAGTGATGCTTCGCCGTACTAAAGGTCAGTCTACTGATGATGCTAAATTGATTTGATTGTTCATTTGAGGGTTTTTATGGTTTCTAACTGATAAACAAATTAGGTTCATTTCTTGATGGGAAACCCATAATCTCTTTACCTCCGAAGTCCATTGAGTTGAGGAAAGTTGATTTCACAGATGAGGAACGTCATTTTTACTCTAAACTAGAGGCCGAATCTCGTACTCAATTCCAGGTTCGGCTGTGTTCTCAATATACCATTAAAAGGAATTTGCATTATAAATATGGTTTTAAGTATGCATTAGCCATTGTATGTATTTACACTCCGGAAGCTTAAGTTTTACTTTATCCTTTACTTTTATATCAGGAATATGCAGAAGCTGGAACAGTGAAGCAGAATTATGTAAATATCTTGTTGATGCTCTTGCGCCTTCGCCAAGCTTGTGATCACCCTCTTCTCGTTAACGGTGAATATAGTTTTACCTGGGAATCCTCAGTCGGATTAGCGAAGAAGCAGATGTGCTCGGAAGCTTCGTTGGCCATTTGTGGTATCTGCAATGTAAGATTCTTTTCTCTTCTTATTTTTTTCTGTTCTGACAAACATGAAAGAGGAGTTCTGAAACATTATGAAAATCATATTCAGAAAGGGTTTGTACTTTTTACTCTATTATGCCACATTTAATATCGCCTTTCTTTGTTTTTAATCTATATCCTTTCTTTACACACAGGATGCACCTGAAGATGCTGTTATTTCAGTCTGTGGTCATGTTTTCTGTAAACAGTGCATTTATGAACGCCTTACAGGTGATAATACTCACTGCCCCCTTGCAAACTGCAATGCCAGACTTACCATCTCCTCACTTACTTCCAAAGCGAGATTAGACGATGCTTCGCCTGGGATGCAGGGTTGTGTTACTTCAGATCTTGTTGAGAGTTTTGGTCCTTGTTCTGATGAAGATCTCCCATATGGTTCATCTAAAATCAAGGCTGCTTTAGAGATCTTACAATCACTGCCCAGAACGCAGTATTTGACAGATACAAAACCGATCTCTCAAAACAGTGAGGACTCGCCTCTTCCTGGAACTCCAGTTAAGAGTGAGGGTAGTAACCTTGATGTTCAAGTTAAGGTAGCTGGAGAAAAAGCCATTGTTTTTTCCCAGTGGACAAAGATGCTAGACCTACTTCAAGCTTCTCTGGTAAGTTCGCGTATTCAGTTTAGAAGGCTCGATGGAACAATGTCAGTTGCTGCTCGAGATAAAGCAGTGCAGGATTTCAACACTCTCCCTGAGGTACATAGCCAATTAATTGAAATTTTAAGGACTCACCGTCTATGATAACAACCCATGATGATTTATATTTCGTTTATTACCCTATAGGTGTCTGTAATGATAATGTCTCTCAAAGCTGCTAGTCTCGGACTAAACATGGTGGCAGCTTGTCATGTTCTGATGCTGGACTTATGGTGGAACCCAACAACTGAGGATCAAGCAATTGATAGAGCACATCGTATAGGACAGACACGACCAGTGACAGTGGTTCGCTTCACAGTCAAAGATACAGTTGAAGATCGGATATTGGCCCTTCAGGTATTATGAATTGTCCCTTTAGTTTCTCTAAAAACTTGAAACCATTTCACTTGTGATATCTCTGAACACGTTTTGTCAATGATGCAGCAAAAAAAGAGAATGATGGTAGCCTCTGCATTTGGAGAAGATGAAAAAGGAAGCCGACAGTCTCACCTCACGGTGGAGGACTTAAGCTATCTGTTTATGGCCGATTCGTGAGAGCAAGGGTTCGAGCTCCTTTTTGACCAATGCAGGCGGGCGGGTACATATGATAGGATTTTTCTTGGGTTTTTTTGTGCAGCTTTTGGAAGAAGAAACTCTTGGTTTAACTGACTTACAGGTTTGTGCAAAAGAAAAATTAGAAAAAAAACATTTGGGGGGTTTGGGATACAGAAATAGAAAGCTGATCCGATTTGTTGATCCATTTAGATATTTAGGTATTGGCAATGAATATGGAAGAAGACAATAGGAGCCATTTGCTTTTCAATTTATCATTGTAAGATCACAATGTGAGTTATAGCTTTACTTCTTCAAGATCTTTTCCGCGTACATTGTCAAAAGTAGTTTCCACAAATCGTTTAGAAAATTTATGTGTTAGCTGAATAGAGAGGATTGATTTAAATTTGGCTAAAATATGGTTAACTGAGATCAAAAGTACATAAGCTGAAACCGCCCAAGCTCAAGCTACCTTATCAGATTGATTAGATCACCTATGACTGGATTGGAATATTCACTCATAAATCTTAACAATTCCTTGGATTTGAAATCTCATAGAAAATATTCTATCTATCGGCTTCGAGTCTTGTGAAAACTTTTACTAAATAGAACATATGAATAAACATATCAGATATAGGATCCGAGTTGTTACATCTATGGTTATAAAACGCAAACAACAAGACAAGACCGAATAAATTCTAGACATGGATGACAACTAAACCTTCATAAAACATTTTAGATATTCTCTAATGCTTTATCTCTATTCCATATTCTCATATCATATTTTTTCAGGTAATATCTAGAAAGGTCGAATTGATACTTTCCCTTTTTTTGACTCCATATTATCCATCAAACCGTCCCTCGTCTCAATTTTTCTCGAGGTTTTCTTTACGCCTACCATCAGTTTCTATCTATACCAATAAAGAATAAATTAACAATGATTTTTTGTTAAGACAAAACTAAGTTTGCGCATGAAACTGGTAAAGCTTTACCGATGACCAGAGGCATTATAATACTATTGGCTAATGCATATTAAGCTTCGAGAGACAACTTATTGGAATGTTATTCAATATTCTTAATACGAGCAAATAATGATAAAGAGATTGAATAAGATGCAAAGTCCACTAAAAACCAAAAGAAAAAGAAAGAAGAAGATGCAAGTCCATTAGTTCAAATCAATCCTTCGATTCACTCATATTGCATTAATAAAGATCATTAGATTCTTATAAAAACTTTCTTAAGATTTTGTTTGCTAAAGATTATTTAGCAAATTCTAGTTTGTGAGGGTTGTATGATACAATTAGTAGCAAATTTGAGCCACTTAGCGCATGTGAGATAATTAGATGTATCGATAAGTTAGTTATTAGTCAATAACAAATAGGTTTCTTTTTCAGTCAAGCCAATAAGACAACTACAAATGCACACATTTTATTATATAGTAATGGTTAAGATGGTACAAAATATAGTCCTTATATAATTAGAAACATTTAAGTGGACCTCCATATGCAAAAATAGTCATGACCAACAGAAGCGGTCCCCTATCATTTGTCACACATTCTATTTAGTATTTTCTCAAATTTCAGTCTGACTCTGAGTTACAAAAATATAAAAACAATAGCCTCTTAGCATTATAACCCCATTTGAAGATTATTAAATAGAAAACCTTGGAGAAAAAATATAAAGTATCCACGCATCACGCATGCATTCTCAGATGTTAAGAGTATTGTATTCACGCATTCTAAATATAGACAATATATTAGCTATATATAAGTTACAATCTAGTGGGCTACTCACCAACTCAAGGGTTCTTCTATGGAAAGGATTATTAAGACTGCATAGTTTGAATATCCATTTAAAAATATCGAAGTTATCTTTCTATTACAAACCAAATGATGTCATAGAACCGTTGAAACCTATTTTCTATCACATAGTATACAATAGATAAATTATACATGTAACCTTTCCAAAAAATAGAGAATAATAGGAAACCAAATGACACACGGAAGATTTAATGCGAATATTATGTTTTCCTCTAATTCCTTAATATAGTAAGTTGAATTCCATGTCAAAACACTATTGGTTTTCTGTTTTTATTTTATATTTTAATCACTTTTTATATTTTTAGTCTTCACCACTTAATTAATTATTATAATTCATCGTATACCGAGTTTATATAAATAAAAACGCGCTAGGTTACAAATAACAAAAACAGTCCATGTTCTTTTGGTAGTTTGCCAAATCATCTGAGTTTGTTGAAACCATTTTTTTTTTGGAAGAAAAGAAGTAATATTTAGTTTGAAAGCACCGGCGCCAGGGTCTGCCAAATAGGAATATATGCCATATTTGCCTTTCGCAAAGATCAATCGTTTAAAGAAAAAATAATACAGCGTAATTAATACTAGTATTTATAAAACAAACCTAACATAACTTAAATCCCAATTGAATCAGGGAAAGCCATGGTCGTTGAATAAAATAATAGAGCCCTATCACAGTTAATGGGATTATGGGAAGCAGGTAAATAGGTTAATTAGGTGATTGGGACCTAAACCAACATTACATTAATGTATCAGCCTATTAATTAGAAAAAATATCATTTAAATCGTGAACTTATGTTCAAACACTATTTTAATTATAAAATTTATGGAAGATTATGTTAAACAATAACTTTTGTTGATTTCATTTTTTATATATAAAATTTTCGTTGAGCAGGCTAAACTGGACAAACGACGTCATTTTCAGACAAATTTTTATTGTCATTTAAATCACAAACTTTCAAATTTAGGCCATTTAAAACATGAATTTTGTAAAATAGGTAATTTAAATCATGAACTTTGTACTATAGGCCATTTAAATCATCAACTTTCATTAACTAAGTTTTTTAGGCATCAAATTTCGATACTTTATAGTTAACGACTCTCTATTAACCGAACCTAGGTACCAACTTTTTAGGTTTTTTAGAGATCAAATTTTGTTACTTTATAGTATGATTGGAGATGCCTTAATTTAATAACCCACCTGAAACAAAAATTTACAAGATAACCCAATAACATAAATTAAGCGGGGTATACGATTTTAAACAAAACTCTAGAAGAGAAAAAAAAAAGAGAGAAAGAAAACTCGAGATCTGCGAGAGAGTGGAGGCCATACAAGATTATGGTTGGCGAGCCAAGCCGTGGAGAATGCGGACTAGACCTTTCCACTAAAAGTACTACTCGTAGACACTTGACAGTTGTGGTATTTTCTTCCCACTTTCCTCCGTTCGGTATTGTTGGTTAAGGCAAGCTATTAAATTAAAATCCTTAGATGAAATTTAAAATCTAGGGTTTCGGTTAACAGATAGTCGTTTATGATAAAGTAAAGAAATTTGATGCCTAAAACCCTACTCAATGAAAGTTGATGATTTAAATGGCTTATAGTACAAAGTTCATGTTTTAAATGGTCTACATTTGAAAGTTTGTGATTTAAATGATATTAAAAATTTGTCTGAAACGATATCATTTTGGCAATAACGGAACAGAGTAACGTCTGTCAGTAACTCTATTAGCAGATTTAACGTCATGTCTAGTTTGGCCGGGTTAACGAAAACTTCATGTATAAAAAATGAAATGAACGAAAGTTGATATTTAAAATAACCTTCCACAAATTTAATGATTAAAATAACGTTTTAACGTAAGTTCACGATTTAAATGACATTTTTTCCTTTTTAATTCCATCAAAAACTACCGTTATAAACCGGGTGTTTTAAGATGTATACTACAATGGTAACGAATATTAAAAAGAAAACACACATACAAAGAGTCTTTAGCTTTACTTCAATTCCTCCCAGAATTAACAATTAATAACCATAACAATTGTTTTTTTTTCATGTTTTTCTATCGGAAAGTCATTTTAATTTTTATAACTATCGAACAAGAAAATCCTTTTTTGGGTCAAACATATGTGTTCAGTTATAAGGGTTGTTTATTTAAAAACATAAATCGCCAAAAAGGTTTGTTTATACACTTTTTAAATTATTAACTAAAATGAAATTGTTTTTACTAAAATTATATAACCAACAGAACTATGTTTTTAGTGTTTATATATATATATGATCCTATGTATTTAATCAAATGAATACTTTTGAATATATTGGCATTCTTTCAAGAAAATTTATATGCTATGACTTTCATGGAGCGGATGAAGCACTTTCTCTTTGATGGGTTTTAATCACGAATAAATGGGAAAAAGTATTGCAACTTTATTACTCCTATTTAAACCTGTGGAAATAGGAGAATTGAATAGCCCCACAATAGCATAACTACATAAAATATATATTAATATATATATATATATATATATATATATATATATGAAAATATAGACACACATATGAATCGTTGGCATGCTAGCTTGGGCATCAAGATAACTATATGGACAAAATTGTAGGATTTATAATGACCGGGCCGATTTTGAAACAGAAGTTGGAATGATATCCGTATAAGTTTAAAATTTTTATGTTTGTAGTTTAAAAAATTTATTTTGATAGAATATTTAGCAAATTTGCATACATGAAGCATCATTTTTAAGCATAAGATTATATCACTGAACACGAACTCGCAAGAACTAAATATTCTAGTCAGAATTTTATAAAGTTAAACTAAAAGATTTCCCAAATAACCTTAGGACGTGTTTTCTTTTTGTAGATTACAATTTTTCTTTTGATGAAATATTTAGTAAACTTCATACGTAAACCATCATCTTTAAAAATAAGCTTATATCATTGAGAACGAATTCGCAAGAACTAAAAATTCTAATTACAGTTAAACCTCTATAAATTATACTCGATTTATTAATAATTTAAGTAAATTAATAAAGTTTCAATTTCAAAATACTATTTTAACTCAAATATCACTTTTATAAATTAATAACCTCAATAAATCAATAAAATATTATAAAATTATATTACTGTTAATATTATTAATTTATAAAAGTTTTACTGTAAAACTAAAAAACAAAATTAAGAAATTTCTCATAACGTGGAAAAAAAGGACATGGAGTAAGTTAAAATATTATTCCAGTTTATCAGAAAACTCTTGACTAAAAATATAAGAAGTCAATTTAATAGTAGAAAACAATACAATGTGTGATCGAAAAAATGCCTTTAAAAAGTTTTTGATGAAATAATTCGACCGAGTGATTAAACAAAAGCCACTAATCACCACATAGGATACTATTATTCCATAGCCACGATACAAAATCGAGTCACGATCTTCCCTTATAAATAGATAGACATCAAAGCTTTGATACTTTATCCATCTCATCTCATTACTACTATTTAGTATATCTCCATTCAAATCTCTGAATCATCAAACTATGAACATTTTTAATGTGTCCATTGCTTTGTGTATTTGCACTCTTATCCGGTTTGTTTCGTCAGATAGTCCACAAGCAATGAGAGATCTCGTAACAAATTTTCCTGGCCAACCAAAAGTGAGTTTCAGACATTTTTCCGGTTATGTCACTGTCAATGAAACCAACGGTAGAGCTTTGTTTTATTGGTTCTTCGAGGCCATGACTCAACCCAACGTGAAGCCTTTAGTACTATGGCTTAACGGAGGTAATCAAGCTCACATTTCTTATTTATGAGGAAACATATTTATGCTAGTTTTATATATTTTTTCTTACATACATTTATATTTTGGATACATTTTTCGATTTTTCATTGTTTATAGCTATAATATATAGGTCCTGGATGTTCGTCTGTGGGTTACGGAGCAACACAAGAGATTGGTCCATTTCTCGTTAATAACAATGGAGCCAGTATTAAATTTAACCCATACGCATGGAACAAAGGTATATTAAAGTGTATTTTATTTATTTATTTATGTATCATAGATTCTGAGATTCATAATCATCATCGTCACCTCAGCATGTATATACTATATTATATAACTAGTTTAAAATGGTGATGCAGAGGCCAACATATTGTTTCTTGAATCTCCGGCTGGTGTTGGATTTTCATATTCAAACACAACTAGTGATTACAGAAAACTAGGCGATGACTTTACAGGTAATAATATAATTATATTTATGTATTTAATTATAAGTTTTTTTTGATAAAAATATTTACTATAGGTTATAAAATCAGTATATTCTTGTTGTTGATGGACGTCGATTGATTGTTTTTATATACAATCAACAGCGAGAGACACATACGCTTTTCTCCAAAAGTGGTTCGTGAGATTCCCAGCTTACAAAGAAAACATATTCTTCATCGCAGGAGAGAGCTACGCAGGTTTTTAATCTTCGACTTAAGAAAATTATATAATACTTCATCTAAGATTGCTTTATTCAATGTTTTGATTTTCATAAACAACTACACATGGACAGGAAAATACGTACCCGAGCTTGCAGAGGTTATTTACGACAAGAACAAGGGACAAAACAATTTGTCACTTCACATTAATCTCAAGGGCATTTTGGTAATCAACAACTTTGATTTTCTTTTTTTTTCGTAACTCATAAACTAAACAAAAAACATGATACATTCTAGCTCTGGGTAAAATATTCGTTAGTTTTGGTTCGAATCATTATTTATTTTGATTTGATTCGAAAAAATCAAATATTTGTAATTTTACGAAGCAAACCAAATATTAAAAATTAGTATTCGTCAAAAACAAAACAAATATTAAACACTAAACTTTTAAGATGCGAATATTCGTTTCGCTTCGATATCTATATATATATATATTTATATAAATATATTACATATTGATTATTATTATATAAAAATTATAAAATTTTATTTATCAAATTAGTTATATAAATATTTAAATTTAATAAATTAAGAAAATATGTAATTTTAAATAAAATATTGCTATTTTATGATAAATTTGAAGTTTTCTTTATTTTATTTTTATTATTATTTTAAAATTCTTACGAAGCGAATCGAATATTCGCGAATACTTAAGATTTTAGCGAATATTCGGACAGATTCGAAGCAAATAAAAATAATAAAGCGAATATGAGTAATACTAAAACTAGTTATTCGGACCGAAATAAAGTGAATATAAATACCTTAAAAAATCTGAATATTTGCTTGGTGTCGAGGCTAGTACTCTATGTCTAACGTGAAACTTGAATTTAAGGACGTTTCCGTATATTTGATTCGCATAACACTAAACAAATTGACGTTGAACATTATTCTATTTTCGATCGATATATTATAGACCTGATATTTGAGCTTCAAGTAAATTTAAGTTTATATTTGAATCTCCTATAGCACTGAAAAACTGCATATCATTTATTGTTCAATATTTGACCGATCTTAGGGTATCTTAGAACATATGAAAGGTTTATATGTGTTATTCATTTCTTGTGGCTGATAAAAAAAATCAATATGCTAAGTGATATCCTAATTAACCCATTAGTAAAAGACTAATCTACCCTTATGTAATGTGAATACAATATGACCTACTATGTGACCCAATAGTATTGTTCATAGTCCAATACAAAACATGATATTTGCATCTTTGATACAGCTTGGAAATCCATTGACATCATACGCCGAAGATTGGACAGGATGGGTAGATTATGCGTGGAGCCATGCAATAATATCGGACGAGACATATAAAGTCATAAAAATGAGTTGCAATTTCAGTAGTGACACTACTTGGGAGGTTAAAGGATGCAAAGATGGCGTAGACGAAATACTCAAACAATACAAAGAGATCGATCAATACAGTCTTTACACTCCTCTCTGCATCCACCATCCATCAAAGCTTGATTACTGCGCTAATTCCAAGACGGTTATAAACTAATTATACAACACATTCATTAATTGTGTGTGTTTGTATTGCGACAAGAACTTATATGCTTGAAACTCTTAAGCAGATTCCAAGGCTGTTCGATGGATTTGACCCATGTTTGGATGATTATGCAAAATTATTCTACAATAGAGCTGATGTTCAAAAGGCTCTTCATGTCACTGATGGTGTTCATCTCAAGAACTGGACCATTTGCAAGTATGTATATTATATAACTCATGTTATTTTTATTTTTATTTTCGGATAATATGATAGAAATAACCTAAAATAATCTCTAATTTTTTCTTTCTTTTCTTCCGAGAAACAGCACTGATATTCTCAATCAATGGAACTCCACTGATTCAAAGCGATCCGTGTTGCCTATATATAAGAAACTCATTGCCGGAGGATTTCGAGTTTGGGTTTACAGGTAATTTTTGTTTTGTTTCGACAAACAGAAATTTCAGAAAACATTTATTTAAGTTTTATTCATTTTATACCTTTTTTCTATTGTTACAAAGTTCATTTTATACTTGAAACACATATATATGAGTAACATATATCCTAAACTTGGTTGCTTCATACCCAAGAAAACTGTATTTTCATCTGTTTCCCTGGTTCATTGGGATTTTTAAAATTATAATCATATATATACAATAAGCTGAAATGTTTTTATTCTTCATTTATTTGGCGACTCAGCGGCGATACTGACGGAAGAGTTCCGGTACTCTCGACAAGGTATAGCATAAGTAAACTGGAATTACCAATCAAGACAGCTTGGAGGCCATGGTACCATGAGAAACAGGTCCCAGTTAGTACTCTCATTTAAAATATTTTTGATCGATGCTATTTGATACCAAGATTTGTTTAGAAAACTTGATAATTAACTTCTTAAAAAAATTAAAAATATTCGTTTTAATGATTATTAGGTAAGTGGATGGTTTCAAGAATACGAAGGTTTAACGTTTGCAACGTTCAGAGGAGCAGGACATGATGTGCCTTCCTTTAAACCTAGTGAATCCCTCGCTTTGTTCTCTGCCTTCCTCAACGGAGTTCCTCCTCCTTCGTCGCGATAGAGTTCGAAGCAAAAATAAAATTGCATGTGGCAAATCCAAAATAGAAAAAGAGACAAATTTACTCAGAAAATAATCATATATAAACTCTTTTTAAGTATATGTGTTACTTTTCGTTCACGGTAGGGCACATTATAAACTAATTATGTAGTGCCAGCACACCTTTCATGTACGAAACTTATTTCAAGCATGTTTATGATTATAACAACAACTCTTATATTTAACTAATAAATAGAGTTCTACTAGTGCCATTTTATAAAATTTCTTAAAATCTAAAAAATTAAAAATTATACAAAGAGAATACAGTATTGTTCCTTAACTGAAACAGAGCAACGAGAGGAGAAGGATCGAAATTCAGATTCAACGAAGCAAGATCATCAAGAAGTATAGCCTCTAATAGTGTTGAGCTGATGCGACACTGAAACATTCTAAACCATGTGGTGAGGTGGGACTCGACATTAGGACGGTACGGTTGCGCTCTAGATAAAGGATGTAGACGTGATCTGACGCGACGGGTAATTTCCCCACCTAGAGACGCCAAAAGGATAGGCTGATATGTGTGTAAGAGTACTTGCATCTTAATTCTTTCATATCAAGTATAAGGAGCCTTGCATTATAGAGTATATAGAAAATATATTCAGAATTAAATATGTATATTCATACTCTATATGCATAACTAATCATGTGATGTTGGAGCATGTTGACGGATATTTAAGCCAAATAAGAATCATGTCTTCAAAGGATGTTGGAAGGGATAGTCTTTCAGAACAGTCAACTATTTGTTGTGAATTAGGACAAATTATCAACACCTAGGAAAGTCAAAGAGTGGCATAATCAAATATGGTTAAATCATTAAATTTAGTATTTAAAATATATTTTTAAGAAAAACTTAGCTAAGATAACCCACTATTTTTGGGGAATAGCTATAATAACCATGCTGTTCGCGTCTTGATGAACATTTATCCATAAATATGTTGAGTTTACTAGATGTTCACAGATTGCCAAAATATGTTGAAATGTTCGTTGACTCTATCGAAAGTATTTTTAAAAATAATTCTCTTAAGTTTTAAATTTTTTAAATAAACTATTTTTATTTTTTTCAAATATAAAGTATGTTATTGTGGCAAATCACCATTTAAAAAATCATAAGTTATTCTTCTTAATAATTGTATAGTTAAATCAATTTACATTATATTGTAAATTTATAACCGGATTAATGGGTTGCAAAAAATAAAAAAAATAAAAAAAAATAGCACCATCACTTACTAAACTTACTATAGTCAATTCTATGTTTTAAAGGTCAACTTTTGACTAACAAGATGGCAATAAATCTATTAATTGCCCAAATGACTACTCTTCCATATCCACCTAATTTGTTTATTTCCATATTGAAAACAAACTCCACAAAACAAAATCGAATCACACAATCTTTCCAAGCTTATGTCTCAACCATCTAATTACTTCTTGTAATCTCTTTTCAAAATCTCACTCCTTAATGAGTCATCAGACGATGAACATTTACAATTTGTTGATTGCTTCGTGTCTTTTCACTCTTTTCACGTCTGTATCGTCTGATAGTCCAGAGGCATTGCAAGATCGCGTTACGGATTTGCCTGGTCAACCTGATGTTAGCTTCAGACATTACGCCGGTTATGTCCCGGCCAATAAAACAAATGGGAGGGCTATGTTTTATTGGTTTTTCGAGGCTATGAGTCTCCCAAACCAGAAACCTTTAGTACTGTGGCTTAATGGAGGTAATCAAACTCAATTTTGACTTCTAAGGAAATATATATATATATATATTTTTTAATATTAAACATAAAGTTTTCTTCTAAAATTTTTGATTTAGAGGGACACCTTGTTTTTTTTTGTTTTTTGTTATTGATAATATATATGGTGTAGGGCCTGGATGTTCTTCTGTGGGATACGGTGCAACACAAGAGAATGGTCCATTTCTCGTGGATAACAAAGAAACCAAAATTAAGTTTAACCCCTATGCATGGAATAAAGGTACACCAGAGTTTTTCATTATTAATGTATGATGTATCTTTGCATTAATCGTATAGTATATGTCAAAAATTCGTGGTCTTTTCATCTCAAAAATGGCAATGAACGAAATGACCCTTGGTCGTTATTATTTGAAGATGTAGTTTTTTTATCGGGTCCAGTGTCAGATTCTTAATTGTATATATTTTAAGTTAATAGATATGTTACATTTGTTGATGCAGTGGCCAACATGCTGTTTCTAGAATCTCCCGTTGGTGTTGGGTTTTCGTATTCAAACACAACTAGTGATTATAAAGAAATTGGCGATGATTTTACAGGTATGTATGTATATATATGATTTATCTGTTAGTGGTCATGGAATAGATATCCAATTTTTTTTGTATTATGATTTTTTTTTAATATATACTGCAAGAGTATGTTCGATATGTATCAGTTCTAGAAGTAATTGGATTTGTCGTCTGAGTATTAGATTCAATCCGTAGAGGTTATTAAAAACCTAACAATTTTAAAATATTAAATTAATGAAAATAGATTGCTATATTCATTAAAATAATGCTAACAGTTTTGCTTGATGACTATGTGTAACACAATCAACAGCGAGAGAAACTTACGCCTTTATCCAAAAGTGGTTAAAGAGATTCCCAGCTTACAAGGAAAACGATTTCTATATAGCAGGAGAGAGCTATGCAGGTTTGGACTAATTTGTAAAAACATTATTTTTTATACTTCGTCTATGGTTTTGATTCACAAAACGCAAGCATACAGGCAAGTATATACCCGAGCTCGCAGAGGTCATTTATGACAAGAACAATGATAACTCGTCAGGTCACATCAAGCTTAAGGGCATTTTGGTATGTTATTATTACACTACTTCATACAAAAACTTCGAAATCTGAAACTCAACACCAATTAGCAATGAATGAACAAGTTGATATCTCTGTCTTTTGCATATTTATGTATTTTAGGCCATCTCTTACTTCGTATATGAGACTTTTGACAATATTCAATTCATGTTATTGATGTTTTGAGTTTTAAGTACTTTTGATTTCGTGATACTTACAAAATTCATCGTACAATATTTTCGATATATGGATAAGTTTTTTAAATGAGATTATATTTGTTATTTTTTTCTCTCCGTGGCTAGCTTGGAAATCCTGAAACATCGGAAGCAGAAGATTGGATAGGATGGGTAGATTATGCATGGAGTCATGCAATTATATCCGACGAGACATATGGAGTCATAAGCAGAAGTTGCAATTTCAGTACTAACACTACTTGGGATGTCAAAGAATGCAAAGATGGTGTAGACGAAGTGCTCAAACAATATCAAGAAATTGATATATACAGTCTCTACACTCCAAAATGTATTGGAAATTCAACGCTTAATTCCTCCGTTGGTTCGAGGCGATTCAAGACTAATCTCGCCAATTCAAAGATGGTAATATAAGACTCGTTTACGCGTATAAATATATGTAACATTGTGTGTAACGACTAAAACTTAATTACATGAAACGTTTTCAATAGATGCCAAGGCTGATGGGTGGATACGACCCGTGTTTGGATGATTACACAAGAGTGTTCTTCAACAGAGCAGATGTTCAGAAAGCTCTTCATGCAAGTGATGGTGTTCATCTTAAAAATTGGAGCATTTGCAAGTACTACTACTCTTCTTTATTTATAATCCTTAAATTATTTTCGCATATATATATGACAACCTTCAATGTTTTTCTGTGAAATAGCGATGCTATTTTTGATAACTGGCTTGATTCAAAGCCCTCGGTTTTACCCATATATAAGAAACTAATCGCTGGAGGATTGAGAATATGGGTTTACAGGTAAAATTTGAGTTTCTAAATTTCATGTTTTCAGATTTGATAAAATAATCCAATAAATACATATGATGAATGGGACTAACATGTACATATTCTAAACTTTATCTCAACTTCAGCTTGGGGTCTTCTATTATCATTTTTTTGGGGGGTATTTTCCTACACATATACAATAATTTTCTTGTGTTTTTTTTTCTTCGCCTACTTGTTGGCTCAGTGGAGATATCGACGGAAGAGTTCCTGTACTTGGGACAAGGTACTGCATAAATAAATTAGAATTACCCATCAAGACGTCTTGGAGGCCATGGTACCATGAAAAACAGGTAAAAAAAAATCGTATTCAAAAATTTACTAATGGATTATTGTATAAGAAGAGTTGTTTTTGCAGCCTTATCAGATTGATTTTGTTGATGATCACTAGGTAAGTGGATGGCTTCAAGAATATGAAGGTCTAACGTATGCAACGTTCAAAGGAGCAGGACATGATGTGCCTACCTTTAAACCTAGCGAATCCCTTGCGTTTTTCTCCGCCTTTCTTAACGGAAGTCTTCCTCCTTTGACGCGATAGAGAGAATCACATTACATTGATGGTTATAATAATATAATATATATAATATAGTTTTGTAAGAATTTTGACACATTTGTATGTGTTTAATTTTCTTAGGAATAAAGGATTTCAATCTCAAAACCATGATCCACCGGATCAACAAATTATTTTGTTTGGGATAGAATTTATGGTTTTATATTAATTTAAGGAACGATAACATTAGGTGGAAAAGGAGCAAATGTACCTTATAACCGATCAGGGTGAACAAACCAGATACAATAGCATTAAAACTAAGAAGAGGTTGAGCCTCGGAAAGAGTATACTTGAACCAAGTTTTTCCATACCATATTGGTCAACCGAGATACGACAGATTTAAGAGTCATAATCTCCAAGTAAAATCTAATTGACAATAAGTCAATAAGCAAGAAAATCCCATATCATTTTAAATAGTAATACAGATATTTTTCACCTTTTTTCTTTTTTATAGATATTTTTCACTTCCGATATAAGATTTGAACAATATTTTATTTATAAATCTAGCGCAAATTAGTTCGAAAAAATATATTTTCTAAATATTTCATACACCTACAATTTCTTAACAACTTGCACAAAAAGAAAATACTATTGTACACAAAGATTTTTTTTTGTTTTTTTAATTTTTTCTTAAATACCATTTTTTATATACTTTTCTATCTTCTTCCCCCCTTACATAATACACAAAGATTATTAACCAATCTATACCTAACATAGCTATATAAATTAATAGAAGCATGGTGAGGATATCGTCGGCATAATCATCGGTACCAGTTTTCTCTGCGTGGCAACAATCTTGAGAGGCTTATGTTGATACTCAAGCTGTGAGGCAATAATGGGTTTATGACCACGATAACTTCTTCTCAACCACATAGATGTATTCAATGCCCCGGGATCATCTTTCCTCTTAAATTCAAGAATCTTTGGTGAATGGTTCAAAAGCAAAGGAAGAATCATAAACTCATCACCATGTCCCATCGGTGGCATAGGCTCCATCTCATAAACATTCACGGGTTCGTAGAGAGCCTTCTTAATGTCTTGTAGCATCTCCGTGTCCGAATCAAAACGGTTCGTTTTGTTAAAAAACATCTCGAAGACTTTGCAACAAGCCATGTGAATCTCTTTGCATGGTTTTGGTAAATCACTTAGCCCATCAACTAGTATATGCTCCAGAAACTCTTTCCTTTTCGAATCAATTATCTTTTCGATCTGTGCGATCGAGTCCTCAATCTCGATACCCACATGATTCCTCATGTGGAGGAGCACAGAGTTGATCTTCCCTTGTTCTTGTTCCTTCTGAAAAATTTGATCGTTTAAGTTCCAGAATATGTTAAAAAAAAATTCAGTACAAAGAGTATGAGGATGAAAAAATATAAATTTATTCTTTTGAGCTTACAGTTTTTTCAAGTCTCAGGATTAGTACCCATTAGTTTTATGATTTATTTGGATCAATCAAAACCGTATAAATGATGGACCCACTAGTAGTAACACAAAGATGTACTAATTTTATGGATGGTGAATACTACATAGTGGTACTAGTTTTATGGATGGTACAATATATGTAGATTTAAATCTCTATATATATAAATTAATAATATTGGAACTAAACTATTTAATAATATCTTATTCATTTATCGTATTTATTAATTTATATAAAAAATATTTGGATTTTTATGGTACATACCATTTCCTTGTGCCATCATTTTCTTGACGCCTTACTAAATGGGTTACATAGTAAAACAGTACACGTTTGTACCACAGTGGTACAACATTATTAATTAGAACCGATACTTTTGTTGTTGTTGTAAATATAGTAGATCCCTGTCCCAATCCTCTACGTTAATCCCATCAGCGGAGGCCACCATAAATCGATCATTGGTCGGAAATTGATTGATTTTGTTGTAGTGAATTAATTACCACTAATATAAATTCTATAATATATATTTAAAGCTCTAAATCCAAAGGAAAAAAAAACATATCCAAAGTTTGAATCACCTGATAGCTTTGTAGATCATTTAAGAGTCGAGGTATGATCATGAGCAATTTAGTTACATTGTCGTAATTTCCGTGTTGGAGTTTGTGTTGGGGAAAACATGGTTCCATGAGACATGAGATGGAAAGAGCAATGGTGTGTGCTGCTATTGAGATTACTCCGTTTCGAAGATATTCTTCCATCGACGCTTTATGTCCATTCTTACTCCATTCAGCTTCACGTAGCCACGACTCAAATGTTTCACCCCACTGCATAAAATTATAATAAGAAAACATTTGTGGCAATAATCTAGCCTTTGGGAAAGTTTGTAAGTTATCCAAAACAAAAAAAATCTGAAATGCTGCAACTCTCTTTGTATTTGTTGATTTTTTACATTATATTTTTTTAAAAATTATACTCCTATTTCGATTTTAAGATTTTGAGAAAACTAATTACTAAATTGGCTTTTTAATAAGTCAACCATAATAATTAAGTCGTTGAAAGAAAGATAAAACTTTTTTTTATTTTGATAGTCAGGGGTTTATGATAAACAGGGTGTATATCAAAATTGGTTTTATTTTGTTTCTTGTTGAAGAAGTATACTTAAAAAAAAAGTAATGGTTTATGATATATCCTTAATTAATTTACTCTTAAGAAGTTGGAAAATTTTGTTCTTTTCTTTTCAATGCATTAAAAGAGGATTACGTGGTCTAAAAAAAAAAAAAAAAAATAGGCGGTCCAAACTTGTTTAAGATATATCGTTTTCTTCAAATTAAGTATAATTTCTTTCGACCGGGATGGAGTGAAAGAGACATTACGATGTTGCGAAGATGGTCTGTTATGTCTGTTCCGTGTTGCTTACGGCATGTCTCTGCAGTCTCTCTTACAATATCATCAAGTGCTCTAAAAATGATCTTGCCGTGACCTTTAAGCTCTTCTCCTTCCCACCTATCATATATACGTTAAAACAATTAAATCAAAGGACTGTCTCGAATTACATAAGCATAAGCGATTCATTTTTTAACCAATGTACCTTAAAATGGCTTTCGTAAGAGCTTTCAAATCATCCAAACAACCTTCCTCATCAAAGAAATCATCGGCAATTGTGATGAGGATGCCACTCTTTGCTGCAAGCTTACCAACTCTAATGGCATATTCATAGGGCAATGAAGTCGCAGTTGCAAAGTAACAATACGTTGTCTTCTCTCTACCAAAGCCAATATCATTAAGTCCCCATTTCTTCACCCACCTGTCTCAACTGCTATCGTTAGCCTATAGAGATTTACTTCATAATTAAGAGTTTGTATACAAACAGCGAAATTTTGCTATACCGAAATGTTTTTGTCCTCACAAGTCACAATTACCATGTAATTAGATTAAAACAAAGTCTACTTACATTGTCAATTCCTCCAGCTCGTGTCGGTAGTTGGCTTGTCGGAATTCGAAGTTTCTTGCAGCAAGATGAGACAGTTTTTCGCTATGTGAACTATGTAGTCTGATTCCATAAATCATATACACACAAGAGGCCCGTGATTAAATTTTTTTTTTGAAGGATACACAATTAGAAAGATTATTTTCATATGTACTATATATACCTTAGAAAGGAAGCTTTTCCGATAGAGAGAACATTTGAGTTCTTGTCCTCAATCCACATCCTATGATCAAGGTGTTTGAGTCGAGCTATCCATGGAGTACTTAATTCAAGCTTAACCTACAAATCAATCATTATTTTTATTTTTACGTCAATCATTATTTTTTTGAATTATTAAGCCATTGTCATCATTTAAAATTCTACAATTTATTGAGAAATCTTAGTACCATTCTTTCATCGATGGACCGACTTTTCTCGAGTAAATTTCGAGTATATTCTCTTGCTTCTTCAAGTTCATGCTCTCCCGGAAATATGAACTCTGTGGCTCTGTACACACTAAGGATTACGAGGAAGAAATAATCTATATTTCTTTCCAAATGATGTCGAGTTTCTTGATCATTTAAGAACCAGCAAAAACGACCTGAAAATCATTTATAAAAAGACTTTTTAAACTCGCTGAAGAAAAGATAAAAGAATTCGCTTTGATCAAACTAAAATTTTATATAGGATAGTTTTCTTTCTGAGATCAATTTAGAAAAATAACTAAGAAGTTGATATGCACTTTTAACGAGATCGCAAACTATGAAGAAAGACACACAAAAGTGAAATTATTACTAGGTGAAACATCGCGACCATGCATTCTTAGCACCCGAAATGCAAGAGAGTCTTTGTGCAATTTATCTGCTAGGTAATTGATGGGCATTCTCTCGATTTGTTCTTCCTCATAGCTCCTTAAATTTATACAGAAAAAATGTTAATTTTCCTTAGATATTTTTACATATTAAAAGAAAAGAAAAAATGGTGATTATAGTTTTTTTTTTCTTACCTGTAAACGTTTTGAAGAACATGTTCAATCTCTCTACCGAAGAACTCTCCTAAACCAGTACTCTCGATTAGATTAACCATGGAGAGTTTTACGAGTGCTTCATTGAGAGGGTACTTTTGTGGCACTGAAACAATAAATTACAGATAGATTGTTAAGAAAATACTAAAATACATTAAATAATAGTAATACGTACAAATATTATCCATAGATATCTTTAGGATTATAACTAGAAATTTTTTGATTCAACCTCCATTGGGGCATCTTTGAATGAGATTTTGAAGATAAGCTAGACACTTTGTGTTGCGAGTGAGCATAAACGCTGATGCAGTTGCTGAAGGCGACTGAAACAAAGAGCCATCGATACTGTCAAGGCTCTTAACGATGATGTCTTCATGATTTCCGACATATAATTTCGTTGGCAACACCTCTAGAAATGCTAGTAGAGGCATGTGGTTACAACCATCCACCAATTTTTCTCTGGAAAACAAGAAAATTAACTTGATTAGTTTTTTTAACGTTTATATATATGATTATGGGGAAAGCTTTTTGATCAAGATTTCTTATCATGCAACGTTACCTTTTGAGAATTTCTCGGCGTTGATAAAACATTTTGTTGATCATTTTGATACAGCGACAAGAGAAGACAAAGTGGATGCCAAGTTGTTGAGCAAGGTCGAGGATTCCTGTGAATTTGATTACGAACCAACGAGGATAAGTTCCGTCTTCATTGCTGTATTTCTCAATTACCATCTCCGTACTTCTTTCAATATATCTCTTCCCTAAAATAAAATAAAATAAAATAACAGTAAATGAGGTTTAATATAGAGAATTCTTTAAACTAACACTAAGTGAGATTTTTTGTTAAATTTAGCACACATTTTTCATCTAAAATTAAAACGTAATTTTTATAAAATGCAATAAAACAAACTTTTTTGGATTAAATATTTTAAAATATAGACTATAGTTTTTAGGGATAAAAGGTAGGGTTTAAGGTTTTTTTCCAAAAAATATAAGGTAATTAGGAGATTTTTGCTATATAAGATAATCACTTTTAATAAAATATATTATTTTAGTCTAAAAATAAAAATGTATGTTAGTTGTAGAATATTTTTTTTATTTTGTGCTATTTATAAAAATTGTCCTGAAATCTACACTGGTAAAAAAAAAATTTCATTTACAAACTGCTTTTTCTTTTTTTAATCGATACCCTTTTTATAGTCTACAAAATGCTTTATAGACTATAAACATGTGCTTTTCTATTGAATAAAAACGAAAAATGTATTTTGTCTATGTTTGGACGTGAATAGCACAGTAAGCCATGCATGTGATGCTTACGTAGTGAGCTAAGTTTTACATGTACGATGTTTGTCAAAAGAGCCATAAAAACATAAAGTCAAAGTCAACTAACCTTTGTAAAAATGAAAAGACCCAATGTTCCATTTGTGAAGTGCTACAACGCAAGCAAGAGTGGAAGTCAGAATGTACATGTCTTCTTCGCCGTCTTCATCTCCGCCGCAAGTCACCGGAGTATAACCGCCGGAGTTTCCCCAAAAACCTTCTCTGGCATTTTGATTGCACACAATCCAATCTAGACAATCTTGGAACATCGGTTTAATCTCATCAACACCTACGTTGTCGTCTTCTTTGACCATGGCTAACCAAGCCGTGTCGTAAGCGGAAGGAGAGACAAAGGAGTAAGGATCAAGATTGATGTTAGACAATTGAATTTCTCTCTTGATCTCATTGACCAAAGTGTGGAGATCATTACCAGAAGAAAAACCGTTAGGGGAATTCATTGTTTCTAATGTGTTAACGTATAGGTCACTAATTTGGTTGTGTTTATATAGAGTGAGAGAATATGAATATCAGAGTTTAAATGTAACAACGTGAAAAATGAGGCAGAAGACCAGTAGTTTCAAGTATGAATGACATCGTCTCTATTAGATGAAAGGTCTACTCTACTATTGGTATATCCTCATGTGAACAGAGTGAGCCACAATACTAAAATTTAAAATCATAAATGTAGTAACCCTACCGCAATCTTTATCATTTAGGGGTGTATTCAAATCAATATTTAATGTAATTTAAGTTTTAATGAATTTTGAGAAAATTTGGTTAAATTTTGATGAATTATGATTTTTATTATTAATTGTTTATAATTTTACCTAAAACTATGAGATTTGTATATTTGTATTTTTAATTAAGAAATCTTATAGAATCTCAGAATGAAACTTTCAATCCAATTTTTTTTTTTAAATCAATAACAGTGAATCTTATTATATAAAAATGAATGAATCAAAGTTAGTAATTCACCAGATCGTGACACGTGTTAATTTAAACGATCAGATCTTATTATGTTTTAAAAATGGAATACAATTATAAAAGGAAAAAAAAAGATTCATTTAATTAAAAATTAAAAAATTAAAATACCTATTAGAAAAAATCAAAACTATAGATTATCAGAAAAAACAAAAAGAAATTTTAAAAAAGAATACAATTATAAAAGGAAAAAGATCTATTTTATTTAACTTAACATAAAAACTATAAAAAAAAAGTTAAAATAGAAAATAAAATTAGATTTTGACATGTTTTAAAAATGGAATGCAATTATATATATATAATAAAAAATACTATTTTATAGAAAGAAAGTAAAGGTAGAAAATAAAATTACTAAAATAGTTTTAGTAATTTACCAGATCGTGACACATGTTAATTTAAACGATCATATTTTGGCATGTTTCAAAAACGGAATACAACTAAAAAAGGAAAAAAAATTCATTTAACTAAAAAATAAAAAAAGTCTAAATACCTATTTTTTTAAAAATCATATATTATCAGAAAAATAAAAGAAAATTTAAAATAGGAATACAATTATAAAAGGAAACAAAATCTATTTTATTTAACTTAACATAAAAATTACAAAAAGGAACTAATAATAGAAAATAAAATTATATTTTGATATGTTTTTAAAATATAATGCAATTATAAAAGAAAAAAATTCTATTTTAAAGAAAGGAAGCAAAAGTAGGAAAAAAAATTTATTAATGTAATTTTATATTAAAAAGTACATTTAATTAAAAAACAAAAAAGTTAAAATATCTACTTAAAAAAAAACAAAATCATGGATTATGCGAAAAATAAAAAGAAATTTAAAATAAGAATACAATTAAAAAAAGAAAAGAAAATCTATTTTATTTAACTTAACATACAAACTACAAAAAGAAAGTAAAAATAGAAAAGAAAATTATTAATGTAGTTTCATAAAAATAAAGTAAAACATTATTTAATTAAAAATGAAAAAGTTAAAATACCTATTTAAAAAAATAAAATAATCAAAAAAATAGATTATTAGAAAATTAAAAGGAAATTTAAAATAGGAAAAAATTTATAAAAGGAAAAAGAATTCTATTTTTTTTACTTAACATATCTTATTATATGAATAAGTAAAAAAATACCTATTTCAAAAAGTAAAATAAACAAAATTTTAGAATAAAAATAAATGTTTAAAAAAGGAATACAATTTAAAAAGGAAAAAGAGTTATCCTTCTCCACCTATATAAAACCTGTTTGACATCTCTTCAAATTCAAAACTAGAAAAATCACAGCTCTATCAACTTCATAAACGTAAGGTAATTTTACATCAATATCTACTTCATTCATATCTGTTTTATTACTATTAGTATTCTAGGTTTAGAGCACCTCTATTTAGTACAATCAATAAACTTATTGATTTAGAGCACATCTACGTGTGTATCGGTTTAGAGCACCTCTACGTACGTCAATCAATATATGTTTCAGTAAATTTTATTCATTTAAATTTTACTTGATTGTTTTTCAGAAATATCAAATATCAACAAAAATTCAATGGATGCTGAAATTCTAAACAACATGAGTATTTTATATTTGATCAAAACAGAAAACGTTGTACCGTAATTTGTCTAATCAGAAAGTGGGAGGCAAGAAACCTTACAACAAAACAATGAACTCATAGGAATTAGTTTCCTTTTACTTGATGAGAAGGTTAATTTTATGTGGTTAAATTCATATCTATGTTTTTCTATTTATCTAACCCTAATCCAATTTTTTTTCCTTATAAAGAAAAATTCTATTCAAGATTTTGTACACCATTTCCTTCTGAAAAAGTTTGGAGATCAATTACGTAAAGAGAATTTTATTGAAATTCGTAATATTGATTTGCAAGACTGCAATAAGAATTATAAAGTTTTTGATCATAAATTATATCTGAATTCGAGTTAGATTCAGGTACACGAAATATCAGAACAAATACAAATAAAAATTTAGTTACATTTGATTAAAATTTCAAAAATTTAACTAAAAACTTTCAGTTATTTTGATATAAAAATAATTTATATTTTTGGGTTTATAATTATTGGGTAAATGTTTTATATTTATGGGCAATTTTCATAAATAGCACCAAATCAAGTTTGATTGTATAGCAAAATCAAGTGTGTAAAATGTCTTTTACCCTTGGGTTCACTGAGTTGTATCCATTAGGGTCTAGTTCTAAACGTTTTAGCACTCATTTTTATTTATGACAAAAATACCATTTTTATTAAAGATTTATTTCTTTATATAGCATAAAATCTACTAATCTCATATTTTTAAAATTTAGGATATAGAGTTTAGGGTTTTAAAACCCTAAATTCTCAGCCATAAACTCTAAATCATACATTCCACCCTTAACAAACTATACTTTAAATTCTAAAATACTTAACCCAAACAAAAAATTTAAATTTTTGCCTTTAGTAAAAATATTTTTTTTGTCCCAAAAAAAAATGTGTGCTATTTATGGAAAAAAAATATCATTTGGTGCTATTTGAAAGAATTTCTCTTAAGTTCAAACTATCACTAATATTTTTGAGTATATAATTATATTTCAAATATTTAAAATATACCATTAGTATCATATATTTAATTTAATTATACTAAATTTATATTTACAAATCCACCCATCGGACGGATCATAATATAGTTTGATTATATACTTTAAAATCAATAATCCATTAACACATGATATTAAAAGATATTTTGAATTTTATGTTTTAATAACACATAATTTATCATTTTAACTCAAATCTCTCAAAATTCTAAGTTGAATACACCATGTTTTTTTTTTAAGTTTTAAATTCATATTCTTGATAAATAAGTACTGTAAATGATTATACTTTACCAACTTTTGTTCTTAATAATTATATAAAGTCCATAATTCTTGATTAATTAATCTTTCAAAATAATTTATAATTTAGTTAATAATATTAATCATTTCAAATATCTCATATAATAAATATTTATTAGAAAAACTCTTTATTGAGAAAAAGACGAAGACTACTTTGGATAAATATCAAATTACCAGTTAGATTTTGCTTCTTAAATAGAAAAATATGAAAACTTAAACCATATTTTAATTTATTTACGCCACTACATTAAAAAGTCATAAGTTTTCAACATGCATAAAAACTATTTGAAATTGACTATTTCACAATAGAAAACAAGAATAGAAAACAAGAACTCCTAACATGTCAAACTATAACATATGCGATATTTATTTGATAATAAAACTGTAAACACTAAGTGTCGTTATTGCTGATACAAACTTTAGGCAAAATTTAGAGGTGGCTGGTTCAAATAAAACTTAAGACCGAATTAGTATTACATTATATGATTTTGAGTTTGAAAGATGCAGGATTCGACATAAAACCTCCTAATATTAAAAACAGAAAAAAAAATCAAAATTTTTTTTGTAAACAATCTATTGTCTGGAAATCTCCCTAAAAGTTAAGTGGTTTCTTTAAAAAGCCATGGAAAAATAACTTCTACCTAAGTCAGTATATACATATATACTGTATAGTCAATTCATATTTTCTAAATATTTGTCAATCAAATCATGTGACATTTAAAACATGAATTTTAAAATATAGTATTATTGAATTAATAATTTTAAATTGTATACTCAAATCTACTGTTACTGAAAACATATTTAAAATTTGATTTAAAAGTTTCAGGTGAGATTTAAGGAGATTTCTTAGTTAAAATTATAAATACCAAAATCTCATGGTTATAGGTGAGATTTCATAAAAATTAATAACAAAATTCATAATTCATCAAAATGTAACCAAATCATCTCAAAACTTATTAAAACTCAAATCTCTCTAAATATTCATTCCAATATACTCTCTAAGTTTCCAAATTTATGCTTGAATTTTGTTTTTCTTATAATATAGATTTTTAATAATGAAATATAATGTGTTTTTACAGAGAACAAATGTTATTTAAAAAAAAAGAGTAGAGTTGAACACGCGGTAATATTTTCTTAATTAATGTAACAAATATTTATATTTTATTATTTAATATTTCTGGTCAATTTTTCATTTAATTTATATATTTTTAGATTTTGTTCATTTCGTTTATATATTTATTTTTCTTTTACTTATATGTACTTTTAACTTCATTAAATTATAAAATATTAGTCTTATTGGTTAGTTAACCTATATGTCCATTTTAGTTTTTTGTAAGTAGCTCTTATGTTCAAATGTGTCCCACTATGTTCACATGATAACGAACTGGCTCAGAAATTTGACTATTTACTTAATTTAAATATTTTTTTATAAAATAAACATTTTTTTAAATAAAAATGCTTTTAATACTCTTTTTCATAAATATCCTTATCATAAATATATCATAAATTATTTTCATCTACTATACATAATTATTAATTTTTATATATAATTTACTTATTTTTATTAAAATTTGGTAGTTTGCAGACCGATCAACCAATTCGCGGATAAAGTCTGATATATATGCAGTCAACAAAGCTCTATGTCGGATTTACTTGTATAAATCTTGCGGGTAACAATCTATTTAGCATCTCTACCGATGTGAAACATTGAATATACACTTTGTTTTATTGAATGAGTAATATATGTCCATTTATAAAAATTTGAATCATAATATATGCAGAAAAATTTAAAATGTTATAAATTGTATTGATTATATAATAATTTAAAATAATGTGAAAATAAAATTATACAAAGATTAGGAGAACAAAAACTCATACTATTAAAATAGTAATATTATTAGATAAGGAAATGATTGTAGAGAATTAATTTAATATTTACTTAGAAAGAAGAAAAATATAGAAACTAAATATTGAAATGATTTGATACATTAATAACTATTTGATGTTTGGATGTAAGAATAGGTTTTCGGATGTTTGAAAACATAAATAACCTAAATTTGTAAATATTATAAAAATTTAAAAACTGGTGTGGTATTCCCAATACTAGCGAAAAAGTAAAAAAAAAAACTCTCTCTAATTTCTGAAATAAAAGCTAAAAATTTCTTACAATAAGAAAAAGTCTAAATTGGAAAATTTTAATTTCATTGTTTTATAAATAATTTTCTTCTGGCGTTGCTAGTTACTATATCGATAAAAATAATTGATTTGGGAACTTAACTGTGTACATGAGATTATAAAACTGTTAAATTTTTATAACTGTATATGTGTTTTCCCAGAAAACAATTTATCTAACTAATCTTGAAGATTGTCAGCTACACCTCCGACCAACGAATTGTCGTTTTCATATTGCATGTTATTAGAAAAACATCCATCAAAAGCTCCAAAACTTGTTATCAAGTTAAAATCTGCAAACAAATTTTAAAAAGAGAGGTTATAATCTGCTGGGTAGGCAAAAGTCAAATCGAAGGACAAATAAGAGAAAATTGTAACCGTTGTATTATGCATGAGGGGTACACCTTAAAAGTTAAAAGAAAATTCGACAACCTTAAAAGTACAAAAGCCATTGTCTATTGACTTTTCCATAACCTTAAAGTTAAAAGGATACAACCCAAATCGTATATGAATACCGGTACACAATGAGAAAATTCATTTGAGGAACAAATTTTTATTTAAGTTAATTAGTATATGCTAATATGAACAAAAAAAAGTTACATAGTAGACAGTTTTTTTTTGTTGTCACTCAACTTACTTCCATTATATTGAAATCAATATTAAGATACAAACGAGGGATTCTTTGCCAAAGAGAGAAACTTTTTACGAAAAAGTGTGACTCACTTATCACATAAAAGACAAAACAAATAAAAAATACAAATAACATTGATCATCGATATCGTAGATAAAAATCAGAAACTTTAGCAAAAAAGTTTTTAAAATTATCAATTTGTAATCGATATTTAATTCTTCTGCCATTAGAGACGATAAGACAACACCCATAACTCACAATATCTTTAAAACCTTTGAGCATTTAAAAAAGATCTCTGTAGCGGAGAAATGTGGTGAAATGATTCTCTCTAAAGTGGAGGACAGTAGGACAATCAGTGTCTCAGTGACTGATGATGAACATAATCACTTGGAGATAAACAAATATGGACAACTCTTAGGCAAGAAGGTGGATTGATGATTGATGGAAACTTGTACCAAAGTTGCCACAATTCTAGAAAGACGTCCTCGACCAATCTTCGTATCTTTGTGTCGACTCAAGAAAATAAGATTCATCATTCTAATAAACAAAACAAAGATGTGCTTTCTCGATATTAGCGTCAGAGAACGTACATGTTTTTTTTATATAGTACAGTCTTTATTTTTGTTAACAACTTATAATATACAGTATAAATATTTGAAATTAGGTAAAACTACAAAATTTAGACCCTTTAAAATTTTTAATGTCAAACAAACCCTTTAGTGTTGTAAAAATACACCCAAAGGGTCATTGTTTCACAATATTTCTCAATTAACATTGATTTTGGACGTTATCTTCGATCCATCATTATATGAATTGTGATATGTTCTTAAATTTGTGTGTACCACTGAATAGATTGATCGAATCACGACCGGATCGATAACGTGAAACATGCATGATTGGTCAAAAAAAAAAAAGTACGACTGGGGTCTGGGAAGTATTTTTATCTTGCCTTTAATTCTTGTGATGTCGAATATGTAGAAGAAGGGTGGCCATATACTATAAGTTGACAATAAAACCAAGTGATTCAAAGACAAGATAGTCTTCTTAATGGGATAACTAATATTATTATTTTAGCTCATATTTTTAAGAGAACTTGTTCACAATTATTTTATCAGAAAAAGACTTCCTATATTATAATTTTACATCTTAATTTCTTTTTTCTTTTTCTAGAAACTGTAAAATAATCCATTTCAAGAACTTATCTTATTTTCAAACTTGTCAAGTGTTACACGTACAAGCCCGTTTCTGGCCCAAGGCAAGATGAGCATTTTTTATGGAGCCTTCCCAAAAAAAAAAAATTTCTTTAGGAAAAAATGCCCAAAAAAAAAAAAACTTTTATAATACCTTATAAATTTCTTTTTTGCATAGGCCCCAAAAATTGTGTGAGACAGGCCACATACAAGTATTATTCTAACAAACTCATCAGAATAAATAATACTATAAAACTTGTTAATAATGATTGTTTAAAGAGTTTTAATAGTTTGAAAAAATCATAGTTTTAATAATAAAAAAGTGCTTTATTATCGAAATACATTTTAAAAAATTATAGTTTTAATAGTAAAAGTGTTTTTCTTTTTTTTTTGTCAATCAAAGTCCACTACAATTGTTAATCACCCTACCATGAATTGTAAAGAGAAAAAACTCATTAAAGTTTGGTTCAACCATTTTCACAAACATTTTTGAACATCGAAAATTAATCTTAATTAAAATTTTATAGAGATTAGATCATTTATATTAAGTTCCAGAAGCGATTCAAACAATAAATATATAATGAGATGACACGAGATTTAAAGAGGTATCGCTTGGTTCTTTTTCAAACCAACCACTAGTTCTCGGCTGCAACAGAAATTTATTAAATCACTTTAAAAAATATAAGATAGATTAGAATTCTACACAATTCTAATACATCTATCTAAGAACATGAACTAAGGTTAAAAAGTAAATGCTTTTACTCCCCCTTAATCATGTGTGCATTCTTCTTGCGGAAGTCCTTGCTTCCTTAAAACCAAATAAAGAATCTAATTAAATAAATATAATTTATAACAATATTAGATTCAACAATCTCCCTTTTTTTGACTAAACAACATAGAACATACTATAATATAAGTTTATCGCATCAAATAACAAAATCATAAGACCACGTGATACAGTTATCTCCCTCTATATGATCTATGTGATAGTCAAAAATAATAAAGAAAAAGTATAAGAAACTCCCTTCAAAAAATCTCGCTTCTTCTAGCTTTGTTGATCTCTGTTTTTTTTGTTTTTTTTGGTTCATGTATTTAACAGACCAATGAATGATATATGTTTTAGCTAAAACATCTCTTTTCCAGTAGCAACAAGGTCTAATGTGACCTATCTCACCGCAATGGTGACATGTAGGACGAAATTTATGATTAACTTGCTTACTTTGGGGTTGTCTTGGCATGTTCTCCACATTACCACCTGAAACAAAAACAGTTTTAGAGCTTGATTCATTACCTTTGTAGCCAAGACCTTGGGGCTGATGTCCCACTCTTCCAATAGATAAAATGTGATCAATTTTTGCAGTTCCTGTGCCCAACATCTTTACTCCTTTTCTGGTTTCTTCAAGATCACCTTGCACTTCCAAAAGCTTTTTATCTTTCTTTTGAAGTTGCATTTTCAAGTCTTCAATCTGTAAGTTGAGCTCTTTCTTCTCCTTGATTAAAACAACATTTTGACTGCTAGTGGTGACGAAATTCGGCAGCAGTTCTTCATATGGCCTCATCATCTGATAAATCTTCATGAGCTTCTGTTTCGACAGGCTCTGTTTTAACAGAGACATCTTTGACAGACTCTTCAATTTCAGCAACAAACGAAATTATTTTGTGGTGCGAGACATCTTCTTCATCACTCTCTGTTTATGACTCACTCAGAGTCATTTTGAAATACTTCTCTTTACATTTCTGAAGATTTGCACAGTCACCTTTAAGATGTCTATATCCTTGACACTCAAAGCATTTGATGCCTCTTTTCTCTTTGCCTTGATCATCTCTTCTACGATAACTATAGCTGGATTTTGAGAGCTTATTGTCTTTCAGTAACTCTAGTTTCTTCATGTATTTTTCTATCTTTTTGGTGAGCGTCTCATGAACCTCATCACTTTTGCTTTCGCTGGAGACAAACGCAAGGTTCCTTGTTCTTTCGGCGAGACTTCTGTTATGATCTTGCATCGCCATTTCCATTTAATACGTCTGAAGAGATCCAATAAGTTCCTCCAGCTTCATCTTTGAAACATCATTAGACTCCATCATTGCAGTTTTCTTTGGAGCAAACTTTTCCGGCAGAGACGTCAAGACTTTCATGACAACGTCAAACTCCGTATATGTTTTTCCAAGAGCATAAGCTTCATTTGAAATGTCTCTTAATTCTTTGTAGAACTCAGCAATAGAACTGTCAGGCTGCATTAACAAACTATCAAATCTAGATTTAAGCATAATCAACTTTGTTTGCTTAACCTTAGATGTGCCCTCATAGGTGGTTTCCAGCGCCTCCCAAACTTCTTTTGCTGTTTTGTATGAAGAGATCATCCGAAACTGGCCAACATCAATGGTGTTGTAAATGGCATTCAAGGCTTTAGCATTGCTGGTGTCTTTCTTGAGTTCTTCTGACGTCCAAAGAGATCTCTCTTTTGGAGATATGTTCCCTTGAGCATCAGCAATCACCGGATCTTTGTATCTAATTATGACCGAGTTCCACGCATTGCCATCAACGGAGCTGATGAATGACTGCATTCTGATCTTCCAATAACCGTAGTTTGAACCATCTAGGAATGGAGGACGTGTCACAGAGCTTCCTTCTCGTGGAGGCTCCATCTACTCTCTTAAACAAGATCGAATCACTGCAAAAGTTTAAGAACTTGATCAATGACCCCGCTCTGATACCAAGTGAAATTTTATAGAGACTAGAAAATTTATATTAAGTTGTGGAAGCGATTCAAACAATAAATATATAATGAGATGACACGAGATTTAACGAGGTATCAGTTGGTTTTCTTTCAAACCAACCACTAGTCCTCGGCTGCAACAGAAGTTTATTAAATCACTTTAAAAAATACAAGATAGACTAGAATTCTACACAATTCTAATACATCTATCTAAGAACATGAACTAAGGAGAAGTTTACTAAATCACTTTAAGAAATACAATATAGACTAGAATTCTACACAATTCTAATACATCTATCTAAGAACATGAACTGAGGTTAATAAGTAAACGCTTTTACTCCCCCTTAATCATGTGTGCATTCTTCTTGCGGAAGTCCTTGCTTCGTGCTCCTCACAACGACATCAACCTCTTCCCAAGGCGATCTCTCACAAAACTTCAACAGCTAAACAAGCTTCAAACAAACAGGAGCTTAATATTGATAATTTTAAGTTTGTTTGGATATAAATATAAGATTAAAAGTGTTTGGTAGCAGGAGTTCCCAATTTTGTACTTTTTTTTTAATAATATAAGATTCTAACAAACTCGTCAGAATAAATAATACAATAAAACTTGTTAATAATAATTGTTTAAAGAGTTTTAGTAGTTTGAAAAAAATCATAGGTTTAATAATAATAAAACAAAACCCTTTTATCGAAATACATTTTAAAAAATCATAGTTTTAATAGTAGTTTTTTTTTTTTTTTTGTTAATCAAGTCCACTACAATTTTTAATCACCCTACATGAATTGTAAAGGGGAAAAAACTCATTAAAGTTTGGTTCAACTATTTTCACAAACATTTTTGAACATCGAAAATTAATCGAAGTTCTAGATTATGATAATCATGTCTAGCATTAACAACAACTCATAGTGAAGAAATCAAAAGAATGTAAGCGTAAGCAAAGCAAATCAACATTCAATCCATTCAAAACTACCAAATGTAATCCTATCATATCAATCATCACCACTGTCATATATTCTCATTAACTCTCTGTATCACTCTAGTTAGGAAACTGTATATTTCCTCTTTATGTTGCTGTACTAAAGGCTCTATATATAAGAGCATCTAATCATCATTGTCTAATATATATAAGAAACACTACGATTCATACCAAACGCATAACCCAGAGAAAGAGACTACTCACACAAACAAAAACAGAAGCTAGATAAAGCATAACCAAGTATGAAAGAAATTAGAGAATAAGGTATTTCGAATTTCTTCACTACATTGGTTGAAAATGTATATTAATTTATTATCACCATAATACAAGATTTATTGGATCTAAAATAGCCTTTATCAACTGAGGAAAAACTGGATCATATAACTCAATCAGTGGTAGGACCTGATTTGATTTGGGAAAATATGATGGTAGGACCTGATTTGATTTGGGAAAATATGTAAATCTATTGGTCTTGAATTTCGATTCTTGCCGGAAACTATGACAAAAATAAGTCATGTTTTAGACCTCATTAGAAAATCCGAGATTAAACTAGTCGTTGGTACTATTTCTTTAGAGATTAGCTAGGCTTAAGTCTAGATTACTCCCGATTAACCCAAAAAAAAAAAAAACTGGATTAGAGATAGAATCTTGAAAGAGATAACATCAATATGATCGGTTAATCAAAATCTTGTCTAGATCTCTTGGGTTTATCGATTGCAAGATCAACTCAACTATTTCGTCCATCCTCAATTTTTTTTTTTACCTCTGCTAATACACTACACGCCAAATTGTCACCATATATCAGAAATCTAACATGTGTATTCCATCTCATTTTTGGTTAGATTGAATAAAATTTGGCCATATTAAAAAAATGAAAATTTTTTGAATGGTAGATTTTTCAACTTATTTTATTAGAAACATAGTACAGAGCTAAAGCAAACGATCTAACATACGACAGTTTAGTGGGTCCTTTTATTTTGTCTACCCTATAATGAAATGCCATGTTATCGTTCCATAAGAACCGGTGGATTGTCACCCCGAGTACAAATTCAACTATGGTTTGGGTAGTTTGTACTACTTTTTTTATCAGAAAAACAAAATCTAATTTTTTAAGAATTAATTTTTAATTAGGCGTGTGGGTGTGATTTCTAGATTTTGTAGTTTTTTTTTGGGAAATTTGAAAATAAAGCATGTTTTCCATCCAATTTGACCATCTAATAATCTAATTGTTTTTTTGAAAATTTTGGTGAAGTATGTTTTATAATATTAGAAATTCTTTTATACACCCAACTCTAGTTTTTTTTAATATGTTCCAAAACCTCAAATTCATAAAAAATTGTTCCCTTTTTCATAAAATTAATTATATATATATATTACAAACCTACAAAATCTGAACTTGAAAAAAATAAAAACCATAACCAATTGGAAAAAAAAACTTGCCAAACGAAATTTTTTATAAAAGTTAAGTTGAGGGTGATAAAATTTTAAATTGAAAAAACAATTTAAGTGAAGTGGAATGATGTGATGTTTTATGCATCAGGTTTTACCCAACATCTAAACTCCGCAAGTGCACGATTGTGTGCGATTTTATAATGGTGGGATCGATCCACAAAGAGTAAAAAACACTATAGATCTAAACAAAACTTGGATAAAAATATGGAACGTTGCCACAAAAATCAAATCCGAATAAAATCTGAAGAAAATCTTTAATTAAGGAAAGAAATCAATTTAAAATAAATATTGGGATTTGAAAAATCTTAGAGATTTAAATAATAATAAAAAATATCTAACCGAATTAGCAATTAAATTATCTAGATCTAGAACACAAATACTGTACCAAAATAGATCTTTTAGTTAAAAGCTAATATTATTCTAATAGATCTTTTAGTTAAAATCAAATATTATTCTACCATAAATCCGTTAGGATCCTATAATACCATATATTGAGAAAGTTTGATAGAGTTCACTTGTAGATCTAGCTTCAACTCTTGGAAATCTGGAAATCAAGCCTACAAACTATAGATTCCGGGTAGAATAGCTAACACTAGCTGTACTATAAAACCCTATGAATCATTTGATAGATTCGTCAATCTAACAAAAGCATTTCTTTCATAGAAGTAGAAATCTATTAACCATAATTCTAATCTATAACAATAACCTAATTAAACATTAAATCCCTTTGAATAAATCCCATCTCCCAACATGCAGATCTACTTAACCAAAGTAATGGGTTGATAGATCATGATGTTGTATGGTTGAAAATGCAAAGAAAGAGATGAAGACAGAATATAGATCTTGAAAATGCAATAAAAATACTTTAGATCTAAGAAAAATTCAATGTAAAAGTTTACAGATCTGAAATAAAAATAAAAAATAGCAGAGTAACAGTAAAAATCGTATCTCGGTCTCTCTGGCCGCTCAGGAAATGATCCTTATTTATAGAGTTTCTTCTAGGTCAAAAATTGGAGTTAATGCGCGATTTGGAGAATATTCGTGATTGGGATCGATCGATCCGACTTGGATCAATTGAACTTCTTCCTCTGATATGTGCCACCTCATAGATTCCTTTGACTGGCCGATCTGCTTCGGGATCAGTCTATCCTCGTCATGCTTGGTCGATCCTCTTCAGGATCGATCGATTCAGGATGTCTCCAAAATCTAATGATGTGTAAAAACGTCCACAGTTGCTCCATTTTTCTCATTTTAGCTCCAATGAAGTGAAAATTTGAAAAGACACTAAAACCGGCCAGAAGAACACAAAATCTAACTTTTAGACTCAATAAGACAAGTAAAACAATAGTAAAAACATGTCAAAATAGACACTCATCATGAAAATATAAAGCTTTGAAATAAAATCATGATAGCAAAAGCCATTGGAATTTTTTTTTATACATTGGAATAATTCGTTTGGTTACTAACTAAACTTCTCGGTAATATAATTAATCGGGAGTTTTTTATAAATTTATATTTAATTTTATGCAATATGAACAAAAGTTATAAAAAGAAGTTCCCGAGCAAAAAACTTATAAACATATCAAATGAGGATATTGAAAAAAAAACTGATGGATAGAGGAAAATAAAATCGTGAAAATCAAAAATTATAAATCTCTAAAATAATATAAATTATTGGGAAAATATTTTCTAATATGTATATGTCTCTCTATATATGTATATATGCATATATAAGGAAGAATTTTTATAAATAACTTGCCTAACTAAAAATTAATTATAAAAAAATTAATTGAGATACTGATAAAAGGAACTTTAGAGAAGAGGAAGAAGAAAATATTGTAATAAAATCATGAACACCGCAAATTATAAATAATAAAAATAACACTTATAGGAAAAATCTTTTAATATATATATTTACATATACTAAGTTTCATTTTTTTTTCAGATTCTGTTTCTATTTCTAATAGAATTTTAAAAACAAAAATCAGAATGTATATTATAATCTTATTAGAATATACAGTCTAAATATTGTAGAACATGAGTAATCCATAGAAAACAGATTCTAAATTTTCTAATACATACTTTAATTGTTTTAGAGCATGACCAACTATTAGAATATGTATTCTAAGTTGAATTCAAAAATGTTTCGAATGTATATTCTAAAATCTCTATTCTAGATTTCTTAGAACATGTACAAAGGCTATAATTAATATACAATCTTATGTTTGCATAACATGTACAAATGTTAGAATATATAAGTGAACATTAGAAAACTTATTCTAGACTTTTCAGTTCTAAAAAACTATTTAAAACTGTTTAAAATAAAAAAATTCATTCTTCATAGCTGTGACATGTTTATCTAGCTTTTTGTACTTATAGTATTATCAAGATTGTATATATATTCGTCATTTGTGTAAACTAAAATATATGAATTTTTATTGTAAATAAACATTTATAGAAATAATATATAAAATAATAATGTAGAAAGTATAATGTGAAATGAATTATGTCAAAGGTTGGGTGACAGAGCTGTAAATTTTTCAAAAAAGATGAAAATATGAGTGTTTTCATCGAATAACAAAGGTAGTAGCATAAATCCTTATAAAGTGATATTCTGAGGATAAAATGTTAATAAAAATGTTTTCTCCCTCTCTTATTTTGCAACACTGAGTTATAATTTGGTATTACGTCAATGTTTTTATAATTGTTAGTATGTTACAAATTCACTCATGAAAAATTATGTGATAAATGTTTTTGAAAAATGAGACCAAAAATAAATAATGAGTGAATAAGTACATCAAAATCTTATAAGAAAAAATGGTATGGAACAAACTAAAACTAAATAACTTATAGAAAATTAGTACAAAGAATTAAAACTTAATTAAAGATATACATGTTTAGTTTTACCAATTTATTTAACTAAAAATAAGAAAATTGGGGGACCTAAATTAAATAGATCAAAAGAAGGCTTTAGGCATTTGCCTTTTTCTTACAACAGTAGGCACGCTTCTTGATTCAACCAATTAGGGTAGATGAGCTGTATTGTGAAGTGATAATAATTGAAGTTGATAGTTAGAAAGATCAAAAAACAAAAAGAAACATATTTGATTGGATATGAAAATTCGATGGTTCTAGTTTATCTTTTTTTTTCTTAGTCAAACATTCTAGTTTATCATTCGTTGACTCGTCTAATTAATTAACTGAGCCGATGAAAAAATATGTGGTCTTGTCTTTTTGTGGGGCCAGTAAACATTTAATATGCATTTACCAACAAAAGAAAACATGTTCCACTAATGAGAAAATCAATCCTTTGAATAAAACAAGCTAATATCATTTCACATCAAACCGGTCAAAGTGGTTTAATTATTTGATTATTGTGTTCACTGTTCACCAGGGCCAGCTCCGAAATTTTGAGACCTAAAGAATTATTTTAATAATTCTAATTAGATTTTAGATAAGATATTTCTACACAGTTATTTGAGGTGTTTTTTCATTATCAAATTAAGATATAATGCGTTTATTCAACTTTAATTTAGTAGAACTTTAATATATGTGTCGAAAATAACTTTGACCAAAATTGTTTTACTCAGTCTGCTCCATTTTAATAAATGTTTACGATTATTTCTTTTGTTAATTTTATTAGATGTTTTACATAAAAATTATATTTGATTGATTGAATAAAATTTAAATAAAAAAATAAATAATACTCTTGTAAAGAAAAGTAGATATTTTAATTTATGAGCTTTTTAGCTAAAATATATATTGTTGTGGAACAGAGAAAGTAGTAAAGCTGATAAGTCCAATAGCACATGTAAACATGGTCAAAATCTAATCGTGACTGTATTTTAAATTATAACTGTATTGTCTTTAACCGTAACCAAAACCGTAACCGTATAAAATGGTTAAAATTGTAACCATAACCGTAAAAATATATTAATTAAGGTCAACCGTAAATTATTAACCGTAACCATTAATTAACCGTAACCGTATAAAAACCATCAGTTAACCGTATGATGTAACCCCGAAATTTTAACCGTAACCGTTTAAAAAAATAAAATAATCATTTTTATTGTGAACTTACCTTTCCATTTTTAGTAACTATATATTTTTTCTTTTCAAAATAACTTTATTTTTTAAAAATAGTTTTTATTCATAATTTTAATTTGTTTGCTTATGTAATCGTATATAACCGTAACCGCTTTAATTGTAATAATTATAACCGTATAATTTTGCAACCGCTTTAATCGTAACCATTTTAATCGTATACTAAATGGTTAAGATTAAAATTAAAAAAAAATTATAACTCTAACCAATAGTTAATTAACCATAATCGTGTTAACCATAATTATAATTACTTTCCAGAACCATATAATCCTATTACATAGAATGCACCAAAACCAAAACAAGCCACCCCTGAAAAAAACAGATAAATTTCAAAAATCTTGGGCAAATTCAAAAGAGGTTTTCGTGTACATTCATCACAAAAAAATTATAGATCACAATATACCCAATATCAAATAGCTGCCAAGAAGCACAACCCATAAAACATAATATGAGTCATATGATGTTATATATTTTTTTGCTGAGTAAGATACCGCGTATATTTAGAAATAAAAAAATCATTTTGAAGTTTTTATAAAATGTTTTGGGTCTTAAATAATTTTGACACTTAAAATGCAATAACGGAAACACCATTTTTAATCACCAGTTCTTTTATTATTTTTCTTGTCATAACAATTGTAGGGTTCTGATCATTAGAATTTATATTCATGAACAATTAGAATTTTTAAACTTTCCATTTTTAATTTAGATGTCAGATTTGTAATTGTTCAAAATGTACAATTACTGAAATGATAAAACCGATAAAGAGCTCAACTGATAATGATGTTTCTGTTTATCTATTTTAAATGTCAACAAATTTTTAGATTCAGACCATGGCATAAAGTTTCAAAATGATTTTATTTTTCTGAAAAGTCTACATGGCATCTTATTCAGCAAAAAAATGTCATGTGGCATATGACTTAGCAAAAATATTTCAGGTGACATATGTCTTATCGGTTATCGGTTTGGCTAACACAGTTTCGGTCAAAATTGGTTTCAGAATATATATTAAAATTCATTTAAATTTTTTGAAAATTTACTAAGTGTTGAAGTTAAAAAAATGCATTGCATCTTAGTTCGTGTATGGAAAAGTATTATGAAAATTATTCACGTTGAAATTGGCTCTTTTCTTTGTTTGAGAATAACTTATTCTCCCTTGAGCTCTTAAAATTTTTGTAGGGTTATGAATCGTGTGATCTCGCAGACTGTCTTGCATAAGCTTGGGCTTGTTTGATGGGTTGGCTTTCTGTGCTTTGGCCCTTGAATTCTATTGAATATTTCTTACTTTTTAAAAATTATTTGCTTTGAGAAATATATAGAATTCCCTCCAATCCAACGAAAAAAAATTACATCATTCAACAAATTCAGAGAAAGAGACATAACTGGAGCTATTGTAGTGAAATAAACCTCACAATAGTGAAAATGACTAGATGTAGAGAAAGAAGATTATGACTATTCAACAATGCATACATAAAAAATTTAAAAATTAATATTTCACTAGAACCTAGGAATATCAAGCTCAGATAGTTTATCTACGAATGTTGATGGGATCGTAAAGAGCCTTCTTAATGTCTTGAACCATGTCCGTGTCCGAATCATAACGATTCTTTTTGTTGAAGAACATCTCAAAAACTTTGCACAAAGACATGTGAATATCTTTGCATGGTTTAGGCAACTCATTGAATTCATTCATTAGGACATGTTCCATAAATTTTTTCCTCTTTGAATCAATGATCTTTTCAATATGAGCAATTGAATCCTCTATCTCGAAGCCACACTGTTTTTTCACGTGGAGCAGCACGGAGTTGATCTTGCCTTGTTCTTGTTCCTTCTGAAAATTTCAAAACCACAAGTTTGGTCATCAAGTACAAGAGATAAGAACTTCACATACCGTATTAATTTTATTTATAATTTAATAATATAAGAAATGTCCCTACTATATTTACCATTGCATTTAAAATACCTTACTACATTTTAAAGCAGATATAGACTATGTAGATGTTGAAATGTCAGTAAGGTTAGACTCAAATTCAGCCAAAAATGGTTTAACTTTTTTGTCCCGGCCTGGCCTGGTCCGACTTTCTGTGGGTATAATGAATCTTGGACGAAACTGGTTATTTATTTTTTTGGTTAAATGTATGAATTAAATGGTCCCCTTTTTCTTACGTTAAATGTATACATATATAATAGAATAATTCAGGTATTATAGAGATTGACATTACCTGGTAACTCTGTAAATCGTTAAGAAGTCTGGTAATGCTCATGAGCAATGTTGTTATGGTATCGTAATTTCCAGGTTTGAGTTTGTGTTGGGGAAAACAAGATTCCATGAGACACGACGTGGGAAGAGCAATGGTGTGTGCTGCGATTGATATCATTCCATTTCGAAGATATTCTTCCATCGACGGTATGTGTCCCTTCTTACTCCATTTAGCTTCACGTAGCCACGACTCAAATGTTTCATTCCACTGCGTAGTCATTATTTTAGTTCATTAGTTCTATATTACGCAAATTTAGTTATTATTATTTTTGAATATAAATAAGAATTCAATTTTAAAATAAAATACAGGTGAAATCTTTTGTTTTTCTTTCTTTTTTAAATAAACCAACCAAAACTCTTGTGTAGTTTTATTAATTTACCGATTGACGTAAGAATTAGTAGGCACTAGACTATCAGCAGGGTAAACCTAATTTTGTTTTTCCTATTTGCAAATGGAAATATTGAATTTTTTTGGGGAAAAAAAATCAAAAATAAGTGTATATGTACTTCTTTGGACAAGAATTAATATATGTGATACCATAGTAAAAATAAAGAATATCTTGATTTCTAAAAGACATACAATGTTGCGAAGATGATCTGTTATGTCAGTGCCTTGAACCTTAAGGCAAGTCTCAGCAGTCTCTTTTACAAGATTATCAAGTGCTTGGAATATGATCTTGCCGTGATCTTTAAGCTCTTCTCCTTCCCATCTATCATTCATATAAATGTAAACAATAATTTAATCAAGAATCAACAGAATATCAAAATTAGATTAATAAGTCATTAGGACCTCTAACCACACCAGCATGAAAACCGAAATGTTTAACTAATGTACCTTAGAACAGCTTTGGTAAGAGCTTTTAATTCATCAACAGAACCTTCTTCGTCAAAGAAATCATCAGCAACTGTAATAAGGATCCCACTCTTTGCCATAAGCTTACGAATATTAGCTGCGGATTTAAAAGGAAATGAAGTGCTTGATGAAGCTGCAAAGTAGCAATATGTTGTCTTCTCTCTTCCAAATCCAATATCGTTTAGTCCTGACTTCTTCACCCACCTGGCTCAAATTAAAAGAAATTCTGTGACTGATATATATAGACAGTGGAAGGAAGAAAACAGTATGTTAGGAATTTTATAGGGTTTTATCTCAAAAAATGTCTCAATACTTACTTCATCAAGTCATCCATCTCACTCCTATATACAGCTTGTCGAAGTTCGAAATTTCTCACAGCAAGACGAGTAAGCTTGTCGCTATTTATACTGCATAATATGATTTCAATGACAGTTAGAAAAAACCCTAGTATATAAGCTTTGATATTGTAAACATATAAATCTTATATTTGATTGCATGTACGTATATTGTATAATTACCGGATCAAAGAGGCTTTTCCAACTGAGAAAGCATTTGAGTTCTTGTCCTCAATCCACATCCTATGATCTAGATGTTTGAGTCGAGCCATCCATGGAGTACTTATTTCATGTTTAATGTGAGAAGTAGGCACTATATTTTCATCGATAAATTGACTTTTGTCAAGTAATTTACGGGAAAACTTTCTTGCTTCTTCGAGCTCACACTCTCCGGGAAACATAAGGTCAGTTGCTCTGTAAACACTTAGCATCACAAAGAATAAACATTCTATGTTTGTCTCTAGATGATCTCGGATTTCTTCGTCACTCAAGAACCAGCAAAAGCTCTCTGCATCAAGTTTTTTATGAAAACAAATATCAGATTTTTGTAAAATAAAAATATATATATATCAGATTTGTAATTTTGGAATATAGTCACTTATACATATAAATAGGGAATTAGTTCTTTACTAGGTAAAACATTGTAGCCGTTCATTCTTAGCATTCGAAACTCGAGAGATGCTTTGTGCAATTGATTTACTTTGGAAAATATGGACATTCTCTCGACATCCTCGGTTTTGGAGCTCCTAATGAAGAAAAGAAAGAAAGAGAATAGAATACAATTCATTGTATAAAGATTAGTTAATTCCTTAATATAAAGAATGAAAGATTATAAGAGTGTTTCAGATTATTCCTCACTTGTAAATATGTAGAAGAAAGTGATAAATCTCTTCACAGAAAAACTCTCCTAAACCGAAGTTATCCATTATGTTGACCATGGAGAGTTTAATGAGTTCTTCACTCATGGGGTAAATTTGGGGAACTGTATTTAAATAAATAAACATTAGCAAATTAATACAAAATTGATTTATCAAGCTATCAATCATTTGTTTCTTGATTAAAATGTGAAAAAATACTTTAAAAGTTACCTCCATGAGGACATCTTTGTACGAGAGATTGCAGATAAGCCAGACACTTTGTACTGCCTGATAGCATAAACGCTGCTGCAGTTGCTGAAGGTGATTGAAACAAAGAACCATCGAACTCACAAAGTTTCTCAATGATGTCTTCTTGATTTTCGACGTATAATGTCGATGGCAATACTTCTAGATATGCGACCAGAGACCGCTGGTTGTAATGGTCATCCACAAGTTTTTCTCTAAAAAATGTTGGTTAGCTAAGAATTAGAAATCTCACATCATTAATGAAAAATAACAAATATTACTATACAACTTAAGTCGATTTGCACATTGTTAACTAATTTTAAGTTCGAAATTAATAATACCTCGAAACAATGTATGTAGATAAGTAAATTTTTGTATATAAGAAAAATATATCACAAATGATAGAAAATGACTAGATATATTGGTTGGCCACGTGAACATTAATTTTTAAGTCCATATTAAATTTTTGTAACGTACCGGTGGAGAATCTCTTGGCGTTGAAAGAACAAGTCCATGATCATTTTGTTGACTCGAGTTGAGAAGATAAATTGTAGGTCAAGTTGTTGGGCAAGCTCAAGGAGTCCAGTGAACATGAGAACGAGCCAACGAGGACAAGAGCCCTTCTTTTTAGGATTGATATATTTTCCAATAATCATCTCCGTACTTCTTTCGATGTATCTCTTCCCTAATAAATCAAGATGTATAAAGTATGTACCCATAAGTAATCTCTAATTGCGAAAAAAATCAAGGAAGATAAAATACAACTGGGATTTGAAGGATATAAATATACTTAGCATGTGATAAATTTCTGTTGATATAATACTCATTCTTAAATATAATGATATCTTGGGTAAGATATATATACTTATAAGAAAATGAGGTAATAGCTCAAATATCAAACCAAGAACTTAATTACAAGGATAAATTAGTATAAGAGATTGCTTTTTTAGACCATACTTTGTATTTGTTAAACAAGTATCACTTAATATGAAACCAAATAAGTAATGGGTTTTTTCAAGTATTAAATATTTTTGCCCATGAAAAGGCATTAAAAAAGAAAAAAAAAAAAAAAAAAGGACACCTGCAGGTGAACGTACATAATGCATGTATTTTAATTTATGTATAGTTTTCATCCAACATATGCAAAAAAAGGGAGAATTAAGCCTAAGGCGAAAACGACCGTAACGATTACCTTTGTGGACATGAAGAATTCCAATGTTCCATTTTCGGAGTGCTACAACACAAGCAAGTGTCGAAGTGAGAGTTTCGTCTTCGTTTTCATCTCCGTGTCTCCCCCATATTCCTTCTACAAAGTTTTGATTGCTTAGAATCCAATCTAAACAACATTGAAACATCGGTTTCTGAGTATCGACATCTTCAATCATGGCTAACCAAGCTGTGTCATAAGCCGAGGGAGACACAAATGAGTAAGGATTTTTTTTTAACTTATCCAGTTCAAATGTTTCTCTCTTGATCTCCTCTGCTAGAGAGTAGAGTTCAGAAGTAAAACAATTGTCGAACTTCATCGTTTCTTTTTGTCTTTTTCTTTCTCGAAATTTGTAGAGCTTTATATGTGTGTGTTTTTTTGTGTGCAAAAGCTTTATATGTTATTGTTCACGAAATTTTGTGACTTTATATAGAGTATATAGTCGATGAAATTTCAAAAAAAATGATCACGTGGAAAATGCAACTAGAAAGCCTCAAGGGCGCGTCCTCCTCATCGTTATATGTCATGTCTTAATACTGAAATACGTTTGTACAAATTGGTGCCGACCAAGAACCAATAACATACACACAAAAAAAGAAGGATATATCATAGAGTTATTTGTTTAGTCTAAAAATCTCCAAATTTTAGATATACCGAAAACAAAGAAGAAAGACAAAAATCTCTATATTATTAACCAATATCCAGACTGAATAAAACGCTCAATATAAGTAAGCTCTATTTATAGATGTTTAAGAAGAAACAAGTAAGCTCTTTTAACTCTGAAACCATTTTAACTCTGAATTATAACTTTTATCCAAAATAGATAAGCATTACAATATAATGAATAATTATCCTAAACCTACTCTGCATGAGGCCTTGACAGCCAAAAAAGGATTTACAAGTCCTTGAAATCATCAATGGTTTCCACATCAATGTTTTGCTTCTCCACATTACTTGTAGAGTTTCTTCAAAATTAATCTTTTTCCAAACTTTTTTTCTTTTCCTAAACTTGATTTTAAGAAAATACAAATTAATATATTTATGTTGATTTTTTTTGTTTTGAAAGAGTCTTCGATGAAGCGGTTTCTCTAGTTGTTTTGAAAGCTGTATATGTTTATGTTTATTTTGCTCGTTTGGTTGATTAACCGTTATTATTTCATTATCATAGACACAGTATAGATATATGATCGCAAATCGCAATAGATCTCTGGATACCATAGTCTTTTTTCTCTCTCAACAAATAAACATTTTGTTTTTGTTTTTTTGTTAGTTGATCTCAACAAATAAACTTCCATGAAATGATAGATATATACTTCATTATGATATCCAAAATTGGAGTTTTTAATTTATTAACAAATAAATGATTACAACTCTCATACTAACTGATGTATGTAACACATATTGTTAGGAATAAACTAGTGAATAGTGATAGATAGTCTAGTAATTCTGGGAATATCCACAGCAAGATTATTCGTTTAATATGAATAAACCAGACTTTCTTAGATTCATTAAAATCTCTTTAAATCTAGTGGAAACAAAAAAAGAGCTAGATTAAAACTCCACAGAATTAATCAGTATCGACATAAGAAATTTAATTAAATACAAAAGCTCTTGAAATCTTATTAGATATTCCTAATCAAAATAGAATAAATATAAATATAAATAAATAAAATAAAAATAATGAATAATTATCAGTTTGGAAAATCTAACTAATTACGTACAAATTCACTACTACGTACGATAGTAATTATCTCCTCATACTTTTTATAATGTCTTAATTATATATGTGTATCTATAATCATATTTATGTATATGATATCTGTACAACTTAGTGAAAGAGCCAGAACCACATATATACATTAGGATCTTTCCTAAGCCACTAAAGAGTTGAGTACGATGTCACAAAGATTGTTGTCGCATGAGTTATAGTATACATGGGAAATTTTCGTTAAAAAATTTTATTGTGAATTTTGAGGACCGTGTAATTTGTGATAGGTACATAGACTCGGAAACTAACATCTCCACATGGAAAGAAAAGAATAGTACAAGTAGATTTGTTTCATTTCTATTGGTTCTCCGTCCGGGATATATTATCGTTCCTGTAATAAATAAGTAACAACCTTTAGTCATCGTTGAGAACAGAGAACACGTGATTGTTTTTTATTTCATGCTAAATAGAGGTATGATCCACACACAAATAATGGACTCTTGATAAGACAAATAACTGAGTTTTGTACGTAATCAAGAACGGGCCTCAAATTCATTATCTTTGGGGTGGACAGCCCAAACAGATTATTGAGTTCCGCTTGAAGCCTTGAATTTCTCGTCCGGTTTATCGTTAACATTTATAAGATAGTGGGTCGCTCTCTTCATCTAAATGTAAATGCGTTTTTAATGAATTTAAGTCATAAGCTGTCAAAAAATAAATAGAAAACCTGATAATGTAACAAATCAATAGAGCTGTCAAAATGGATCGTCCACCCCCATTTAGATCTGTCCACTATTTGACTGTTTTTATTGTGGAAAAATAGTGATCATTTTTATTAACAATTATGTTCATTAACAATCATGTTCAGATAGACTGTTCATTGGTCAAATAGAACATATTGTTTTAAAAGTAGAAAATTTGATTATAAGAAAGTGAAAGTGAGTTTCCTTTTTTTTTCAAATCAATTTTAACCTAATTTTTCATGTATTATAGACCGACCAATGTTTATAGTGTCCAACCCTTTTTGTATGTGGATAAAGCTGGACCTAGACTATTTAAACCTGTTCTGTATATAGGCTTGTTCATGACTAATTCATAATATTTTACACGTGAATAGATCATGGACAGTCCCTCTATTTTGACAGCTCTACAAATGAGTTGCAACAAAAAAAAACATAAACGCACACACGCACCATCCATAATCAAGGACAATGGCTAACAATGTTCTTATAATCGCTACTTAAATGAAAATAATATCTTGAGACAAAAAATGACAATAATACCTAAACAATTTAAATAATCACATGTTTACGGCTAATCTAGAGGCTTTATGAAAATAGTGTTTCAGTAGTAATAACTCGTCAATTCTACTTCAGTCTTTAGTTCCACTTGTGGAAGACCACATATTTATGAGAGATTATGTCGTCTTCTCACTGATGAAGTTGCTCTTAGAATGATTTGGGTTAACATCATAAAAATCCACAAATATATATATATATATATATATATATATATGAATCCAAATTAACATAATAATACAATAACAATCCTTAATGTAGCTCAATTATTGAAACACGATATCAGGTGAGGATAGGCCATCAACTCACGCATAAGCTGTTTGTCATCATGCTTCATCACAATTTTCCAAGAACTTATCATCAGTACCCACCAAGACAGATGATCCGATCAATCCTTTGGACATGGGATCTTTGATTACGTTACACCTTGAGACAATCCTCTTTTGAATGTTGTATCCAAGACTTCCAAGTACCTATGGGTCCAAAACCACACCCTTTAGTGGCTGATTCATCTTCTTCACCACAAAGTTAGTATTCACCCTCTCTGCAAAATATAGAGCCAATGCACTGACGATGGAGGTTGACCATCATTGCAAAATCATCTCTGCTGAAACCTATATCTATAAATGTTTCAATGGAGTTCAATGATAAAAACTCCTGAAGCACACACACACACACTTATCTTTGAACCAAAGCATTTCAAAACGTTGATAAGCTTTTGTAGACTGCAAAAACTTAAGCTTGAGAGAAAGTGATTTCTAAGCGTCTAATACATGCACGGGTGTTGACATTCTCACATCTAACCTCTGTTTACTCTCTTTTTGATAAACACCAAAACCTTTAGCAACTTCGAGAGATGTCTCTTTAATTGTCTAGCGACATTGTTATTTAGGATCTCTTTGATGGTTTCTTACAACATAACATTCACATACATATACTACTTTCTCACTTGAAACACACTTGCGCTTAGACCTAATAGGAGTTTCAAGTCTGTTATTTATTTAAATCTCATAGGAGTTTTTTTATGGTTAATTTGAGAGTTGTAGCAAGAAAACACATATGGAAGCCTAAACAACACCCTTCTAAGTTCTAGACTCTCTTACACAAGCAACTTCTACCAACTTCATTACTAATAACTAAGTTACTTAGACGAGAATTCCAATTTGGTCACAATGAAAGTGGTGTACTCTCTCTGTACTATGAAAAGTTAAGGAACTTTTGTTTAACTTGTGGAATGTTAAACCATGAGAAGAAGGAGTGCCCCTTCTGTTTTGATGTCGGTGATGAAAATGGTGACGATCCACCAAATGATATCGATGGAGATGATATGCATCCTGAAGCCAGCTCTAATATGCACCAGAGAGATTATGGTACTGATCAAATTGGTGATGCTACTCCAACAGAAGAGAGACCATCAGAGGATCACAAGGATGAAGTGAAATCAAAGAAGATGAACTTTGATCCAACAATGGTTGCAAGCACATCACAAAGTAAGATTTGATGAGTGACAAATAACTCTCACTAATACTAGACAATGACATGACCACTGAAACATGGCATGCAAGCAAAGTTGGTTAAAGGAAAGTTCACGGAGGAAGATTTCCTCAACCTTATGACGCACTATGCGGCACATGAAGAGTCTAGTGGATCACTCAAACGTGATACAATTATTAATTTTTTTAGGAAAAATGATTCTCAGCTACACGAAGTATTGGCCACGGCATAGCTACACATACAAACTATTTTAATGGTTTGAAAACTACATGACCTATTGACTTCGCATAGTAACATGCACGAACTATTATGTAACATTTGCACAACTACATCAAGTATAATGACATACACGAAATATCTTAAATTATATGTGCAACCCTATAATCATTTTTCTTTTTTTTTTCTTTAAAATCATCAGATAAAATTTTACATATATATATATATATAATATTTTGATATTTATATAATGAATAGAATAATTGATCAAAATATTAATAGAAATACTTTTTTTTGTATTATTTTAGAAATCACACAATATATATGTTTTAAATTTCTGAAGTGGACACATATATGATATTGTGGTGTTTTAGAATACCTAATTCAATTTGTCATATCCAAAAAATAATTAACCAGATCTTTTAAAATGGTCAAATTTAAAGAGTAATATGAATTTTGTGTTTTTCTCTTGAGTTTTCCTAGAGAATGTTTATAAGGTGTAACATCATTACAAAATAATATTTATATTATTATTCTAATTTTTACATAATTTAGACATATCCAAGTAACTTTTTAAAATTCTCGAATTCTAAAATTCTCGAATATGAAATCTGTGTCCACTTTTATTTTATTAAAAATAGAAAATAAACTTTAATATAAAACATATTAAGTTTGTTTTATAAAGATTTAGGCCATATTTTTTGTTAATGGGGTTGATTTCATAACATATTTATTGTGTGATTTCTAAAATAATACACAAAACAATTTAAATGATTTTGTTTTTGATATTTTGATCAATTATTCGATTCATTATATAAATATTAAAATATTATATATATATATGTAAACGAGATCTGATGATTTTTTTTTAAATAAGAAAAATAATTATGATGTTGCGCATATAATTTATGATACTTCGTGTATGTCAAAATACTTGGTGTACTTGCGCACATGTCACATGATATTTCGTGCATGTCATTATGCGAAGTTGATAGTTCATGTAGTTTTAAAACCATTAAAATAGTTTGTATGTTTTGTTATGCCGTGGCCAATACTTCGTGTAGCTGAGAATCATTTTTCCATTTATATATATATAATTTATTAATTTTTATTAAAATTTGATAATTTACGGCTGACTAATCAATTTGCGCACAAAGTCCGATATATATGTGGTCTACTATGGGCTTATTCGTGATGTCCTTTTTTAGTGTGCATAAAATTTTATGTCTATACCGCCCTATGTCAGATTTACTTGTATATATCATGTATGTTACCGATATGATTGACATCTCTACCAATGTGGATATTGAACATATATTTTTTCTTTATTGATTGAGTTCATATATGTCCGTTTATAAAAGTTTAAATCACAATATATTTATAAAAATCTAAAACTTTATTAATCATATATATTATATAATAACTAGATTAGGACCCGTCCGATGGGCAAGTTTTTTAGTTTTAAAATAAATTATATTTAAGCAAAATTATTAAATTAAATATGTGTGTTTAATGATATATATTTAGGAAAAATTAGGGGAAAAGGTAGAAATCATGTTTTGTTAGAAAAAATAGTTTGGTTATTAATATATTTTTATGAATAAATTAGTTTCTATATTATAATTATAATTATAATATATTAAAAATATATACCACATCTATTAGTTTGGTTTCATCTTGTCATTTGTTTTTTCGGTCACCATGTGAGATATGTATTTTAAAAATATCATAAACCAAAAACTAAATCGAATCAGACCCGACAAAAACCCGAAAGGATCCTAAGCTTCTCTATCTGAAAAACCGAATCCAAACTAAACCGAGAACTGAATGGATATCTGAAATATTCGAAATACTACTATATATCCAAAAACCAGTAATAATATATAAAACTTGATATAACTAAAATATATACCCGACAGTTATAAACTCAAAACATATTAATTACTTTTAGATAGAAATAACCAATATACGCAAAATACACAAATATTTGAAAGTTCTAAGTTATATTTGTGAAAATGTGACCAAACCTTATTCAAATTTAAACAACTTTTAACATATTGATTCTATTTCGTGTATCTAAACCTGAGTCAAACGCAGATGGAACCGAACCAATTATAGGCCTTTAAACCCAAAAACTTGAGAGAAATTAACCTTACACCCATACCTAGTATGAGATGTAAAAACAAAAATCCACTGATCGACAGCTATGTTCTCACTCATATCTAGGTGAGATGTATTTTTTGCAAGATTTTTATTTTCCAACTCAATATCCTTTTGTTGAGTTTATATTTTGTTTCACAACATAATATATTTTCCTCTCACAGCTTCACTTTGTTTGAAACTTTTAATATTCCTTGTCTCATGGCGTTTCCTGACAACCTCTTCTAGCTCCATCCTTCTGTCACCAGCTCTAAATTTTATTTTTTGAGTCTTATACCTTGTTTGGTTTTCACGTTTTTTTTTCTTTTCAGTTGTCGGATTCTTATCCACCATTATTTTCAGTCTTAACAAAAGTCCCACTGACTTGCTTCCTCTTCTAGTTAGATCTAGATAAGTGTATGAGAATTGGCTCCGCATGAGCAACTCTATCAAAGTGTATTTCCGCTCGTTGTTGACTTATTTCCTTTGAGAGAGAAATTTGTTTGCCTTCTTCCTTTAAGAGAAATCATTTGCACATTTTTCTCCTTTATGGAGAAAATATTTTCTTCAATTTTCACGTCCCAAAATTTGTTTCTTTGTTTAATAAACCAAGAATAGCATACATTTTAAAACTAATTTCCTATCTTATGTCAATTATATCTAACTCTTGTTGATAAACCCAACAAAACTTTTTAACAGTCGGTCTTGAATATGACTTAATGCTCTTAACATTCTGCATATTAGACCATTTCCTAAAATTTATTTAACATTTAACCAAATAAAATAATGAATTAGATTGGATTATACTAAATGAATTTTGTTCATTCTGCAACCAAAGTTTATATAATAAAGATAAATTAACAATTATTTGTTTCTCTTTTTTCTTTTAAAATTATTTTTTTAATTTTTATCATTGACTTGATAAATTACCAAATTTTTGTTTATCTTTTTTCCTTAAGATGGGGGTTTAGGTTTTATTTTCATTTTTGTATTTGTTTTAAAATTATTTATTAATTTTAATTAGTGATTAGATAAATTAAAAAGCAAAATTGGTTTCCTTTTTTCTGATATGTATTTAATATTGAATTTCATTTTACTAATAATAAAAGAAACTTTTTTTTTACCTTTTTAGAAAATTATATTAAAAATGTCTTTTAGGATTGTATTTATTTATTTGTTTCTATTAACTCTTTTTTAAGAATTGTATTTCTTTTTTTAAAAAATATTTTATTAGTTTTATGGTAATCTATAATTTTATTTAATTAAACATACGTCAAAATCTAATCACTTTCGTTGACATGTGTCGCAATCAGGTAAAGTACTAACTTTGAATCATTTATCTTTATATAATAAGATTTAAAATAATTTGAAAATAATATCAAATAAAGATGATAGGAGAATATTAATTCATGCTATTAAAATCACAATATTAAATAAAGAAATGATTGTAGACAAATATTAGATAAGAAAAGGATAGTAGAGAATTAAATAATTATTTATTTTGAAAGAAGAAAATAGATAAACTAAATATAAAAATAATTGTATATATGAATAACTATCTTCCTCAAATTTTCAACCACCAACAACAATGGCAAACCATCTTCAACATTCCTTAACCACTTTTCCTAAACCGGATCTAATCAAAGAAGAACAACGATGTGACGATTGACGAAGATACGGTGAGCTTGCATGCGGAGAAGATCTTGCATACAATGGCATTCCCCATGGTTTTCAAAGCTGCCTTAGAACTTGGCGTCATCGACACTATCGGTGCCGTAGATGATGGTATGTGGCTCTCGCCTTCCGAGATAGCTCTTGGTCTCCCAACTAAGCCCACAACCTTGGACGCACCGCTAGTGCTAGACTGGATGCTGGTTTTACTAGCCAGCCACTCGATCTTGAGGTGTCAGATTGTAGAAATTGGAGAGAACGATGGAAGTGAATGTGGAAAGTCCGAGAGGGTCTATGCAGCTGAACCGGTTTGCAAGTTTTTTTTGAACTGTGGAGACGGTTCCGGTTCTCTCGCGTCTCTGTTTATGTTGTCTCTAAGCGAAGTCTTTTTCAACATGTGGTATGTACTTTTTAGTTTATCAAGTGCCTTAATCCATATTTCCGGCTAACAATTATTAACCGGTAAATTTTTTATAAATATATGAACAATCTATGGGGTTTTTTGTTGTTGATACCCATAGGAGACATCTCAAAGATGTGATATTAAAAGGACAAGATGCTTTCAGTTCTGCTTATGGCATGAGACTTTTTGAATACATTGGTTCCAACGAACAATTCGCTGAGTTGTTTAACCGGGCAATGTTGGAAGCTTCCACATTAATTATGATTAACGTTTTAGAAGTTTACAAAGGATTTGTAACATCCCGATTTCTAGTATATATAGTGGTGCATGAGGAGAGTTTAAGATATTTGATTTGGCTACCTATATCAACAAATTGCACTTATCTTTTTCGTCACTCCTCTAGTTAGAACTCCAGAGTTAAGCGTGTTTGGGCTGGAGTAGTACTAGAATGGGTGACCTATTGGGAAGTGATTCCCGGTACCGTGTGAGTGAGACCAAAACATGGGAAAAGATCATGCAGTGATTTGTAGAGATAATAACAAGTCTTTAGAGCCTCGTAAAAAATTAACAGACCGACCGTCAAACAGGGGTGAGGCCCACGGGCCTGAGAGAGGATGTGGGTGCTCACTGGTAGGGACGGTCGGGGTGTTACAAGTGGTATCAAAGTCCTAGGTTATGTCAAACCGGTTCTGACCCGGGAGGCAGTCCTGAGGGCGGTGGGTTCACAATGAGGATGTTGCAATCTGTTAATGGGGGTGATTGTAACATCCCGGTTTCTGGTATATATAGTGGTGTATAAGGAGAGTTTAAAGATTTGATTTGGCTACCTATATCAACAAAGTGCACTTATCTTTTCCGTCACTCCTCTAGTTAGAACTCCAGAATTAGCATGCTTGGGCTGAGTATTATTAGAATGGGTGACCTATCGGGAATCACTTCCCGGTACCGTGTGAGTGAGGCCGAAACACGGGAAAAGATCATGCGGTGATTTGTAAGGATAGTAACAAATCTTTAGAACCTCGTAGAAAGTTAACGAACCGACCGTCGGACAGAGGTGGGGCCCATGGATCCGAGAGAGGATGTGGGTGTTCACTGGTATAGACAGTTGGGGCGTTACAGGATTCGAAGATGTAAATGTTTTTGTTGATGTGGGAGGAGGTATAGGAACCATTATAGGTCAAGTGACTTCCAAATATCCTCATATTCAAGGCATCAACTTTGATCTAGCCTCGGTTTTAGTCCATGCTCCTCTTTATCCAAGTACAACACTGATTAAGTGATATCTCCTAAAATTATCCATTTATTTTGCTCAATATTACTTAGTTAATATCGTTACATATATTTAGGAGTAGAGCATGTTTCAGGACATATATTTACAGAAATACCAAAAAGAGACGCCATCTTCATTAAAGTAAGACCATCCAACCGATTACTCTATTTTTTGCTCCAAAATAGAGTTACTCCATTTTGGAGGTGGGGTTTTCTCTATCTGATTACTCCATTTGTTACTCCAAAATATATTAGTTTAAGTATATTATTTTTCTGTTCAATTATTAGTTTTTATTATAACCTCATAGTTTAAATTTATAAATTCTACCAATTTATTTAAAATTAAACAATAAATAATAAATTACAATACTATTTAAATTTTAAATTTATTATAAAATATTGCCAATTCTTTTTATAATAGAACTAAGAAACTGTTTTTGTATGTTATTGGGCTAAAATTAGATTTTTAAATTTTATTTAAGTACAAAATATAAAAAGATTGAATTTCAGGGATTGATTTGTAAATAAATAGTTCACCTCCAAAATGGAGGAAAAAAATGAAGATCTCCAAATATAGAGGAAAATATGGAGATCTCCATTTTGGAGGTGGAAATAAAGGTGGGTTGGAGATGATTTTTTTCTAAAATGGAATTTAAAGGCAAAAATGGAGGTGGGTTGGAGATGCCCTAAGTACTATACCATTAACATACATATTTAATATATATTATTTGAGAAGTACATTTTCAATAAAAGTTTTGCCCCCACATGGTATTTACAGGGATGTCATGCTGATATGTTATCACCACATCGATTCTTATAGATTTTTTAAAACAAGACAAAAATTACTAGACTAATTACACAATATACCATTACACATAAATTATTAGTCAAATTGTTTATATATCTCTTATATAATTCATATAAATACCATTAGTTACATAAGATATTTAATATATAATATTCATATATTCAAAATAGCATTTATATTATATTTAAAATTAAATTATTGTAAAACACTTAAATAATATATTATTTAAATTCCTATACAGATTAGTGAAATTAATTAAGCTTTTCTTTATTTATATATATTTCTATATTATAATATTTGAAATAAATAATCAACTAAAATATATATTTAGAATCATATTTCTTTTAATTTTGGTGTTATATATTTCTGTTAGCACTCTTACATTTTTAAATGTTTAAAAAATTCAAATTAAAGATTTAAATATAATTTACAGATTTTGTGTTAAAAACTACCAATCTTTTTAAAATTCCGTGAATTTAGTAATTAAATACTTAATTAGAATAATATAAATGATTTCAAATATAGAAACTGAGATTGATTCCCTTAATCAAATAATTTCAAATTAATATCTAATTGTTACAATAATCAAAATCTTTTAAATCTAAATTTAAGTATGTGTGATATTATTTTGAAAATTTGTAAAGCATTTATTTGGTACTAATTTAAATCTTTCCAAATAATATCCTAGCCAACGTAATATTCTCACATTTTGAATTGTTCAATTTTAAACAATCAACGTACGTAATTGTCTCGATATTTAACTCAGAATTAGGTAAGCAATTTAAATTTCAATATTTGACTCTAATCCTACAACATGATTATCTCTTTATAAATAGGTGTCCAATTTGCTCTTCAACATCATATCTTTCCCATCGGCCATCACATATCTTCTATTAACTTTTCAATGATTTGAGCATATTATGTGACTATAACTTGTTTTGTTTTTGTTTTTTGTTTTTTGTTTTGTATTAGGTGATATTGATATTGGAACCGGAAGAATATCAATGCATAAGAGAACATGACACACAAGAAATGTTTTTGATGATACACAGGTTAGTCAGTTCACATCATTAAGATATAGTTGATATTGTTTCATTTGGTTATGATTCACAGGTTAGTCAGTTCACATCTTCTGATATTGTAACAGGTCCGACATCTTTTGTATTTATCACTGAAAGAACCATGAAAATTGTGGAAGAAAGTGGTGGCCGGTACCATTTTCATTCATAAGCGCTGATGGATAAATAAAGATTGGAACCAGTGACAAGAAGTGTTGATACACACAAGGTTGGAGCCAGTCCACAAGAGCAGCAGACCATTGACGCCATTGTTAGAGCATGGTAATCAATTCTTTCCACTGGAATTCATTGCTTTAGCTTATCACTAAAGGTGAGATTGTGATATTTTGGGAACATAAGAATGGAGAATGGGTTGATTGTTACTCTTCAGTCTGCTGCAAACTGTGTACTTACACAAACTAAGCTATTTGTTTATAAAGTTTGTATTGTAAGAAATAATTTTTGGGGATCTTTGAATATGAATGAGGCAAGATTTAGCCACTGAAGTATTTCTGTTTTTTTTTGTTTTTTTGCTATTATTGCAGTTTGGTGTTCAGATGTTACATTGAGATCTTGCTTCATTCATATTACTACATGAGAGTTAATATTATTTTTTTTGTAGCAAGTCATCTAGTAGCTGTGTTTTTCGTGCTCATATTTTTTGTTTAAAATGTATGTAAAGTTAATATTTTTAAATTTGTAGCAAACCATCTACAACCAGTTTTTGTGTGATTTACAAATCATTGATAGAATCACCCGGGACTTCAAATGATTTTGGATTGTAACATGTTGGGAAGATGATATTTCTTTATAAATCAAACTGTTCAACAACCCATAACAGAATACAATCCCCGCCCTTCGTACACCAGCAGGAAAGAGGGTTGATCAGAAACATATCATATTGTATTTGTACATGTTTTTAAAAATAGGCTTATTACGTTCATATATGACAATATGGACCGGAAATTCAGTATATAAAAATTTAAAGGGCTAAAACAATAAAGAACTTTGCATTGGGAGGGCGAGAGAAATATGATATTTGTGACTGAAGAGAAGAAGACTTACGATTATTTTGTGGAACAATTTAATAATTGAACATGGTTATCCATATATGGATATATTTATAAATAATGAGATAATTTGTCTTGATAAATTTTATCTGAATAAATTTGATCATGGTCTTAAATATGTTATAATTAAGAGTTTTAGTATATCTGACAAAGAAAAAATATATGTACTAAGAATACTTTAAATATATTTCACGGGAAAATATAATGAAACACTATATAGTAAATAAAATTTTGATTTTCATTAAAGTCAGTAAACCAAGTAGAACAGAGTTTTAATAGGAGTTAGGCTCACATTTTGGTAATTAATAATATCTTAACAGATGATTTTCGTAATTAAAACGCTATCCAAATGGATAAAAGTAATAATATTTTGTAGAAAATTTTATATTTTTAAATAAATTTATTAATATTCAATAACCTTAAATATATTTGAAACACACATAAATAATTTAGAAATTATACTTATCAAAATAAGTGATTGAGATATCAAAAAATAACTAATTTAATACCCCCAATTTTTAGTCGTTGGAAAAGTATTTCTTGATTTAAACAGAATAAATTATATTATTTTTACTTAACGGATTCAGATATTTTAGATCAAGTACAAAAAAAATAAGGGTATCCTATGCATAATAATCTGGAGTAGGTGGTTAGACCCAACATTATACATATCTCAATACAATTAAATTGTAAAACTCAAAATACATGAATTATCTAAAATTCTTATATATTTAAATTTATTAAATTTCAATTATATTTATATTTTTCTCCGGCGTATTGCGGGGATTATAAATAATAATTATCAATAACTAGAAAGTTTAAAATTGTAACAATTCAATCGTAGTAACAATTTAGTTAACTTTAAATGTTTATTTCTATTTTTCAAATTAATCATTATTATAGCTAAATCTCGCTTTTAGTTTTTATAATCATTTTTCAATTATTTGCCCTACATCCATAAGTCTAAACATCTATATAAATAACACATAATCGGAAAACAGATTTCAACACATCATCACCTCCACCAAAGCATAAAAATCATGCATACAATAGAAGATCTAAACGGGTAAAAAGAAGAGCTTCCTCCTGTATAATTCGTATGTGTCTCTGAGGCAGATATTAAAAGGGTAAAGGCATCACATCGCATGTTTTAACTTTCACATATCATTAACAAACTGATTAGAATTTTGTTGACTCATTTGTGATTTTGTGTGCGTGTTGATGATTTGGTTTTGTTAAATTATCCAATGACCAAACAAGGCTATTAAACATTGCAAAGGACAACAACTTGCTACTGATCAAAATCCAAATTTTCTTTGCTTTTTTTGTTGTCTCCATTGTAACATTGACTCTCTTTTTACTATTCTTTCATTGACTATTACAGCAGGAAGACTAAACCGAGAGTTACAGAAGCGGAAGAGAAAGGTTTAACCTTTGTTAATCAAATCAACCTCCAGTTCACCTCAACTGCTTATAGCTTTTCTTGTTAAAACCACTCAACTATTTTTATGTTAATTAATAAAAGATGGTGTTTCTTCAATTCTTTGTAAAGTTGCCTTTTGCAATATAATTGTATTTTTAATAACAATTTTTAATTTAAATTTAATCTAAAGGCAGCTATTATTTTTATAAAAAGATAAGAAAAATAAACAAAAAGAAATTGAATATATTGCCCTGAGAATAGGATGTACACAGAACCAATATGAACATAACTGTATTTTCAAAAGGAAAGAGACGAGACGTTCTAGTGGAAGAAGAGTTAGATGATGCCTTGCCAATAGGAGGCACTGGCTATTGACCCATGTTATTATTGTATTTGTGTATCCCAACCATTGATTTATACTTACATTAATTTAGAAAACAAAAACGTCAAGAAAGTATGAATATACAAATCCACATTAATTGCTAAACGTAATTTACATTAGTTAGTAACGTTGATGTTAGGTGTTACCATGTTTTACTTTTCAACATTTTTTATTTTTTCCAATTAAAAAATTACTGAATTTAAAGATTTAAAACCAAATTCTTTGTATTAAAAAATATGTACTGCTTCATCTGTTTCAGTAAAAGTGTAATTTAACACTTTTACAAATAAATTAAGAAAACATTTAAATTCTAATTTTTACACTAAACAAGTGTTTTCATTGGTAATGAAATAAAAATAAAAAGGTGCAAAAAAACCATTTTAGAAAAAATAAATTGCAATGTAAACTCAAAACAATACTTATAATGAAACAAATTTTAAAACATAAAACAATAACTAAAATGAAACACAATATCAAAATCATATATAATTAATTATTAATGGGATTTTTTAATAACAAACATGAAATAGGAATGTCAATATGAGAAAAAAAAAAGTTTAATTTATATCATATTTAAAATTTAGGATAAAAACAGGATTTGATAAGACGGAAATGAGAATTCTCAAAACTAAAAATATTTTATACAAAGAAAAACAAAATATTATATGTTTCAATATTATCCACTATAAATACAAAACTAATACAACTAGACCTCACATTATATGATCGAATAATAGTGGGTAAGGATCAAACGAATATTTTTTGTTATTAAAATCGTCAAAATAATTAAGAATTACCGATATTTTATATTATGTATTTTGTAAAATATTAAACTAATTTACTTATATAGTAAAACAAACTTATGTAAATAGTTCTTATTTCACAACATATATAATATATTTCTCTAAAAAAAATGCATTTGTTTTTTTAAAACAATTTCAAATAACAAAAATTTATAAAATAAAAAACCCGTCCGATTGTAGTGTGCTGTAATGGAGACTTATGTGTTACTACTTTTGTATGAAAACGAAAGCTAAACAGGATTGGATACTTAATGCCACCACCTGCTTCCTTCTTTACAATCTCTATCCGAATCTTATATCCTTGATTTTTCTCTTTCACTCAGCATCCATACCATGCTCTCTAGTAGTTTACAACAAATAGTATCTGTGTATTGTAAAAAACGGCTCTTTTCTATATTGATTTTGACTTGGTCATTAAAATGATAAAAATGATTGGGTCATGAAAATAAAATTTAGGCGGGAATGGGAGTAGTTTGGAACGGACACTAGTTTTAAAAAGGGCTACAAGCTTACAAACACTAATAATATGCTCTATCAAGGCTGTAGTAGTAACTAGTAAGCATAGAGCTAAACTTAGATTGATTTTGATCAAACCGAACCAGGCTTAGGTTTAAACCGGTTCAATCTACATTTTTGGATGAGGCTTTGAGATGAAAACCAAGCTAAACTGTACAAGTTGTGATTCTCATTCAATTTTAAGCTAGCATTAATTATCTTGGGCTTATGCAAGCCTAAGTCAATTTTCCTATTAGTATGATATTATCCACTTTGGATTTAAGTGGCAAAACCCGCATGGATTTGTTTTTGGCTCCTTCTCAAAATACCTCATATTAATTGGTGAATGATTTGATTTATATATTAGATATATATTTTCTAATCTTTTGATGTGAGACATTGGCTTGACTCCCAATAATCCGCCCTTAAACTATGAACCACAAACTTTAACCTCCTCCCCAGCGAAATTTTGGCACCTCGACACTGGCAACCCTTATTCGCATGGTTCTCTTAAGGCATTTTTATCGTGTCATATTATGGGCTCCTCTCGTACCGACTTTTCTAGGTTCACAACTTTTGACCTAGACTCTGATACCAATTGTTGAGTTTCTGCAAGCCCAAGTCAATTTTCCCATTACTATGATATTGTCTGTTTTGGGCTTAAGTAGCAAAACCCGCACATATTTGCTTTTGGACTCCTTCCCAAAATACCTCATACTAATTAATAAATGACTTAACTTAAATATTAAACATATTTTATAATTTTCTAATATAGAACATTGGCTTGACTCTCAATAATCAACTTCTTTACATCTCTTTTACATCTATTATTTCCAATGCCAATACATATACACTGAACTGAATTTCAGTTGAATAGAAACAATTCAACGATTTGGTTAAAAACTTAAAAATGCTTAAATTTTCTCACACTTTTGATTCTTGTCAACTTTGTAACCATCATGGGTTATTAATTTACTATAGATGTACATAAATCTATATGACAAAACTGAATCGCTGGTTCAAAATGTTACAACATTTGTTTGGAACACACCTGCAGCTAGAATACACAGAGACAGATGCAAAGTGAAGAACAATATATGACACCAACGATATACATAAACAAATAACAATCATTATGAAAACAGAGTAATATGGTATTTTAAATTATCATTTAAATGAATGCACATGATACAAAATGAAGAACACAACTATATGATGCCAACGATAGACATAAACAGAAAGAGCCGGTCCTGAATCAAAGGGGCCATACAATTTTTTTCTTCTATATTCAAAATCATACATAAAATAAAATTATAGTATATAAACAAGAAATTATGACATAAAATCAATATTATTTTTTCTATTCCCATGGACACTATTAAAAAAAAGTCCATCTAAAGGTGTTTCCAAACACTTAATTCAAAAAAATTTAATCAGCATTAATATTATGAGTGTATCCAAACAGATTAAAATATCAATATTATGTAAATTAACATTAATTTTAATTTGTCTAAATTATATCTACCTAATTTAAGTCAATGTATTAGAAAAATAATTATGATTCTCATTTAAGTTTTATTTGATCTTATTTTCAAATTATTTTGAATTACTATATAATACATATAATTAATAAAACTTTTTAAAAAGTTTTTACATATGTTGTGATTAGAATCAATTGTTTTCTGGGAAAATTACACATCCGTTTTTGCTGGAAAAATGACATATTCATTTTTAAGTTATTTTGAATTAATATATAATATAATGTATATTATTAATAAATATATTTGGTAATTTTACATATGTTGTGATTTGAATACATATTTTGGTGAGAAAATTACAGATCCGTTTTGACAGAAATTTTACAAATTATTTGTTTTGGTAAAAAATTATGGATATAAAATTTGTTAATAAAATTATAAAGTCAAATTTTAAATGACGAAAAAAGATAATTTTGAAAAAAATGTAAATGTTTTATTATGATAAAATAGATATGTAATTTGTTAATAAAAATACAATATTAAGTTTTTTGGTGGGAAAAAAAACCAGTCCCCTTTTTTCTCCCAGGCACTAATATCCAGACAAAAGCCTCATCCGCCTCCTCCGGCGCCGGTGAATCAATGTTTTGCCGGTGTCAGAACCTCTCAGCCCCTCGTCAATCTCTTTACAAGCTCATGTTCCTAGTTTTCATTTTCTTTTTAGTTTTATCTTCTTTGAAACTCTCCTTTGTGATGTTTGCCTTCTTTGGGAGATTCAGAGATTTGTGATAGAGATCGAATTTGGCTCCAGACGAGTCTTCTTCCTCTCGCCTTGCTCACACCTCTGCTGCTGAAGACAACAAACGAGGTTAATTAGATGAACAATTACAAATTTAAGGTTTGTCAAGTTTTTTTTTGCGGGAACCATATCAGTTTTAGCATGAAGTCATCATCTTACTAAAACTAATAGATGAAACTGAATTAGGTAAATCGTGCATACCCTTCTTTTTTTAGTTTTATCGTACATCTATTAATTTTTCTTCCTTTTCTTATGCAAGAAAAAAATATTAAATTATTGTGACATGAAAGTTAAATTTAGGCGGGATTTGGATTTAATAATTTGCTAGCTACAAACATTGACGGGCTTTTATCATTCGGTCCAATTGTATTTCTGTAAAAACATTTTTACTGTAATATACATATTTCGAAAAACCTATTAAATTTGTGAGTTCCCTGGCAAATGAAAAGGTTAGGTATCTGTCTTCTTCATCGGTGACTGACAAGTAAACTACATCACCGGAGAAACCCTAAGAGAGAGGAGAAATTACTTACATTTCCGAAAAATTCAAGCTTTGTTGCGACACCAGAACCAGATTCGAGAATCTCTGTTTTGTTTTCAGGTAAGTCTTAGTTTTTGAATATCACTGTTTAGGGTTTATGTTTATTGAGTGGGTTTATCTGCTTCTGTCACTAAAACACTTTAGACTTTTAGATATAGAGTTTTCTAGGGTTTCTGTATGTTCGGATTTTAGGCCTAAGAAGTGTTACAATGTTATTTGAATTCATTGCAGAAGTATTGTGCTCATGGCGATGGAAACCTCAGGAGACAAAGTAATATTATTGTGTTACTGGAATTATTGTATTAAGTATGGTCCTGATGGCGTATACTATGAAGGATCTGTTCCTAAAAAGATTAGAGTTATGCAAAAGACTGCATTAAGCAAATTGTTGGATGGGCTTTGTTCAATCATTGGCTTTGATAAGCAGAAATCAATGTTCAAAATCTTCGGTACTTGTTTTCACCTGGTCTGATTACGTATGTACATTTTCCTTTGGCGAACGATGATAGTTTGGAGAATATGCTTGAGGTTCCAAGCAATCATCCTTGTATTAAAGATGTGGAATTGTATTTGGAAGTGAAATCTGATGGAGCTGTTGTTCCTGCTTCTTGTTCATCGTTTTTGATGAATTCCGGTTGGTCATCGAAAAGACAGAGGACCAAAGAAGCTACTGGTTATGTGAGACATCCAACTGTCAAATTAGAGAGGGATAATGGGTTAGAGTTTCAGGGAGTGGATAACAATAACGGGTGGGTTGAAGATGAGGCAGTCATGAAGATTGAGATAGAGAAATGACGGACACAAATTTGGTTTTGGATGTGGGGCGCAAGGGCTTAATTTGACAGAAGATAATGCCAATGTGCAACAGAATTTGAATGTGCCAGCCTTAGAGGTGTCTGAGAATAATAGTGGCGATTCAAGTACTTCAGTGTCCAGTTTGTGAGTTGATGATCATGAATTGTGAGTAAGTTTGTGTTTTAAAGACAGAGCTGAGCTGAAGAAGGCGGTGGACTGGTGCTCTATTAGAGGGAGGCAAAAGTGTGTAGTAAAGGAAACCGAGAAGGGTGTGTATACATCTGAGTGCATCAGATGGAAATGCAAGTGTTCGCTTCAGGCTGTTAGAATGGAAGAACATGGACTTGTGGAGATAACCAAGTTCAATGGTCCTCATACTTGTTCCCCTGTAAAGCCAGAAATTTTTAACTTAGAATTTGTAGCAGAGGAGATTGAAGAGTTGATAAATTGGTGGTTTGAAAAATGTGGCGTCGAGCTTAAGACTTCAGAGATGAGGGCAGCAAAACTGGAAGTGACTAAAAAAGTATATGGAGACTGGGATCAGAGTTTCAGAGTATTACCAAAACTAATGGCTGCGTTACAGACATCTAATCGGCTACTTGTGGACTTGATGATTGCCTCAGGAATAGTTGGTGTTGGTGTAGCTATATCCTCTGACGATTGCTATTTCCCGCTTGCATTTTCGGTTACCACAGAGGTGTCTTCAGATAGTTGGTGTTGGTTTACTCGCTGCTATTAACAAACATGAGTCTGGCTGGCAAGAACCCTTGGCTTATCACAGGTTCTGTCTGGAGTTCCCACATTGTTCCCTCCGGTCTTTTCTGCCGCCACCCTATCACAAAACTACTTCTTGTCCTAATGTGAATATGCAATTTGTTTGTATCAATGTTGTTCGATAGTTAAGCATTTTGGTGAGGATAGTTAATTATTCCTGAATCCAGTTTGTCTTAATAAACTGTTATTTGCATTGTGATATCATTTGATTCTGTTTTCAAATGAATAATTTCAAACAAAGGTTCATAAACATGAACAAGTACTGAAAATGTATTCCATCAAAGAAGGCTTCATAAACATGGTCATCAGGAAAACGGAAGGAGAGTGATACAAGTCCAAATTTTTTTACCGTATATGTTACTCCTTCTGTTTCAAATTATAGTTTTGTGTAAGATTTTCACAAATTTTAAGAAATTCTGTGAAATGACATTTTTAACTTTGTGTTAATGAAATAATTAATTTTACAAAAATAAAAATAATTAAGTAAGAGTAATGTTGCATTGAAAAATGAAGGCATAATGGAAAATATAAAGGTAAAAATTCATTGAAAAGTGAAAAATAATTTAAATTGAATTAAATTTTTTTTCTAAAAATAGCTATAGTTTGAAACGGATGGAGTATCTGTTAAGCTTAGCAAAATGATATCAAAATTTAAAACAGCATCCAAAGAGCATACCAAAATGATCTCAATATCCAGATTCAGAGATAAAATTCACCATAAACAGAGCATATCGATGAGAAACTTAAACAGTAGAGCTTCATACAAAAACATAAAGAAATATTGACTTACAGTTGAACAATGTGAAAAGAACTTGGAAAGAGAGTTGTTGAGCTTATGGTACTGTATTTTTCTGCGAAAGTAACAGAGAAGCAAAACAGGAGAGGAGAGTACAAATTTTCCCCTCCCAAACATGCGCTTTTTTGTGCGTGTAGACACCCGCGTAACATTTATTTCCAAATAAAACCCAACTTTATGACAAAAGCATTTTTTTAATTTCTATATAAAACCCAACTTAAGAGTTTAATTTAGAAAACTAATTTTGTCTACTCTTCTATTTATTTATTTTTATTTTAATATGACAATGTTAACAACATTAATTTATTATGATATTAACAATCTTATTTCATAATCAATTACTTTATTTTTTGTTTTCTTATTTAAATTAAACAAATTTTTCTTTTTAAACAAACATATATCACTTATTTTAACCTAATATAACCAAAATATTCTATATTTTTAGTTATATTTTTAAAATTTTTAACGAAATTTTATTTAAATTAAATAAATTTTTATATTTATCTATATTTTAGGTACAAGAATCTGACCCAAATCCAGATGGAACCAGACCAAACCTATTTCTAAAATATGCATAGTTGTTTATTTCAATAGTTTTATAAGCTGTTTAAATACAATAATTAAAGTTATAAATCATGAATTTAAATTTATGATTACCGTTTATATAAGTAAATTCATCTATAATTTTTGTTATTTATTATCAAATAATTTTAGTTTATTTTTAATTTTAAACTTTTAAGTCTAAAACTATTAAAATTTATAACATACAAAACATCAATTTCATATAATTTGTTTTCCATGTTTTTAACAAAAATCTCTGTAAAGTAATAAATTTTATTTTATACTATAAATTAATATTTATTAATTTATAAATATACTAATATCACTCTAAATTAATAAAATATTATGATTCCAATATTATTAATTTATAAAAATTTTACTGTAGTTTGTTATTCCAATGGGATAAGGACATTCTTAGGGTGTATTACTCAATATTTTGTTATTGGAAAGTCATGATATGTAGCTTTACTAAAAAAATATAAATGGGCAAATGGGATTTCAGGACGGGATTTAACAAGAATGAGAATGTGACAAGAATTTGAGAATTAAAAAAATAAATCTCATTTATGTTTCATATAAAATATGGAACAGGATTAGAACAGGATTGGGATGGGAGCAGGACGGAATGAAACAGAAATAAGAATTTCCAAAAAATAAACATGATAAACATATTATAAATTATAAAATAATAGTCTATCACAAATGTGTTTGTGTAATAATGATTAAGAAAAATAAAATTCAGAAACAATCCAACATGAATTTCAGTCATAAATTATCAAAATCAAAATTAAATTAAAATAAATTATAAAAAAGTAAAATCTTAAAAACCAAATAAGTAATCTTCATTTTTCGACAAAATCACAAATTAAAAATTTTAACTTTAGTTAAATATAATAATAAGAAAATTATTAAAAATGGAATTTAAGATTTAATATTTTTAATTTTCCATTATTATTATATTTTCTGTTAATTTTCTCTGACCGGAATGGACAGAAATTGTATCCTCCTAAAAAAAACTCATACAAAAATCAAGCCAAAGCCAATTAAATGAGATGGTGGTCCTACGTGTAAGAAAAACATTCCTATTTTGGAAAAAGACATGGACACATAATAAAATGAACACATCGGAGAAAACTTTACTTATTAAGACAACAGAGGAGATGCGCCGCCCTCGACTATCAATCATGAACCAACATCAGCTACAGTTTGAAAACAATCTCAACAAAGATTCTTCCTTCCAATGTTGTTTTACAATGTGTTATTTAGTTTTTAAATTGTTCAAATGACATTGTTTTTGTTCCTATTTCTAACGTGGCAGCCAATGCATAATTGGTGGCTAGTTTGCAGTCTAACAATCGACGGACTATTTAGATAAACGTCAAATGTTTTTCTATATTACATCTCACTCATCTAAATAACCGGATCTTATATATTCGCCAGATTATACTCAAATGTATTATATATTGTATTATTCATTTCTTTTATACGCATCGAAACATTATTAAAAAGTCACCTCCGGCCACTGCATGCCCTGCATGCATAGCTAATGGCTGGGAGCTTAAAACTACGACAGTAAGAAGTAAGAAGGATAGGTGGCATTTGAGGCTAGTTTTAGTTATGAAAATAGTATAGCTTCATGGCTAAACCAAAACCGTTCTTATGCGGACACAGACCAGCACCTCATCTCCCAAAGAACACACAACATGAGTATCTCAAATCCTCTTTCCCTATCTCCAACAGAATCAGAAACCGTTACCGATACTACCGCACCGAGACACGACAAGACCGAGACAGAGTCAACAGAGTTCAAGAAGAATCAGAAACGGTACCAAGAACTCATCGCCACCTTACCTCAGGTAAAAGGCTGGAGACCGAAAGCTCCGCTGATCAAATACGGTGGTCACTGGTTCATACAGCCTCTCCTAGAAGGTTCTCTTTACGCGCAAGAGTTCTTTCATGCACGACCCACTGACTTCCTCTGCTCATTTACAAGAACTGTAAGTACAGAGAGTTGATCTGTAGCCAATAACAGAGGAAACAGAGTAAGTAAATAAAAATTATCTGAATAAACATTAGATTTGCATCTTTAACAGAATAACCTTCTCACTTTTACAAATACTATACTATAAATACTAGTTCGACAATCAAGAGTATACTAGTTTGACAATCTCTCTTGACTATTAGTATAGTCCAACAGATATCTTGACTAAAGTTTTTTTTGGATAAATGTTATATATATATATATATATATATATATATATTATATGCATTGCAACTAAATTAAGCTTAACCCCAAAATTTTAAAATAAAACCTCCATAAATTAAGCTTTTTTTCTTTTTTGGAAGCAGACTTATTCAGAAAAGACAACATACAGTAGAAAATTTCAAGAAATGATGTGAGACGAGGTTGAATTCCTGACTTAAATGTGTAGACGTACGAATTATCAAACAGCCGTTGGATGACTGCCACGCCACTCAAATACAGTACGAGAGCAACTAATCTAACGGTTAATATGATTTAGCATGTAGTAGGTATTCTCCACCAAAGGATTTTTTTTTATTTTCCACAAGAAAACAAGAATTTAATTCAGAAGAAACTTTAAGAACAAAATAAATATTTGAAAAAAGAGAGAAGAAAATCCGAAAGAATTTACCTCTAATGCTCTGTAAATCGACGTTAACAGAGTCATCTATCTTCTTCCTTTGACGTTGAAGCAATCTCAGGAGAAGAAACGTTATTGGCGATGTTGCAAACAGATTTGATCCAATCTGAAGTCAAATGAGATTTCAAACCGAGCAAAGAATGGATTGTCTCAGGCAAATCTCGAACCGGTTTCGATCCTGTTCGCTCCATTTATTTTTCCACGAAAATAAATCTTTTTCTTGAATATTAGAAAACAGAGCAAAAACTCCAGGAATCAGATTCTGATTTTACTGAACCTTTTTTCCGAGAAAGTGAGAGGGAAGTAGTGAAAATTGGGGTCAGAGGTTGGAGATTAGTTTTATTTCCAGAGGACAAAAAAAACTGAAGAGAATGTTTTTCATGATCAAAATCTTTGTAGGTGTCTTATAATATATAACTACAGGCCCTTTAAATGCAAATGTTTGTTTTTAACCTTTGAAGGGAGACAGTTGTAGTTGAAATTTGACATTTGTCACTACTCACTACTATGATGACCCAAATGGAATATTATAATTTCAAATAACTATTATTAAAAAAACAAATTCTATGAACAAATATTGAGAAAACAAATTTACTTAAAACTTAGCTGGTAATTGTCTTTTTTTTTTTTAAATCTAATCACTCAGCCAGGTTGAATGTATATAGATGAATTCATCCAAATTATCAATACTAAAGTGATTTACAAGCTTTTTTTTTTTTACCCAAAAAAGAAGAAGGTTATTTTCTAGCTTTTTTACTTATTTTTCTAAAACAATTATTGTAGAACTTAATTTAGAGATTATGGTCTATTTCATATAAATTAATAGAAAACTATATAATTAGTGCTTTTATATATTTTTCTTATTTTTATATTTGACCAAACAATATGTCATTAATAACACATACCCAATATTCAGGTATATTCCAACTTTTATTTTTTACACTAAAACATATTACAATTTTAATAAATAGAAAATATATAATTAATGTGTTTATATAATTTTCTTATTTTAGTTTTTACCAAAACAAGATGCCAGTAATAACGAAGACCCGTTATTAGTCTGTATTCGGTATTTTTTATTTTTTTACTAAATACCGATTAGTAGATGTATTTACAATCTTTAGAAGTTATTATTAAAAAGGAAATATATAACAATACCGATTATTAGTTTGTACTTAAAAGTTTACATTAAAACATAGAATATATTCTGATTCAGTTCAATGTAAGAGATACACAAATTGTTGAAGGTAAAATTTCTACCTCTTTAGAACATTTTTATCAATGAGTTTCTCACATTTACATACATATGAGTATTTATATTTAGTGAATAAACTCACATGAGAATCTTTATATGTAGAAATTTTTATGTAGGTCTCTCTACTATTTGAGAAGCTAACAAATTATTATTTGCATATTTACTATTAAGAAACTATAATAAACTATGGTGAGAAACCTATTCATGAAGATGCTCTATTTGACTAATTATCAATTGTGGTATTTCTTCACTAAAACATATTGTTAATTTGTTGGTAATCACCATATAGTTTTTTTTTTTTTAATCTCACTCTGTCTGTCCGTGGATGTACATAGGATAATTGGGAGGGCAGTTGCCCCCATATTGTTTTTCAAAGTTGCTTAATTTCTAATTATGTAGAGTCCCTCCCACCCCCCCCCCCCCCTATTAATATGTATTTTATATCATAATTTTGTTTTTCCCCCAGCTAAACTAATCTCTAGATGACTAGATCCATCCCTGCTCGTGTCTACTGATATTTCAAATTTAAACAATGTCTATCAACCAAAATATATAGCACGGTAATTTGTGTTAACGTTGCTGTTTTGTTTCTATCCAAATTTAAACGTAAATGAATGTTGTTAGAAAAGATATCAAATCAAATACTCCGCAAAGAAATGGAGTTATATTGGTCTTAATTTGGTCCAACGTCTATCACAAAGAGTTCTTAGATGTATTTTGGTCAACTCATGATTCTAGACAAGTGTTTCTGATGTTAGTAATCAATACAGGTACAGAAGAACTATATCTCCATTTACTAGTTTGTATGGTGATCTTAAGTTATCTCATCTTTTGTTTGTTTTGGCCAAAGGTTCCAAAATTAGCCTACCACAAAATTTAGAAGCATGTATTCAAATGTTTAGCTGGATTTTCTCATGGCAGCTAGACTCAATCTTTGGATGCACGAATTATGAATACGAGAAGTAAAAGACTAGACCTAGTTTAAAGTTTAGAAGAGCTGAGTGTTAGAAAAAGAAAGTTCTGCTTACTATTGTTGTAAGTTTATGTAAAAGCTTTTTCTTATACTATATAAAAAATAATGGATGGGTCATGAACAAATGCACCTATCTAGTGATGTTCTTGAGGTTAGTATGCTATTTTTCACCCCAAAAAAATCATTTCTATTTTGCCGCTCAACCCATAAAAAAATGATAAACCAAGAATGGTTAAACTTCATGGAGCATTAAAGTAATTCCATTGAAAGTTTCTCAACAATAAAAAAAAAGAAGAGAAAATCTGTTAAGAACCCATGAGAGATTCAAAACCACATGTGTCCCAATAAATTTATAATTAAATTTTATTAAAACTATTACTATTATATTTGATCATCTCCTCTGCTCTAAAGACTAAAAGTATTTGATATTTCTAGGTTGATCTAAGCTAGTGAATTTCTAGGAAAAATCATAGCCGACCTCAACAAATCTGGTCTGTCATCTTCTTCTACTTAACGTCTTCACTTTTTGTTCAATTCGGTCCATTTTGATTAAGGCGTGTTCGAGGAGTGTTAGAAGATAGAGAAAGTGATATGAATCCCGATCATGAAGACAAAGATCAATTATGATTTGCTACAAATTCTAACCGCTTTGTTTCAGTCACCTATTTGAATTGCATACTTTTATGGTTCGTTTCATTTGTATGTCCTCTTAATAACCAAAGAAGCGGTTCAACTTCAAACTGCCTAAAAATGTGATACCAGTCAATGTTACAAATTTATGAAATGTACATGCACATGCTAATATGCTATCTAAGGGGAAAAAAAATCGAACTAAACCTTAAGTTTTCTTTAAAATTTCACATGAAATAAATAGGATAGAATACTGATTAAAAGAAAAACATGATTTTGTATACCTCTATTTATTCACATGTGGCATATTTAAATTTAGCTAACTTATCTAGGGGGGAAAATATACTTTCATAGTACTGTAATAGTCATTAATCAGCTTCTGTTATTAGTACACATCTTGCTACCATCGAGTAAAAAGAGACGTATACACTTTTCTTGACGCAAACAGATACTTTTACATATGTGAGATCGTGTGTATATTTATAAATATATATATTGCCCATATAATATATAGATTACGAGTGCCAGTTCATGTTAGGAAGCTGAAACGCCTGTCTTAAAACCCCATGATCAGCTAGAGACGACGTCGTATCAATAACTCCATTTCCATGAAACCCCGAACTCTGAGGAATCTCACTAAGCATTGAAACAAAAGAGACATTGTAATTGTCATTGTTGAGATCACCTGTATGATGAAACCTCTTGCTCGATAAGAAGGACCCGAATGAAGATGATCCCGAGGCCTCGTGACCCATCCGGTACTGACCACACAAGGAACGTTTGTCTGAAGACACGACCATACCATCGAAAAAGTGTTCTTCGTTATTGTTATTGTTGTTGTTGTCGTTGTTGTCTAAGACTGATGTGGAAGAAGAATTAGCAGATGATTTTGAGAGCATTCCTTCCATTAGATCCTCTCTTAATAATACTCTCTCCATTGTTGGTCTTTGTGAACTGTTCTTCTTATAGATCCTACATAGAACCCAATCGTCTAGCTGCAATTTTTTTATTTGTGGTACATTAATCAACGTAACAAACTATATATTATATAGAGAAAAGAATAACGTGTCTCATTGATTCAACCTGCATAGTATCCTAAGTTTTCCCAAAAAAGATTTCGGTATGAGTTTCCCATGTGAAACAATATAATAGACTCAAAAAAGAATATAATAATTGTGACAAATGTTACAAACTTGATTTGAACCACATAGTTTTTAGTCTACTGAAACATTGTAATAAGTACTAACTTACTTTCGTTAATTAATTAGATTCCTTATGAGGTTTGATTATAGTAGCTTAACATTTTATTACTAACAAGAAAATACATTTTCCATGTGGTGATACGGCATGTCAACGTTATTTAATATCTTAGATTATATTTATACGGAGACTCAGATTTGATGACCCTAAACAAAATAAGATGTGTTAGATCATTTCACATACCCGTAATGAGTTTTTCCTTGTGTTGGCTAAGTCAGGTGGCTTAACCGCAGTGTTAAGGTTACCATCGGTGAGGCGATATTCATGCATGATCCAATCTGTTTTAATCCCTTTAGGAGGTTTTCCACCATAGAACACAAGTGCTTTCTTGACGCCAACCTTGTGACTATTGCATGTAAATATCGGTTTATCAGTTCCGGTTGCTTTCCAATAACCGGAAGTTGCTGCCCGGTTCGGCCTAACCCCATTTGGATACTTCCGATCTCTAGGACTAAAAAAATACCACTCTTGCTCTCCAAAACTTGCCTTACCTAAAACATCAAAATATCATTAACCAAGTGATCATCACTATGATTTAATCTCAATGTTCATAAACAGATTAATTATGCATTTTAATCAAAATACCAAACACATAATTATAAAAATTAAAATATATAAAAGCATATATATACTTGGAAGCTCCCAAGGATCGAACTTGTAAAGATCAATCTCAGCGATGATTGAGACCGGAAGTGGAACAGAAGAAGCTTTCTTCTTGAGGTAATGAACAACTAGTTCTTCATCGGTCGGGTGAAACCGAAACCCGGGAGGGAGATGCGGATGGCCAGGCCCTATGCTAGAATCCCCCATGTTTTCCATTAACACTCAAATGTTTTTTTTAAGAAATCAGTCTCATGATCAAAGAGAAGGTGTAGGAAGAGTGTAGAGATTTTGGAGAGTGAATGTGTGTTTCATATAAGATGAGAGAAGAAATAGGTGTTAGGTTTGTGTGTGCATATGAGTACCGAACTGGGTCCCTCGACGAGAAAATGGCACGTGGCTAATCGTGGGGCCCAAAATTAGCGGCCAATGGGCATTAAATTTTGGGAAAAGGCAGGTTTTCTTCGAACTGCCTTATGTCATGCCTTTCTTATGCTACACATCACGCACATACCTCATTTTGTTTTTTTGTGTAAGATTTATATAAAAAATATTAAATGTGAGGAATACTGTCTTATATATTAGTTTTGAAATTATTGCATTATCAATGTGTTTTTCCTTTGTAATCGAAATCTAGTAAATTATGCATATAATGCTGGATAGCCAATGAGAAATCTTTTTGATGAAATACGGTTTCAACGTCTCATCTTTTTATATCATTTGCGACATAAAAAAAAAAAAGACAAGATGTCATTTATCTTTTTATATCTTTTTTTTTTTCACATAGAACTTGATTCCTTCGAAAAATTCTTGCTCCGAACAAGGCTCCATGGTTGAATTGTCACCGCCATCACAACTAGTAGGCCCACAAAAAAATATTTTATACTTGGAACCCATATATTTCCAGGATGACCACGTATGCAAGTTCTGGTTTACGCATTTTGGAATGAGGAAAACCTTAGGCTACATCGGTGCCAATTCCACTAGCGTAGCTAAGAAGCATTTGTAGATCTACTAACTAGAAAAAAATCTGTCATGCGACTAAGAAACAAACACGCGCGTGGAAGTCAATGAACACATGTAACATATGTTTAGATTTTATGACGCTCAATCATTATGTTGAATTGTATAACTTAGTAAAAAATCCAGGAAAAATAGAAGAAATTATGTCACATCATACATATACATACTGTGACGGACGCATAAACTATTTTTACCGGAATCAAATGAATTGTTTATTTTGTATAATTATCGTATAATGTCTATTACACAAACACTAAATGTTTATTACGCAAACATATGCTCTTTTTTGGTAATTGTCTGATGTCTCTTATATATTTTGTATAAATTTTTCGTCCATCCTGCTAAGTGTCTTTTTCTCTATTCTGTTTTATATTTTGGCTTCTCTCGGACCAGTCAAACTGTACATCGTATATTTCAGTATATATTGGGTGACATTGAAGCCCAGACTCTAATTCTTGGCGGATGGATGTAGGAATTACACGAGCTTATGTCTTATCTAGTTATGTATTGGTAAGACATAATATGAAAAGTTTCTTTGGCTTTTTGTGCATATTTATTTACATTGCAATGGCTAAACACTCAAATCTTTTTGTTATTAGGTATATATCTTAAAGTTAGAGGACATTTGTAACAAATATCTTGGTTCTAATTTGTTGTATGCTTTTTTTTTTGTTTAGTTAAATACTAGTGGGTGAGCCGCGCTCGCGCAGCATTGATATTATCATTTGTTAATATTAATATAGTTATTAAAATAACTTCACTAATAAAAAGTATTAGTTTTATATGTATTTTATAAATTACAATTTAACGATAACATATATATATAATATTACATTATATGTATCAAAATTCGATTTCTAAAATATGTTTTGAATTCATAAACTTGTTGGCGTTTAAATCACTTCATCCCAAAGCACCATACAACCGACTATATCGAATGCTCACAACTACACACGACTCAACCAATCTAACCATCCATAATATCTTTATGTAAGTCTTGAATATCGCATATAACGACGAAACTCTCAAAATGATTCAAAACTTATGTAAGAAAAAAACCAATGCTTACATTTTTTTTTTCAAAAATTGAGTTGAATGTATTAGATATTGATCTATATTGATAAATGCATGATATATTTTCAAAATATACACAATATATTTGTCTCTCGTTCTCTATTTTTTTCCTCATCAACACGATAAAATTAAACGATGTATCATATTACATAGATCACCAACAACATTGAACTCTTTCCATAAACACTTTATATGTTTTAAGTTTCACTCGACTATCACTAATGAATGATTGAATGATTCATCGTTCGTTCGAACACGAATTTATGATAATCAAAATGAAATTTAGTTTTTCATATAACTTATATTTATATTAAATATTTTTTATAAAATAAAAATATCAAATTAAGAAATTTATTTTTAGATTTACAGACAGTTATTTGAAGTAATCTTTATTAATTACTTTAAATTATAAATCAAAATATTTTTGAAATAATATATACATAATATATCTGTTATTTATAAACATGAAAGTCTTTAATTTAAGCTCATAACTTATAATAAAAATTATTAATACTTTGATATTTATTAAAATGATTTTATAAACTATATAAATACAAATTTTAATCTATTATTTATAAACATGGAACTCTTTAGTTTGAATTCATAAAATATAATAACAATTATTAAAGTTTGATTTATTTTTAATAATTTTCTAAACTATATGAATAAATCTATTAAGAGTAAGATTATTAAATTAGAATTTTTTAAATCATTTTCTGAAAAATGACTTTTCAAATTCTTTTGAAAATTATTATATTAAATAATGTTAATTACTAAGAGAATTAAAGTGTTGGTGAAATAATTAGAAGAATATGTAATAAGTTTAGTGATGATGATGTGTCAAAGTTTAAGAGTGTGAGAATGCTGATGTGGCTTCATGAAAAGAGAGGAAGATATTAATTTATATATATATAGATTTTTACTTCTGCAATACTAGCAGCTCTCATGTTCTTGCAATCTTCGAGTGGAATGGCTGGATGATGGATAACGTTTACAAGCCTATTGAAGTCTCTTTGAAGCGTTATCATTGCATCGTGAAGAAGAGTTTCTAACATCATGTTGAAACAAATGTTGATAAATAGATGTAGTTTTCTACCATCTCATAAATGCATTAAAACAAGAAAGCTGAAATACGAAAATCAAAATAAGTTCTAGTTGTGGTTTAAAATATATGACTACTGAGTGAATACATAATCTGAAATTCAATCTTTATTATTCATTAGATAATTCCTCAATTAACCTAAATTTTATGTAAGACAATATAGCAAATCAAGATTATTCTTAAAAAAATTCCTTTTTTTAACTTCACATATTTTTTTGTTAAGACACAATATTTGATTTTCACTTGAAAATATTTAGTTCTAAATAAAGTGTACTTGTAGATTTATTTTTCACTTAAAAATCATTTTAGGATTCAAATTTATTTTATTTTATCCTTTTCTGTCGTGAAAATTCATTTATCAGAGCTACTAAATTCTTATTAGTAGCATAATGAAGTTTTCTGTACATTAAAAATGATAGAAATAAGCAAGATAAACACTAATATAGAATTTATCAACAAAAAAAAACACTAATATAGTGTAATTTTCTATTGTTCTTTATTTATTTTTTTGGCTCTATATAAGAATATACTTATTACTCTATACTGTTTTTATAAAATAAATAGTTTAATCAACAATAATTTACACACATGCTTAATTATTGTTGCTCCTGGTAAACAATTTTGTTGGATCCGCAACTGATGAGAGCATCTTAATTTTTTTATCTGCAATTAAATTTTAAATTATCCTATTTATAAAAATTGTTGTTTTGTATTTTCTGGCTTTGACCATTTCATTGAGTATAATTACGTACCATTTACTATCTACTTTTGGGATGGTGACTGTTTCAAAGGATGGTTTACTTATTTTTTCAACGGGTGCTAGTATAGAAGAACAGAGGAAAAGTAATAAAACACTTTTTGACGCAAAATAACTAGTTTTTGATACTAAAAGTATAAGTACGTCTTTGAAGGTTTTTAAATCTTTTAATTCTTCAAACTGCACGAGAAAATACAAAAATATCGAATAGTTCCTTGAAGTCCAAAGTTAGAAAAATGAACTTTGAATTCTTCCTTGAGTATTAGTGCTAGAAGAAGAATCACTATTTCGAATACAGAAAAAAATGGCAACATAACTATATATAAGAAAAAATATATTTCTATAAGACAAAAATGTGGCAAGATATCTAAGATCTAATGCGACTATTATTAATTTTTTCAAATACTTTCATTGCATATAAAAGCTTCTTATATAACCACTATAAATAGAGACTCGCACAACCACATATCTATTTCTTGCCAATCCAAACCAGTTCTTCTTCCACTACACTTCCAAGAAAATATCAAAAAGATATTAAAACCAGTTCGTCATCTCCAAAACCACTCTTTCGATTGTTTTGACTCTTTCTCGTCAATTCATAAAAACTTCTCGATGCAACGTTTGTTAGCACCTGCTTCAAAACTTGCATATACAAGATACATAACTAATCCAACCCTACCTAACCCAAAGCTGTGTGATATTTTCATCAATCATCGAGGGATCGATACCAAGAAGACTATTTCAGGCTTGTTATATGATCATTTCACTCGACTACGTTTAAATGCTTTCTTGGATAGTAAGAGTTTAAAGCCCGGTGATAGGCTTTTCGTAGAGATCAATACGGCAATCGAAGCATGCGGTGTTGGTATTGCGGTTTTCTCTCCTCGTTACTGCGACTCCTACTTTTGTCTCCATGAACTCACAATGCTCATGGAGAACAAGAAGACAGTCATACCTATCTTTTGTGATGTCAAGCCATCAGAACTCCATGTTAAGGACGAACGTACACGTCCGGATGCTGAGATCCGGAGGTTTCGATTGGCTTTGGAGGAAGCAAAATATACCGTAGGACTCACGTTTGATACATCTAATGGGTATGTTCTTGTTTCTTCTCCACTTTATATTCATCTATCAATTATTAACCATGAGAATGCAATACATAGTTCATTTTTCTTACATATTCTAATATTTCGATAGCTTTCCCAACATTTGTGTTTTTAGAATGTTTTTGATTGATACTATAATAAGTGTTTTTTTTTTTCGATTTCGATTTCACTCATCATAAACCAAATCAAATAGCCTTCTAACACAACAATAAAGAAGTTCATAGTCTCTTTTAAATGTTAAGTTTAATTAATACGTAACTAGCAAACAACACGTTTGAAACAATCAACCATATTTTTTAATTCATTGCCACATAGCTGCATAATGAAAATATATGACTTGCCGCTATATTTTGCCGTCAAACGTAGCTTTAGAAATTAATTTTGCAAAAATTGGTGATTTAATTTCATTGCATTTCTATTTCCAATGACCATGGACTATTTGTACATTAGAGTGCAAATATCTATGACTAGTAAGAAATTGAACTATGATTTCTTCTGATGATTAGAGGAAGCCCTACACATATTAATGTAAAATATCAAGCTAAAGCTTGTGGATACGTCCAAATTTTAACCCAAACAAAAAAAACAAGCTTGTACGTATCTCTTAAAATGATTTTTTTGTTTGATGAAAATCTCTATAAATGTTAATGCTAACTTAAATGCAATTATCTTTTTTCTTAATTAGATCATTTAAAATTATTTTGCAGAGACTGGTCAGAATTCTTGGCCATGGCATCGGATGCAGTTACGAAGAACTTGTTAGAAGTTGAAGAAAAGAGAGTAATTAGCATCAACCCTACGTACAAGCGCATATTTACTTAGGTCAATCAATTGTCCAAAATAAAGCGTGTTTTTTCTTTCCATTTAATTAATTTATTTTGTGATTTGGACTAATCATTCTTTTTTAATTAACTTCATTCTTGTAAGAAGTTAATTAATGTAATTTCGTTGATTTTTTTGTCAAAAAAGTGGACTTACTTTGTAGCTAATTCATACAAAATGTAACAAATTTAATAAAATTATTCTTCCACTTTTCAAATACCCTACGTTGTTTAGAAACAAAAATATTAAAGAAGAAATTTCCTAATTAAGTTGTAAAAAAAATGATGTCGTGGTTTCGTATGCTATTTTTGTGTTGATTTTTCTTTGTCCTTTATATTTTTGATTTAACAACTTAGATGGCTCATTTAGGAAAAAAAAAACAATAATGAAAAAAACCGACGACGAGGAGGAGCATAAACATTATTGGTAGGGACCACTAAATGTTATACACCCAACCATGTGCTAAGCTTAACTCATCCTTTGCTGTCACCGAAAGCTTCGAATCCAAATCGACACAAAATAAAAAACTAAGTCAACATGTCTCCTTCACGTCTTCTCCTTTACCTTCTTCTTCTTCTTCTTCTTCTTCTTCTTCCTTTTTCTTCTTCTTCTTCTCCCAAGTCTTCTTCACTGATTATTCTCTCGTCCAAGTCATGGATTCGAGAGCTATACTCGATTCCGCTCTGTTTCAACTCACTCCTACTCGCACCAGGTCTTTACTCTTCTTCTACTTATGATTGACGATTGATTTGATGTGATCGTATTTGTTGATTTTTTTTTTATGTTGGATTTTGAAGATTCGATCTGGTGCTTTTCTGTGGAAGTAAGAAGGAGAAATTAGCTTCTGGAATTTTCGAACCATTCATTTCTCATCTCAAATTCGCTAGAGATCAGATCTCTAAAGGCGGTTACTCCATTTCTCTTCATCCTCCTTCTTCTCATTCTTCTTGGTTCACCAAATCCACTTTTGATCGGTAAATTTTGTTGACAATTTTCCGAAATTCAGATTCGAATTATGATCATTGGAGTAGAAAAATCTGGATAATGTTGAATTTTCTCTGAAATTTTTGGATTATGACATGTTAATAGGTTTGTGAGATTCGTAAACACACCTGCGATTATCGAGAGATTTGCGACTCTGGAGAAAGAGATTTTGCAGATTGAGAATTCTATTCAAGCTAATGAAATCGCCAATGCTGCTGATACTGAGCAACTACAAAACGGTATTATTCGTTTCGTTAGAATTAAACTTAGCTTGTAATGTGACATAAATACTAACATTGTTTTGGTTATCATTTACAGGTAGTAGTAGTAATCTAAAGAAATCAACAAACGAGTCTGAGAATGGCAATGCGGTTGCAGGAGAGGAAACCTCAAAGTAAGTAACTTTTCTAGCTATGAAACTATACTAATGGAGAAGTTTTGGTTTTGACTAATTGTGTTTGTCCACATTTTATCAGGATTCAGCTTCAACGTCTTCTTGAAACGCGAAGAACACTACTTCGGAGAGAGCAAGCTATGGCTTATGCAAGAGGTGTTGTTGCTGGTTATGAAATTGATAGTATTGACGATCTCATATTGTTTGCTGATGCTTTTGGGGCTTCAAGGTTAAGGTATGTAAAATACTATTTCATCGGTTTTTAGCTATGAGATCAATTCTAAAGCTTTTCTCCGTTTTCATCGTTACGCAGGGAAGCGTGTGTAAAGTATAAGGAGCTATGGAAGAAGAAGCATGGAGATGGGCTTTGGATGGCGGAATTAGCAGCTGTGAAAGCGTGTGCTCCAGCGGATATGTCATTGTTAGGTTCTTCAGGGATCATCCTCACTAATGAAGGTGCTGACTCAGTGCCATCTGAAATTAGAGGTACCTTTGTAATATTTGATCATACATTACTAATTCTTGAAGTGCATATCTAATGTGAACAAGTGTTGATTCTTATAGATGACAAGTCGGTTAATTTAGACCAAAATCCGTCAGGCGTTCCAAACTTTCAAGCGCCGATGGGATGGCCGAACCATATGCCTCAATACTTCTACCCGCCTCCGTACCAAGGCTATCCGTATCCTCCAATGCAACCTATGCCGAATCAAAACCAAGGAAACAACATGCCATGGCCTTCAAGAGGTAAAACTTCCAAGAAGAAAGGGAAAAGGGATTCTGATGAAGATGAGTCTAGTGGATCATCAAGTGAATCTAGTGAATCTGACTCGGCTAGCGATGATTCCGCTTCGTCTTTGGAAGATCAAAGTAAAAGACATTCTCGTACGAGTAAAAACTCTCGTCGATCAAAGAAAAACAAGAAGAAGTCATCTAAAACTGTTATCATCCGTAATATTAACTACATAACACCTGAGGGAAGGAACGGAGACATGGAGGGGAATGAGTTTACGGATAACGGTTCTATCAAAGAGACTGTAGATGCAGCTGTTGGATTGCTCAAGGACAATAGAGCTTACGAGGGAGGAGAAAATTCTGGTGGAGAAAAACGAAGCAATGAGAATTGGGATTCGTTTCAGAATATTCTAATGAGGCACGACGATGACGGCTCAGATGTGCATTCGATGGATGTCGTCAGTGAGGAGCATTTCACTCATAGAGGAGGCTCTAGTGTGAGCGCTAATTCTAATGGCTTGCAAACAAAGAACACTGCCTCAGGTGATTCCATCGTCATGACTCAGAAACACATAGCAAATGGAGGAGGAGGAGCGGTCTTTGATCATTTTGAAAACGAGGATAGTGCTCGTCGGCTTCCAAGAACGAGAGACTCAACTGAAGAATGTATGTTACTGCTAAAAAGATCAGAAATGTTAGGAGATGAAAGCAAAGACATGTATAATGGTACAAAGGGTGAGTCGTTGGTTAAGAAGTCAGGGAGTGGTGGAGAGGATTGGTTTACGTCTGATCATCGTGCGGAAAACAACTACGGGAGAATGTCATTTGATGACAGCGTTTTGACATCAGAAGGTTCTGATAAGTGCAAGAAACAAGAATTCGTCGATGATTCTTTCATGGTCCATTCGTCATCGCTCGCTGCTGATGATCTTTATGACTCTCGTTGGAGACCTGACATGGCTGCAGATATTGCTTTAGCCTCCTCTGATATTGACAACGGTCATGCGATTGAAAAGCGTGATTCGTGGGAGCCAAGTGATCTTTGTATGATTATTGAACGCAATTCAGGAGACTCTTTGGTTAATGATTACTCTATCGACTTCTCTGCTGAAGCGAATGCAAGGCTTTCCAGTAACGGAATAGCTCAGGAGAAAGAAGATAAGGCCGTGCCAAGCGGTGAGAAGAAAACTAATGTGAAGAATCCGGAAACACGCAAGTCTAGAACTCCAAGTAGAAGCAGAGCTGAGACCGTGCCCAAGGCGGCAAAGAAACCGACAGTTGCTAGCAGAACAATGGCACAGAAGAACAAGTTTGAAAAGGTAAGAAACGAATTCTTGAAACTTAGCAGTTTCCTCGGCGGTTTTTAATCAGATGATTTAAACGGTTTCTTACTGAGTTTGTAGGAAGAAGAGATGCGGAAGAGAATAGAGACTCTTGTAATGGAAAGGCAAAGAAGAATCGCGGAGAGATCAGCCATGGCTACATCTCGAAAAGCTTCTCTAGACAAAGGTTCGAGTCGAGCTCCTTCGGGTCGCGAAAGGTCAACATAACAACAAGGTGAAGAAAAACCGTTGAAATCAGTTAAAACCGTTGGAAACAAGACGCGGTTGCTGCGTCAAATGATATACTCCAAAGTCAAAACCGCTTTGTTTGGTCACTTGCAAAATTCTTTTGATACATTCATAAAAGAGTAATAAGTCAGATGGCGTCCTTGATTTTGCTTGTGTCACGATTATTTTTTTATTTATTTTTCTCAAACTTTCTTCTTCTGAATATTGATTTGTAATTTTATTTGGGTAAACTATGAGATTTAAATATATATTTGTAATTTGGATTATATATACCCAAGGATAAAATTGCACTAAATCTCTTAAGAGGACAACAAACCTATTAAAAGTAACACTAAATCTCTTTGAGATATTTTTTTCTGTTTATTTGTTTTTTCAACGTTGCAGTTTTTGGGTAGATTATTTACTCGGAATAGTTGATTAGTTTTAGTAAATATCTTTTCCCAAGTTGCAACAAATCCTTGACTCAATAAGCAAGTTAAAGAGAGATGAAGACAATGCCATTGCCGATTTTACTTATAGTACTAACCACATTCTCGTATTACTTGAAATCATACTCATTTCTTCAATCAAATCTACTCTTTTTAGTGGATCCAAGCTCTGATCTTTGTCTCTTGCATAATGGGTCTTCAAATTTTGCCTACAAAACATAGCAAATGCTAAACACATCTTACTCATACTTACAATCTTGGTTTCATTGCTGCTTTCTTCCCTATACATTTCTGTGTGTTTTCTTCAGTCAAAGGTATGTTTTTAGTTATGAACTTATGATTTTTTGTTTCTTGCAATGGGTCTTCAAAATTTAACCTCTGAAGCAAATCATGTACTAAACACATTGTACTATTACTTACAATCCTCTGTTTCATTCATCTCCTTCCTAAAGATGTATGTGTCTTCTTTAATCAAAGGTACTTTTTTTTAGTTGATCTTAGGTCTGATAATTGTTTATTGCATTATAGGTCTTCTCTCTTTTTTTTAAATAACCTCGAAGATCCGGCCGAAACCCTAATCTCCGTGTGCCCGGAGTCAACCTTTAGTCCATTCCCAAAGGTCTTGTATTGATTTTCAAAGTTTGCTGCTTTTTGCATATGTAAAATTTTAGTTGACGTACACAATGCTTTACCCACTAAAGTGTCTCCTCTCAGGTTCTAATGATTGTCTCTCAGTTTTGATAATCTTGTGTTTGATTCAAAGATAATCATCAATTCACTAGATGAGCCATATTTTCACTTTTGATAATCAATTTTGTTACTGTGATTGTAGATGAAACCAGAAACTCGCGAGACTATTGAGAAACTGGCCACAGCTATGGTGAGGGTAAAGCAAAATGCGGGAACCATAAAAGAAAAAGCAGTTGTGGATGAGTTCATCTTCTGTTTCAAAAACTGCTACACTAAGGTGGAAATTGAGAGGCACATAACCAATAAATTTCCTCGTATAGGAATTGAGGATGTGAGACTCCTCTTTCAAACGTTTATAGCATGTACAAATGAAGATGTGTATCTCAAGGAGGCAGAAGAGTATGAAGATCTACGAGTTTCACAGCTGCGTGATAACTCTGAGGAAGCTAGGATGGATCAAGGTGAGGCCAGTACATCTCACACATGTGGACCTAACTGCAATGTTTGAGCATCCTATGATCAAAGCATATGTTGTCTTATTTTTAATAAGAGTGGTTTTGTGTGTCCTATACAAGATCCAAGTTTATCTTTTCCCTTTGTTTTGGAGTTAGTACTCCATTTTCTCTTTGTGATTACAAAAATAATTAGTATAATGAAATATAAATAAAACAACTTTATCTATCTTTTTCATTTAATATATATCTGTTTCTCTAATTTTGTTTATAAATGAGTTGATTACAACTCAAGAGACACACTTTACGTTTTCGCCAAGAAACCAATCTTGTATGTTTATATGTACAGCGACAACTTCTTATGGATCTTCTTGACTCCTCAGTTCAAACACCTCTCTTCTTTCTTTGTATTTAATTTAGATGTGAGCAATCGAAAGAAACAAAACCTTATATAGAGCACAAGCCTTGACTAAAAAGTGATGGCAGGAACAGCGTTCTGCATTGATGCGGAAGCAAGCCTTGGAGTTGCATATAACAGTCTCAATGTAGCCCATGTTAAACACACATTAGCAAACTTTATAGTTATAGGCTTATAGAATACTAGATAAATACTGCCCCAGGTTTTGTATTTTTCTTAGTGACATATTACTCTATTATTATATCATGTGATCCTTTTTAATGTAGTAAAATAAAACCATCAAAAAAATAGTTAATGGTTTATCTTGCAAAATTATTAAGAAAATAGTTAATGATTTACATTTTCACTAAAAGCTCTTGTTTTTATCAAAAATTTTAAATATTAGGTGTACAAATACATTTTAAATAAAGTTTAAAAACATTTAAACAATAACAAGCAAACTTTAGTGGATGTTTTATGAACAAAAATCATCTCCTACTTTGTATCAGTGACATAAAACATAGTAGAAAATTTTGGACAATAAGATAATTACAGCTATACTTTTTGTTTATTTTTCACATAAATTATAACTATTTCCTGATAATCTACTTTCTTCTTCTTTTTCTTCTTCATCCATTATTGTCTCAACCATTTCTATTAGTTATGCTTCTTCATCCATATCTAACATACCAACCAATTTGTTTGCCATGTTTTTTTATTTAACTTTCATTCATGAAAAAATATTTGTTAACAATTCTTAAAAAGTTTTATTCGTGGAGAAATATTATAAGAGTTGATAATCATGGACATTATTGAGCAAACTCTAATCTTCAAAACAATTTAAGGATATCATAATCAAAAAATCTCCCTTTCCCCAATCTGAAAACCCTAATTTTCATATCTTTGTTGGAGAATTCACAATCTTATTTTTTAAAAATTCAGATTGAAGAAAATGTAACCTATTGACTCTCAATCCAACAGAAAAACATTAGCTTAAGAAAAAAAACCAATGTTAGTCAACAACATAAGAATCGATTATGGCAGTTAAAAATCACATATGTAGTTTTACTCATTATAAAAAACATATATTATTTGGCATGTATAATTAAAATGATTTGATTTGGTTAAAAGGTTTTTTCATTAATTTATTTATGGTATATATATATATATATATATTATATGATGTGTATAAATTAAATTATATGATTAGTTTATATAGTTTTTTAATTAATTTAATCATGGTGAAAATAAAATTATAATTATTATATTTTATGTATAATTAAAATAATTTGATTGATTTATACAACTTTTTCTTTAACTGATGTGTTATCTTAAAATTTGATGTATTTACTTATGTGTATAAATAAAATAATTTGATTAAAGCTTAATTATTTTTATTTAATAATATATTAAACTCAATGCACAGAAAAATTTATGTGTCATCTTAGGAGAAGCATATTATTTTATTGTAGTGTTCATTATTGTTTCTTCTGTTTCTACTTTTTAGTTTAAACTGGTCTATAATTTCATTATTTTACTTTCCCTTCTATCATTTCCATCACCAAAAAGAACCACTATAGTAAAAATGAAAATATCTAAGTATAGCTCTAACACATGTGCTAGCATCACATGATCACATCCTAAAAATATAACTTTTTTTCCATCTGCCAAATAGATGCCTCGTGGATGGAAAATGATATGTTAAGTGGCTTTGGCTGTATCTTGTTGGTTAACAAGGAGACGAACTAATTATGTTTGAAAGGATCATGGACATGTTTATTAACCTTTCATATTGAATTATAAACGTTACTAATAGTGATGCAATGTTTGGTCGATAAAGGCTTTGACTTCGATAGTAATGGAGTCAGATTGTTCACATATATATGCCATATGAGAGGCAATCAAACGGATTGGCCTACGTTTTCAATAATAATTGGAAGAGTGTTTTCGAATTCGAAACTCTTTTAGTTTTTCGTTAAATTTAATTTTTTGTTATAATAATTGTATACGTTGATAATTTTACCAAAAAAGCACCAACACAAAGTTTTTCAATCTGTTTTATAACAATGCAATTTTGGTATATAGCTCATTTTCAAGGTGAGTATTTTTCCGCCGTAATCTAATATATATATATATATATATATATAGTATTTTGTTTTTACAAAAGCAAATTAATTAAAAATGGAAAATATGTAACACTAAATGGATATTCGATTATTCATATAATTCACATGAGACATGTAGAAAACCATAAACAACAAAAATTTCATATTATTAATTAACATTTTGTGTGTCAAAAAATAAAATAAAATGGATACTGATCATATTTATGATTTTTTCTAATACCATGTTGTACTAATATAAAAAAATTTCCAAAGTGTATGTGACTGTATAATTCACAAAATAGCGTAAAGATTAAAAAAATTTAATGAGGAACAAATCATCTTTCTTCAAAGAGTGGACAAAACAAAAGCAAATACCACAATGGAATAATAAAGTGGTTCTGCTTCTTAAAGAATCAACCAAAAACAAACAACTCTCTCTCTCTCCTCGCCACCTTCTTTCTTCTGCAAATTCCACAACTTCGCATCTCGCTCTCTGACACTTTTCTTCACTAATCGAATCACGCATCCTTTTCTTTTCTACTTCTTCTTCCTCAGCTTCTATTTCTCGCGATCTCTCTGGGTTTTGGTTCTTCACGATTTCTATCGCTACTTACAGCCCCAATCGTTGGGGTTTAGGGTTTTTGTATCGAGGCAGCTCCGGAAGAGACATAGTCCTCTTCTATTTTGGCCAAATCCGAGGTGGGTTTTGCTTAAAGTCATGATCTTTTAGATTTCTATTGGGTTTTAATCAAATTCATTTCGTGTAATTCTGAATTGCTAAAACCCTAAATTAAACTTGTTTTTTTAGGCGTAGCTCAAATTAGTCTCTGTGATCAGATTTACAGTGATGATTCCGATGGATAATTACTGCGTACCGAGCACTAGCACGACCGGTTTAGTATTTCCGGCGAATTCGAGCATGACTGCTTCTTCAGGATTCCATTTTACTGTAAATTCTCCAGCTTCCGTTACTGGACTCAAACATGAAGCTTCTTTGGCTGTAGATTGGTCTGTTGAGGAACAGTATATATTGGAGAAAGGCCTTTCAAAGTAAGTGTTTTTTTTTAGCCCTTTCTTTTTATTCTCCATTGTTAGTTGTTCTCTGCAAATTTTGTTACTTCGTAGTAATTAGACAATGTTAAAGTATATGTATCTTTTGATAAGGACGGTTTTAAGGATGTAGATGTAGAAGGAAAAGGTTTTGCCTTTGCGTCTGTTATAGCACATATCGTTATCTCGAATCATAAGCCAATTCTGATTCTTATAGATATATCAGTTTTGTACTCTTAGTTTTATAGGCAAGCTGGCTGAGTTTTACTTTTCACGTTTCATGTTGTTTCTAGTTTGTTCTTTTTATTTTTATGCTTGCTTGAAACATTTTTTCTTTCCTTTTGTAGATTTAAAGATGAACCGCAAGTTACGAAGTATGTAAAGATTGCAGCAACTCTACCGGATAAAAGTGTACGGGATGTAGCAATGAGATGTAAATGGATGACGGTAAGCTCTTAAAGCCTTGTCATTAAGTTTCAGTGAGTGCAGGTTGTCATGAAAATAGTGGTACGAGAGATATTTCTATAGCAATAATAGTATATGCAAAGTATAAGGGAACCAACATGGTGATGCTACTTTGGGTGTATGCTTTTGTTAAAGATAAAGTCCTATGGGAAAAGTTCTTTTATATTTTCTGGCTATAAGGTAGTCTATTGCTCTATTGATTAAAAGACACTCTACTATATCTTAAAGGTTGTTTAAAGTATGGTTAAGGGTGTGCATGGGCAGAACAACGAGTATTGCTGACGATATATCTTGGCTTTTTGTTAGCTCTGGAGTCATGTTGGAACTTGATTTGACCCTAAAGCTTGATTTGATTTCTGTAGTTACGCTGAAACTAATTTCGCTTTTATGGGTGATGTCAATATCCCTGGGCTTTTTTAGACTTATTTTGACATGTTACCTTTCATGAAGGATAAGATTTCATATGGCCGACTCTAGAGTTATGAAGAAATATGATTAGACACATTGGTTGTATGGTATGCAGTATGGCCTACACTGTAGTGTTAGATTTGCATAATAAAAGAGAAAAAGAAAGAGTTAAACTTATAGTGCTGAATATTACCTTATCCGCTTATCTTTACTTTATCTACCCTTTCATATTTCTCCTATGAAGTTAGGCTGAAGAAATAGATATGTATTTTATGACTTGAGTTGCACAAGCAGTTATATGACTCGTTTAAAGTGTCAACATTATCCTGTTTCAACGTTTATAATAACTGCTAGTTTGCTATTATTATATCTTTCAACAACTTAAATCAGTGACCATTTAAGTTTGTGCTCTTGGCTAAGAATCGCATCCTTTTTTACAGCAAAAACGGAGAAAAGGGGAAGAACATAGTCCTAACACGAAGGCTAGCTATAGAAAGGTATGTTTGCTTAACTGAACCCTAGGGTATATATCTTCTTCTGTAACTAAATAAGCAGATAAGGTTAGATTGCTTAGGTTGGATTTTTGTTCAAATGGCTACAAACTTGTTTTCCTTGAGAATATAAGTAACTTATTTCATCTTGATTAAGGTGGTGGATTTACCCCCAAAACTGAACATGTTCTCCACAATGCCACAACAAAATGCTACATATGTCATGAACCATATGAGCCAGAGTGCACGCATGCCTTTTGAAGGTTAGTACTATGTGGGTCACAATGTTGTTGGCATCATCTTCTTATTCTCTCTCCTGCAAAGGATGTAACTGTAAAGAAGGATTCTTTCAGAAAGACAAGGTCCATCTTGTCTGGAATCTCAATCAAATGTACTAAGTAATTTGTGGTTCATCTTGTTGATGCCTTGAAATTAGGCATCTCCTTAGTTGTGCTATCTTAAAAATGAAAACTCAATCTTGCTAGCTAGATACCTTTCTTTCTCACCTGTCATGTTTTTAGGTTTTATATGTTTTCCAACTTATATTTTTTTAGGTTTAAGTGATGTGGTTATGGAGCGTCTACGGCAGAATGCTCAAGCTTTCGGCCAAATTTCCTCAAACCTTTCTGCGTGCAAGGTAATTGATTTGTCTTTTTGTTATTGCAATCCTACGTGGCTGAATATGATCCAAATGCTAGTTGGTAGAAAAAGATTGACATGATAACTGACGTCGTAGATCATATTTTTCATATGTACAGTGTTTATTCAATGCAACTTCTTGTTTGGTTGGGGAACATGTCGTTGTCCTTTTGTAACGTAATCTCATACTGACATACTATTTTCTGTGTACAGCCACAGGATAACATGAGCCTGTTTTATCTGGCAAGAAATAACATCAATGCCATCTTGAATGAGTATGTGAATCTTTTGGTTAATGATATATTTCGTCTGTTGATTTTCTCTTTCTCTGTTTATAGCATGATTTCTTAAACTCTTACAGTATGAAGGAGATGCCTGGTATCATCAGCCGGATGCCGCCTCTGCCAGTTTCAATTGACAATAATCTTGCAATCAGTTTAATGACAAGTACAACACATGTAAGCGATCTTTCAGTTTCTCTGAACATGAATTCGATAAGAATATTAAAAACTTAAAATGTTTGCCCTACCAAATCTGCCTTCAAAGGAAAAACCTTCTGTATTGTTTAGCTCACTGCACATCTGATGTTAAAATAGAATGCTTTTTTTATCTATCTCTCAGCCGAGATCGTATATCATTCCCTCAAGCATCCATCTGAAGCAGGAGCCAAGAAACTGATGGAGAAGGAAACTGGATTTTGACCAATGCTAAAGGAACTAGCACAAGAAACCGGTAAATGGCAGTTGCTCGATGTTAACCCAAGACTGAAAGATGATGGTTTGTCAACTGCTAAACCCCTTTTTGTGCTGTCGGCTAATATTAACACAACCGCAGGCTAGCCAAAAAGCCCTTTTTGCAAATCGTTTGTCTCCAAAACTGATTATTTTTCTGGTGCCGAAATGGTTTTGCTGGGTCAATCCAAGATTTGAATTCGTTGCACAGATCAATGTTAGAGTTGGTTGTATAGATTATATAGCTGTTTCTGCAAGGTTTTTAGATGAGAGTTACTTTAAGTTTGTTGTATCAAGAACACATCTTTGTAAGGGTTTGGTCTTCAGAGGCATTTCATATTTCACTTATTCTCCGAGGCTCTCTTTTTTTCCATGTGTTGTGACCATTTGTCTCGATTCAGACAAATTTGTGTTAATGGTTTAAATGGTGATGCAATGGTTCTTAATTTATAGATGTTGGTGACAGTATATAAGATGGTAGAAAGTTAAATAATTATTCTATTTTACATTTGGGGAGCACATACACTCTGAACATCTCTCAGGTTGGTTTCAAGCAGTGTTCCAAGAAGACAATGGTGGAGTATCAGAGTTCTCGAAGGTGGGGATGATGGCCGTGTATCTTTCTCCTTTCACAGAATCTGGTCGGCCAATGGACTCCAGCTCAGTCATCTCTTCGGGAGTGAGTTTCACCGATAAAGCTCCAATGTTCTGATTGAAGTTTTGGATCTTAGTGGTTCCTGGAATGGGACAAACGTCATCTCCCTGGTGATGAACCCATGCGAGAGCTAGTTGTGCTGGAGTGCATCCTTTCTTCTCAGACATTCCACAAGCTTTCTCATAAAGAATCTTGTTGTGGTCTAAGTTTTCCTGTTGGAATCTTGGCAGAGTCTGCAATGGAGAAACACAGATGAGTACAGGTTATCTAAAGGTTTCATCAATCAAGTGTTTGAATGCAAAATATTGTAGTTGCCTTTCTGAAGTCATTATCGTCCAGCTTCTCAACAAACTTGGGTCCTGATGCGAAGAAGCCTCTTCCTAAAGGGCTATAAGCTACAATTCCAATCCCAAGTTCCCTAGAGAAATCAAAAGAGACCAGATATGAATTAAACATGTAAACAAAGAAGAAAGTCATGGCTGATTCTGATTCCAAATACCTGCAGGTCGGGACGATATCTTCTTCCACGTCTCTAGACCATAAGGACCATTCTATTTGCACAGCGGTTATCGGATGAACAGCATGAGCTCTTCTGATAGTTGAAGCTGAAGCTTCAGATAAACCAATGTACTTTATTTTACCTTCTTCCACTAGCTTCTTCAATTCTCCCATCTTGGAATTCACAGACAAAGAAACTATTTGAATACTTGCTCATCTAAGTTCAGGGAAAAAAGCGATCCTATCTATTTACTTAGAGCCAAAGGTGAACTAATTGGGATTGCTCATAGGAGGCTTACAGTGATTTCGATAGGGATACGAGTATCGATCCGATGTTGATAGTAAAGATCAATGCAGGAAACATCAAGCCGCTTCAAACTAGCTTCACAAGCAGCTCTCACATACTCAGGATCTCCTCTTATCCCTCTCTTTCCTTCTACCAAAACACATCCAAATTTGGTAGCAAGCTCCACCTTTTCCCTCATCCCATCCTTCAAAGCCTGAAAGATTCAAAATTTCAACAATGGAATACGAAAATCTCAAAGAATTGAGGCTAATTTTCCCGCCTCTAAGTTGTTGTTCTTCGTTCGCCTAAATGATAAACACAAACCCTAATATTTCTAACAATGATCGAAATCGGAACCTTGGAAAGAAGCAATTCATTGGTGTGAGGACCGTAGGCGTCGGCGGTGTCAAGGAAAGTAACGCCGGAGTTAATTGCATAGTGGATGAGAGCAATTTCGTCAGTTTCCGGCTTGGAAGGACCGTAGTGAGCGCAACCAAAGCCTTGCGCCGATACTTCAAGGCCTTGGCTTCCCAGCTTCATCTTCTTCACTCCGTAAGCCGCCATGGATTTCGATCACACCTCTCCATCTCCGTCTTTGACTTGAGTGTAATTTGTTTGACTGATGATTGACCAAAAATATAAGCTAATTTTTTAAAATTTATTATCAGGTAAAAAAACAAAAACAAAAAGCATTCCTGGTTTAGCTAATCCAAAAGAAATCAAGCAAACTGAACCAAACCGGAAATAACATTTCTGTAAGGTTATAGATGAGATGAGAGTTGTTTAAGTTTGTAATCAAGAACACATCTTTGTAAAGATTTAGCCCTCAGAGTCATTTCATCTTTGCATTCCAAGAAGACAAGGGTGGAGTGTCAGAGTTTTTGAAGGTGGGCACTGCACCCATGGTTCTTTCACCTTTCACAGACTCTGCTTGGCCAATGGTCTCTAGCTCAGACATCTCTTCGGGAGTGAGTTTCACTGACAAAGCACCAATGTTCTGATTGAAGTTTTCGATCTTAGTGGTTCCTGGGATGGGGCAAACATCAACTCCCTGGTGATGAACCCATGCAAGGGCTAGTTGTGCTGGAGTGCATCCTTTCTTCTCAGACATTGCATGAACCTTCTCATATAGTATCTTGTTGTGGTCTAAGTTTTCTTGTTGGAATCTTGGTAGATTCTGCAATAAAAGAAACACAAAATGAGCACACTTATCTAATGTTCATGAATCAAGTGTTTCAATGCAAAACCTTTCTGAAGTCATTCTTGTCCAGATTCTCAACAAACTTGGGTCCTGATGCAAAGAAGCCTCTTCCTAGAGGGCTATAAGCTACAATTCCAATCCCAAGTTCCCTAAAGAAGTTAAAGAGGAGATAAGAATCAAACATGTAAAATAAGAAAATGAAAGTTATGGCTGATTCTGATTCTGATTCCACACACCTGCAGGTTGGGACGATTTCTTCTTCTACGTCTCTACTCCACAAGGACCATTCTAGCTGCACAGCAGTTATCGGATGAACAGCATGCGCTCTTCTGATAGTTGAAGCTGAAGCTTCAGACAAACCTATGTATTTTATTTTACCCTCTTCCATCAGCTTCTTCAGCTCTCCCATCTTGGAATTGACAAACAAAATAAATCGTTAAGCTGAGGAAAAGTGAAATTTGTCTAATTTCCTCCAATCTATTTACTTAGAACATAGTTTAATCATATCCAAAGATGAACCAACTTGAAAACTTTGAAACCATGGCATGAAGGATGATATGCTTACAGTGATTTCGATAGGGACACGAGTATCAATCCGATGCTGATAATAGAGATCAATGCAGGAAACATCAAGCCGCTTCAAACTAGCCTCGCAAGCAGCCCTAACATACTCAGGATCTCCCTTTATCTCAATCTTTCCCTCTGCAAAAATGAATCCAAATTTGGTCGCAAGCTCTACTTTCTCCCTCACACCATCCTTGAAAGCCTGACAGAACTCAAAAATTTCGACAATGGATCATAACATTTCTGACAATTTCTAGAAAAAGGAGATCGAACCTTGGCGAGGAGCAACTCATTGGTGTGAGGACCGTATACGTCGGAGGTGTCGAAGAAAGTAACGCCGGAGTCAATAGCGTGGTGGATTAGAGCGATGGCATCAGTTTCCGGCTTGAGAGGACCGTAGTGACCGGTGAGGCCCATGCAACCAAGTCCTTGTGCTGATACCTCTAGGCCTTGGCTTCCTAACTTCATCCTCCTCACTCCCAATACAGCCATGGATTTCTCTTTACACGTTTCGCTCTCTCGTTGAGTTTTGAATTGAGTGGTGACTGATTATGAAAACAAAACGCCAATAGATTATGGTTGGTGAGATTTTTAATTAACACTCGAATCCCGGTTTAGGTAAACCAAGAAAACCAAACCGAAATAACATCATGGATGATTTTACCATCAAGACTCTAAATTGGTAAGACTATTGATTGAGTCGAAGTTGACCGAAATAACTCAGGGAAAACAGTTTCCAAATCATTGGCTTTAAATAACTTTAAATACATGGAAAAAAAAGTCGAAAATGTTCAAGTATGAAGGGATCACTCATTGACATTAGCTGTCTAAACTCTAAAACCTAAGCCAGGTGGAACATTTTAAATCATGCTGATGGGTCACTAAGACTATGCAAAGAGTGATAGAGCAACAAATATTAACAAAATCTAATCACACCATCTGAATTTTGTGTCATCATGGCTCTTCCTCTGTTTGTTGTTGTTCTTCTTCAAGATTTGTCTCACTGCTTCTTTGTTAATCTTGAACACAAAGGTTATTCCTCTAATCTGCAAAATTTGAGCCTTGTAGTTGTAAAAAAATGCATAAACGCACTTAAACAAAACATTAGCTCGTGCTTACATCGATTGAGCTACACGATGTGAGAGTTACAATCTGTCCTGTATCGAGTTTTTCTCCATCTACCAGGATATGTTGCTTTCCAAGGTTCTTTATAGAGAATGATCCGTTGTTCTCTAGCTTTACCAATGCCTTTGAAAACCATGTAAAACGAACACATATAAACTAATCAGCAAGGTGGTAATGAACTAATTAAACTTCGGGAAAAGGAAAAGCAGATCACCTGACGCCGAGAGATCTTGCTCCCATAACCATATTTACCCAAGTCAATGTCAACTTTCAAGCCATCAGATGATCTCCCAATAATTACCTATGGCAAATAAATGAGCTTCTCATGTAAACTCTTAAGTCAGTAGAAAATGATTTTGTCTTACATACCTCGCATTTTCTAACAAAATGCTTTGAATCAGGACCATGCAAGATGGCAAATGCCCCTTGAGACATTATTGCTCTTCGCATTGAAGTTCTTGTGCATTGTTCCAATAATGCATGACTTGGGTGCTTAGACATATTCCATTCTAGGAAATCATAAAGCAAACAATAATTAAGACAAACTATATCACTGTTCTTTACAATATTCCTTGTGGATGCAACAGAGTGATCAAAATCCATATGAGTTTACTACCTTCTCTGTTTAAACATGAATCTGAATCATCTGGGACTAGATTCAATCTGCGAATCTGGAGTTATTTTCATGTGAAGTCAGAGATCAGAAAACACATTTAAAGATACTTTTGTGACATGTTTCTGTAAAGAGTAATCAGAGTTTTACCATTGCATCAATGTCAGAAAAGGTAATCTCATCATCACCATAAGCTTCTTCCTGATATAGAGTCGATGGAGTTCGAGCAAGTTCTTCATCCCTTTCCTCAGCGTTACTAGGTCTTTTCACTGCAGCTATAGAGCCACAAACTGACCACGGCCTACGAGGTCTTTCAAGGGTTTTTGTTAAAGGCATTGAAGAGATTCCAAGACCAATATTATCATCATCTATACATCTGACGTTTGGATCAAGTGAACAACTTTCTAGCAACACACTGATTGGTATTGGTCCATCGTCTTCCATAGATCCCTGAAAGTTAACAACGTCTCCATATCTAACTTCAATAGCAGATGATTCGTCAAAATCATTCTTGGAGATATTAGAATTGTAAGGGCCTTGACCTTGAGGATCTTCTTTGTTGATACTACACCTCAAAATATCTTCAGATCCGGTTATCAAATCCTCCTTTTCCTCTAGAACATGTTCTGATATAACATCAAATAATTCTGAAGATTCAGATAGGTCACTGTCACTGCCACTGCAATCATATACAATTGAATCCTCCTCGTCAAGTGGATCATAAGGATTATCCAGAAGATTTTCAAACCTCAAGTCACTTTCTTCTGCATAATCTAAATCTGGAAACATATCATCATCAACAGACTTGTGCCTACAAATTCTCTTTCTCATAACACAGAAAAGGCTTTCAACTTTCCTTTTGGCATTAGAACTCTCCGCTGATGTATCTTTACTGGAGATTTTGACATAATCATCCTGGAAGAGACCATTAGAAAAAGAAAAGTAAAAAAATTAAGATCAGGAAAAAAATAAGGTTTGTGCAAGTTCTCAATTGGGAACTAAAGATTTCCAAATCCAGCCATTAAAATAACAAATAGTGGGCAAAAAGGTCAGATCAGTTAGGGTTTAGTGTAGCAGAGCAGAAACGAGGAAATGTATATTATACAATGTGTCATATGCAAATATATAGATGAATATAGAGAGACGCACGAGGAGGTTCTTATTGCTGAATACATGTTGAGATTCTCGAATCCATGGAAAACCTTCTTCCATTATTGTCTTCTCGGCGTCGATCAATTTCAGCTAAAACGGTATCAAACTCAAACTTTTCATTTTTTCCATTAACACACTCAGTTTTTTGCTCCGTAATCGGGAAATAAGCTGAGCTTGCACCTGTCTATTGTTTTCAACTTTTACGCCTATACATACATTTTTGAGTAATTTTCACCTCTTAACTAAGATTACTGTGATGTAATAGAGTTTAAGAGGATAATCCAGGTTTGGACGTATAAGATTAAGGACAATTTGAAAATGCAGAGAAGAAGCCACAATCGGTGAAGGTTTTAAGCTGTAAGAATTATTGGAAGTTTGTCTCAGTAAAGATTTTTTTTTTACAGTTTTGTCACAATTGTATGTACTTGGGGCTAAACATGATTTATCCTTGACAGCATTATATTTGGGTTTCCCTGGGAATGATAATCTTTGCCGAGCTCACTATATTATTACCTTGATCTGGTACCAACAGAAGTTAGACCACTTCAATGTCATCAACCACCACAACCAGAGAAACTCAGCTTCGTTTTAAGCGGCTTTCCAAGAAGATAATGGTGGAGTCTCAGAGTTTTTGAAAGTCGGCATGATGCTACTGTATCTTTCTCCTTTCACAGATTCTGGTTGGCCTATGGCCTCAAGCTCAGTCATCTCTTCAGGAGTGAGTTTCACTGATAAAGCTCCAATGTTCTGATTGAGGTTTTCGATCTTAGTGGTTCCTGGGATGGGGCAAACATCATCTCCCTGGTGGTGAACCCATGCTAGAGCTAGTTGTGCTGGAGTGCATCCTTTCTTCTCTGACATTCCACAAACCTTCTCATAGAGAATCTTGTTGTGGTCTAAGTTTTCTTGTTGGAATCTTGGTTGAGTCTGCAATAATAAAGTCATTTCATTTATCCACAGCTTCACCAATCAAATAAGTCATACAAAGCCTATTTAACTTGCCTTTCTGAAATCATCATTCTCCAGATTCTCAACAAGCTTGGGTCCTGATACCAAGAAACCTCGTCCTAGAGGACTGTAAGCAACAATCCCAATCCCAAGTTCCCTGAACAAGGAAAGAGACCATGAAAAAGTTACATGATTGATGGATAATGCATCAAGAAAGGAGGATGTAATCTGGTTACCTGCAGGTTGGGACGATTTCTTCTTCCACGTCTCTAGTCCACAAGGACCATTCGATCTGCACCGCAGTTATAGGATGAACAGCATGACTCTTCTGATAGTTGAAGCTGAAGCTTCAGATAAACCAATGTACTTTATTTTACCTTCTTCCACTAGCTTCTTCAATTCTCCCATCTTGGAATTGAAAAACAAAAGTAATTGTTAACTTCAGCGAAAAGTGCAGGCTTTGAATAAAGGTCAGGAAGTGTGACAAACCAATCAGAGCTCAGAATCGACCATAAAAGAGTCTACTCAAACGGAACATTGTAAAGGGGAGGAAGTAGTAAATGGCTAATGAGTCTAAAGAGCATCATAACCTCACAAGCTGGCTTTTAACCAGGAGAGTTAAAGATCATTTCAGAAGACAATGGTTCTATATGAATAAGCTAGCAATTTCAGAAAGAGTAGCCTAAGCAAAAAATATACCAAGCCAAAGATGTGAAGAACCACTGAAGTACTGAACTATATATAACTTCCATTTTTCATTTGAAAGTAAGAAAGCTTACAGTGATTTCGATAGGGACACGAGTATCGACCCGATGCTGATAAGAAAGATCAATACAGGAAACATTTAGCCTCTTTAAACTAGCCTCACAAGCAGCTCTCACATACTCAGGATCTCCTCTTATCTCTCTCTTCCCCTCTGCGTAGACGATTCCAAATTTGGTGGCAAGCTCCACTTTCTCCCTCAATCCATCTTTGAGAGCCTGACATAAAAATTTGAAAATTTCACAAGCGAATAATCATTTCTACAGCTATGAAATTCAAAGAAGCGAGGCTAATTCCAATATCTAAGTCAATCTCTCGAAAATCAAACATCTAAAAGCGAAAATCAAGAACAAATCCTAGATTGGGGAATGATTGAAAATCGAACCTTGCCGAGAAGAACTTCGTTGGTGTGAGGACCGTAGCTGTCAGAGGTATCGAAGAATGTAAAGCCGGAGGCAATAGTGTGGTGGAGGAGAGCGATGGCGTCAGGTTCCGGCTTGGGAGTACCGTAGAAAGCAGAGACGCACATGCAACCAAGACCTTGAGCCGACACCTCGAGGCCTTGGCTTCCTAGCTTCATCCTCTTCACTTCACAAGCTTCCGCCATGTGAGTCTCTTGTAGAGAGTAGTGAACTGAGTGGAGTGATTGGTGTCGGTGAGGGTGAGAATATTATGAAAGAGGAAAGCTCTGTGTCGCTTTTTTGGTAGCTACGAAATTAAATTGGATTTTTATTATCCAAAACAAGTAGTTGAATTTTCTCAAGTCAAAAACACATAAAGCCATTAATTCTTAATAATTAGTGAAGAATTTTTCTGGGATGTATTTTTTTCCACAAAGAAATTGTCATTTCCTCATCAAGAAATGGTCATGTTTATGTCTGTACACTACTAGCTCATGCCTGAACTAACCAAGTTTTGTCAATTGGTTATACAAAGAATAATGCAACCAAGTCAACATAACAAATTAGAATACACATGTTATACAAATAAGTCTCTTTTTAGAGAGTTAGTCTAGCAATTAAATCTAAAGAGTGAGATTATTCTAGTATAATAACACTACAAATTATACCAAGTTATACAAATTAAAATGCAACCTATGGGTTACTAGGATCGGTTACATATAATTTGCAACCAAGCAACGGACAAACTAGCTAAGTTAGCACAACAACAAAGTATAGTATTTCAAACTCGTTATTTTCCCGCACATGGGTTGTAGCTGTAACAGTTATTTAAGTTTATATCATAGAGTTTGGTCACAGTGTATGAAATGTAAATTGAAGTTTTCACTTGGGGAACTCTATACATAATTTATACTTCACGGCATTAATTAAACACTGATATATTAGGGTTTCCCTGGGAATGATATCCTACTCGAGAAGACCCCAACACATCTATTATTACCTTGATCTGGCCAAGCTGACAGAAGTTAGACCACTTCAATGTCATCAACCACCACAGCCAGAGAAATTCACCTGGTTTTTAAGCGGCTTTCCAAGAAGACAATGGTGGAGTCTCAGAGTTCTTAAAAGAGGCCAAAGCGCTACTGTATCTCTCTCCTTTCACAGACTCCGGTTGGCCAATGGTCTCTAGCTCAGTCATCTCTTCAGGAGTGAGTTTCACTGATAAAGCTCCAATGTTCTGATTGAAGTTTTCGATCTTAGTGGTCCCTGGGATGGGGCAAACATCATCTCCCTGGTGGTGAACCCATGCCAGGGCTAGTTGTCCTGGAGTGCATCCTTTTTTCTCAGACAGTGCACAGACCTTCTCATAGAGAATCTTGTTGTGGTCTAAGTTTTCCTGTTGGAATCTTGGTAGGCCCTGTAATAATAGAGTTTAGATAATAAAGTCATTTGATTTATCCACAGCGTATCTAAAGATTCAAACAAGTCATACAAAGCCTATGTAACTTGCCTTCCTGAAATCATTCTTGTCTAGATTCTCAACAATTTTGGGTCCTGCTGCAAAGAAACCTCTTCCTAGAGGACTGTAAGCAACAATACCAATCCCAAGTTCCCTGCAGAATGAAACACAAAATGTTATATAACTGATGGATAGTGTGAACAAGAAAAGAGGATGAAATCCTGGTTTACCTGCAGGTCGGGACAATTTCTTCTTCCACGTCTCTCGTCCATAAGGACCACTCTATCTGCACGGCAGTAATTGGGTGAACAGCATGTGCTCTTCTGATAGTTGAGGCAGAGGCTTCAGACAGACCAATGTATTTTATTTTACCTTCTTCAACCAGCTTCTTCAGCTCTCCCATCTTGAAATTGACAAACAAAATTAATTGTTAACATCATTAAAAAGTGTCAGCTTTCTATATAGGTTATCAAATGTAGCAAACCAATTACAGCTCAGAACCGATTCTAATAGAGTCTATTCATACGAAAAATCTTTCCGAGGAGATCACTAAATTCTCAAGTTACTAAATATGAACAAATAATCGGAATAGTGGAACATCGGAAAGGGGATGAAATAGTAAATGGCTAATAGGGCTAAAGAGCACCATATCCTCCTCACAAGCTGGCTTTTAATTAGGAGAGTATATTTACAGGTGTGGATAGATGAGAAAACGTCAAATTTACGCAGTTATAGATCATTTCACCAGACATTGATTGTATATGAATAAGCTATCAATGTCAGAAAGAGTAGCCTAAGCAGAAAACATCATCTCCAATCTATTTTCTTTGACCTTATTAGTCCAAACAAATACCAAGCCAAAAATTTGAAGCTCACTGAGATGAAATAAAACACCATTGAAGTACTGAACTCTATAACTTCCAGAGCCAAAGGTGAACTTTGAAACCATTGGCATGGAGGAGGATTGTTCATAGGAGCTTACAGTGATTTCGATAGGAACACGAGTATCAATCCGATGCTGATAATAAAGATCAATACAGGAAACATCAAGCCGCTTCAAACTAGCCTCACAAGCAACCCTAACATACTCAGGATCTCCCTTAATCTCTCTTTTTCCATCTGCATAGCTAATTCCAAATTTGGTGGCAAGCTCCACTTTCTCCCTCACACCATCCTTGAGAGCCTGACAAAATTGAAAACTTCAACAATGAATAATCGTTTCTACAAATATGAAATCCAAAGAAACAAAGGCCGATTTCTCATATCTAATAGCGAAAATTTAAACAAAACAAGATAAAATCGCAAATCGGGGGAAATGATCGAAATCGAACCTTGCCGAGAAGAACTTCGTTAGTCTCAGGACCGTAGATATCGGAGGTGTCAAGGAGAGTAACGCCGGAGTGAATAGCGTGGTGAAGGAGAGCGATCGCGTCGGTTTCAGGCTTGGGAGCACCGTAGAAAGCAGAGAGACCCATACAACCAAGGCCTTGCGCCGATACCTCGAGACCTTGGCTTCCCAGCTTAATCCTCTTCACTCCGCAAGCTTCCGCCATTGATTTCTCTTCACAAATCTCTCTATCGCTTCTGTATGTGAGTCTCTTGTAGTTGTAGAGAGAGTTGTGAATATTAAGTGGGTTGGTTGGTGGAATTGGAGTTGGTGAAGAAACGATGATGAAAGAGGAAAACAGTGTGTCGCTTTTTTGGTTACTAAAATCCTTTTGGTAACCAAAAGAAGTAGTGGAATTTTCTCAAGTAAAAAAAGTCATTAACTTAGTGAATGAAGAAGTTTTCACTTCACAAGCTTCCGCCATGGATTTCTCTCACAAATGACAAAACACTCTCTATATGGCTTCTGTATGCGAGTCTCTTGTAGATAGAGTTGTGAATTGAGTGGAATAGTTGGTGAAGAGTGATGATGAAAGAGCAAACAATGTCAATAAATTCAAGCTATACTGTAGAGAATCATATATCATTCCACGAGTAATCATATCATCAGAAGCGAATTTTGTTTTTGCCTCATGACGTTGATGGCAAAAGGATAATCTTTAAGTTCCTTACAAGTTACAAACTTGTTTTGCAATAAGTTCGATAGAGATTGATGTAGCCTTTTCTCCAACTAGTGTCCGAAAATACTTCCAAGCATCATCATTAATGCTTAGGAAGTCACCTTTATTTCTCCATGGAATACCCAAAAGATCTAAATCAATAGACTTCTGGGCATCATCGAGGATATTATCTTTGAATTGCTATGATATAAACTTTGTATCTAGTATAACGTTTTGAATAACTTGAGTCTTAATGTCTTGATAAAGGTCAAAAATTTCAAAGTCTCATAGATAACTTGGTAAACTCTTAAACAATCATATAGATATTTTATTCATGAAGGTATAAACCCTGTGAGATTGAAGAAATCCCTATGCATAGCTCGACCTCTCGAAGATGCAACACAACAACTTCAACATAGTATTACCTCGATTCGGCTTCAATGCAATGTGCTACCATAACAAGAGAAACTCTCAGGTGGTTTCAAGTGGTCTTCCAAGAAGACAATGGTGGAGTATCAGAGTTCTTGAAGGTAGGAACGATGGCCGAGTATCTTTCTCCTTTCACAGACTCTGGTTGGCCAATAGTCTCAATCTCCAATGTTCTGATTGAGGTTTTCGATCTTAGTGGTTCCTGGGATGGGGCATACATCATCTCCTTGGTGATGAACCCATGCAAGAGCTAGTTCTGCAGGAGTGCATCCTTTCTTCTCAGACAGTGCACAAACTTTCTCATAGAGAATCTTGTTGTGGTCTAAGTTTTCCTGCTGGAATCTTGGCAGAGTCTGCAATGATTGAACATATATATAGTCATTTACTTTATCAACAGTTCCATAAATCAAGTGTTTCAATGCAAATGACTGTAGTTGCCTTTCTGAAGTCATCATTGTCTAGATTCTCAACAAGTTTGGGTCCTGATGCAAAGAAACCTCGTCCTAGAGGACTGTAAGCAACAATCCCAATCCCAAGTTCCCTGAAAAATGAGAGAAGATGAAAATTTGCATGATTTGATGGATATTGCATCAAGAAATGTGTATGAAATCTTGGATTACCTGCAGGTAGGAATGATTTCTTCTTCTACGTCTCTCGTCCACAAGGACCACTCAAGCTGAATGGCAGTAATAGGGTGAACAGCATGCGCTCTTCTAATAGTTGAGGCAGAGGCTTCAGACAAACCAATATACTTTATTTTACCCTCTTCAACTAGCTTCTTCAGTTCTCCCATCTTAGAATTGACATACAAATATAAACTGCTATACTCAGCAAAAGGTACCCCCTTTCTATAAATGTAAGGAAGTGTGAAAAACCAGTTAGAGCTCAAAAGCAACCATAAATGAGTAAATTGGACGAAAACGTCAAGGGAATAAGCTAGCCAATAGAACAAACAGAGGAGAAAATGTGACACAAGCAAAAAAAATCATTGCCTCCAATCTAATTTTCTTAAAACCTATTAGTTCAATCTTATCCAGAGCCAAAGATGAACCAAATTTGAAAACTTTGAAACCATGGCAATGAGGAGGAGGCTTACAGTGATTTCAATAGGGACACGAGTATCAACTCGATGCTGATAATAGAGATCAATGCAGGCAACATCTAGCCTCTTTAAACTTGCCTCACAAGCAGACCTTACATACTCAGGATCTCCTCTTACCTCTCTCTTTCCCTCTCCAAAAGTGGCTCCAAATTTGGTCGCAAGTTCCACTTTCTTCCTCACCTTATCATCCTTGAGAGCCTACCAAAATTCAAAATCTCAACAATAAAAAGTCATTTCTACAGATAAGACCAATTCCTACGTTCTACGTTTCCCAAATACATTTAACGATCACTCCAAATCAATGATTAAGCGAGAAATCAAAATAAAAGACGATCAAATTTGCAGATCGGGAATTAGAGAAATCGAACCTTTCCGAGTAGCAACTCATTGGTTTCAGGACCGTATACATCGGAAGTATCGAGGAAAGTAACGCCGGAGTGAATTGCGTGGTGGAGGAGAGCGATCGCGTCAGTTTCGGGCTTGGAAGGACCGTAACAAAAGGAGAGGCCCATACAACCAAGGCCTTGCACCGATACCTCAAGGCCTTGGCTTCCTAGCTTTATCCTTCTTACTTTGCAAGCTTCCGCCATGGATTTCGATCACACCTCTCTCTCTCTCTCTCTCTGTCGATCGAGTCTCGACTCTGGAATTGAGTTTTTCCGTTGGACTTTTGTATAAGCTTTGTTCTGAATGCTGATGATGAAAGAAAATAGCCGCATATAATAAAACTTGACCGGTTTAAAAGTTGGTTTACTAATCAATTCGATAGATTATTAAAACAAACCGACCCGAATCGATTGGTTATGGTTTTGTTTGGGAATCACCGAGTTAGTGATCGATTTACCCATTTTTAGCCGTTCTTTTCCCGGTTTTGGAGCGAGTTCTACAATTACAAAGCAGAGATAAAGATTAAACATTGATTTTCACAAAGCAAACACTAAAAGAAATCAAATTAACCCGATTGAAGTAAATAATCGATTTCGGAAACGTACAGAGTAAATATGATTTTGAAATCGCCGACAAAGAAAAGAATAATGGAACTATGGAAGCCTCAAGATCTCTTTAAGTTTGATACGCATACGCTTATATAAATTGGCTCCATTGTAAGTATTAACACAAAAAGCTATAACAGCTAATTTTAATTTATTCGGTTAAATTAACGGCTAATTTTAATTTGTTCGGTTAAACTTAACCGAACTGGACCAAGACTAGTGACTTCAGAGCGTTTCATGTTGTAGTTGTAACAACCTTGAATCTTGATCATCACATATTTTAAAAAAGAAATAATACAAACGGAAAACGAGTCATGATCCATTTTATTACATTACTTTGTACAAAAAAAAACTTAGTATTTCTTAGGCATTGGCTCTTTTTTATTGCCAACTCCCAGACTCATAGATGATAGATCTAAACTTATTCAAACACACACACACATAGCACAATATGACCATGACTCAGTTACAAAACATGTATTTTTTTTTATGTTGGTTTCCAAGAAGACAATGGTGGAGTCTCAGAGTCTTTGTACGTAACCATATTGTCATCATATCGTTCCCCTTTCACAAAATTCGGTTGAGCAATAGCTTCAAGCTCAAGTATCTCTTCAGGAGTGAGCTTAACAGACAAAGCTCCAATGTTCTGGTTGAGGTTTTGGATCTTGGATGTTCCTGGAATGGGACAAACATCTTCTCCTTGGTGATGAACCCAAGCTAAAGCTAGTTGTGCAGGAGTACAGCTTTTCTTTGTCGCCATTGCTTGCACTTTCTCGTAGAGAATCTTGTTGTTGTCTAGATTCTCTTGTTGGAATCTCGGTAGACCCTGTAACATAGCGCAATAGCAACAAACCAAAAAACATTACTAACATGTCTCTAAATCTTTATGGAAACAAGAACTGAATCAATCATGTACTTGCTTTCCGATAGTCATCTTGCTCAAGATTGTCAACAAGTTTGGGTCCTGATGCAAAGAATCCTCTTCCTAGAGGGCTATAAGCTACAATTCCAATCCCAAGTTCCCTAAAGAAATTAAAGAGGAGATAAGAATCAAACATGTAATAGAAGAAGATGAAATTTATGGCTGCTTCTGATTCCATTCACCTGCATGTGGGAATGATATCTTCTTCTACGTCTCTAGACCATAAGGACCATTCTATTTGAACAGCGGTTATAGGATGAATAGCATGAGCTCTTCTGATAGTTGAAGCTGAAGCTTCAGACAAACCTATATACTTTATTTTACCTTCTTCAACAAGCTTCTTCAATTCTCCCACCTTTGAAACCATAATATAAGTTCAACAAAAAGAGCAAAAAAATGTTCTCTTAAGACTTCCACTCATAACATTTTTGGTGCTCTATGAGATTTTTTAGCAACATTGAAACACAAGTTGGAGTAAATTTCATAACCAAGAAATCATACCGTGATTTCGATGGGAACAGTGGTATCAATTCGATGCTGGTAATAAAGATCAATGGAAGCAACACCAAGACGTCTTAAGCTTGCGTCACAAGCAAACCTAACATACTCTGGATCTCCCCTGAAACCAAATTTTCCATCTTCAGAAGCAGTGATTCCAAATTTTGTTGCTAATTCCACTTTCTCCCTCAACCCATCTTTCAAAGCCTAAACGCCAAAAGAAAAAAAACACAAATCTTGATTTGCAGTATAAACCCTAAACCCTAATATTAAAATCAAATCCGTAAAAGTCACTAAATTTGTTACCTTTCCAAGTAGCAACTCGTTTGTCTCGGGACCGTAGATGTCGGAAGTGTCGAGGAAAGTGACACCGGCGTTTATGGCGTGACGGAGGAGAGCGACAGCGTTAGTCTCAGGTGTCGGAGCACCGTAGAAGGCGGAGAGACCCATGCAACCAAGTCCCTGAGCTGAAACCTCAAGGCCTTGGCTTCCCAGCTTTATCCTTCGCACTCTGCAAGCTTCCTCCGCCATTGATGAATCAATCACTAAAAGATTCGAAGAAAATTTTTTATGGTGGATTAAGATTTAAGAAGAAGATTAATTAGAGTGGGATTTATAGGAGTGGAGTGGAATATAAAGCAATGATCGCTACCTCACCATTACTATATGCTGACTTCAGTGTTTGGACTTTTTTATTAGTGAAAAAGAGAGACAAAAACAAACTTGTAGTTGTATGATTTAATGGAATACAAATTCTATAAACTTTGACGTCATTGATGATTTCATATCAGCATTCGTTCCTTTTGAATTCTATGAGCTTTGGAATACTAAATTTGGACTTATCCAAGAACATTCTAAAAAAGACAGTAGTTGGAATAATCACTAACAATATAAAATTTGTTGATTTTATAAAGAAAGAAAAAAATTACATCAAAAAAGATAACTAGATAAGGTGATTCCAATCATCATGTTTTTGCTTTCTAAACACTGAGTAGTATTTAATTGAATATTTAAAATAATAAATAAGAGTTATTTAAAATAATCAAGATTAATTACTACATGAATTAAGGTGTTTTGACAAGATATATCCACCATAAAGAATCATCCATCGAGATTTAGATATGTTTTAAAAATGGTTAAGGTGGGCTTACTTGAGCTGCAAGTTATCGTTTAAGAACATTTTAAACGTTCTTGAGCACTGAGCAGGGGTTAATATTTTGTTTGATAGATCTCCTAAAAACAGGTTAAACCTCAAAAACATCAAATCTATAATCACCAAAGAAAAATGTATTTTCTATTTATAGCGAGAGGAACTTAATTAGAAAATTAACCCCATGCTAATTTCTTTCCAATTTCTCCCAAAAAAAAAATGGCGGGCTGCAACAAAGTTCAGCTGTATCTCACGACGATCGTCGCAATCGCGATAATCCTGGCCACAAGCCAAGCCACGGAAGCGCGTGCGCGTGTAAGGAGGAGGAGTATCTGCGCCCGAACCACATACCCAGCGTTATGTCGACCACTCGTTAAAGGGCCAAACCCAAGACGTGCCACACACAGCACGATTGTAGCCTTAGAAGCTAAAACAAAACTCGCGATTAAAAACGCAGATAGGTACACACGAGGAAACGCAGCGATTTCGGTTTGCTGCACGACTCTTAGCGACGCAACTTTCAATCTTGTGAAAGCAAGGAAGAGCCTTAGGAAACGAAATGTTTCGCTACTGAAAATGTTTTTGGCCGCGGCTGTGTCGGATTATGGCGTTTGTGTCAATGGATTTGAAGAAACGCGTCAAGTTAACTTCGTTCAGAATTCTGCAGTTGAGCTCAGGAAGATTGCAACTAACGGCTTGTTGCTTGCTACATTGATTAGAACACGAAAAAACTAATTCCAGAAAAAAAAAGCTTATTCTTAATTATGTAAGTGTTCAAATTTTTTTAGCTTAATATCAATTGTGAAATGTAATATAATAGAATTTTTAGCCATTTCAAAAATCTTCATAGCACAGGATTTTTGGAGGTTTATTTTTTCCGAGAATTTGATGACATATCAGTTTAACGGAATTAACAGAAAAAACGTCTTAGTCAAAATTATGTTCCTAAAACATTCTAAATTCTAATTGGCTTCAGGGAGATTCAATATACAAAGAGTGAAGATATAAACCTTACTTTGATGTGCAAATTATCATATTCTTGATTATGTAAATGTTTATGTCTTTTAACCAAAATAAGATCTCAAAAAGGGATTACATTGTGAGAGGTGAGTCTCAGCTGTAAATCCCAAACCAATTCACAAAAACATGAACAAACAGTTATAGATGAAGTAAAACAGACCATACGATTGATTCTACTGATGAAACCATATAAAATAGAGCCTATTTTTATTACTGATAAGAAACAGAGCCGTGAGAATGCAAGTGTGACCCTCACACGACTCTAATAATGTCTTTGCCTGAAGGAACTAACAAAGGAGTAAGAGATGAAACAGACCTCTCATTCCTCCTGAGATACTTCATCGAGCAGATTCTTTGTCGCTTCATTAACCTCAACGTTTTCCATCTTCAGACGTCGGCGCATAGCAGGATGACTCTTTCCAGCTGTTGCGTATGTTCTTATCAACGGTTCAAAGATCTCTGCGCCTAAGTTATCTTTTCCCTTCTTTAAAATCTCCACCAAATTCTCAGCTCCATTAACATCTTTCGTTTTCTCGAAATGACTCATCAAAATCCTGACAGTTTCCTGTGACGGTAGCCACTTGCCACCATCTCCTTTCCCTATAGAAACTGCTTTAGACATACATTCAAGTGCTTCAACCATATCACCGCTCTTCACATAGTAATCCATGAAGATCTCCCACGTTTTAGCATTGGCTTTCCCTCCTCTTCTAGGAGCTTTCTCCTTGAGCTCTTTCGCTTTCTCGATAAGACCATATTTAGCATAAGCTCCAATCAACACATTCACAATCCTGATATCATAAGTAGAACAGTTCGCTTGCCATTCCTTGAACAACGTCTCAGCACCAGGTAAATCTTTCAAGTTCACCAGCACTTGTATCATGTTTAGATACGCTACATTCGTGGTTTTCGGAATAGCAAGCCTCAACGAACGCCAAACCCTGTAAACTTCACTCAGTTTACCCAATCTTCCGTACAAAGTAATAAGAAACTGATAAGCCGTAAAATCACGCTGCGTGTTTTTCATCTCCAGTTCCTGTAGTGCCTTCTCAGCTTTCTCAGAAAGTCCAGCATCAACATATATAGATGCCATGTTGCTGTAAGTAGTCCAATCCGAAGCAACTCTTCCATCTCTATTCATCTCATCAATGACTCTCTCAACGCCAGAGAGATCATTAGTAGCAGCCAATGCTCTCATCCATACATTATAAGTATACGAATCAGGCATTACATTCTCAGCTTTCAGTTCTTGAATCATCGCTGGAACTTTCTCAGGATGACCTGTCCTAGTGTAAAGCGTCATGAGACTGTTGTACGACATCGAGCTAGGAGCAATGTTGAGCTCTTTCATCTTGTTCAATAGACCTTCTGCTTTCTCAGTCATCAACTCCTTACAGTAACAGTTCAATAGAGAGCCGTAAGTGAGCTCGGTCTTAGATGTTTCTGGAAGATCAACGAAATAATTCTCCCCAGCTACAGTTCCTCGAGCTTTAGCAACAAGATCAAGATGAATCGCTTGATCACTCACTGTCTTGTTCATACCTCTCTCTTCCATAACTTCAGAGAGCTACAAAACCAAAAAATAACTCCACAATATAAATTTTCTCAAGAAACAATCATTTCACATTGAAAAAATCTAGTTTACATTTTCGAGCTCGCATCAAAACTACAACTTTAATAATCTACATTTCTATATAGGTTCAAACTAATGGTTGTATAATCAGAAATTAATTGTGAACCTAATTCGAAATGATTAAAGATGCGATTTTGAGGAAGAAGATGGAATCTGATTTGAGAATGATACCTTGAGGGCAGGGTAATAGAGGCCGCGATTTCGGAGTTTCTTGATCGTATCTCCGACTTCCCATTTGAAGACGTGTTTAGTGCCTTTGAGGAACAGATTCAGCTGTTGTCGAACACTGACCTCATTGCCACCATCTTTGAAGAGCCGATGGTAAAGTGGTTCTTCGATGTACTTCTTCGTTGATCTCTTTGCGACGCTTCTCGATCGGCCCAGATGTCGCATCGCCATTTTTCCCGTTGGATCAGTAAGCAACGACGACGACGAGGTTTTTGGTAAAACCCTAATTCCACTGTCAGTCAAGCTCGAGAGGAATGGAAGAGAAGGAAAATTGATTATGGGCCTTTTAATGGGCTTAATGATTCATTTAATTTTGGCCCATTTTATCAGATATTTTGCGCCTTAAGTCTCAAACGAGATTCTCTAAGTCCGTCCATAGTATGTTTAATAGATAAGTCGGTTATGTAATGGGCCTTACTTGGGCTTATTTGTTGCTATATAAACCCATGATATTAGGGTGTTTGTTGTTTAGCGGCTTTGTATAATTTTCCAGAAAAAAACAAGAATTCAGAGGCGATTTCGTATCTCTCTCTTCTCTCGATTGAAGAAGCAGGTGACAACAACAGTGGCTGACTTAAGTATGGGTGAAGAAGCTCAGAGGCGGATCACAGAGTACTTGAACCTCTTCTGCGATGCCGTTTCAAACCAAGACTCTTCTACGCTTTGCCGTCTCCTCTCTTTCTCTTCGAATTCTCAATCTCTTCTCTCACTCGCCGATGCGCTCAACGTCTCCTTTCTTTTCTACAGTTTGATTAGAGAGTCCGATAAATTCTCTGAACACGGCGAGATCCTGTCTATGTTGTTTCGTTCTCTTCAAAGTTACAGACTTGGGAATCTAGTCGAATCATACATAGCTTTCGAGAATTTCGCCATTGCTTTTGTTCACAAGTTTCGGAATTGGAAATCGGCTTGGGCGTTGGAAGCTTTGTAGAAGCGAGTTGTTTTAGATCTATCATGCAATTTAGACTTGAATAAACTTCCAAAGCAGATATCAGAGCTGGTCTCCTTGCAGTTTCTTGACTTGTCGGGTACAAGAATAGAGCAACTGCCTGCTGGTTTCCAAGAGTTGAAAAAGCTTATTCATCTGAATTTGACATCTACAGATAGACTTTGTAGTATAAGTGGGATAATAACAAAGTTGTCGAGTTTAAGGATTTTGAAACTACTAGATTCTAAAGTTAATGGAGATGTTAGCTTAGTGAAGGAGCTGCAGATCTTGGAGCATCTTCAAGTTCTAACCATAACCGTATCTACGGAGTTAGGTCTGAAGCAATTATCAGATGATCAAAGGTTGGCGAACTGCACCGCGGGTCTGGAAATTAAAAAAATGCCATTTGATATATCATTGCTTGCGATTATGAAGAATCTAAGTTATCTCTGCGTGCAAATAGACATGTCTTGGAGATTAATACGAAGTTTTCTGATTTACAGAATCCGACAAGACCATGCTTTACAAACCTCTCCATCGTGGATATATTTAAATGCAATGGCATTAAGGATCTGACTTGGCTTCTGTTTGCTCCAAATCTTGTCACCCTACGCATTGGTTTTTCATATGACGTGGAAGAAATTATAAACAAAGAGAAAGCAACCAATCTTACAGATATTACTCCATTTCAGAAACTAGAAATCTTAGAATTGAGAGCATTGGATAAGTGAACCAGCTTTTTTATGCTTAAACCCAACCGGGTTTGTTGAATTAATGTTTAAAACCAGAAAATCAATTTCAGCCTATCCCATCTTCTTCTTCATCATAATAATCCATGAAATTTCCCAAATTAGAGTAGAGAACTCAAAACCTCTAAATGCACCAGAAATCCATGAATGAGCAATTGAAGAACTCAAAACCCAATTTTTTCCCAAATGGAAACAATCCCAAACAGACAATGATGTCACGGTTTTGATGATCCCAAAATCTGATAAGTCTATACAAAGACTCTTCCTTTTGTAGCTGATTTCTTCACTAAAACATTTCTGTTAATTGTCTGAATCATTCTCATCTTTGTTTTCAGCAGTGACCAATCCATGGGACGCAAAATATTTTGTACGATCTTCTTCATCTTCTTTCTCTGATTCAGAATCACTAAAAGGTGATATTAAGATTTGTCTTTCTTCTTATACACATTTGAACGATCAGCTTTACAACTTGAACTGAAACATTGGATCTCTCTTTTGCTAGTACATTAGTGCACTGTGCATCTTTATGAACTCCCTGATAAGATTGTTTCTGCTCTTCGTTAAGTCTTTTTAAAGCTTTTCCATACTTCTTGGACAAGGAAAAAATATCTCTTCCAGTTCTTTAATATTCTCTTTTACATGTTCCAAACTCTTCAGAATCCAGATCCATGTTCAGAATTTAAAAAACTTTTTGCATCTAAAATGATTAATACAATTCAACTGGACGATCAATCATTGACCTTTGTATTGTTTAAAACATAGTTGGCTAGTTGCACCTACAGAGATTATTATATAATCCAAACTGGGCGATTAATAATTGACTTTTGTATTATTTAAAACATAGTTGCAGCTAAAGAGATTATAATATAATCCAAACTGGGCGGTTAAATCACTAACCATTTGACCTTTGTATTTTTGTAAACATAGTTGCATCTAAAGTGATTATAATTATCCAGATTGGGCGATTAAATCATTGAGCTTTGTATTAGTTAAAACATAGTTGTATCTAAACTAAACGTCTTTTGGAACAATGGCGGAAACTACAACGCAAAAGTGGGATGAGATCTAACTAAAACTCGCATCCTTCGTCATTTGTAAAATGCTTTTCTCCTAAAACACTTCTTCAGCTTTGGCTTTGTTGTTGCTTACTGAAAAAGTTATCTCTTTCTATCACCATGGGGAATTGTTGTTCTATCCAACTTTCTCTTGACGATCTGATACGTATCTATAATTTCTTATGTGGGATCACTAACAGTAATTTTCCTGAAGTGGAGGAGAGGCCTACTCAGCCTACGGTTGGTCAGGAAGAAATTCTCCAAAAGGCATGGAATCGCCTAATGGAAGACGGAGTCGGATTCATGGGTCTGCACGGTATGGGTGGTGTTGGGAAGACTACTCTTTTCAAAAAAATCAACAACAAGTTTACTGAAATAGCTGGTAGGTTTGATATTGTGATCTGGGTAGCGGTGTCTCAAGGCTCACAGATTTCAAAGCTTCAAGACGATATTGCAAAAAAGCTACACCTTTGTAGCGATGAGTGGAAGGAAAAAAATGAAAGTGATAAGGCCTATGATATATACAGAGCGCTGAAAGGGAAGAGATTTGTTTTGATGCTAGATGACATATGGGAGAAAGTGAATTTAGAAGCTATTGGAGTTCCATTTCCGACAAGAGAAAATGGATGCAAAGTAGTATTCACCACACGTTCGCGAGAAGTATGTGGGTCAATGGGGGATCTTGACCCCATTGAAGTCAAATGTTTGGAATGGAACGAAGCATGGAAATTGTTTCAAAACAAAGTCGGAGACAAGACACTGAGTCCCGTTGCCGAGCAAGCAAAAAAGGTTGCTAGAAAATGTTGTGGTCTACCACTGGCGCTCAATGTCATTGGTGAGACAATGGCAGCTAAAACAACGGTAAAAGAATGGGATCATGCAGTCGATGTTTTGACTAAATCCGCTGCAAAGTTTTCTAACATGGATGATAAAATTCTTCCAATTCTGAAGTTCAGCTATGATAGCTTGGTGGGTGAACATATCAAGTCGTGTTTCCTGTATTGTGCTCTGTTCCCAGAAGATTATTGGATACTTAAAGAAGATTTAATAGAGTACTGGATCTGCGAGGGGTTCATGGGGGAAGACGACCAAGCTATAAAAGAAGCGATGAATAAGGGTTATCATGTACTCGGTACCCTTATCCGTTCACATCTAGTGATGGAGGCTAATAAAGATATGGTTGTGATGCATGATGTAGTTCGCGAACTGGCTCTATGGATTGCATCTGACTTTGGGAAACAGAAAGAGGCTTTTGTTGTGCAAGCAAGAGTTGGATTACGTGAAATACCAAAAGTCAAAGATTGGGGAGCTGTGAGAAGGATGTCATTAATGAATAATGATATTGAAGAGATCAAGTGTTCTTCAAAGTGTTCTGAACTTACAACTCTGTTCCTCCAGAATAATAGAAGATTGAAGAATCTGTCAGGTGAATTCATCCGGTCTATGCAAAAGCTAGTTGTTTTGGATCTATCATGTAATCGCAGCTTCAGTGAACTTCCAGAGCAGATATCAGAGCTAGGCTCCTTGCTGTTTCTTGACTTGTCGCATACAAGAATAGAGCAACTGCCTGCTGGTTTCCAAGAGTTGAAAAAGCTTATTCATCTGAATTTGACATATACAGATAGACTTTGTAGTATAAGTGGGATATCAAAGTTGTCGAATTTAAGGATTTTGAAACTAATGTATTCTAAAGTTGATGGAGATGTAAGCTTAATGAAGGAGCTGCAGCTTTTGGAGCATCTAGAATTTCTAACCATAATGATATCTACGGAGTTGGGTTTGAAGCAATTATCAGATGATCAAAGGCTGGCGAACTGCACCATGGGTCTGATTATTCAAGAAATTCTACAAAAGCCACTCAATATATCATTGTTGGAGAGTATGGAGAATCTTTGTGAGTTCCGGGTCTTTGAAACTAATACAGATATAAAATACAGAGAAAGCAAGACCAACTTTTCTGATTTACAGAATCCGACAAGACCATGCTTTACAAACCTCTACAGCGTGGAAATATTTGAATGCAATGGCATTAAGGATCTGACTTGGCTTCTGTTTGCTCCAAATCTTGTCTCCCTAACCATTGCATTTTCAGATGTTGTGGAAGAAATAATAAACAAAGGGAAAGCAGCCAATCTTATAGATATTACTCCATTTCAGAAACTAGAAAGCTTATATTTGAGATCATTGGATAAGCTGGAGAGTATCTACTGGAGTCCTCTCCCCTTTCCATATTTGAAGAAGATAACTGCAGTAGACTGTCCAAAGCTGAGAAAGCTTCCCTTAAATGCTACAAGTGTCCCACTACTTGAGGAATTTGAAATATATATGTATCCTCAAGAACAGAAAACAGAGCTTGAATGGGAGGACAAAGATACCAAAAATCGTTTCTTGCCTTTAATTAAGATTGAGGTAATCATTTCTCTTAATCTCTTCTGCTTCTGCTTCAGTGTTTTTTTTTTTTTTCCCTCACTGAATTTCTTAATATGATCCATTTGCATCATGATACCCTACACCAACAGATTGGATCACATAATAGATACTATTTTGAAAATTATGCATTATCTAATTCTCTTCTCATTTGGTTTTGACCTAGATTTGGTGATTTTGAGCTATACATGTTGATGTTGATTTGTGTTCGTTGGGGTTTTATGAATGAGTCTGTAACTGGGGACTTTGTGAAATTAGGGCTTGCAATTCGCATTCTTGTTATTCGTTGATTCTGTAATTAGTTTAACGAAATTGGTTCTTTGATGTTAAATTTGGTGATTTTAAGAAAAGCTTTAAGTCTATGATGTTGCGACTTTCTTGGTAATCTCTGAAAATTGGGAAATCATCAAATCTCAGTTTCATGATTTAAAACATTTAAAACCTAACGAATCGATCTGCCTTTGCTTCTTGATTGTTCTTTCTTGATTGTTCTGTCTTGATTAATATGTTATTGGTTAAGCAGAGAGTTTTTTTTTTTTCTTTTTCTCATTGCCTAATAACAATCTGTCTTCTTGTTTGTGTTGCCTTCTTTCATGTTCTGTCTTCTCTTAATTTCATTGCGTTTCACTAACTTATGTTATTTTTTAACAAAAATTGACAGGAGCGACTTAGAGAACCACCTCCAATTCCTATACATGTGGAGGTCTATACAATAAAAAAAAGTAAAAAGTAAAGAAACGTAGATAAGGATGTATTGGCAGAGATTCTTAAGATACTCTTTCTAATCTACTCTGATCAGCATTTCAATGATCATTATTTATTTTGTTATTTTTTAATTTAAAATACTAATATTTTAATTTTAAAATATTTTAAATTAAAGGTGATCGATAAGAATGCTCTTAGATTCCCGAATCCAGTACCTATTTTGGCACTAAGGACTAAACACCATTTACTCTGGATTGGGATTCGTCACTGTTTGTAATCAGAATCTACGCTTCTTCTTCTGTTGCTTTCTCATTTTTTTTTTGTGCTGAGTTGTTCATTTGTTTGGATTATGTATTATTGCTTTTACTTTGGCATTCTGATATTTATGCAGTGTGTTTTGTTTTTCATTTTCCTTTTGTATTGTGCTTTAAACGGATTGAGTCCTTTTCAAACTACATACTCAATTAAGAGTTTATGCTTTTTAAGTAAAAGTGGAGTCTTCAGAGTTGATTACTTAATTAAGAGTTTATTCTTCTCTCTTTCATTTTGTAGTATGTGACAGTTTGTGTTGTTCATTGGTGAATGGTCAACATGATCAATATGAAAAGCTTTGATTTGGCTAAATCATTTTGATTTTGTACTCAGATACATTATTCCTTTTTAACTCCACAAAATAAAATCATTTTGAATACTTTATATTATTTTCATTTCTAATTATATTTTGTAATATTATTTGTTGGTCTTAAGTTTGTCACTCAACTAAGCCTAAAATAATATTGAATAATATGGACCAAAAGCCCAAATTAAATCATTTACATCCATCTGGCCATAGTTCTCATAATTTCTCTTGTCGTTTTATAGTAAAATTGTTTATGTAACAGTTCTCATAATTTTTCTAGAGTAAAAAAGAGTTGATCAAAAAGCAGAGAGACAAATCAGTGGCGGTAGCGGATATTCATATGTAGCATGTTAAAGGAAAAATATCCTAGGCTAAATGAGCAACAAATAAAGATTATCCTCAAATCCTTTTCAAAGGAAAAAAGTATGATGGAGCTCTTCAGCTATGTGTTGCATCTAAGAATACATAAAAATTATCCTCTAATCCTTTTCAAAAAATAAACTAGAAGTTGCATATGATATAAAAAGTTTTTTTTGGTTTTGAATAAATTTTACATTCAATTCAAAAACAAAAAGCTATATTGCTATTGTTGAGATTCAGTTTTTTATCAGCATTTCAAGATTTTAACAGAAATTAATTACCGGGTCAAAGTGTTTTGTTTCTACCAATGTATTGATCAAAAACTTAGTTTTCTTGAATAGAAGAATGATGCTATATCCTTATCCTTTCTTGTCGGAAGAGTCTATGTGCAGTAAATTCAGTAGCTTTAGTCCATGCTTCTTCTTTTGTTGCTCTCTCTTACTTGTGTTGTGTTGTTGGTAATTGCTTTTTAGGGTCTCAGGTTATCAAATACGCTTAGTACGTTGAAGTACTTTAGGGATCGATCCACAAAGAAACAAGATTAACACACTAGGATTTCAAGTCTATAACTCAATTTACGCTATAAAGGTTTTGTGCTTTGGAACCAAAATTCAAACTAAATGAAAGTGGGAAATAATTAACGGTTTGAAATCAAATAGTAAAAGGTGACGAGTCTCGGAAGTGGATTGTATTGGATGAAATGGTGAATGTTTGATGATACAAGATCATATGATGAACAATATCCTAGGCTAAATGAGCAACAAATAAGACTAATCCACTCTCATGACAATAATATCTTCAACAATCATTCAATACACAATAACTCTCATTAGTAATTAAAATCATCATTGAGCATTAAGAATCGAGTCTAATCTAGCCACAAATCAACCTATTCAACTACTCTCATAGGTAAGGTATGAAATGCACATTTAGGTTTCATTCAAGCATTTAACAAATTAACACTTTGTGGGCATGAAAATGCAAATGATTTAGATTAACAATCTTTTGCCTAATCTAGCAATAGAAACAACCTAAATGAAGGATCTAACAAAAATCTAGTCCTCAACATCACCATCAATCCACCAAATTATCTCAATCACTAAATCCTAAACTCATTTAAAAAATTACTCACTCATAGTCATGAAAACACAAATCAATTGATTTAATTGGAGCATAATCATGATTATAAGAATAAATGTTGAAAGATTTAAGAAGATAAGAAGATTTGATACTTTGAATCAAAGAAATTCATACAATTGTTTTTTAAAAACTCAAAAGATGCAAAGAGAGAATCTCTAAAACAAAGCATAAGCACTCTCATTAGGTTTAGAGGCTACATATAGTGAGAAATAAAAGTTGGTTTAATACTGAACCAACAGGGTAAAAACATAATTAAAGCTTGGTCAGACTTGGTTTAGAAGAAAAGAATAGAACTAGATTGGTCTGTAGCGGTGGACATCATTCCGGTGAGCTCCAGAGGTGTATACTTCCCAGTGCACGAACGCACCAGTCTTCCAGCTATTTTCCGAGAATCTTGTAGCGGTGTACATCATCCCGTAGCACTAGACCGCTTCTCACTAATTACGTAATATCTCCTTAACAACATACCAAAATCACTCTAGATCACCTCCTTTAGAAATATAACTCAATCTTCTATAACTTCCATCAGAGGTTCTGGAGCTAAAACGCAAAGGAAGACCTTCATCTGAGTTCATCTTTGAAACACTTTGGATTGGTTCTTAATCAACATTTATCTTATTTGCATCCAAATGATCATCTTCTTGCCTATTGATATATCATGGTTTTTACCAGTTTTTATACCATAATATATGTATATAATCGAGTCTTGTATGTGTCTTTCGAGTCTCTATCGAGTCTTTTACAGGCTTACACATGTTTGGAGATTATTTTGACGTTTTGGAGCATTCATGGAGCATTGTAACTGAAAAGTCGAAGTTGGTATTTTGAAAGTAAAACTGTGTTGAGCAATACAACTTTCGGTGATGCTGATTGGTCTTCATGTCTTGACACAAGGCGCTACAACTCTCTGGCTATTGTATGTTTTAGGTACTTTTCTCATCTCTTGGAAGTCCAAATAGCAACATGCTTTTCTCTAAGTCTTCAAGCATCTTGAGTTTTACAGAACAGAATATTTAAAAACCATTTGAAATCGTTTGTACATTCAAGAAGGGTTGTGTAAAATATGTATACCTTGTACTTTTGCTTATATAAATGGTCTTGAAACAGAGACGTGTGCAAGAAGAAATTTGTTGCCTATGAAGTATGTTTCAGTGGAAGAGTTACCTGACAAGCAGTTTCTGTCAGATATAAAACAACGACCAGGTGGTTGTAACCTTCAACAGTGAGTGAATATATATATACATTATATATATATATATATAAGCCTCGTTGATCGTGGTCCTAATTTTTTGACGTGGTTCCCAAACTCTTTAAAGCAAACAGTTGCACAAGTAGTAAAGTCTTTGCTGCAATGGAACACCAAATTCACATCAAAAAAATTCTACAAAATCGGTTAAAAAACACTAAGTATAGCTGCTTTTCATCAGCCTACATCATCCAAAAGCAAAATCGAATCTATAAAATGGGTCAACTGTGTTAATATTGATTTGACTTGATACAAAAAAGTTATAAATATGCAAAATATGCAAAATACCAAAAAAATTGTATACTTGAAATATAAACCATCATTAGGTGTAAGAAGCTTTCGTTTTTAAACTTTAAACATTAACCAATGCAACAAAGCCTCCACGTTTAACAATTTTGATCGAAGGACAAAAAACATAGACAGAAAGGCCACCGGCGTTCGCGTAAGAAAAAATATAGAACCATGCCGTGAAAGGTTACAAAGGGCCGTATGCAAAATAAAATTAAAATCACCATAAAGACAAGATAAATTCACAAGAATATGGCTTCTAAGACAAATTAAACGAAAATTTGAATCAGCTAAAAAGTTTCAAAACGTGTTTCTTTCTCTCAACTTTTGTCCTGTTTTAATTTGTTTCATTAACTCAGCAAAGTCCCCCAAGGAATGTGGGAATCACAATGGAAGAGACGATGAAACTGAATGAGCCTTACACGAGTCTTAGTTCGTACTCACCAGCCATGGTTATGTATCTCACCCATGGAAGTGCTTGGTACCCACTCTTCTCGATTATCTTCAGGTACCGAACCTACACACACACAAAACAACATATAATACATAAACTAACACCAGTTAAATTACAGTTTAATCACTAACAGAATTGACATGGGATGAGCTTAAGCTCACCTGAATCCCCGAAACAGTGAAATAAGGGATCTCGAATTTGACACGGATAGGAGCTTTTCGCTCAGGTGTTGCTTCTTCTGCTGTTATACTGGGAAGATGGAACTCTGCCCTCAACATGTACTCCTTTATATTGTATTTACAGGTTAGCATTGATACTATATCGCTGATTGTTTCAACTGGATTAAGGAAAACACATATACCTTGTTCCCCGGGAAAGATTTGATTTTCCAGACTAATGCGTCTTTTTCAGGAGCATAAGCGGCAGATCCTAAAGATGTCCTAACAGTGGGGTTAGATGCATCAGTTGGTACAGGGAACTCAATCTCGACGTTCGTTGCAGTGCTGCAGATAGAAAGTTCTTGATCAAAGTTCCAATAATTTGATTATCAAGATCTTTGAATACCAGCAAAAGAGAAAAGGGAAAGTGGCAAAATATCGTAGAATATTTTTACCTTCGCTCCTTGAACTGACTTCTAGCTTTTACAAGCATCTCAACACGACTTCTAGAATGCCTTTCTATTTGAGCTTCCACCCATATAAGAGGCTTTACCTGAACAAGGAGTATATAAGAGAAACATATCATGAGATATAGTTGCTAAACATAAGGAATATTTCCTACATATCCTATATCCCACATTTCAAACCTGAGTACTGAGTCTATATGTCATCAGATCAAAAGCACCATCAGGTGGTATGAAAGATATTGTCCTATCGTTTTCAAAACGCGCCAATCGAACACACCTGCGTCAAAGAAGTTGGTTTTTGCAGATGAGAAAACATAAATCTCAAACTATATAACCTTTTTGTTTGAATAAAAAGAAAGTTGAAGGGTTAGGATCACTGGAGAACTTTCCAAGTTTCAATATAATAGAAGCCAAAATGACGTACTGATGAAATTTGATGTCCTCTAAATCAATGGCTTTTCCCTTTGTTGCTCGTCCCTGCGCTTCCAGCAATACTCTATCATTCAGACCTAACTTACACTCCGGCATTCCACTGCAAGAGAATGGATCAACGAGCAAAAGAGTCAAATAAAAGCCAAGACAAAGATCAAAGCAAAAGGGGTTTAAAGTTTAACAAGCTTAGGCCAATTAAAAACAATATCGAAATTTTGATGTTTGACATACGTCAAGTAAGTTCGCATCTTCAGTGCTCCAACAACATCAGACCTGACGATTTGTCCATTACTGTTGACAAGAATATTTACATTCTCAATTACATCCAAGAAAACCTGGAAAAAAGGAGCAGGTTATCATCATTTGCCTACTCAAACACAACACAAACATGTTCCTCTCTTGGAAACCAAAGCACTCACTTCATTCTTCTTGTACTGTATTCCCTCACTCCTCCAAGAGACAGCATTTGTCACAGCCATTGGAGGTCTCTGTGTGACTTCCATTCTATATGCATCAGTTTTGATGAATTCACTGAGGATTCTCGCTTCGGTATACTGAGGGTAACCAAAGTCCATCATCTCGTCAAGTAGCTCATACTGCCAGTACCAGAATTCAATTTCAGCATCCAACAATGACAAATACATTTTTTCAAAATTTTATCTTTTGGTTGGCTAACTAATAGAAAAATAGATTGCCAAATAGTACTATAAGAGCAAATGGCAGAAGCTTAACATACCACTACCACAAAGTTATCCCTCAATGATTCTTCTTCTAACTCCTCGAAGTAATGCTTGAAAACCTATAACCATTTCACAGATACCATTGCCATTACAACAAACATCCAAAAAGAAGATGGATCCTTAAATAGAAAAACTGAAGAATTTATTAGCCATACTTACATCAACTACGCGGTGAAGGAAGAAAAGAAGACTGGCAGCATTACAATTCTGTCTGGAAGCTATCATCAAGTATACATTACTATGTTGTACAAACATGTAAGTCACTCCATTATCGTAAGCAACAGGATCATTTGACTGTGAATCACCCTAAACAATTAAACAAAACGATGATGAGATCAATACTCTGATTTCAAACAGAAAGCTTCAAAATGCTATTCATTACTTCCAACAGTTTCAGTGGCATTAGATTACAGAGACGGACACGAATCCATAATCTTAGAATTTTATTTCTAGTACTGATGAAAACAGAAAAATCCAGCTTTTCAATACCGATCAAGCGTGTTCATTGCTTTGAAATGTTTCAATTGCAATTGGCGAATCTCTCAAACACAAATCTACAACAAGTTCGTTCACTACTAATAGTTTCTCAGCCAATTCTACAGTAACTAACCACTCGGAAGAGGCACAATAAACCAACGATGAACGAGCGGGAAGAGGAAATCAGAATAAAACCTGTTTATCGATGAGCTTAGTGAAGAATCGTTCAGCTTGAGCAGCGGAGACATCGCCACGGTAATCACGCCAAACGAGAACGCGACCTTTGATATCGAGCAGAAACAGCGCCGAGGCCGCTCCTGCCATGTTCTTCGCTAAGAGTTTCGAATCAGATCCAAATGCGGAGGATTAATCAACGAGATCTGATGAATTATGTATGCTTCTATGGAGAAGAAGAAGTAGCCACATCTAGATGGAGAACGAGGTAGATCTCTCGAAGCTGAGACTTTCCATTTCGCAATTGGTTCTTCTGGCGATCTGATGATTTCGTTATCGTTCCTTTGATTAAAAGAAAAAACGGGAGAATTTAGCAAAATACTCAGAGAAAGAGCTTTTCGGCAACTACACTTGAGATTCTCTACACGACGCCGTTTTTTTTTTTTTTTTTTTCCGTTTTTTCCGATTTATTTTCTTTTTAGCTTTTTCGTCTTTTTGAATATTCAATGAACATCCAATAAATGGGCCCTAATTTTGGTCTACATGGGCTTTTTCTTAACTTAGCAAGTTAGCATGCACAAATGTAAAGAACTGGAAGCTAGCTATTCAAAAGTAGTGCCAAAAACTAAATTGGTGCTAGAGGATAATTAGAAAATAAGTGGTGTTGAGTGCAAATGTCTCTTCAACAAGTGTTCGCAAGTCCAATAAGAAGTCCATCAGTTGACGAAGACTTGCACTTCTTTTTTTATTGTTGAAGTTGTTTTTGTAAGTAATTGGTCTTCTTCCAGGAACCACTTCAGGACTTTCCTATTTTTAATTCCCATTTTTTAAGTTGTATAAGTAATTGAGTTATCCCATTTTTAGTTCCCATTTTTTAAGTTGTAAAAGTAATTCCCATTACCATGAACAAAGAGAGAAGTAGAAGACAGAATATTTGGAAAATGTCTAATCTCCTCGAGGACGCTAAGAATCCGTCTTTCGAGGATCTGCAGCTAGGGAAATCATCTACAATCATTAGGGATCGAGCTAGTCGTTACCGTGCGACCAGCTATTTGGATAAGCGCGCTGGGTTTGTGCATAAGCTACTCCAGACCCAGGTCTGTTCTCTTTCTCACTCCAAATTCATTGATTTTTTCTTGCTATTTCTGATTTTTTTATGATCGGGATTTCTGGAGAATATAGTTTGGTTTCCGAGAAAATGCCTCTGGAAATCTTTTCCGAACTGTTCCCAGTAAATTTTACTAATTTCCACTACATTTTTCGATGTTTCCTTTTACGCTAAATAGATCACGATCCGTTAGATGTAAAAATGAATAAATGAGTAAATAAAGAATTCAGCGATCCTTAAATTAGGAATTTTTGCGATTGATGATCCATTTTTAAGTGTTTACGATGTTTTTACTTTTAGTGTTCTGTTCACTGTTCACTGTTCACCATTTGTTTTGTTTCCGATTTTAATATATGCTAATCAGAAACAATAAAAAATATTATTGTTAAGAGATGGATAGAGATGCTCTTATCGTTCTATTGTTTAAATATTATCTTTAAACGTTTTTTATAATCTCAAGGATAATTAAATAATCCACTTTATGGACATTAAATCTGATTGTAATCTAGTTATTAAGATGTCTCTAATATATTCATATAGTGGTTGACTTTTTGGTATAGCATTCTTTTTTACTTCTTCTGCATGCAACCTTAGCTTTTAGGAAGTTATCAGGAAATTTCTTGGAGCGGATCTCATCATTCTGAAACAGACATCAACTTTATCTGTCGACTTGCGTGAATTAAATAAAGACAGTTTTAGAACGCGTCATAAATATCAATGGCTGTTACTTGTTACTTTGTTCTTATAGTGAGAAATGATTTAGTTGTTTTAATGTTTTTCTATCAGCTCCTTATTCAGCGAAAGATACAGGTTGCCTACTTTATTCAAAAGGCTGCCCTTCAGTTCATTGATGGTAAGATATACATTGTTGAGTTTCAGAGATGCATGATTTGCAGAATTTTTTGGTGGGTAACTGGGTTTATTATTTTGTAACTTTTTTCTTTCTTTTCATTGTGTTTTTTTTTTTTTTTTCAGATTTGGTCCCCCGTGGATATAAACTCATTGATGAGTTTACATATGATGAAGCAGATGAACTTGCTTCTATGGTTCGCAATCATGACACAAATAGCCTGGCGAGCAGAGGAGGAGCTGAAGGAATTGCTGAACAAGTGTCTGTATCTCTCTCTGAAGGTGTCCGTTCGAGTGAACTACGGTTCAGAAGAAACAAACATGGAGAAAATCGTTATGCTGCTGCCAGATCATTTTTAACGTTTTTCTGGGAAGCGCTTCAAGATGCAATCCTTAGCATTTTTACGATCTGCGCTGTAGTATCGATAGGAGCGGGAGTTGCCACAGAAGGATTTCCAAAGGGAATGTATGATGGGATGGGGATCTTGCTAAGTATAATCTTGGTGGTCATGGTTACTGCTATGAATGATTACAATAAATCTTTGCAGTTCAGAGACTTGGATCGAGAGATGAAGAAGATAATTACTCAAGTCACCAGGGACGGGAGCAGACAAGAGATCTCCACACATGATCTGGTTGTGGGAGATGTGGTACATTTATCTCCTGGGAATCAAGTTCCAGCTGATGGGATTTTTATATCTGGAGACGATCTGGAGATAGATGAGTCATGCTTATCGGGAAAGAGTGAACCATCATATGTGAATAAAGAGAAACCCTTTCTGTTTACAGGAACCGAAGTCCTAAACGGCTCAGCAAAAATGCTGGTGGCAGCCGTTGGTATGAGGACTGAGTGGGGAGCGTTAATGGAAACGCTAAGTGAGGGTGGAGAGGATGAGACTCCTCTGCAGGTGAAGCTAAACGGGGTTTCAACCAGGATTGGTTGGGGCTTTGCTGTGCTAATGTTTGTGGTGTTGTGCATAAGGTTTGTTATCGAGAAAGCCAATGATGGTAGCATCACTAAATGGTCTTCTGAAGATGCACTGAAATTACTTGCCTACTTTGCATTAACTATGGTTTGTGAACAATATCGTGTGAAGAATTCCAAACGGTTCAAAGGAACTAGAAGGAACAATATCGGTAACTATAACGATGTCTTACAGATTATTATTAGTTAGACGGAGATCTAGAAATTACTCGATTGAATATATATTGCTTTTAATATTGTATTTTTCATGTTTTTAATGCTGATTGAAATATTTTGTAAAGACTTGATTTTATTATTTATAATAACTTTAGTATATATACATACATAGATTTCATAAAGCAATAAGAGAAAATCTAATTTAACATATATATAATATATCTAATACCTCCTCTCAAGTTGGTGGTGAGAAATTTCTAACGCCAAACTTGGATAACATATATTCAAATGCTGGTTTATGAAGAGCTTTGATGAATAAGTCAGGCAATTTGATGTGTTGTAGAAATTTTTACCATAGTAATCAACTTATCTTGAACAACATTACGTACTTGGTGGCAATCAGATTCTATGTGCTTTGTCCGTTCATGGAAGACCGGATTGACAGCTATATGGATTACAGCCTTACTAATGTAATGGGATAGGTTGAGGATGATAAAAACCAAAAGTACGGAGTAGTGCTCTTAACCATTTTAACTCACGAAGATTATATGTCATGGTCCTATACTCGGCTTCAGCGGATGAGTTGTAGACAGTCTTCTATTTCTTGGTTTTCCAAGAGACAGGAGAAAAATCTAAGAAAACTACATACGCAGAGAGAGAACATCGCTTGAGAGGACATGCATTCCAATCAGAGTCAAAATAGGCGGTTAAAGCAAAAACATTATCCAATCGAAGAAGAATCCCCTGAGCCGGACATCCTTTAAGATATCGTACAACCCAAAGAGCTGCATCCTAATAATGTTGACACGGTTTTTGCATAAACTGAGATAAAATATGAACGATGTAGCTTAAGTCCAGACGAGTGAGTCACAAATAGATTAGACGCCCAACTAAACACCAATATTGCTCAGGATTACCGAGAAGTGGACTATCAGTAATTGCAAGCTTGAGATGAAGCTCCATAAGCATAGAGTCAGGACGAGAACCAAGAAGACCAGTTTCCGCAATAATGTCAAGTGCATACTTCCGCTGTGACAAGAAAATTCCATCTGATCCCCGAGAAACTTCAATTCCCAAGAAATATTTTAATTTACCAAGATCTTTCATGTGAAAACATGAACTCATATAAGATTTGAATCGTTCAATCTCGGACAAGCTATTCCCGACTACAGCAAAATCATCCACGTATACAAGAACATGAAGAATGATTCCATTTTGAACAAACAAGAAGAGAGCGAGTAATCTTGAGTAATTTTTTTAAATTCAAACTTTCGGAGAGCTGTAGCAAGTTTAGCAAACCAACAACGAGGTGCTTGACGTAATCCATACAATGATTTGCGAAGTCGACTGACCTGGTTAGGATCAGTAGACTTAAATTCTGGTGGTAATTTCATGTACACATCTTCTTCAAGATCGCCATGCAAAAATGCATTGTGTACGCCCATTTGATGGACTTCCCGTTGTTTAGCCAATGCCACACCAAGAAGATAATATACAGTGGTCATCTTAGAAACCGGGGCGAAGGTTTCTTTGAAATCTGTGCCTTGTTTTTTGGCGATTACCAAGAGCGACAAGATGGGCTTTATAACGTTCCAAAGTTCCATCGGACTTGTACTTGAGCTTGAAAACCCACTTGCAGCCAATAGCCCTTTTTCCATGTGGTAAGGTTATAATATCCCAAGTGACACTATCTTCAAGGGCCGTTATTTCAAATCTCATTGAATCACACCACTCTTTAATTAGCACTGCCTCTTGATAAGTTTTTGGCTCATAACTGTCAGTGATAGCTGCCATGAATACCCGATGTATCTCGAAATTTTTTTCATCAGACAGATATTGTGTAATTGGATAAGAAGTCTTACCTGGAGCAGTTGACGAGGAGCTCTGAGAGGAGAGATGATGTGTGAGCGCGTTAGAGGGTGTTGCTTGTACATGATGACTAACGTAATCTTTCAGAAGAACGAAAAGAAACTTCTGACGTTGACCCTTTCCGAGAAGTTCTGGTAATCCTAGGGTAAACGGTGGAGTTTCTGGAAACATGCATCGAGAAACCAGCGGAGTAGCCGGAGAGTTTGGTTCGGAGGAGTCATGTTCAGATTCAGTTGTTGATGATATTGTAGGTGATGATGTAACAACTGGTACAACAGACACTGGAGTATCATGAACAACTGGATTAACTGTTGTTGGAGTATTACGAACAACTGGTACAACAGACACTGGAGTATCATGAACAACTGGATTAACTGTTGTTGGAGTATTACGAACAACTGGTACAACTGGTGCAAGTTGTTCAACTGAATCCGGTAGAGTTGAAAGTAACATAGGTCGTACCTGATGGTTATGAACAGGGAGAAACCAGTCGTCCTCATGTAGAGAATTAGATAGAGAGGGAACTAACAATGGTTCAGCTGGGAGTGCGGAATATGGGAAAACATCCTCTTGAAACACAACATCACGGCTTGTAAAGAATTCATGAGATTCCAAATCGTACAAACGCCAAGCTTTTTTGCCATATGGATATCCCACGAAAACACACCGTCTACTGCGAGTACCAAACCTTATCCTTATTGCGAGAACGATGATGTGCATAACAAAGATACCCAAAAATCAGTAACATGGCATAAGAGGGTCATGTTCCAAATAGAACCTCATACCAAGATTTCCCTTGAAGAATAGGGGTTGGAGTACGGTTTATCAAATTTGTAGCTGTGAGAATACTTTCTCCCCAGAACTTGATTGGTAAGTGACTTTGAAAGAGACAAGCACGAGAAACATTCAATATATGCATATGTTTCTGTTCGAATCGTGCATTCTGTTGTGGTGTATCGACACATGTAGTCTGGTGAAGAATCCCATATTTTTGAAAATAAGATGTGAGACATATAAATTATGTTCCATTATCACTTTAAATAGTTTTGACGGGTTTTCCAAACTTTATTTCGCTCATACTACAGAAATTATGGATCAGTCGTGATACCTCAGATTCTGCAGCCATAGGAAATATCCAGACAAAACGTGAATAATCCTCAATAATGGTGAGAAAGTAAGCAGAATCACACGAAGCAGGTCGACGATATGGACCCCAGATATCACCATGAATAAGTTCAAAACAAATTGTAGTTTTACTAGAAATTTTATGAAAACTTCACGTGTTTGTTTAGCACAAAAACAAGTGTCACAACTCTTGATACCCTAAACTCATCACGAGATTGATCACATTCAAGTAAAGAAAGAAAAACACCGATAGAAGTATGCCCTAATCTACGATGCAACAATGTTGGAGAAGATATATCTTTTGAAACTTTGTTGGCACGAGCAGCTAGAACACCACTAAAGTAGTATACCCTTCACGCTTTTCACCTGCTCCAATCAAAGTTTTCGTAAAACGGTCATGTAAGGAACACAAAGTATCAGCTAATATCGCGATGCAACCAGTTTGTTTAATCAATTTTGAGACTGAGATAAGGGTGCATGTAAAATCCGGAATAAAGTACGTCTGTAAGAGCATAATCATTATTAAGAATCAAAGTCCTGCGATGAGTGGCAAGAGATATTTTTCCATCCAGAAATGTAACAGCAGATGGTATTTTGTCAATCACATCAATAAGTAGACTAGCATCGCCAGTCATATGATGTGAAGCACATATATCTATGATAACGTCAGTGAGTATTGTGTTACCCGACATACGTTGCAGAGTGGTATGAGGTCGTTGTGCTTGAAGTAGGGAAATCAATTGAGCGATTTGATCGTTGCCTGTGTTGTTTTGTGAAGAAAATTGTGCATTGTTAACATGACCACGACCACGACCTGGAGGAGGACGACCACCACGTGCATTGCTAGCACCACGTCCATTAGTGCCACCACCAGGAGTAGCACCAGAAGTTTCTATGGGATTTTGCTCATACCACCAGTCATGATAGCCATGAAGAAGGAAGCATTCGGATACATTATGCCCTTTGCGCTTACAGTGTGTGCAATGTAGAGTAGAACAATCACAGAAGCGAGAACCACTGACGGCCATAACATGAACCAGAAATACAGTTTGTGTCTGAAACGAGAATCCAATGGCCTCTGTTTTGACTAATTCCTTCGACCTATATGCATTGAGATTTTGTTCTTCTCAAACCACACGTGAGTTGGCTGTGTAAAGATCCGGTAATGGATCTGTATTGGTAATGGAGGAACTCACAGAACCGAAATGTTCATCCAAGCCAAGTAAGAACTTGTGAACACGATCATCTTCGAGTTCTTTGTCAATATCCAGGGCAGCTTCACATCGACAAGCTCAGGTTGTGTTGTAATTCTGCAGCTCTTCCCAAAGTTTCGTGAGACGACCATAGTAGGTAAGAACCGGCTGGCCATCTTGTTTGCAAAACGACGATGGTTTTCCCACAGTTGTGCGGCTTCGAAAAAACGATAGAAGGAATAGTAGAGTCGATGGAGGTTCTAATCCAACCTACTATCATCGAGTTTGCCGCAAGCCACTGCGATAACTCAGGATCTGCGGCTGGTTTTGAGCTTCTCTTTGTTCTACCAACGGCGTTTTTTCGTTCTTCCAATTTACAGTATTTTCTTTTAGCTTTTTCGTCTTTTTGAAAATTCAATGAACATTCAATAAATGGGCTCTAATTTTGGGCTACATGAGTTTTTTTTTTAACCTAGCATGCACAAATATACAAAACTGGAAGCTATTTAAGTGTTTTAAGGACTTTAAAACTTAGAGACTTTGCCCAATAGAAATTATTTGGATGGGTTTTACAGTTCGTCAAAATACTTAAATAGCTTCCAGTTCTCTTTTTTTTTTTTTTTTTTTTTTGTCACAAAGCTTCCAGTTCTCTATATAAACGAAAAACTAAGAAGCCTAAGAGCGTTGACTTCAGGTATTTCAAGTAGTTGACTATAATTCCTAAGCATAAAGAACCCTAATTATTTGTAAGCCTGAGAGCGTTGACTTCAGGTCTTCGAGTAATTGACAATAGAAAAGACGGGTCAATCATTTGATATTATGGTCAACAGATAAAAAATACCAAAGAATCAAAACTTGACAAAAACGGAAGTATAGAACATACATTGACCAGAATTTTCAAAACTTTGAAAGTAGACTCTCATCTCGTTACTTCATTAACTACATGCACGGAAAATGATATAAAAATGGTTCAATATAAAATTAATTAAAAGTAATAAGTGCAAATTAAATTCACTTGGCTTACAGTCACGCGTTTCTTCGTGTTCCCTATTACCATTAAAAACCTATTTGAGTATTTTTCTATACTTGGTCCATGTCGTCACTCACTCTAACACACATTCTTCATTTATCAAAGGATCACATACACATTCTTCCCTCAATCGGGTTCAATAAGAGTATAATTTAGTTTTAGTTTTTAGAATCCTTGGCTCGTATATTCAAATGAGTACGGTACAAGATTTAGAAAGGTTTTAAATGTATATTTTTATATCAGATTTTCTAGGCATGTATAGAGAGTACAAGGATTTATAAAAATTAATCATCAGATTAATAAAAAGAATCATATAGCAAAATACATTTGCCTAAAAAACATTATTTTGTCTTTTCTTGATTTTTCTTTTCCTTATAAGTTCTATTTATTTGGCCGAAATCCCAACATAATCGCAAAACTTCTACCAATAATAACATAACGAGTTCTTAATCATTAGGGATGCACATTAAATTATTTTAGTTGGCTAAATATATTTTGCACCAACCTAAAATATTATATCACGACCTTCAACTTGTAATAAATAAATTTATGATTGAATATGATTATCTTGGTTTTTGCATGTCAATTATTTGCATATATATAATCTCAAATCGCAATGTATTACACTTATTTAATTTGGGTGAATCCCTCGAAGACTTTTTCTTATTAGCAAGAGAAAGTTTGATGATGATCATCGTGCAGTTTATAGAGAATTTAATATTCGAAGAATGACTTTCTTTTAACGGATCGGATGATTCTAAAATTTAGTGTTTCATAGCAATTTCGATTAATATTATGTTTCTTAACGTCGACAAAATTATGTTAATCATACCCTAAAGCCTGAAGTTCCATAATTCACATCTATAATCCAAAACAAGACTATAACTAATGAAGGACACGTACTCAATTCTTTGTACAAAAAATATTATTTCTACCTTAAAAACAAAGGCAAACAAAAAGATTCTCACTTTCACATTTAAGAAAAGATACAATGTACACAGTACACTCAATCTCACCATCTCTGTGTTCTTTTAATGTTCGTAGCAAAATAAATACACTAAGATACGAATTTTGTTTTTTTTCTAAATAAAATAATTTAATTGGGGGAAGAAAAACCGAACTGAATCGACAACGAACGATCATCTTAAGTCGTCATTGACTATAAAGACCATATTCTCTGAAACATTCTCATTCTCTCCGTTCAAAACTAACCTAATCTTTAAAAACCTAATATTTATTCATTCATCTCTATTTCTCTGATTTTATCAAAACAATTCCCCTGTTTCTCTCCAACTTCATAAGATAAACTAATGGATTTTCCCGGCAAGACCCACCCCAAGTTTGACAAAACTGAAGAAGGAAAGATATGGGTCATCACCAAAATCTCCGTACACACTCCAGTGAAGCCGACTAGCCTTTCATCCTCTGCCGTAGCCAACACGGAAGACGAAGATCAGTGTCCGACGACTCCAACGGAAGCTTCCTTTAGAATACCAGCGATGCTACCGTGTCCTCCGGCTCCCAAGAAACGGAAACCGTCATTGGAGTTTACTTACAACGGCCCTAGAGTGTTCTTATCCCCACCGGATCTAGAGACCGTCTTCATACAAAAAGCTACTTAATTCTCACTATAATCTCTACTCTCCTCTAACCTTTCTAGGTTTCAAATGTTTTATTATATTCTTAAATTTATAGTCTAAACTCTTCATTACTTGTTATAGCTTACTCTTAAGCGCTTTCTTCGTTAAGTTATTCTACGCAAGGGAAATAATTGTTTGGAGTTAGACACTAATTAAGGTTAGCTTCGACGTTCATGCTCCATATTTTTGTTTTCATATATAAGATAAATAAATAATATTAGTATTTAATTTTTCTCCAACATTTTTGCTGAACTTTCCTGATTTGGTTAAAGGAAAAGGTTATCGAGAATACCTTTTCTGCAGTTACATTTTGGGAACTTTCTTAAATGTTACAATTATTGTTAAAAATAAATGGGTTAATTATGAAGATGTAACTAGTTAACTATCTGGTTTACAGATCAAAAGATTTAGCTTTCTATCTTTCTTCGTTAAATAACTTTTATTTTTTATAAAAAAATAGTTTTATTTTTATTTGCATTTTGTTATAGCCATGAAATTCCAGACTTTTAGTCCATATTTTTTTGGTTAGAAACTGGCCTATGACAATACTATAGTTGATCCGTACAAGTGTAAATGAGTAAATAATTCCTCTCCAATTTTAACACATAAGTTTTGAAGTTGGGTTCGGAAATTTAACCGATTGACCAAATTGCACTTGGGGTCCATTGCTTATTCCATGGAAATCAATTCAGTTTCCCACTAGATTAGAAATATTTTGCCCGAGTTTGAAAATAATAATCTCAGTTCGAAAAACTTATCTAGATGGTTGAAAACTTTTAAGATAATTAGGATTTCTTTTTACTTTTGAGCTCCAGTGTGAATACATGATCCAACACACAAATATTAAATATCCTTTATATTTAAATATAAAACTTGTTGCCAAAAATGTGAAATGAACAAAAATATATTTATTTCTGAAAATATGTTATGAATATGAAAAGACATCAAAGAGAGATCTTTCAAGGTGTCATTATTCAGCCATTAATTTGAGAATTAACTCACAAAATAATTTTTATGGTAATTAATTCATAAATTTGAATGCCAAGATTATTCTTTTTACCATGACAACAAATTCATGATAGATTACCAATTAATGTCAACATTTAACCATCTTATTCCTGCAATATAAACTTTTTTGGGTTTTGTAAATTGACGGGCCTCTGATGCTTTAGATAGATTCGTTGTGCGGAATCTGGTATCAATATCCAAGAAGTTTTTTATTTATTTTTATCACAATGTTTTTAAAGCTTGCTAGTAGCGGTTGGCAAAATATCCAAGATTCAATCCGTTTTGCATAAATACAAAAGATTTAACACAAATTAATGTGCCTCGGTCAAAAATCTAAAACTAAAGAACTGAATCGAATCTGATCCAAAAATGGTATTGACCACAAATCCGAACCGACAAAATATATGAATGGATCATAAACTTCTATATCCAAAAAAACAAACTCGAATCTGAATCGAATCGAGAAACAAATGGATATCGGAAATACCCTAAAGATAATTATATATCTAAAGTATTAGGTTTTTATATATATACTTATATTAGTTATATATTTTTATATTTTTATATAATATAATTACCCAAAATTAAAATTATAAATCTAAAATATCAATTATTTTTAACCATGCTAACCAAAATACCGACAAATGCAAAAGTTCTTAGTTCGGATTGTGAAAATTTAACCTAGTTTAATTTAAATTTAACCTTCTTTTTTTTAGTTTTCCCCAATATTTTGGATACCCGAATCCGTATGAAACCAAACAAAACCAAACCAAAAACTATAAATCACCATAATAGGTCTTAAACCTCTAAACCCAAAAATGCGAAAGACCTGACCTAAATCTGAATGGGTATCCAAACATCCATGCCTACAAATTAACATAAAGCTAGCAAATGTTTAAAAAGTTAGCACAAAAAAAAACACACATATAATCACACAAGCACAACAACATCACTCTGAAAAGAAAACAAAAAAACAAATAAGAGAAGATAAATATATCACAAACATAAATAGATCATAAACGCGAGAATAAGAAAACCAAAAATTTGGGTGGCTGCATAATCACTTAACATAAGTTGGACTATACATAGTTTAAATAGGGAAGATTGAATCAAAGAGTCATCACTGTATTATTCCCACCACTTACGTTCTTGGTTCACAGACTCCTTTAGAGTTCGCAATATCAACTCTTCGTCTTCTTTTTCTTTTTTGAACATGTTTAAGAGATGCTGCTCAACATACATAAAGTAGATGTTTCCAAGCTGTTCTTCTTCTATTGCAGCTTCACGGGCATCATAAGTGACATTGAAAATAAACAAAATTCATAAAATTGACAAATGAAAGAAAAAAAATAACATTGTTAGATGAATATTTGACCTTAGATATTATACATGTTGGAACTCAATTTTAGAAAAATATATTTGGCCAAACTTTCGGCGACTTTGCTGGTGAAGTTCATCACCCGAATAACCGGATCTTGGGGTCTTTATAATCTTTGTAATGAGCACTATGAGTTAGTGTATTAACTTGTCAAAATTGAAGTCAATTTGAATGAGAAATGAATATGTAAAGTGGGTAGCTTAGATAGCTTATAAACAATGTAATTTTGACTAAGAATTAAAATGAGACAAATGTTCCACATTACTTGGAGAAAAATATTTCCACTAGTATATATAGTGTTAGACTCACACAATGGTTCACTACCTTGGGAAGAGACACAATGAAGTAAGAGATGTATGAATGTTATGCAAAACAACACACAAGCACACACGCGCCGCCGCCGCTAGAAGTTTCTAGATAGAGTCCGATTTAATCAAGTGAATATTTACAAATCTTTATCCTTGCAGAATAAGAGGAAAAGCTTCTATTTTTAGCTGATCCTTGCCCGTAAAGGATGTGAATATTCTAGACTTGCGGATCAAGCCAAATCTCGCATAGCATATCTCAAATTTTGGGATCAAATCTCTCCTCCTTATAAATTAAGGTCTCGCCTCTCCTCTCAAATCGGATGTAGCGATTATAGTCTCAACATGGTTGTATTCTGAGATTCATAATCTTGTTAAAACCGCCAAACTATGGGAAAATTATTGAATTAATGAAAGAGATAATATTTCGCCTCTGCATATTCGTCTTTACTTAATCGGATTTTCAATCATGATTTTTGTTACAGGATTTCGCAGTCCTACAATACATTCCTTGTGAAACTCAGCATAGCATTGTGCATTCGTAGTACATATTACTATGGCTGAATATTGAACTACATATCTCACACACTCTTATTCTCATGTTACCAACATATTACTATCGCTGAATACTGAACTACATATCTCACACACTCTTATTCTCATGTTACCAGTTTATTCCATGACAGTATGTTGATGCAGTAGAGACTTCACATTGGCTTGAAACCCAATACATTATACATGGGCACTGAAGTTACAATCAATACAACCATAGAACGACACACCACAAGTTAATATAAAACTTGTCAAAAATGTGAAATGAACAAAAATATATATTTTTGAAAATACGTATATGAAACTGAAAATACATAAAAGAGAGATCTTGCCTCCGCATATTCGTCTTTCCTTAATCGGATTTTCAATACGGGATTTTGCAGTCCTACAATACATTCCTTGTGAAACTCGGCATAGCATTGTGCATTTCGTAGAATATATTACCATCGCTGAATATTGAACTACATATCTCACACACTCTTATTCTCATGTTACCAGTCTCTTCCACTACAATATGTTGATGCAGTTGAGACTTCACATTGGCTGGAAAGCCAATACATTCTACATATGCACTGAAGTTACAATCAATACAACCATAGAACGGCAGACCACAATGTCTACCACACACACACTGCAAGCTCGAGTCGAGTCCTCATCAATCCAAAAATTATAGTAACTATGCTTGTGACAATTTTTTCTTCCCTAGTCCATAACATCTTTGGTGAATTTAATATGGAAGCCGACAACGCAAAGGTAGCAAAAATATCCATATCTTGTAATATCCAGTTTGCAGACAATAATACACCTAGATCCTCTTTGTAGCTGCACTCTAAATTCATGATCATGATGAATGGGATGATTAAGTTGTTCTTGTCTCAAAATATTAATACAATGAAAATGATATATCTCTCCACATTCTATACATGACACAACTTTCCCACACAACTTCTCATCACAAATAGTGCAAGGAATTAGATATGAAATAGAAATCATAACTTGAAAGAAATCATAACTTGAAAGAAATCATCATGATGACCTTCCTTCATGTTACTTTTGTAGTTCCAATGAATTTTCCCCCCTATGTAACAACCCAAGAAGATGATTATATTTTATCACACACTTCATACATGTGATTAAGTTGCATATGCGACAATAAATATTGAAACCAAATATTTTCTCTTTGCAACTATTGTAATTCATAATATATCATGCATGATAATTTGGAAAGAGTGTCAAATCATGGTCCAAATGGATTCGATGCCTGGATGGTTTCACCAGCTTCACACAGGAATCATATGCCTCCAATGTACATGTCTTGCATCTCCATGAGCTACTACTACTAGATATCTTCTCTTTACATATTTGCCAGGACCGAGAATCCAAACGGATCGATCTCAGCATATGAATATGCCCAATATCATTAACCTGCAACACATACCTAAAAAAATTGATGAAAAATTACATTTCTTGTTTCTTTTAGCAGTTATAATAGCACATTGGAGAGTATATGTTGCAGTTACACCTAAAATAATTGATGAAAATATATTTATTATTTTTCTCACCATAGTCTCTTTAATATAAAAGATATAATAAACAAATAAAGAATAATATTTAATTATGAGAGTCTCTAAAAAAAATATCCAACTATTATAAGGTCATACCATAGGTCTTGTCGATTTGTTTCTCATGGGACATAAGAAAAGAAATATTTCAAGTACATTGGTGAAAGGGCTTCCTATTAATTACAAGTAAGAGTAGCTCATCATCTTCTCATCACAGTTACCATCAAGAATAAACAGAAATGAAGTTGCTAACATATTACTTTGCGTATAATGCATTCGATGTGACGAAGAAAATCACATTATTTGCGGGAATAAACATGATGTCCTACGCAAACATCACAATAATCCAAAAAGTCATCATCAGCTAGGAGTATTTTGCACACAAGTGGATGGATGTGAAAAGTTTCCTTTACCACATCTTGAGGTTTTTTAGCACATTCGAAATGAACCTTCCAACCCAAAACAGTTTTAGCACCGATAGCTACATAAAACAATCTATGTTGATAAGACTTGTGCCTCAAACCTCGCAACAAGGAATCAGCACACCTCATGTGAAAGTAAAGTTTGCATTCTAAACAACCAATAGGAACACTGGAAATTGTGTTTACACAAGCAATACAAGATATTCCACGACCACAATATACGGTGAAATCGAGGCTCTTAAGAGAGTGTGCGGGATGCGAAGGATGTTGAATCTCTATGGGAAGATCAAAGCAACACTCATGAACAAACGCGTAACAATGAATACAACCATAACATATCGAGGAGGGAGAGAGTGGAAGCTCAGACAATAGACAACAGCCTCTAGCGTCTGGACCTGGTCTACACCTCTTAAGCATCGTAGCTCCTTAAAATGCTTGGTAGGATTGCACAATCAAGATCAAAATATATCACAATCTTTGCACTTGTAGAAAGAATCTGAAGACATTATTCTACATCCAAGGCAGATGATGTGTTTAGGTATCTGATCAAATTTTCGGAGACAAAACTGCAGAGGATGCTCTGGGTGAAAGTCATGTGACACCTTATATATCTGGTAAATAAAGCAAGCTTTACATAGATCAAAGTTACAAGGGATACATGAGAAACTCAACAGATTCATCTTTGCAGCAAATGTTGCATATGCCATTTGCTACAACCTCCGGTGACTTCAACATGCATTCATGGGAGCCATGTTGAAGCTCTTTCATCGCCATGGGAGAGCAAAAATTAAAGTCAACAAACAAAGAAACCAAAGATTTAGATCTCATTTATAGTTAATAAATAATCTTATACTATTAAAACTGAAGTACAAATTTGGGAAATCATGTTACCAAACACCATCTTAATTTTACATCCAAATGTTTTATAACTAATTAATTCTCTACAATTATTTTCTTATATAATATTTCTCTATAATTCTTTACTTATCTAATATTATGATTTTAATAATATGAATTATGATTTTCCTATCATCTTTGTTTCATATTATTTTCATATTATTTTAATTATTATATAATACATATGATTAATAAAATTTTAGATTTTTTATGCATATGTTGTGATTTCAATTTTTATAAACGGATATATATTAACTCAATCAATAAGAAAAAAATGTGTGTTCAATATCTCACATTGGTAGAGAAGTCAATCGGATCGGTGAAATACGGGATATGTACAAGTAAATCCGACAAATGGTGGATATAGACATAAAATTTTATGCACATGAAAAAGCGGGCATCATGAACAAGCGGACATCATGAACAAGCGGACATCATGAACAAGCCCATAGTAAACCGCATATATATCAGACTTTGTCCGCGAATTGATGGACCGGTGTAAATTACCAAATTTAATAAAACTAAAATTATATATATATATATATATAAATTAATAAATGACCAAAATGATTCTAAATACAAATGAGCATGAAAATTGACTTATATTGCATTCAATTTTAAATATTTTATTTTACTCAATTTAGTTCGGTTCTTTAATTGAACAAATTTAACATTTTTAAAAAATTTAAATAATATATAAATTTTAAATTTTTACTTATAAATATTATAAATATTTATACTACATAAAAATACTACAGTTCAATGACGAGCTCATATTAAATACATAAAATATATTAAAAATAGTAAAGAAAACAAATTAATAAGTTAAATTTATACACAGAAAATTATAATAAATATAAAATACCAATATTTATAAATAATAAATAATTAATAAAATATTACAATTTTATATGAAAAAATTGATCCGGGGTTCAAATCTAGCGCTGAGTGACGCTAACCTTACATGCATTAATTATAACTTCATAGAAAACTATTTATATATTCCGTAAAACTGTGATTTTTGGTGCTGAGTGACGCAACCTTACATTTTTATATAGAGGAATTTTGATTTGCTACATTTTTACTTTACAACTGCAAACAATACAAACAACAAAGGACTTTTTAGTCTACCACTTAGTTGCGAGGCCAGTCTTTAATAGTGACACATACAAGAGTTGGTTCCATGTGTCCGGTACACCAGGCAAACACCAATGGCTACAATCTTGGTGGCTCACGGCCTCTCTTTTCTCCTTTTCAGTCCTGTACGCCATTCTGTATATGGAAGGGTGACCGTCTTTTCTGAAATCCGTTAGTCGACTTATGTTCATGTATATCACTGGAGTTTTCATTGTATCTTTGAGAATGTACTCCAAAGCTCTCATCTTAGAAGGATACTTTGCTAAGTACTTTGTGTTGTAGATTGGTTCTGTTTCTTTATGGCATTGTCCTCCTGAGTTCCATGGCCCTCCTCTGTAAAAACAACACCGGTTCAATACGGTCAAGAACATGTTTTGCAGTAAAAAAAAGTACTTTTGGATTGAGAATTACCTGAAATGTGTAACAGAGTACCCTCTAAATACAACATGGGTTTGTTTGCGGTCGATGTTCTTATCGACCCATTTGGCCCAAGTAATGAGAGCTCGTTTATAAGCTTCAAGAACCTTGAGCCTAGGATACACAACATTACCTTCTTGGTAATAGTTTTCTCTGCAAAAGAATATCAAAATAAATTCTTAACTAAAAAAACACAGCATTGTTTTTTTCTTGTTCATGTTCTCTGTTTCAGACTCATACCCTAGCTTTGTTTTGTCATGAGTCCACCAATGACCAGTGTTGAAAATCAGTATATCAGCATCTCTGTACATTGATGTAGTCTTGTCCATCAAATCCAACCTTAAAGTCTCCAATGCCGTCCCATTCACGCCTTTGAAACTCGATTCCCTAACAAAAAATGGCGAGCCAACGAAATCCACCGTGCAATTGTAGTCCTTCAAGAACAAGAAAAATATCGAAATAAACATAAAGCAAGTATACATTGTTCCAAAGAATATGGATAAGCTTACCTCGAATCGAAAAGCGTAAAACCCTTTCTTCTTGAACTCTCTTCTACCTGAGATCTCATAAACTCGTTTCTTGTCCTTGAGACTATTTCGAAGAATGCAAACAAGAGATTCCCACATGTTCCTGTTTATCGAATCCCCAACAAAAACTAGCTTCTTCCCTCTTAACTTCTCCAAGAAATCAGTTCCATTCAACCTTTATAACATTGTACTTACTTATCAGACAAAAAACTAAATTCACTCAAAAACCTAATTCAAGAACACCAAAAATCAAGCTACTAAGTTTTGGTTATATTTATTATTACCTGGGAATGTCACATCCATTTGGTTGCCATCTCCATTTAACATAAGCATCATCAGGTCTTCCATTAGCATGACAGTTGAAATCTCTGTCTATATAAGGACACGAACCAGATTGGTAATACGGCATTGTCTCATCATCATCAGCTCTCACCCAACTTCCATCGTAGATATCACAATCCTCGTAAGAGCCTCTACTTCGATCTGTAGCCACAGATTCATTCTCTTTGCTTGAGTTCGTTGACACAAATCTACCTCCCAAATCAGATACCAAGCTTGAGACATTTCCCACAGTTATTGTAGCATTTGCTTGGAGGGTGTTTTGGTCATTTGCAAAACTCGAATTCTTCTCAACTGTTTCTCCAGATCTTTGTCCGGAATCAAAGCTTGGAACTTTACCTTCTCCAGACGAACTTGTGTTCTTCTTCGAACCAGTATCTCCTCCAGATCTTTGTTCTGTATCAAAGCTTGGAACTTTGACATCTGTAACTTCGGGCTTCTCGTTCACTTGCTTGACAGAAGAAGAAGTATTTAGATTGGAGGTTTTGAATCCTTGAAGCAGAGGAGAGACGAAGGGGAGATTGAAGGAAGAACTTGTGAAGGAGAGAAGTGTGAGGAGAAGGAGAGAAGCGGCGATTCCTAAACCGAATCTGGTTAAGATGTTTCTTCTAGAAGACAGAATCTGGTCTGGAAACAGAAGTTTATTCGACGAATCCATCTTCTTGGTTTCAAAACATGGAGACTTGGAGAAGAAACTGAAAAATTCAAAGAAAAGGGCAAATTCTGGTTTTGAGTAATGTAAAAGAGAGGGAGAGTTGTTTATTTAGGTTTTTGATTTCAGTGAGACTTGAGTTTGAGGGAACAGCGGTTTCTCTAGAAGATAACGATTTCAGTTTTAAACCACCATTAATGTTTGTGAATAAGTTAATTTCAAGCTCCTTATTAATTAAGGTTTTATGTATTTATTACCAAAAAATGAAATTGTTAATGTGTTTTTTTTAATAAGGAAATTGTTAATAAATGTTAATAATGTCAATAATTGTTTTGTTAATAATGTGGATAATGTGGATCTAAACCTTTTATCTGTGTGTGTCAATAATTGGTTAATAATGTGGATCTAAACTTTTTAATCAAATTATGATTGACAGTTTTAAAGTTTTTATTTGTGATTTAGGTAGTTTTTGAGATTTGTTAAGTTTTATGGTAGTTTTTTAGAAAGAAAATCAGAAGGTATTTATTTGAAAACTACCCAAATAAAAAAAAACTATCTAAATCACCCATTAAAACTTAAAATCTATGATAAACTGAAATAAACCCAGAGTATTAAATTTACAAGAAAATGAAAAAAACTGAGCCAACAATTATTCGGTGCTCATTTTTATATTTTGATTTTAGATAATTAAGATAGTTAGAGTGTTAAATGGGATCGTGGAGGACCAAAAAATACGGTAAGCCACGTGTGAAAAAAACTCAGAAGAACGACTCACAAGACTTTGGACCGACATAATTCTCGTTTATTACGATTGCTTATTGCCGCGTGATCTAACGGTTTAATGTGTGGTCTTAGCTGCAGGTGCACGCTTCTGTCGTCACACAGGAATAGCCTCCACGTGTTCCAAATTGGTTGACGCAGTAGAGAGTATAAAAAGAGTTAAGACCATCCTAATTTCCTTATGTTCGGTGGGTTTTGTCTTTGTCGTGTCGTTAAAAAGGGTGTAAGGAAAAGTTGTAATTCTGAATTACGCTATGACCCGAATAGAATTCGATTCGCTTGGACCACCTGGTCCAGTTTAAACCGAATTCATATTCTTGATCCTTCTTTAATTTGGTTACAGATACAGTAAAACTTCTATAAATTAATAATACTGAAATTAATATATTTAAAATATTTTATTAATTTATTGTGTTTATTAATTTATAAAAGTAATATTTGATGAGATATTAATTTATCAAATATTAATTTATAGAAGTTTAACTGTAAATATAAGTTTGGGCATTGAATTTTTTGATTTAAATCAATCTTTTTTTTTTGTTTGGAATTAGGTTAGATTTGATTTTGCATTTTTAAAATATTAAAAGAAAAGTTTTAATTTAGTTATTTAATTCATAATATATGTCATTGGTAAAAAATCATTGAATTCGATTTAACTCAGTTTATCCGGTAAAAACATGTTTGTATTCATTTATCAAAAAGGAAATCGAATTCACTGAATTTTAGTCCTAATTACCTTATTTCAAAATTCAAATAACTGTGCAACGTGGCTAATCAACATTTTCTTTTGCATTAAATATTACATCAAAATTACACTCAACTTCACATCTATATAAACATTATAAAAAAAAAAAATTTAACACAAGATGTATAAAAAAAAAAGGACAACAAAAACCAACCCAAGAAAAAGAAAAGAAAAAAAGAAAAAAAGAAGAAGTGAATCATCACATCATTCATTCATCATCGAGGACCCGAGAGCTCAATGGCTTCAACGACAAGAGATGATTCTTGGATGTAATCGGAGTAATACCTCACACGCGGCGAAGAACTCATCATCCCCGGTGGCAATGGTGGTGGGTGTAGCCCCGCTGTACCGGTCTGCGACGCTTCCCATCTCTCAGCCAAACCGTCGCCTTCAAGCATTTTCATAACTTCGGACATTTTGGGTCGATACAATGGATTGAATTGAGTGCAGAGAAGCGCAACTTGAACGATTTCTTCGAGCTCAACTCTATCAAACTTATCATTCAGATCTTTGTCTATTAATTGCTTTAGTTTACCTTCTTGATGCAGCTTCTTCACCTGCCAATTTTAACAATCTCAGAAACATAAACCGAACCAAACCAAACCAAAATTGAAATCTTTCTTCTATATGACTTGCATATTGCGACCCAATCTAGACCGAAATTAAATCTAAACCGAAATCAATTCGAACATAAACCAACCCAAACTGTAAAACTGAATTCAATGCCCGTCTAAAAACAGAACCGAATTCAAACTGGGTCTTGGGCTATTCTCATTTAGTCATTTTTCAGTAACATAAACCGAACCAAATCAAACCAAAATTGAAATCTTTCTTCTATATGACTTGCAACACAATCTACACAGAATCCAAACTATGGTTTAGTGTTCTTTCGGCATGACTCACAATCCAAACTAAACCGAAATCAAATTGAATATAAACCAAACAAAACCAAACTGTAAAAATGAATTCAGTTATATAACTAACTACAGAAAGCCTATCTAATGAACTACAACAAAAGCCTATCTAAACCATAACCGAGTCAAAAAATCAGAATCCAAATCCTAGTCATGGTTAATTTTGGTTTGTGTTTCCTATCAAACAAGATTGAACCGAACCAATACCTCCAAGATTCTAAGGAAGTGAAGCAAGAACACAAAGAAAAGAGACTTACCCAGTCAAGCATTACGCCTTTTTGGTGTGAGGATCGACCAAAATCAAGAGCTTTCTGACCAGTAATGAGCTCAAGAAGAAGTATACCAAAGCCAAACACATCAGTCTTCTCTGAGGACTGACCCGTAGACAAGTACTCAGGTGCAATATGACCAACAGTTCCACGAACCGCAGTTGTAACATGCGAGTCCCTATGGTCTAAAAGCTTGGCTAAACCAAAATCCCCAACAACTGCCTCAAAGTCCTCATCCAATAAAATATTAGCTGCCTTCACATCTCTATGAATAATCTTCGGGTCACATTGCTCGTGTAAGTACACAAGTCCTCTAGCTGTCCCAACAGCTATCTTCTTCCTTCTTGACCAATCTAACGCTGGCTCTCCTCGGACATTATCTAAACAAAAACATTGAACTAATAAAAAAAGTTGATAAAAAGAGCGCGACAGAGATGAAAAATGAAAGTATACATTACCTTTTAAGCGTGATGCAACGCTGCCATTTGGCATGTAAGGGTAAACTAAGATTCTCTCGTTGTTGCTACTACAGAAACCACGGAGTCTTAGGAGATTACGATGAAGAGCCAAACTTATAGTCTCTACTTCTGTCTGAAACTGGACTTCTCCTCCCGCAATGTTACAGTCTTTGAGACGTTTAACAGCTACCAAAGATCCATCGTTTAAGTGTCCTTTGTACACAATACCGTATCCTCCTCTTCCGAGAATGTTCTTTGAGTTGAAATGATTTGTTGCAGATCTTAGCTCTTTGAATGTAAATCTTTTCAAGTGTCCTAAACTCACCTCTGGATCATATTGTTCTGCAAAAATATTCATTGTCAAGGTAGATGGAACTGTAAGTTTTTCTAGGGCACAAGCTGATGTAAAGCCGAGAAATTTTTTAAGATACTAACCATTAACGTCAAAAAATATTTGCTTGTTACGTCGATATCTCCACCAAAGAAACATTCCGCTTGTAAAGATGACAAAAAATGCTGCGCTGAAGCTTGCAGCGAATGCAAGAGCTACGTGATGTCCATTGGTATGAGTTTCTGATTCTTCTACAAAAACAATAAAAGAAGTAAGTGATAAGTTCCATTGACTGAGAAGAAGAAGAAGAATATAAACCTATGAGAAGCAGATGGCTAATTAAGTACCTGATGGATCATCTTGTGGAAGCGTGAGAGGTTCAGGGAAGACAGCAGAACAGTTTGAAACAGCTTTTGGTCCACAGATTAACGCATTTCCTATTACCCTTTGAGTTCAAGAAACAAAACAAATACAATGATGGTGAATCTTAGTTTCACTTCAATGAAAAACATAAGTTTTTGAATAAGTCTAGTAAAGCTTACTTGAAAGTTCTTGCAGACACTTTTGGTAGCGAACCGCTAAGATTGTTATATGAAATGTCACTGCATATTTCAAAATCAAGAACAAACAAAGTTGGTAAGTATCCTCCAAATGTATTTTGTTTTGACTGTAGAACAATTGAAAGCAGAGTTTAGAGACATACACTAGAGTGAGTCCCTCGATCTTAGATAGAGACTCAGGACAAGTTCCTGAAAGACTGTTATTGTTTAACCGCCTGAAACACACACAAATGAACACTAAGACTTGAACTGGAATTTTGTTAACATACAACAAAAGAAGTAGTGTGAAACCTTAAAAGGAACACTTACAAGTAATTCAAGTTCTTGAGTTCTCCAAGTGAATCCGGTATCCCCCCGGTGAATGAATTGTTCGAAAGATCGAGTGTCTGAAGCATCTCTAACCTCCCAATCGTGTCGGGAATTGGACCAGAGATTGCATTGTTTTGCAACAACCTAAACCACAAACATTAAACTCAATAAGAACAATCCAAAAACTATGGAACAAGAATTAAACATAGCAAAGAAGACTATAATAACTTACACAGATTGTAAATAGCTGAGGTTTCCAATTCTAGGAGACAATGTACCAGACACGCTTTGGCTAGGAAATTCCCTGTTTCATTAAGAAAACAAGAACAAGTCTCAGAGATCTCTATCTGTTTTTTTCTTTTGGTCTTCTGAAATAGAAGAGAAGACTCACAGTGAAGAGACATAGCCATCAGTGCAAGTAACCATTCTCCAGCTACAAGGATCAACTGAATTCACATCCCAATTCTCAAGAACATTGTACGGATCATTCAATTCATTCTTTACTGCCACCAAAGCTGTCACTGCTCATTCAAACAAACAAAAAGAAGAAGGATTTCAGATTGAAAGAAACAAATTTAGCCTCTAAACTGTTATGAATTCTCTTCTTGCTAATAAAGCTACATTTTATTTTTTGGGAAACTGAAAAATCTTATCCAAGAAAAACTCAGAATTGTTCCACAGAGAATGAAGTAAAACACTTGAGCTTGGGATTGGGTAAGTTTTGATATGTCTGGTGAGCATTTAAAGCTGATATTTATTATCCAATAAAAGTTACAAAAAAGAACACAATCCACAAACATTCACCGAAATTCTCGGAACAAAAAGAAAAAAATAGACAAAACATTACACAGAGAAAGTCCAATCTTGAATATCTGTGTTTGGACAATTCTAAGAAGAAGAAGAAGACTGACCTTCATAGTTAACACCAGCTGGAGAAAGTGTAGCAGTAGAGACATTGAAGAACAATACCAAAACCAAAAACCCTAATCTCCAAACCATCAATCTTACATCTTCAATAGCCATATCCCTTCTTAAAGCAATAAACTTTTTGTTTGGTCAGTAAACACACCAACTCATTTCTCACTCTCCCACATATGAAAAAACCTTAGCCTTTTTGTCTATTTTCTTCTTTCTCTGTCTTCTTTCAGACACTAAAACTTAATTTTTCCTCTCTGATTCAAATCAAATGGAGTAAAAGGAGAAGACCCAAATTATAAAAATGACGCCTTTCAAGAAACTTAGATTAAAAAGAGAACTTTTGAATGAAGCATTTAGAGAATGAGTGGTTAAACAATAAGTGACAAAGGAAGAAGAAAGAGAAAACTATAAAAGTATGAAGAGAATTTTCCCGAGAAACCAAGCAAAACAAAACCACCAAAATGCTCTGAAAGTCTGAGAAATTTTCCTAGAGATCTGAGAAAAAAATGAGAATTCGCAAAAGCTATTGAGTGATGCTGCCTATTGGTTTTTATTTAATCATCCTTTTTACTTTGGGGTAGTTAGTTATTGAATAATTAATCTCTATAACATTCTAATATTCAAAAAGTGTTTTGTTCTAATTCAACACCACTATTACCAAATCATCTCATCTCATCTCATCTGCCTTCTCTCTCATTCACACCACCAAAAAAAAAAATGACAGAAAAAGGAATTAAATAATCATGAAAGAAAGGGACCAAACAAGCATAATCCAAAATGAAAATGCCAAAAAATCCACAAACACACACATAAAGATACTGACAGAATAACAAGAAAAGAAGAGATACTCTGTTTTTCTCCCTCTTTTTTAAGTTTTTATTTTTGTAAAATAAATTACTGGGAGGAAAAAAATAGTATGATTTATATATGTTTCATGATTTCAGTTTGAATTCTTTGCTTATTTTTTTTGCTTTCAAGGACAGATATTTCAAGGAAATACTTTAATATACAAAAATGTGATTGGATTGAAAGGATGGGTCAGAGTGAAAGATAAAGAAAAACATAAAAACAAAGGACCTCTCTGATATTTTATTTTATTTGATTTTTGCTTTTAGAAAAAGTTACAGAGGAAAAAAAGAAGTCCTTTTTGTTGGGCAGATCACGTTCATGGCCTGTCTCCTATCTTGTTGGCTTTTTCGGGCTTCAATTATTTTTATCCCTTTTTCAGTTTTTCTTACAAAAAGAATACTAATCATTTTTATTATACACTCAAGTATCCTTTAATATATTTATATACATTTAGATATATATTTTTTTTGGTATGAACGTAAAATTGTATTCACAAAAAAAACATTTTTACACAGATTGCAGCCATTGTGTTAAGTTAGAAACAGAAACATATGTTGAAAGAAGAAAAAATCAGATAACAATAAATTGAAGTGAATGGATGGCGATCAGCTTCTAGATGTAAACCAGAGTCTGAGTTATTCACTTGATTCTTTTGAATTTGGATTATGAAGAGAGGATAGACGATTGCAAACAATGCTGTCTATGCTCTTTTTTAGACTACTTGGTTGAACAGGGATGTCTCCATAACTTCTTTAATTGCATTACCGTGCCTCTCATAGCTGAGTCAGAAAGGATATAGAGAATATCTAAAAATTCTGCATGTGTATAGGTTTTCAAGAATTCCTCTAGTCAACCATTCCCACATTTGTGAAAAAAAGAAAAAAACAAAAAATATGTGGTCATGGGATTCAGTTGGAATTCGACAGAACACACATTTTGGATCAACTCCCACATTCCAAGCCAACATTTTATTTCCAATTGATAGTCGGTTGTGCGCCGCCAACTAAACAATAAAAGAGTGCATGGGCGTTGCATTAGGGAACCAAACTCCCTTGTATCAGTCTTTAGGCTAACCCTCTTCCCTTACCTGATTCCATGTCTCCTTTGATGAGAATTTTGTTTTGAAGTTTCCTCTTTTGCCACGCCATAGTGATATATTTACACCCTGGCTTGATCCTTTGAGTCTTAGAGATTCCAGCTCAGCTTCAATAAAATTTAGAACCTTTAGTCCATCTTGCCTCAGGCGATGCGTAGCCATAGCGTCTGCTACTGTCGCTGATGCATTTATCCCTAAGTTGATATAACATTGGTCCCCCAAAAGGTTATGTTTTTTTCCTAAGGAACACCAACTGCCAAACCATAACGAAGCTTGCATACAACTTTTAATTTTCTTGACGATGAAAATTCTTAACATGTGATCGAAACTTGAGTAGTTTTTTTCACATCCAAAAGCCCATATAAATTAGAAGATAACTTCTCTTAACTACACGAAATATTATTGTGTTTTTGATAAAACTACACAAAATACTTGCATAGATAAATTCGGTTACACAAAATTTTTACATTACATGTTGAATGTTTGGCCACTTATGATAGCTAATAGATATTGGCAATTTCCTTACCTTTAAAAAAATAAAATTAAATAAAGCCTGTTTCTAGAAAAAACTTATTTTCTAGAAAAACTTAATTTCTAGAAAATCTTAATTTCTAAAAGTTTGATTGGTGATTCAATGAGTATTTTTTAAAAAAAACCAAAAAACTTTTTCAAAATCTATAAAACATTTAAGGCTAATCTTTTGAAATATATTTTGGTTTTTGTTTTCTTAGAAAAATCATTATTTTCTATTTGATATTCTATTTAAAAGGACTATGTCTGGATTCTGTAGATTTTAAGAAACCAAAATCTTCAAAAGTGGATTAAAATGTGTAATTACCATTGTAATAACCATTGCAATAAATGCTACCATTCAAGCTATACAATATTTGTATATATATGTAGGCATGTTGTTTTATTTTTAATATCATTACACCAAAAAAAAACACTGATTATAAGTTTAGAATATTCTCTTTTTAGTTCCAACGAGTTTCTTCACCTCGATTGAGCCTCTTTGTCGAATCTGCTGCCGAGTACGCTGCCGAGTCCGCTGTCGAGTTCTGTCAAATCTCAGTGATTTTCGAGTCTGCTTTATCTCCCCTTCGCCGTTTTATCTTCCTCACTGAATTTAGGTTAAACCCTAACTATTTTTTTTCAATTTCAAGTGCATTTGACACTTTGTGGAGAATAGATTTATGCGTAAATTGCAGATTTGTATTTAGGTAGTCTCAGCTTTGTTTACTTTTTGCTACAACTTTGTTTATTTGTTATCACAGTTTTAATTTTGAGTAGTCGTAACTTTGTTTATATGTTATCGCAGTTTCAATTTTGTGTAGTCGCAACTTTGTTTGTGTTATCACATTTTTAATTTTTAGTAGCAGCTAGTCCTGAGACCTATTATCCGGAATCCGGTTTCTGATCCGGGATCTGTCCACATCCCCTCCGGAAAACCGGATAATTGGCTGGACCGGATCCGGATCCGGATAATGAAATAACAGATCCAGATCTGGATAATAGGAAAAATAAAACCAGATATCCGGACATCCGGTATTATTTATATTATATTGATATTTTAATATTACTTATATTATTTAATATTATTTTCTACTAAATTAATATAATTTATATTCAATTAATATATTTTAAAACAATTCTCAGATTTTATATTATAATAACATAATATTAATATATTATTATTATTTTCTTCAAATTTTTTATAATATTATATATATTTAAGAAAAACACAAAAAATGGATATCCGTATATCCGGCGGATATTCAGGATTTTTAATGGATATGCAGGATCGGCATATCCGGAGTTAATGGATCCGAATACGGATATAAAAAAACGGATCCGGCCGGATACGGATCCAGATCCGGATGTCCTCAAAAAGGTCGGATATCCGCGTCCAGCCCAGGCCTAGTCGCAGCTTTGTTTGACTTATTTGTTTGTGGGTTTTTGTTTGTTTGAATTCAGATTAGTGTGTTTTTGTTTGTTTGATTGCAGATTTAAAATTGTTTTGATTGGAAATTTGTATTGACACAGTTGTTTGATCAAATATTTGTGTTGGTGTTTTGATTGCAAATAGATGGCATCTTATTCTCAAGTTGCAGCCATGAACCACAATTGTCACCTTTCTAAATTTAAAAGCATGAAAAAGTATATTGGTTCAGATGCTTGGAATGAGTTGAAGGACTCATCTGTTGGGGTGTTTCTTAAACTACTAGATATAGATTTGAAGGAGAAGTACATATGGTCATCCCATATTGTTCGTTTCTTCCTCTCACATCAATTGGGAGTCAACAATATTCACGAGTTATGGTTGTTGATTGATGGTCAACCATTCAGATTTTCGCTGCACGAATTTAAGGAGATCACATATCTTAATTGTGACCCATTTCCATCAGACAATTCATTAGACACTACATCAGAGAATGGTGATGTTGCTTATTAAGAGTTTTGAAAAGAAATGAAACTTCCTTTAGGAGATGGACCAACTTGAGTGGAGTTATTGATGGTTTTAAAACATTGTCAAAGTTGGAGTAAGGAGAAAAGAATGATGATAGGAAGGTTATCCATCTTGCATGTTGGAATATATGGCATAAATCATAGATCAAGGATATCTTTGAGTAGTGCAAGAAGAGTGTTTGATGCAAAGAGTTTTGAAAGATATCTTTGGGGTCGAAAGGGGTTTACTAGTAAATTCGATTAAAGTTATTCAGTACACAAATGACACTTACCAATTACAAGGATGTGTTCATGTTTTGCTCATATGGTTATTTGAATATGTTCATGCTTTAGAAGAGTTTTTTACGGGTTTATGCGAGAAAGTCCGGATGTTACACCACTACTTAACTGGCGAGGAAGTCGTCAGCGATTTAGATTTGAAGACTTAATAAAAGATTAGAAAGCCAAACATGGATAGGTATGAATTCTGTATGCCTCACTTCTTTGTTATAATGAAGATATTTAATATGATATATTTATTCTTTTTTAGGTTTGTGTGAGGCATATGTTTCCAGTTCCATTAGAAGATATGTATTCTCAATGGAGTGACAAAGATAACAACTTGGATTCAAAACTTGACAAGTTGATTAAAGATATCATTGGAGATTGTTTGATTGCAAATGGGAAAATGTCAAAAAAACTCTCGACTTTCAAAATGAGGACGTTTAAACCCTGAACTTTCAAAATACCGTTTAAATGTTAAACTTATCGATTGAATTTTAAATAAATACCAAACTTTTGTTGACCAGACCATATTAGACATGCCGTTAAGTAAACTAACATAACCATATTACGGAGTTATCAAACCGTTAACAGCTCTGTCTATTCAAAACGACTTCGTTTTTCTTATCAAAAACAACGTCATTTTGGTAGGTTTGACGGAAAAAAAAATGCTACTGCCTGGACTTGAACACTTCTCCTCTTGAAAATTCAATGACACACTACCATCAAAGCTAACATATTATATTGCTTATTTCACAAACATATATCTTAAATACCTATAATCTCTGGTTTTTATGGGTTAATTGTTTACCAACAAATATTTAATAACTTTATTTTAACATTAAATCAAATTTAACCATTTTTAATATAGTTAAACCAGAAAATACCCAATTTTATTTAATAAGTGAATTATATTTATTTATTAAATTTATTTATTAAAAATGAAATAAAGCTATATGAGATTTTATATATGGAAAATAATATATAAAACATGTAACATTATTTTCTATATTACATATTTGTTTTATTTCATTTTATTTATTTAATTAATTAATTAAATAAAATTGAATTAAGAAGTGAATTATATTTATTAATTTAATTTATTTATTAATAATGAATTATATTTATTGAATTTATTTATTAAAAAGTGAATTATATTTATTTATTGAATTTATTTATTAAAAATGAAATAAAGCTAATATAAAAATATCTAATATAGAAAATGAGATTTTGTATATGTAAAATGCCCAATTAATTAAATAAAATTAAATAAAACAATATGTAATATAGAAAATGATGTTACATGTTTTATATATTATTTTCCATATATAAAATCTCATTTTCTATATTAGATATTTTTATATTAGCTTTATTTCATTTCTAATAAATAAATTCAATAAATAAATATAATTCACTTTTTAAATAAAAATTGGGTATTTTCTGGTTTAATTATATTTAATAGGATGAAATTTGATTTAATGTTAAAATAAAGTTATTAAATATTTGTTGGTAAACAATTAACCCATGAAAACCAAATATTATAGGTATTTAAGATATATGTTTGTGAAATAATCAATATAATGTGTTAGCTTTGATGGTAGTGTGTCATTGAATTTTCAAAGAGGAGTAGAGTTTGAGTCCAGGTAGCAGCATTTTTTTTCCCGTCAAACCTACCAAAACGACGTCATTTTGTGATAAGAAAAACGATGTCGTTTTGAAAAGACGAAGCTATTAACGGTTTGATAACTCCGTAATATGGTTCTGTTCGTTTACTTAACGGCATGTCTAATATGGCTTGGTCAACAAAAGTTATGTATTTATTTGAAAGTCAATCAATAAGTATAACATTTAAACGGCATTTTGAAAATCCAGGATTTAAACGTCCTCATTTTGAAAGTCCAAGGGTTTTTTTTGACATTTTTCCCGATTGCAAATGCTTGGCCTGCAAAGAGAAAAATGTTGAAGCAGCGTGTACCACATGCGGATTTAAAGAGCTCCAAGTCTTTTTTTATGTCTGATTTAGGTCAAACTTCTAAGAAGAAGAAAAAGAAGCAGATCCAAGGAAATGACCACTTAAATGTTAGTACTCTAGTTTTTTATTTGAAGAAATATTTGTTTGTGATTACTCAAACTATTAAGTCATGTTTTTAAATATGTAGGATGATGAAAATAGCAAATTATTGCTGAAATGATGAAGGTCATGGAAACTTTCACCCACAAACTTGGCGACTTAGACAATAAATTTGATACAAGAATAGATGGTTTTGATGCGAATCTTGCTGCACTTAAGGGAGATATCCATGATCTACGAGACCGAGAAGGGAAGAGTAAATGTAAAGAAGTTACTATCACCCATTCTGAAGAAGAGCTACAAGATGATGAAGCGACTAGTAAAACACCGGTAAGTTATATTTAGCTATTACCGCAGCTTTATTTAGCTTTATCCACATCTTTGTTGTGGAGATTGTTTTTACATGTTTAATGGATTGGAGATTGTTTCTCTTTGCTCAGGTGGGGAAAAAGAGAAAGACTGGTGATGCTGAAGCAGATAGTGATGTTGTAGAAATAACTGAGCAACAGAATAAAGAAGAAACATAGATCCAACAGTAAGTTCTTACAAATCCAGAATCGTTGACTAATATTACATAGAGTAAAAGTGGCTCAAACCAGAAGGAGCATTTGAATAGAGTAAAAGGCTTATTATGCAGCCGCTGTGATGTACTGGATTGCCTCTTTACAGATACCTGTCATTGTTGCTTCAGGACCATACACCTTGAATTCAAACAGACATGTTAAAAAAACAGTTATAAACGAGAATTGTGTGTTTTGAGTTTTATTTTGATTGTGTTGTAATAATATACCTCTATGGGTACACCAATTTCATCTCCAAGTGATCTCATTTTAGCAAGTCCCTTTTGGTAGTTTGGTCCTCCTCTCCTCACAAATATATGCATCCTTGCTGCTTTCAGCTTTGCTTCCTGTAAAAAGGTTGAAGAAAGCTCATAGTCAGAACAAAAAGGGACGGTTGAGTAGTATTCTACTCTCTTTTTGCTTACCTTTTCCTTTAGAGCTCGTATTATGCCATTGAAGGTAGCAGCAACATCGGTGAAGTTAGCAATTCCACCTCCTATTACCAAAGCTCTGCTATTTCCATCCGGATTCGCTGTAGCACACTGCAGAATTGGGGAAAAAAACATTAATGACAGTAAGAAATGAGACTTTATGTTTGGTTCTTTCAGATGCTTTGTGATGTGAAATCTTTACATCGATGACAACTCTTGCGTACTGCAAAACCTCGTCTTCTTTTGGTGCTCCACTGTATTCAGCATAATTGCCAAGCTCAGATGCATATCCGAGATCTCCAACCTGGTTAACATTTTTAGTAGATGTTTTAGAGGCTAAGGCTTTGTAATGAGATTCTCAGTTTTGGTTAAGCATAGAAAAAAATAACATACAGTATCGGCATAGATGACACTTGCACCTCCTCCAGCTACCATAGTCCAAATCCTTCCCTTGGGATTCAGAACAGTGAACTTCAGTGACGCACTTGTCTGCATATACAAAAGCGTCAACTCATAAGTCATACAGAAACTAAGTGCAAATTCTACACAGATTGGTAATGATACCTTCTCATCTAAACCGTGAATGAAGCTCTCTGTGGAGCTCATCACTCTTCCAAATGGCATAGGGAATTCAAAGTCACCCCACCTGCAAAACGTAAGAGGTGAAGCATATTGCTTGAATACATCAGTTAGGAAGGCTTTTTATGATGCCTTCTTGAAGCTCCTTGACTTGGAACAATTGAAAAAAGTGGAAAGAGTCAAACTTACTTCTTAAAGTTTTTGAAAGCAGCGGTGTCATCAAGCTCACCCCTCATATCCAGAGGATAAGGCTTTCCATCAACCAATGTGAAAGGATTCATCTCCAAGAAAGTGAAATCAAGATCTACAAGCCCAAGAGAATTAAAAAGGCTTCAGTTTCTGGTTCAGACTTGGTCAATGTGAATCTGCTTTTGATTTGTTTGTAGAATCAGTAACATTTGGCGTACCTTCGAATAGAGTAAAAATAACTTGAATAAAATCTTCAAGTTCACCTTTGATCTGTAAAATTTGTTAAGTCTGAATTCGGTAGTAGATGTTCAATGAAAATTTTCATTTTGAATTGATGTCCAGCTTCAATATACCTCTAGAGGAAGGGTTGCAACAAGAGGTGCACATATCTCAGGTGTCAAGGAAGCACCAGTCGGTATAGATATGGTCTTGACCTATAGAAAGTGGAGTCTCGGACTCAAATTTCAGCTTTATGGTAAGAAGATAGTGAAACTGAACACTATGAAATAAATGAAACAATACCTTGTCCCAGTTCTCCTCGATGTCAATTCCTCCACACTCAGAAAAGCTTATGCTGCAGCCAAGTCTATCAGAGACAATGTTAAGATAAAACTCCTCATTGTGTGGGACAAATGGTTCAACAATGAATGTTGTTATGGGTCCTTTGCATCCACTCATCTCTACCTGTAGATGATAAAGATAGACAAAAGGTAAACTAAAAGTACATGGAAGGAAACAAGAAACAAAATAAGAAAAGTGTACCTCTTTGCCCAAGCGTTCTTTGACAAAAGTAGCAACATCAGCAAAATCTAGTTTCAAGGCAACCAAACCACTTTTGCCACGCTTCCCAAACAACATATCAGGTTTCACCACAAGCTTCTCAGATGAGAGCCAAGGTTCCTTCTCTACTAGCTCATTTAGATCTGTCTCTTGTGTAATCTTTAAACACATACATATACAATAAAAAAAGCATTAACACAACAGAAACAGGTAAAAAAAGCATTAATAAAATATACACTTGCTCAATCTAACAAGAACCCCCAAAAAAAACTGATTCATTCATTGCGGAGAAACCAATGCACAGAAGAACAAACAAAAAATGGATCTAACCTGAACGGATCTGATAGGCAGTTCTTTGCCAGAAAGCCTTTTGAAATGTTCTTTCACCAGTCTCTTTGAGTCGTACTCTCTGATCTTCTTGCGAGCCATTTTTCACTACGAAACTAGACAACACACACAGAATTAAAAACTGATAAATCTCACAGATCCAGTATACTGAAAAGCACACATAAATTTCAAAAAAATAAAATCGCAATCAGATCATCAATTGTTCAACTCAGGGGGATCTAGCAATTAAACGGCGAAATCATTCAATTGGAGAGTAATGAAGATTCAAAAGACTCACGAATTTGATTGGATCAAACAAATTCAACTTCAGAGTAACAATGAACATCATATAGACCACAATGTGCAGCACGAGAAAAGACTGAACAAATTTACTCTACGAAATATTATTGGACATGAACTGACAGACTTCTAGCAATAAAAAAATGGAGACTGATCAGAATAATAATGTAGAAGAAGAAATCGATGAAAATGGCGGATCTTTCTTACCGTTGAGAGAGAAATAAAATATGAAGAAATCGATGAAAATGGCGTAGTTAGCTAACAAAATACGGATTGTACTTATATATGAACATTATCATTTTTTTTTCGTTTTTCCCCCTCTAATTATCATTTATATTATATTGTATTTTCAATATTTTACTTTAAAATAGAATATTTCTAAAATAAAGTATAATTTATCTCTAATCTTATACTCTATTTTAGAGTTATTATATTTATAGAGTAATTGTAAAATAAAATATAGAGGAAATAAATATTTACATGGATAAACTTTTTTTATCATTCTACAATTTCTTTTGTTTGTAACTTATAAAAATTATATAAATAGCTGGAAAGCCTTTGGAGTTACTCTTCCATGATAAAGCAGGCTGGTGAACGTTCGTCCATAAACGCTACCAAACTTATAAACCAACGTTTCAACTCCCAACCATTTCATTTTTTTTTTCATTTGTTCTATCAATTCCTATTATTTCGCATGATTCAGACATTTCTACTATTACATTTAATTTTGGGGAATTTGTTAAAATAAAATATTTTAAATCAAATTTGATCATTTATACCTTTTTATATAAATTTAGTGAACTATACCTTTTGAATTATATAAACTCCAATATAACCTTACTTTTCAAAATTAACAAATTTTAAAACCTCTATCTCAAATAAAATTTTATCATTTTTAAATCAGAATATGTATTCTAATTTTACTAAAATACATAATCTAATTTTTTTAAAACATATACAATGACTAGAATGCATATTCTAAAAATTTTAGATTCCTAAAATACATATTCTAACTGTTTTAGTATATTTACAAATGTTATAATACATATACTAATTCTCAGAATACGTATTTTAACTTTCAGAATATGTAATCTAAACCTTTTACAATATATTTCTTTAAATAAAAATCTTATTTTAAGTTGTCTAAAAGCAAAACTTTATTTTTTATTTTTTTATAGTTTATAAACATGTTTTGCTAGTTTTGTTTTGATTATTGAGTACTATCCATAGCAATAGAAAAACAAATCTTTGACTTTAGTTTTATTTGATCCATTCAGAAATAAAAATACAGATGTACTCAATATTTGATTGTTTACTTTAGTTTTATTTACTGGGAGAAAGCTTCTTCACCAGTAAGAGGGTTCTGACTTTGAGGACTGCCAAGTGTCAACACAAAACACATACATAGTATACTAGGAACTAGGAAGAACAGTAGAATGACTTTATTTGTGCTACTATACTCTTTTGTATATTCCATAAATCGAAGCCTGTAAATCTCTAGTAGACTACAGTAATTAGATTATCGCTTCAAACATTATATCAAGAGAATAACAACTCAGTCCCATGATCAACCGATAACTTACCAGATTCTTTGCCATCGATGCAGCATCAAGAGACAACCAAGAAGCATACTGCAAGTAAAGTCAAAGATTTGACATTCGTAATCTAGGTGGTACACTACTATACTAGTAATCTCAAGAGCAGAATTTAAGATTTGAGGAACTTCTATTCAAAGTAGAATGCAACAAGAGTAAAGTTCTAGCTCTCACTGAGTATGCATCAATGCATGGAAGTAAGATATATGCCTCCTCCATCAAGAACCAAGTAGGATACCCTTACCACAGCAAGATGGATTTACTTAATACATTATACATGCATATGCTCTCAATCTCATCGTCCTATCTACAAGCCTACCACATGTGGAACTAAGGGAGGATAACCCTCTGACTCAACCAGTCACTTGAGGCTTTGTTATCAATTGACATGGCTAAATCAGTAGTAGTGAAGAGAGTAGTGAGATTTCCCAAAAAAAGGAAGAACAAAAATAAGAAACATGTAATTATTTCCACATCGATCTCCCAAAAGCTCGTGATTATTTCTAAGGTTATTCTCATTACTTTAATGACCATTGTATAAAATCAGCTCTTCTTGGCACATGTGTAGTTAGTTGCTTACGTAACAATAAATGTCAGATATTGATTAGAAGAGAGATTTTGTTAGAAGAGCAAGTGACAGACTGACAGCTTTCCAACAACACCTTTCATGAGAGATTGAGCATATATTTTAACTTAAGACCAGCGCATATATTATCTGATGGAGATGGATCACATGCAACTAACAGTTTCCTTACCGGATACATATTTTAAGAGCTTCGGATCCCTGCCAATTGGAATAAGACCCATCCTGAGAGCAAGAATAATTCCTCTTAAGTAATTTAGTTACTCCCTCTGTTTATAAATAAATGTTATTCTAGCTTTTTTCACATATATCAAAAAAATCATTAAATTTGTTACTTTACCCCTAATTAATATATTCTACAATTTTTGTTATTGGTCAATATATTAAGGATAAAACTGGAAAATATAGTACTGTAATTCTCAATTGATCATGCAAACTCTTTTTTCGCTTAGGCTTCTCTCGGTCTTTTAGAGAGTTTGCCCTCTCCTTTTTCTCTCTCATTTGAGTGAAGCTACCAAAACCAGCTTAATTACAACAGTCTTCTTTTGGAAACTACAAATTGAAAATTTCTCTTTTAGTCAGAATTTTTATATTATCTTCCGATTTGTCTTACCATTACCGGAAATCTAGTAGCTGTTTTCAATATTCTCTTTCCTTAGCTAGACATAAGAATCTTATTATTTGGAGAGAGACTAATGAGTTTCCATAGGTTAAACCCTGATTGTGTGCATTCTTTTAAAATTATTCTGTTGCTTGCTGGAAATTTTCAACCAAAAGTATTTTTTGTTCGGCGATCTGTATTGCTCCGTCGTCGATCTCTAGGTTCTTCAATGGCTGATAACCTCTTTGATGCTATTGGCTCTCTCACTCGAAGATGATGAGCCTATAGAGCTGCTGGACAGTCCAAGGTTCAGGGTATTTGATGAAAACGCTACAAGTATCTTGGGTCGGCTGTTAAACCCAGATTGTCAGATAATGTCTAGAATGGAGGAAAGAGTCCGCGGTATTGCGTTATCAAGAGAAAAGTTTCAATTCATTTTTAAGCAGGAAGAGGATCTTCTCACTGTGCTTAAGGATCGCCCATGGTCCTTCAACCACTGGACGATGGTAATGGAACGATGGGTCCCTGACCCCCCATCGGACTTCCTTACATCTTTGGATGTTTGGATCCGTATTAGGAACATCCCGGTAAACCATTTTTACTGTGGAAACGATGAATACCTTGGTGAAGGCGATTGGAAAAGTTGAGCTTATAGCATATAACCCCAATGAATCCCAGACGAATGATTTTATCCGGGCCAAAGTAAATCTCAAGATCTCAGATCCGGCCAGAAGCTCAAAAATTCTAAATATTCCAGGAGGCGAAAAGGTGACCATACAATACGAGTATGAAAAACTCAGGAAAAAGATGCTTCCACTGTCTCAGGCTAACACATAGAAAACAGGGTGTCCGTTACTAAAACATACACAGAATATCCCTAAATCTCTGGTGGAGAAGCCGTCAGCTTCCAGTAATACCTCTACTCCAAAGATGCAGATGGAAACGTCTCAGAATAATATGCAACTCGCTGTCCCACCTGGTTTTGCTCCTGTATTTCCTTCTTTATCTAGGGAAGACAATTTGATGGCTCAACAGTACATATCTCACTCAGACGCCACTGAACGTAATGCCAGAATTGTGAGGATACAACAATGGTTATCAGAAAAAGTGGGAGATTCTGATCAGGGGAAAATAAGAATAACTTCAAATATGGATAAGGGCAAGGGTCATGTGTTCACTTATGCAGAGAATCCATCGTCTCCTACTACTGAGAAGCGTACAACCTCCAAGGATAAATCCATATGTACTGCCCCGGTAATTGGAAACCTGTATGAGGTTGAGGTCTCATCATCAGCAAGTCTTCCTGCGCAGATCCTGGAGAAGGGTCCAACGGTTTTTTAATTTGATGCATCTGTTTCAGAAGCTCAATCCGGAAACCCTTCTTCAGTACAAAAAAAACAGAGGCGTAGATCAGCTGCTTGTAAAAGAAAACTGAGGAAACCTGAAAGGAAATCGGAGAACAATAAGGAGGAAATTCATGAAGTTCCAGAGTTAAGAGAGCAATTAAAATGCAAGACAGACTCAAGAGTGGAAGAGTTCGCTAACCAAAACCCCCAAAATTCAAGATAAGGCGGTGGCTTCCAATTTGAAGCCACTGCAAATCCAATGAGTCTAATGAGCTGGAACTGTCAAGGAGCTGGAAGCCCCGACACAGTTCAATATTTACGGGAGATACGTCAAAAATATTTTCTGGATTTTTTATTTTTAATGGAAACAAAGCAGAAGTATGAGTATGTTACAAGGTTACGAGATTCTTTGGGTTATGAGTTTTCGGTTACAGTAGAGCCACTAGGCTTGAGGGGTGGATTGGCAGTATGTTGGCGAGATGGTATCTGGACTCAATGTCGTCTGGACAGGAGTTTTGGAAACGATAATTAGTTTAGACTCTTCCCAAGATCGCACATGCTATATTTGGATATGTGGGGGTCAGAACATCGTCCAGTTATAATTTCCTTGTGATGGAGGAAAACAGAAGGGATACAAAGCGTTTCTACTATGACAGTCGATGGAAAAAGAAACATGGTTTTGATGAGGCTGTTGCTAGAGGTTGGAATGTTTCAACAAACTTACTAAATAATGGTGAACACCTCACAGTTTCAGACTGACTTTGGAAGGTTAGACATGAGTTGTCAAGATGGAAAATGCGAGGTAATACAAATACTGAAGTTGAA